>CM035845.1:210502267-211102267 GCA_020510985.1 Pholidichthys leucotaenia | reverse complement strand
TCCCGGTACAATGTCTATAACGGCTGGAAAAGACAGTGAAATCCTCTTTTGGTGTCCTGGTTTGGGGAAAACACCTTTCTATGAACCCAGAAAAGGTTGACACTCAGTTTTTAAAACTGTTTTGTTGGACTGGATGAATCCTGAAAAATCATCACCTTTTCACCTTTAGAGTATCCACTGCTGGATGAGCTAAACCTATCCTGCATCAGTATATGCGGTATCCAACCACCATTCCCTGGACAGGAACTTGAAAAATAAAACCCTTTCTGGATGGATAAAGGTGCTATGACAAATTTGTCCAAGAGAGGGCGATCTGACTCCTTTGCTTACCATAATGGTCGTCAGACTCTCAGAAACATCCACAGACTTTATGGGGGGAAGCTGAAAAGTTCATAGGCTGACTAAGAAGGACTTATGCTACAGCAACAAAACTTGTCATTCATTAAATTCATCCATTTCTGATACTGACTGCATTGGTTCTTTTCAAATACACTGACATTGGAGACTATGTTGAAAAATAAACAACACTTGGTCAAATTTGACTACTGCATCACGTTCAGCCTATGAACTTTTCAGCAACCCCCTTCCCCATACAGTTAGAGGTGGACTTATCTTCTGAACCCCAATCATGAAGCTAATGCTCATATACAGTGGTGCGAAAAAGTGTTTGCCCCCTTCCTGATTAATCTTTTTTTGTGTGTTTGTCCCACTTAAATGTTTCAGATCACCAAACAAATTTAAATATTAGACAAAGATAACACAAGTAAACACAAAATGCAGTTTTTAAATGAAGTTGTTTATTATTAAGGGTAAAAAAAATCCAAACCGACATGACCCTGTGTGAAAAAGTGATTCCCCCCCCTTCCCTGTTGAAACATAAATTAACTGTGGTTTATCACATCTTTGGAAAGCTGAGTTCAATTTCTCTAGCCACACCCAGTCCTGATTACTGCCACACTTGCTCTCAATCAAGAAATCACTTAAATAGGACCTGCCTGACAAAGTGAAGTAGACCAAAAGATCCTCAAAAGCTAGACATCATGCTGCAATCCAAAGAAATTTGTGAACAAATCAGAAACAAAGTAATTGAGATCCATCAGTCTGGAAAAGGCTATAAAGCCATTTCTAAAACTTTGAGACTCCAGCAAACCCCAGTGAGAGCCATTATCCACAAATGGCAAAAACATGGAACAGTGGTGAACCTTCCCAGGAGTGGCCGGCTGACCAAAATTACCCCAAGAGTGCAGAGATGACTCATCCAAGAGGTCACAAACGACCCCACAACAACATCCAAAGAACTGCAGGCCTCACTTGCCTCAGTTAAGGTCAGTGTTCATGACTCCACCATAAGAAAGAGACTAGGCAAAAATGGCCTGCATAGCAGAGTTCCAAGACGAAAATCACTGCTGAGCAAAAAGAACAAAGGCTCCTCTCAGTTTTGCCAGAAAACATCTTGATGATCCCCAAGACTTTTGGGAAAATACTCTGTGGACTGACGAGACAAAAGTTGAACTTTTTGGTAGGTGTGTATCCCATTACATCTGGCGTAAAAGTAACACAGCATTTCAGAAAAGGAACATCATACCAACAGTAAAATATGGTGATGGTAGTGTGATGGTCTGGGGCCGTTTTGCTGCTTCAGGACCTGGAAGACTTGCTGTGGTAAATGGAACCATGAATTCTGCTGTCTACCAAAAAATCCTGAAGGAGAATGTCCGGCCATCTGTTCATGACCTCAAGCTGAAGCGCACTTGGGTTCTGCAGCAGGACAATGATCCAAAACACATCAACAAGTCCACAGTTGAATGGCTTAAGAAAAACAAAATGAAGACTTTGGCGTGGCCTAGTCAAAGTCCTGACCTGAATCCAATTGAGATGCTGTGGCATGACCTTAAAAAGGTGGTTCATGCTCAAAAACCCTCAATGTGGCTGAATTACAACAATTCTGCAAAGACAAGTGGGCCAAAATTCCTCCACAGTGCTGTAAAAGACTCATTGCCAGTCATCGCAAACGCTTGCTTGTAGTTGTTGCTGCTAAGGGTGGCCCAACCGGTTATTTGGTTTAGGGGGCAATCACTTTTTCACACAGGGCTATGTAGGTTTGGATTTTTTTTTTTAAATAATAAACACCTTCATTTAAAAACTGCATTTTGTGTTTACTTGTGTTATTTTTGTCTAATATTTAAATTTGTTTGATGATCTGGAATATTTAAGTGTGACAAACATACAAAAAAATGAAAAATCAGGAAGGGGGCAAAGACTTTTTCACACCACTGTACCTTAAATCTTTATTCTACCTAACCACCATCAGGGGGTAACGCTTGGTTTTAAACGAAGTCACTCGCATAGAAATGTGTGGGAAATACACACACACAGAGATCAGCTGTTGTGTACCATAACACTTTGCTGAAGGAAACGTACGACAATCTGATACTCTATAGTCCCTGTAATAGTCTAGTAGAACCATGAAGCAGCCAGTTAACCTATGATGAAGAACTCCTACTGTATGACTTTCCCACTCCTGGCTCGTCACATCCTGTTTCAAAAGGGGGAAATGGTACCAGTGACATGTATAGAATAAATCTGGGGTTAATAACATTTAGACGTTTTATATTACTGACATGCTAACTCAGAATCTTGAAAACAGGCACTGTAACACTGAGGTTATCTGCTGACTACTCTGCAAAATTAAAAACTGGACAGTTAATAAACAACCCTTTTTCCTGTAGTTGTTATCATGGCTTGACATTAACCTCTTGCACTCCGATGTACCGCGGGCGGTCACGTCTCTGCGTCCTAGCGCCCTAGGACGCACAGTGTGCGTCCTAGAGCGCACTGAAAAAGAAAGCTGCATTTCCGTTCTTCCACTACAGACACAGCCGCGAACAGAAAGCCAAAGGGGTGCTTTGATTGGTTTAGATGTGATTGACCTCTCATTCGACTAATAAGAGCCTTGAATTGGGTTTCTGAAACCTTGAAGAACCAATGACTCAAAACCTAGCAAGAAGGACCCGCCTGCCAACGGCTGCGAATACAGCGAGCCAATTGAAGCACAGAAGTTCGAAAGCGTGCGTCCCTTGCCTAAAATCTGTTTTGTGTAAGCCACTGGGTGACACACACGCGTTCGCCAGTCTTTTTTTCTTACTACTGTTCTTATTTGTTTTGAAAAATCGTTCGCCAAAACCGCAATCATGGAAGCGCAAAACCGCAATAATGGAATTATGGTTTGACCGGGTCGCGTGACCAGAACTACGAGTCCGTAACAAGCGGACCAGCGTCATGTTCATCTGACAATGAGGAAGAGAAGTTTGCCAGTGACACTGCTGTTGTGGACAGGTAAGTGTTATAAGCTAAATTATTCTTTATCCCTGAAAATTGTAATCAAAATGACTTTTGACCGATCGGTAAATTACAACTGTGCGTCATCGCAACATGACGGACTGGTCCGGACGGCGCATGGACCGTCTCCAGTCCGTGCGCCGCGTCCGGAATGTGAACGCCCCCCCCCCCCCGCTACTCTTCTGCAGCGGATTGTAGACATTATTGCAGATATTTTAGTACAACTGCGCGTAGTAGACCGCGGCGCACGGCCGTGGTCCGTCATGTGTCGATGGACGATGTCCATCCTCTGTAGCGGGGGGGGGGGGGGGGGGGGGAGTTGTTATCTTCTACATTACAGATATTTTAGTATAATTTTTATTGCACTGTAGGTTATTTTTTCTTGTAAAAAAAAAAAAGCCACACATTTTTTACGTGGCATGCTTCTTTGTGTGTGGGGGCTTGTTTGTTCATTCATTCATTCATGAATGAATAAACAACCCCCCCCCCCCACACACACAGCCCTTCACCTTTCATTAGAGCCCAAGATGAAGCTTCTATATTGAATCATTCAAAAGTTACAGACGTTTTTCCAAACTGTGCCATTTGGCACAGTTCAAAAACGCCTGGGAACAACCTAAGAAAAAAGCTGTGTAATATATTCATTTTTTTGTGGTATTGTTACAAAATTTTGACCTCAGCTGGATAACACTTGGTTCTACATTTCAGTTGCATCTTCCAGCCCGGATCTGACAGCTGTGTGTTATTTGCAAGCATTTGTATCCAAAAAAAAAAACAAACACCCAGGCGAAATTTATTTTCTTCAAGTTCAGTATGTTTAGATGACTGTTACTCAGTGGCAGGAGCACTTAGAGAGAATATGACTGTTTTGCCAAAAAATTCAAAGTGTTTTCTTTTAAATGAGACCAACCCCATGAAGATGCTGCAAAGGGTTGAAGAACAGCTTTTGATTTACTTTGGGTACGTTATTTTTTGGAGTTTTTAGGGAAATTGACCAGAGTGCAAGGGGTTAACACTCATGGGTAGATTTCACTGGCTGCGAGTAAGACAGCCACTCCCACTAGCCACTTTGGCGGGTTGTAGTTTTCTCATGCGGTATCTAAAGAATAAGCCAATCACAGAATGAGACTACAAAACTACAACTCCCATAAGCACTATCTGCACACACACAATGTATTCTCATTGGTCCAATGTCGCCTGGCTCAACTGCCAGCGTGGTCGGTACACAGGACTGCTCCAGGCTGGAGACAGGAGAAGCCACGGACAGTGTGCTCCGCAGGTTGGTTCATTTTGTGGCCAGAAATGGTGACAAACTGGCAGCGGGCCAGCCAGCAGAACACACCTGTCCCTGCTCTCAGCAATCAGATCACCAGGCGAATTGCCCCTTATCCCCCATTGTCCCAGCGTAAGTAGTTTATAACCTGTGCTCTTCCCCCACATCAGCTCCTACTTCTGTGGTTGAATATGATTATTTTTAGAGCAAGAAGCTCCTGTTTACTGTACACAGTTGTGAAAAGTTTTCATATGACAGGGAGAAAAAGTGACTAAACTTTAATGTGTTGCTGTAAAGAGCAAATGAAGCTTCTTCTGAGGTGAACTTTAGTTTATCTGTGATTATCTATGATATCCGTGATATGGAACTTTTTCATGGAAGTTAAACCTCTAATTATGCATTTTTAATGCACTGGTCCAGGGTTGTCAAACGTGTAACCCATGGGCCAAAAACGGCCCTCCAGGGAGTCCAAGTTTTTCTCTGAACTTACAGCTTTCTTTCTAGTAAATTTCTGACTCTCTACTGATAATTGTTCATGTAAATTTGAGACATTTTTCTCCTTAAGATGAGACTTTTTTCCTCATCAGTTTTTTTTCTTCTTCTTTTTTTCTGGTGTAAACATGTAGTGTAGATTTAGATTAAATCCATCAGCAAGTACTAATGACCTTGTGTCCCAGTTCATCGGGGTCACTTTCAACCTCTATCAAGGGTCAAGGGGTTGGAGTAGGCAAAGGGGAAGGGGTAGAGATACACTTTTTTTGTCACAATTGGGACAGACCACAAATCTACCTGTACTTCAGTCTCATATTGTAAGTATTGTATATTGAAACAGTGTTTCTCTTGCTATTTTTATGTATGCATAAGGGTCATTTACATTTAAAATGGTTGTAAATTTAGTTCAAGTAAATTTTAGCATGCAATACTCAAATTTGATCGCACTGAACATGATTTTCCATACACAAAATTGTGGTTAGTGAAAAGGCTGAGTGGCTAGTAACTTTGGAAAATTACTAGACACAGTGGCCGGTAAGCAAAAAAGTTAATGTCAAGCCCTGGTTGTTATGCTAAAGAACAGCTTAACATCTGTTTTATGTCTGAGCTCAGTTGTGACTTAGAAGAAGCACAGGATACTGTAACACAAGCGGTGTATTTCTGATCTGCAGTGAGATCTGCTGAAGTTCCTTGTGGTTCTCTCTTGATTTGTTGAAGAGGATTAAATCACTTCTTTTTATACCTGCCATCTTACCTCTCAATTCTATGTGTCCTTATGTTCACTTTAACTGAATTACCTTTGGTTTTTACAGCTGGACACCACATGCTTTTCCCTGCTGAGTCTTAAAGGCGTGACGTTACTTCCAGGTGTATCAATGTTATATCCAGGTCTGCTATTTTATACCCTTCACTGAAAACACAGGGGCTTTGTTATTCCCAGGTGTGCCAGTGCATTCTGTTTCCATCTAGGCAGTTATTTACACGTGTGCATGTCATTCATGCTCTCGCAGCGTCTGCAACTGACATAGCAGCACCAGACAAACTTGCACTCACAGCGTTGGACGTGTCTCACCACATGCGTGTTATATCCTCGGCCGCAGCACAGAAGGTTGCATCCATCTGACCCAGTCGATGCACGGTTGCAGCGGCGCCCTCTAGTGCCAGCAACACCCCGCCGGCGGTCCTCTAGGCAGTAATTTGGTGACTTATTGAAGAAGATAAGCTGATGTTTGTTAATAGGGAGATGCTGCTCATCCTTCCTTCTCATTTTACTCCTCATCCGATCCGTCACCTGAACACTGCGCTCATACCGCTCCTTCAGATATGTGCCAACACGCTGAAATGGCGCCATCGTCCTCCAACACGTCTTCACTGCACAGGAGCCAGAGACGCCATGACAGCGACAGTCTGTGGACATCGTTCTTTCAATGGCCTGCAGGACACAAACATCTAGTGAGTCATCATCAGCCTTCCTAGATTAGAAACCAGATGGACTAGGGTGCTGACCTGACGTCCAGCTTCGCTGTTGTGTTGGTTCATGGTGCTCAGTGTGTATCCTCCTCGACTTGTCGACATGTTTCTTACTGTGTGGTCGATGAACCTGCGGCTGAACCAAATCCCATACTGGATGTGGTCCGAGCAGCCGCCCCAGTGCCAGCCATCCTCCACTGAGCCGCCTCCCCGCAGCCGAGAATCGCAGCCGCACTCCGTCATGTTGCCCTGGCTGCAAGAGCGGGTGACAGCGTGGACGAGGCCTGCTGCCATCACTGCATAAATGAATGCTGTTTCTTTGGTCCCTGATAGAAAAATACAGTTCAGTAATTTAGACTGCAGTACTATAAATGTTTTAATCTTTTTTCAGATTTTCTTTGAGTGACCCAAATATGTTTATTACAAATATGAGCCTGAAATCCTTCCAGTTAATAATGAAGTTGCTTTGATTATTTTGTTTGCTGAAAACACTACTTTTTTCTTTATTTTTCTTCAGCACACTAAATGTGTGTACAGTATAATACTTCTCATCTGCTTCTACTTAAATCTTAAAAGTACTGTATAGAACTTTTGAGGACTTCACTGACATCTTTTGGTAACAAAATGAACTGCAGCTCAATCCACTCTATTACTTAAAGATGCACTCCATTGGATATAAATCCCCTATAAAAACATATCTGCATTCTCTAAAATAGTATCTTACGCCCTTTTTCTACAAACAAAACCTTTCATAGTCTTACGGTTTCGTGTCAGAATCTTTTTACCCCCTGCCCCCTTCAAACACCAGAATTGGTAACTAGGTCCAACCCACATACCACAAGGCTTATGGTGGCCAGTGCTACATTATCCATACCATATCAAGTTAATTTATAAAGCACATTTAAAAACAACAAAGTTGACCAAAGTGCTGTACAGTAATACTGTAAATAACCCAAAGCACAAATAAAAAAATAAGTAAAAGACAATAAAAACATGCAGCAGCAAAAGAAGCAACTCACAACAAGTGTAAAAACAAAATGCCAAACAGCAGACAATAAAATTAAGGCAAGTTGAAAGCCAAGGAAAACAGATGTACTTTTAAATGAGATTTAAAAACACAAAGTGAGGAGGCCCGCCTACCACGTAATGGTAACTCATTCCATAGCCTAGGCACTAGGGGCTGCAACAGCAAAGGCTCGATCCCCTCTGAGCTTCAGCCTTGTTTTAGGGACCGACAAGGGCAGCTGATCAGCTGATCTTAGGGATCGTGGTGGAACATAAGGCTGAAGTCAGTAAGAGAGGTAAGATAGAGCAAGACTGTTAAGACATTTAAAAACATAAAGGAGAATTTTAAAATTGATTCTGTAACACACAGGGAGCCAGTGAAGGGAAGCCAGAATAGGTGAAATGTGCCCACGCCTGTGGGCTTTTGTTAAAAGGTGGGCGGCAGCATTTTGTACAAGTTGAAGACGAGCGATAGAAGCTTGGCTGATCCCAACAGTAAGTGCTTTACAGTAATCCAAATCAGTCATGATAAAAGCATGCAATAGTTTTTCAAGATCTTTCCTTGATATGATGGATTTGACTTTGGCTATTTGTCTTAACTGATAAAAACTTTTCTGAAGGACACAGCTGATGTCCTTGTCAAATTTAAAATCAGAATCCAGTTTGGCCCCCAGATTAATAACAGACTGTCCACATTAGTGGGGAAAGAACATGTACTTGGACCAAACATCATTACTTCAGTAATTTTCAGAATAAATCCTATGATAAAAAGACTAACCAGTTGAAGGACATGCCCAGTTGTGTGCACGGTGGTCCAGGATAATGACTGAAACTGCAAGGGTCCTTAAAAGCGGTTTAATGGTAAAAACCCATCTTAATTTGGGTCAAGTTTTCAAAGCAGCCATCCAAAAATGCTTACAGGCCTGAAGGCTAACTTCTAAAACAGGTTCATTTTGTCTTCTTAATGATAAAACTGGTCTTGTTCTTCTATTAAGACAAAGCAAAGATGTCTCATACTTCTGACACATTTCCACTGTCATCTGCAGTCTTCTTCAGGAAACGTCATCTGACATCTGTGACGTGTCACATCAGCTGTTTTATCCTTTCTGTAGGCGTGACCGACCTGACAGATTTGAGAGCTCTCCCAGGTTGGTCACGCCCCTGCCGTGTGACGGTCTCAGGAGGAGAGTGTCCCAGGTGTGTGCAAGCGTGAAGGCTCCATCATCTTGATTCATAGTGTTGTGGGCTCACTTCCTGATTTCAATTGCTTCTTTGAGCAAGCGTTTTTTTCTTTGTCAGATCAATACCTCCTCTGGACATCCGAACATCCCACGGCACACAAACTGTCAGTTGTGAAAACATTATTTGAACGGACCACCATCATCATGGATGAAGAGGACAGACAGAAGGAAGAACAGCACATACAACATGCACTTAAGGGCTGTCAATACCCAACATTGGCAATAAGCAAAGAAAAACGTCAAGTCCAAAACAAAGACTGCGAACAAAAACAAAAAGAAAAAAAACCCCACACCAAAACAGAAAACAACAAAAACATAGTGACCCTACCATATATCCAGGGAATAACTGAACCCACACAAAGAATCATGAAAAAACACTGAATAAACATGGCAATAAAACCCGACACAAAACTACAGCAACTTTTGGTTCACCCCAAGGACAAAATACAACCAAACAAAACGTGTTTGCAAAACGTAAACACATTAAACGGAACACCAAAAAGAAGGTGAAAAAGAAACGCCAGGGTGACTCACAAGAATGCAAAAAGAAAAGACAGAACAGGAAAACCTCAAATCAGCACTATCAGACCACTGCAAGATAACCAAACACATCACAATTGGATCAGAAGACAACAAACACTAGCGCTGGATCAAAGAAGCAAGTGAAATCAGGAAACGAGCCCACAATACCATGAACCGAGATGATAGAGCCTTCATGCTCTCGCACACCTAGGACTCTCTACTTCAGAGACCATCTCACGGCGGGGGCATGACCGACCTGGCAGATCTGTCAAATCTGTCAGGTCGGTCACGCCTACAGAAAGGATAAAACAGCTGATGTGACATCACGGATATCAGACGACATTTTCTGAAGAAGAGTGCAGATGACAGTTGAAACATGTCAAAGGTATGAGACATCTCTTTGCTTCGTCTTAACAGAAGAACAAGACCAGTTTCTGAAGGCTAACTTCAGTTAGGCCAGAGAGTCCTGATTAGCTCAACACCACAGACGTGCCAGTGCAGTATATAGTTACGTCACCAAAAACACTGTCTAAACTCGCCTTTTTTCAAGGGCCGGGGCTTAAGTGAAACGTTAAAGCAAGAAAAAAAAAAAAAAAAAAAAAACAGACATCCGAGTGATTTTGCTCTTGATATGTCTTGTAAGTCATAAAAAAATGTGTTACAGACCTGTTAACAAGAAAAAAAAAAAAAACGAAAAAAAAAAACAAAACCTTGATTTTTGGTGGAGTGTCACTTTAAGAAAAAGACAGTTTTCAGCCACCCTCTTCATTTCCTCAGCAGAGGAAATATATACGAGGGGGGGCTGAAAAGTTCATAGTGGCCAAATTTGACAAAATGTGGTTTATTTTTCAACATAGTCTCCCCTTCGGTCCACTCACTTCTTCTATCATTGTTGCAGTGCCTGGATCCCTGTGGTTTAAAAATAAACCACATTTGGTCACGATGAACTTTTCAGCCTATGAACTTTTCAGCCCCCCCCCATATATATATATATATATATATATATATATATATATATATATATATATATATATAAAAAAGGGGGCTGAAAAGTTCATAGACTGACTAAGAAGGAGTTATGCTGCAGCAACGAAACTAGTCAGGCATTAAATTCAACCTTTTCTGATACTAACTGCATTGTTTCTTTTCAGATACACTGACATTGGAGACTATGTTGAAAAATAAACCACATTTGGTCAAATTTGGCCACTGCATCATGATTAGCCTATGAACTTTTCAGCCCCCCCCCATATAATTTTTTTCCCCCAGCAGAGGAAATGAAGACCTGAACATAAATCTTTACATTGGGTCTCTTTAGATTTGAAGAAACTGGTAAGTTAGTGGTGCCCGAAATTGAATCAAAATCACCATCTTTGATTTTGCAACTTTGTTGCAAGATTGCACAACTTTCCTGCAATTTTAGTCAAGCCTCGTCAACTTTCATCAATTTCACCAATCAAATTTGTCCTTCAGTGGCGCTCAAATGCTTAGTCTAACCAATCAAATGCATCGCTGCACCGTGTTCACATCTGTGTTTACAGTGAGTATTAACGGAACACAATAGCAAAGACAGTGTGTGATTTTAAAAAACACTCACCCGCGAAGTTTCCAACACTGTCCCTTCCTCAGTCTCCCCCAGCCTGCAGGTGGACGTCTCGCCACATCTCTGTCCTGACCGCGTGTATGAAGTGCCAGGTTTGCGTTAAAAACCTCTGTCTGCCCCAAAAGCACCCCGTTGCGGGAGTGTGTGTGAGGAGAGATGCCGTAAAACCATAAAAAACCGAGCAAATCTAATACTATAGCCAGTGTTTGAATGTTTTATCAATCTTTAGAGGTAAAATCATTACTACATCTTGTCAATGAGCTTTAAAGCTGTGAATCTCTGGTCTTGACAGGGACAAAGCCCCCCCCCCAACCCCGTAAATGAAAGATGAGTGTCTCATGAGACAAGTGTGTGTGTGTCAACACACGCAGCAGATAGACAGGTAGGAGTTAGGTATGGAAAGAAAGAGAATATTGTCTGCAATTTTTTTTCCAGAAAAGCACAGACTCCGATAGACAATACAGAGCATCAGAATAAATTATTTATTTTTAACTCTCTGCTCAGTACCGAGTGGTTGGGGACTGTAGGGAGTTTTCAAATGAAGGTGCTGCCAATGATTTCCAAATCAATACTCTTTAACATGTATTCAATGTAATTTAGCTGTTGTACTGGATATTCTGTTAAAGTCTGTATTTGCTTTTGCACAAAAGAGTTTTTGTATAGCAGAAGTCTTTGCTTAATTTACAAATCACTGTTTAATAGGAAATTTTTGACAATCCTGTGCTTTACTTGTATTGTTATATAGAATATCACTGCAGTAAAGTGGAAAAAGCCATCTGCTTTAAAATTTGTAATTCTTCCCCCAACTTTTAGTGCAAAGAAACCTCTCAAAACATTGCAACTTTTATCGCAACTTTTAAAAAAAAAAAGCTCCCGCGAAGTCAGGCTTTTTGGGCTGCAACAATCTTAAAAACATCCTGAGAAATCCTGGAGGTACTGTATTATGCTGAGCACCAAGCTAGAAAACGAGAAGTCCCATTTTAAAAAAACCAAAAAAAACTGGCTTTTGGTATGACCCGGTCGGGGCTTGAACCCACAACCTCTCAGCTATGGGGCAGATGCTCTACCACTATTTCACCACTCCGGTGGGTCATGACATTAGATTTCATTTGAAGCAGAAAGTAAATTAGGAATTTTCCATACTATCCGACATTCCAACTAGGATAGAGCTGTAAGGCGTGGGTCTGCATCTCTGTTAAGTGCAATTCTCTTTTCTAAAAATGTTTCTGCTTGTGCTTGTCACACTTCATGTTTTCAGCTACAAAACACATCTAATGTTTTATTCCTGAACTGAAAACAAATGAAATGTTTACTGAACTGAAGTAATTTCAGCTAAACTGTATATATACATTTCCACTGACATCAATGAACATCATCATCAGCCAGTTTAAACCAACTGTCACAACATTTAGTTTCAGTATACAGAGGCACCAGATGTTTTTATTTCTCAGGGTTTGACCTCAGGGGGGAAAACCACATTCAGCCTCACACAAAGCTTGTAATCTTTCCCACACCTGCTTTCAGTGCTTCAGCTGAAGACCTGGCATGTTTCAGTGTGTGAAAATAGTCTGAGCCAGTGGTTCCACTTTAAGCTTTTTTTCACTTAACTAAATCATTCTTCAGAAATTTACTCCAGGCATTCAACCACCATTGTCTTACACATCAATTCTTAAACTCGTGCTTATAAAGAGCATTACTGACTTATCTGAGTTGTGTTGCTTCCATATTATTTAAAACCTTTGTGTGTAGATAATCAAGATCCACCGATGGCAATTACATTTTTTTTATAAATCAGGTAATCAGATACTGTCATTATACCGCTGATGTGTTGTGTCTCCTGACTGAATCACATCGTCATCTCACTGAACACCCAACCAGCATGACATATAATTACAGCAATGAATAGAAAAAAATCTGATAAATTAGATTAAAGAAAAGTGTTTGCAGCCATGAGACAAACTTGTTTTTGATGTGTTCTTGTGTTTCAGACAAATGTTTGGAGAAAAAGGCATCACATTTCATCAAAGTCTCAACTATGTTCATGTTGGGATGACAACAAAACACAACAGTTTCAGCTTCACTGTCTCCATCAAATTACTTTAAGGTTTCTGCTCATGTTTTACCAACATTGTCACACATATTTCGTATGTGTGCTTAACTTCTGTCACCTGCGTTCACTATTTTGTAACTCCCATGGATCACACTGAGAAACTTGATTTGGAGAGTGCAAACATGAGTGTAGAGTTGTGCAAAAAGTGTGTAACAGACTTTGCAAATATTGAAATATGTGAACCAGTGTGAGTTATTCCAGACCTTGTTTTTGTTTTTTTGAGTTACTGAGGATTATTTCTCAGTCACAATCAGAATTGAAAGACACACAAACAACAGGAAATATGAAATAATACAATGTAATACAGTATGAAACGATTTACTCATGATAAAGGGTGCCAGTATGAGAAATGGATCAGTTAAGCAGGGATTAAGAGAAGCTAAATTCTTGAAATTATTAATCCATAATACAGGGTTTTATTGTATTGAGCTCAGCTCAGAAACCCAGGACAAACTTAATTTTGATATGCAACATTTTTTTTTTTTAAATTGAAAGTCTGACAGTGCAGCAGAATTTTTGTTTTAAATATTGCCCACAGTGTTCTGCTGCAGTAGATGCTCAGAAACAGATGGAACAAATGTTTTTTTAAAGTGACACACCACCAAAAATTGAGTTTTATTTCTTGTAAATGTGTCTGTAATATGCTTTATGACTTACAAGACATATCAAGAGTGAATCACTTAAATCTGTCATCTGTCTGTTTTTTTTTATTGTGAAATTTTGTTTAGACAAAGTGTTTTTGGTGACGTAACTATAGCAGGCCCATAGTGTTGAGCCAGTCAGGACTCTTTGGTCTAATTGAAGTTAGCCTCCAGGCCAGTTAGCATTTTTGGATGGCTGCTTTGAAAATTTGACCCAAATTAAGATGGATTTTTACCATTAAACTGCTTTTAAGGACCGATGCAGTTTCAGTCATTATCCTGGACCACCATGCATATGGCTGGACATGTCCTTCAACCAGGAAGTCTTTTTTATAACAGGATTTATTCTGTTTAATGTTTGCCACTATTAGCCTTGTGGGATGTGGGTGGGATTATTCACAGAACCTGCCGTTTGAAGCTGGAGGAGAAGTGAAAAGATTTTGACATGAAACTGTAAGACAATTAAAGGTTTTTTGTAGAAAAAAGTGCATAAGATACCATTTTAGACAATGTAGATTTGTTTTTATAGGGGATTTTGTATCCAGTGGAGTACATCTTTAAAAAAGGGGGGGTTTTACAAAAGGTGTATTAAAGTAAAGGTTTGAAAAGTTATTTTAAATTATGATCACTTTTCTTGCCCTGCTCTCTTTTAAAGGAATGTTAACACCACATGGGACAGTGGGATATACAACAGATATGGAAATTAATTACCATATACGATAATAATAATAATAATAATGGACTGCATTTATATAGTGCCTCTGAAGATACCCAAAGCGTTACCCAAAATTAGAGAACAATGTATTAACTTGATTTATTCTAAAATATGTGCAGCAACAGAACATTGATATCCTTCCTTGGTCTTTTAATCCTCTGGATTTATCGCCTATTGAACACTTGTGGAATCAACTTGGGCAACATATTTTAGCCAGAGTACCGATGCCACAGAACAGACAGGAACTGGTTGTGGCGTTGCAGAAGTGGCAGCTAAATATCCCCCAGGACAACATTAGATGGCTTGTGAGGTCCATGTGGAGGCGTATTACTGCCTGCATTAATGCAAATGGAAACCATATTCATATTTTGAAGATGTCTAAAAATAATTTGCATCCTTTAATAAATCTCCTTACCATACCAGCCAGTGTCCAGTCAATGTAAACTGTTCCACAGGCGGGACACCGGAATGGTAAGAGGTTGACCATTTCCATAAAAATATCAAACTTTTCTAGAGTGTTGCACTTTCATTGGCAGCCAGTATATATAGAATGCTCTACATTTTATGTCACTTATGAAACATATTTGAGTCTGATCATTTTTAATGTGATTTTGAATCCCTTGGGCTGCATGTATGACAACAATTTCATCTCACGATATAAGTCATCTTACGTATATCACGATAATATATATCACAATATACATTGTAAACAGATAATCACATAAAAGAAGAAGAAGCAGCCATCTCTATTGTCATTCAGTCCATACAGCCAATCATGTACAGTAGAACAAAATTACGTTTCACCTAGCTACAGTGTTTTGAAATGATTTATCTTGGTCTCATTTTTTTACATCACAAAACCTGGCATTCGAACAGGGGTGTGTCGACTTTTTATATCCACTGTAGTTGTATACAGAATGAGTCAAGCCCATTGCAAATTGTTTATTTTCAATAGGCTACTGACATCTTTCACCTGTTTAAAAAAAATAAAACAAGGAACATTAAAGAAGCTCAACAGCGGAACTATTTAAATGACTTTTCTTGGATTTGTTTTGTAAACAGTAAAAATTTGTAAATTTGGAAAATAAACACATTTTGCACCATCAGGACTATGACAGAGCTGAATGACTATTTTATATAAAACATAATGGTTTAACAATTGGCATACATCCCATAATAATCTGGAGTCCCAACACAGAATGGACAAAATACACGTGTATTGTTGGGTACTGTATATGCTGATATTTGCCTTTAGGCCTTTTAAATATATGAGCAAACAGACTCACAATTTGCAGTGTTTTTAAATGTATAGATTTAATAATGTTACTACCTAACTGAAACAAGCTGAAATAAATATAGCCTATAATATGATGAAAGTCCCTGAAAGGAAAGAGCGTGAATAACAGTTTTAAACAATCTATTAAGTAACTATTTCCTATACAGAACCCCGGGAATCCCGCCATAATTTATGCACACTAAAAATAAATTAGGCCTACATTAAACATTGGGAGGGAGAAAAAAAACTTCCCTCGACTCACCGCTTGTCAGCTCGTGCCCGAACACCGGCGGTTCCTCGCGCGTGGAGCAGTTCCAGCGCTCGTGCCTGAACTGGCTCTGACATTCGGTGACCCCGAGCCGCGCTCCGTCCCGGACGCTGGGCAGCAGGAACGGCTTCCTCCGGCATAACTCCCGCTGCTTGGGGCTCAGAGACAGCTCGGACCAGCTCAGCTTCTCCGGAGCTCCCGCCGACGCCACACCGAGCCACCTGCGGGGGACAGCGGCCTCATCAGCGGGCAGCAGAGGGGCAGTGTCCGGAGGGGAAGCTGGGGGGAGGGGGGGGATGATCCTGGAACCTGCTTTTAAAAGCCGTCTTAAGATGGACAATTGTTCCTCGCAGCGTTTAAGAAAATGTTAGTGTTTGTCAAGTAGCCAAATGTGTTTAATTGCCATATAAGTTAAATCCAATAACTTTAAAATGGTAGCTATGTTTCAACATGTGATGCATCTTTATGTAAATGTAATTAAGTCCACACATTCTCATCAATGCTATGAAAACACATAGTCTAATTAAACAGTTTTATTCATTTTCCAAAATGTATTTAATCAGCTGCTTGTTCTTCTTGGCATTGGGGCTACTTATTGGATTTTCTATAGGAAGTGTGTTTGGCTGCGTGGGCCGGGTGAGCAGACAGCCCCGCGGCTTCGCTGCTGCTTCCACTCAGCTCTCCGCTCCCTCAGCTCTGACATGTGCGCCGCATTACAAGCGGAGCTTCCGTAGCCGAGAGCTCACACATGGCTCCAATTGGAAACGCTCTGATCAGAACAGGCAGGAAGGCCATCAGTGGATTTAGGCTGCTAAAAGTTAACCAGAGAGACAGAGAAAAGTATTTCACGAATTAAAATATTTATTCACGATTTTTTTTTTTTAGATCACCTGTGACGACCCTCATTTATGGCTTCAGAGTTAAACTGTTAAATTATCTGCCCGCTTCAGAAGGTAAACTTTCATTGCTTGTATAGCGTATCTTTGTTTTATTAGAACTTCACAACAAAAAAGGCGAAAAAGATTAACATTTTGCTATAGTAAAAAGAAAAAAAAAATCAGACTACTTTTTTAAATAGGGAACAATCGCAGAATTTTTAACAGATGTATTTAGTTTTGGTTAATGGAGTAGCAAATTTTGGTGATTTAGTGTTCACCTGAGCATTTAAACTGTAAATTATCAGTTTTACGAGACTAAACTTTACACTGACACACCCAAACTTTGGGTGCCCACATAAACAAAACCACGCTCTCAAAGACGCATAAGTGCGGTAGAGTTCTGATCCCAGAAGTGTGAATATCTCGCCAACTTTATCGCTCTGGTGCGCACATCTATCCGCATCCCGCGCTCCTCTGCCCCCGGTCCGCGCGGCTCCTTGAACGCGTTCTGGTCTGACCATACTCACATCCAGCTGCCCCTGCAGCACAGCGGACACACGCACGCCAGCAACAAAGTCAGGGTGCACACGCGTGGGACCCCACAGCTCCGTGTCGCCATCCCTTCTCATTCAGCGCTGCGTTCTCAACCCGTCCATCACACCTCATTCAGTCCGTCTCATCAGAGGGGGAAAAAATCGTCCCTAACGCCGAGGTGAAGCTCTCATCAGGGAGGCGAACTGCTAATTTCAAACTGCAGCGTGCGTGCAGGAAAAGGAGTCAGAAACTGGACCAGTCCAGGACGATCCCCATTGGATCAGCTCAGGATACGTAGCAGCTGACAGCAGAACTGGAATCTAATTGGTTAGATGGATCAAAGGCTTTTAGCTATTTGAACCCAGGTGAAAGGAAAGACCCTCAACAATGGAAGAGACTAGAAAACTTTTTTTTTTTAAGTGTCAGCTTTTTGAACGAAAAAACATCAGAAGACATGTTATTAGTGTCAGCGGAGTTTGGTGTTCAGGTGGTCCAGTCATTCAAAAAAAAAGCTACATCAAATTGGCCAAATAAAATTCCATTCAAATATGTAGCATATCCACCTTATTCCTGGGGGTGCCGCTGTAGGAACGATTATGGGCGGAGCTTCCAGTTTAAGCTAACCTAGTGTTAAATCAGTCAGTAAGAATGGAGTAGCAGGGGCATTTAAAATAGCGTTTTTAAAAGTTTTTCAAATTCATTTTAATGTATAGTCCACATATGTGTTTTTCACTCAAGTGGCAACTAATTTCAGCTCTTCTAGTTTTTGTATTTTTTGAATGTTTTGGCGTAGTTCTGGTACTTGCTGGTGTTCGTGGTTGTGCCAATAGACTGGATAAATGGAGGCTTCTCACCACACGGTGACAGATGACATCCAAGCACAGTGTTGTGGCGTACGTCTGCTCTATGGTAAATTTGATTATGCCCAACATATTTTAACAAAATGCAGCCGACTTTATTGTGAAGGAGACGTGCTGGTCTGAATGCGCACCGTGTCATTATGAGTACAGGCAACGAGAAGTCATAAATCATGACTCTTTCTTTGTTTGGTAGCGGCAAAGTCCCAGGAAAACCCCATGAGTGCCTGGTATCATTGGAAAGCTTAGAAATCATACTTTCTAAAAAAAAATACCTATGTTTTTGCAGAAGATGTAACTTCCAACCGATCAAACACGAGTTTTCAACCTAGCTAAAATATAAACAAATCGTCTTTTTCTGGGTCAGTTTTCACATGCTTCCTACAAATTAAAAATCATTTTGAAGGTCTTTCAATACAGAATACGGAAATAACATTACATCAGTTTTGAAAATGTCCTCAAAGTTACTCATTTTGCCAGCACAGGTCATTTGTTTACAGCGTTAGCAACTTAGCAGTGGTGCTAACTAATGGAGCTAATGGAGCACAGAAACGAGGCTGCTTTTGAAGGTCATCTTCCCATCCCTCGATAGTCGCAGGAAGTGGTATGATTATATTACTGTTTTGAGGTGCAAGAGGCCGTGTTCCCACATTTCTGATGCCGAAGTCATTGTTCTTGAACAAGGAAAAGTGTCCCGTTTCAGTGACAACCATATGTTCTAAACTAGTACCAGAAGTTGCTACCACAATTCATGCAAGGCATCATGGGGCCTAGGAATAAGGTGGATCATTTTTTTTAAAATGTTCAGTTTGTATACTCAACCTGACCTTTCATATGTGTCTTGATACAAAAAATGGTGAAAGAGAAGGAAAAATTAACTTTAAGCATCTTTATTTTTTAATGGATATTTATTTATTCTAAGTTTATCACCCGCCCAAAAATGAATGTACACTTTAAATGATCTCATAACCACTAGATTAAAAAAAAAAAAACCTGATTGTAATGGTCATATAAATCATCAGATGAAATAACATTAAGAATCTGATCAAATTAAATGGCTTTATAAATTAGATACATAGTAATTAGTAATTCTAAAAATAAAAGATAATTAATAATGTTTTGTTAATTTAAATACTGGACTGAGGTAACTTTTTAAAACAATATTAAGGAAAAAACCCAAAGGAACCTTTTTTGAAACATGAAAATCAGTATTGTGGAAACATTTTGGGGGAAGTGGAAATTTCATTTTATGTGAAAACTCTTTCAGAGGCAGCACAAGTCTTGTTTTTTTTTTTAACTTGGTGGCAAACTTTCCTGTTGTTAACGGTAAATTTCAGGGATTATTTGTGAGGTCATGTTTGTAAATGAGAACGTTCTCAAACATTTCACCAGGTAAAATAAAGGTTAAAAAACGAAGAAGAAGAAGTGCCCAACACATTCTTTACATGAAATTTGCACTGGCCTGTGAAGGCAACAAAATAACAGAAGCAGAAATACTCTCATCATTATGTTTTATTAACATGAGTAAAGACCAATGTGACAATGCTTCAACAAAGGTGACTCTGTGAGCTCGTGAAGAAAAAGATGAAAATGATGATGATGATGATGACAATGATGATGAAGAAACTCTTGGAAATGTCTTCACAGTTCAGAATTCATTATAAATGAATATAAGTGTTTGTGTTAATATTTTTTCATATTTCAAAGCAGAATTATCACATTAATATAAAAATATTCATACATTCTGTTATCCAGCATGTAAACATGTTCATATATATCAAAGGCACAATAAACATCTGTAGAAAAATATAGAATATAAAGCAGAAAATATACTCATATACAAGACATTTGTTTGAATGACAAACTGAATCATCATTAAGTCTTTGGTGCTGAAAATGCTCTTATGCACAGAAAAAAATGAGAGAGGTAAACCAAGACACAAAATGTGTAAAGAGTGCAGTAAGGAGAACAGGGACAGTTTCTAGATCTGGCATTCTGACTGAATTTCTGACTCCTATAGTGAGCCAATACTCATAGATTTGCATGTTAAAAAGCCCAATTTTAGAGCACAAATAAAACACCTTTTTAGCCTAGCACAAAACCAGTTTAGGCTTCTGTAGCTAATTTCTGCCTCCATTATAAACTGCATGATGTGATTTTAACTAAATGACCATTTTATATTGTATGGCTGATTTATGCTTCTTGTCAGCTACCTGACTTCTGGACTGTTCCTTTGCATTGTTTATGTAGTTTAAACAAATTTAAACGGTACAAGAAATTAAAAAGCTCTAAACTGGTTTCTAACCTGGTTTCTTATTGCCTATGATGTCAGAGTCAAAGCCTGTCCCTTTTGACTGTCCGCATTCTAACTTGAAAAGCAATGGAGCTATATCATCAAAATTTTGTACATGAGTTGGTCTTAGGACTAGCACCTGTGGCTATGTTTCAAAGAGAATCAGTATTGGTTGATAGTCATTTTATTCTAACTAACTAACTAACTAACCTGCACTTATATAGCGCTTTTCTAGTCACAAAGACCACTCAAAGCGCTTTCATTAATACTAACCCTTTATTCTAAGGGCCTATAGGAAACAGATATCTAGGGACAATTTAGAACAGCCAATTAACCTAACATGCATGTTTTTGGCATGTGGGAGGAAACCGGAGAAATCCCGGAGTAAACCCACGCAACACGGGGAGAACATGCAAACTCCACACAGATCACTGTTGGTCGGGGGCTGGGATCGAACCCATGATCCCACGATCCCCACAATCCCCCGGCCAAGGGTAAACTGTGCTGCCGCAGTGCTAACCACTGCGCCACCGTGCAGCTATGACCTAGGAGCTATGACCACCAAATCTGGTACACAGCTTGACCTTGGGACCCCCATCCTTGGCTAAGATTTTGGAATCAAAAGGTGAAAGGTCAAGGTCACAAAGTCATGAGCCTGGAAAGCCAACATGGACATTCAGTATGTCAGTGCTGCATACCCAGGAAAGAGATGGGTGAGCTACTTAGATTTTGTTAGATAATGCACAGGACAGGCATGGGCCTTTTATCATATATGCTGATATCATAACATGGCATCCTCTTCTCTAAATATGATCATGCCTGTAAACCTTAAGTACATGCCCTAAAATCATAGTCCACAGTCTAATGTTACAGTCCCTACATTCCATCCTTTAAGATGATATACACTAGTCTTGGAGTAAGAACAGACCAAGACCAGTGTACAGAGATTTTAAGGCAGGGGTGTCAAACTCAGCCAAAGAGGGAGCCAAAACTAAAATCTGAGTCCCAATCGAGGGCCAAATGGGTCAACATTTAGTGAAAAACAGGCTAAACAGACCACATTTCTGACAGGGATACAATGACAAGTGCCACAAGACATTTCAAAGAATGCAGAAAAACCAGGCATCATTAAATCTTACATTTCCCTCTCAGCAGTTTTACTGAATCATTTCCTATGAAAAGATTTTCTAGCAATCAGGGTTAATATAAACTCAGCATCAAGCAATAATAGAATATTTAAGTTTTGATAAATATGGGGAACGTGCAGATATTTCAAACACAAACAGTTTACCTTGGGATTAATGGGAAAAATGCAAAAGTAAGATTCTTCAGGTTTATTCTTGATGTCAAAAACACATGAAAGCCTCTGTTTTCTAAATCTGCTTTTCCTTTGGTTATTTTTACATTTTTTGAGCTTAAAGTTAATTGTATATACTGTATACATGGAGTGATAAAAGTGGTATCAGAATATGAAAATGGTCAACTAAGCTAAAATCTTGGGTAAATGCAGCTTGCTGGGTTGATTCAGAGCTTTTTAGAATTTGTATTATGTCCATTGTGCTATATACTGGCAGAACAGTTTATTTCAGACATTAGATATTATCTCTTGGACTGGATTTTATTGTGTCACGGGCCAGAAGTGGCCAGTGGGCCTCGAGTTTGATGCGTGCGCTTTAAAGGGTCATGACCAAGTTGAGACCAAGACATATGTACACAGTGGTCTTGGTCTCAACTTGGTTTCTGCCTGTCTTGGTCTTGATCAGTCTCAAAGTCTTCAGTTTTGGTACACTCTGCTCTCAGTCTGGTCCTGGCGTGGTCTTGACTACAACATGGGGAAACACTGTGCAGTGTATGTAAGCTCGGTGGCACAGTGGTTAGCACTGTGGCAGCACAGTAAGAAGGTCACAGGATCAATTCCACCCTTGACCATCGTGGGTTCGATCCCACCCCCTGACCATTGGTGACCCTTCTGTGTGGAGTTTGCATGTTCTGCCCGTGTCTGCGTGGGTTTACCCTGGATACTCTGATTTCCTCCGACAGGCCAAAAACATGCAAGTTAGGTGAATTGGAGACTCTAAAGTGGCCCTAGGTGTGAATGTGTGTGTGAATGGTGAAGGGATTGGTGCTGCACCGTGGCTGCCTCATCCATCCAGGTGGATGCCCTGTAATTTCCCTCTGGGATTAAGTATGCAAAATACAAAAAAAAAAATAATAATAATATCAAGCATACAAGCATATTATCTGAACACAAAGTATTTGGTGTAGTTCAGAAATTCAGTGTGCATCAGTAACCAGCTGATACACACTGGATATCTGCAGTAGAAGGAATTACACAGGACCAATTTGTAATGCTGTTGTGAACTGCCCTTAACATCAGATAGTGGAGATTAAAATTACTAGTTAAAATGACTTGGTATCTAATAAATCTAATCACTGTGCTTTACAGAAGAACCAGTAAATGGAACAAATCAACTGGTTAACTCATTAAAAGATAACTGGTGTTGAATAAATGCTTGTTGAAATAAATTCAGCTCAAGTTTACCTAACAAAAACAACAACAAAAAAACATTAAATCTTTTGTTGCTCTGAAAATCCAGCACAGAATAATCTGCGCTATAATGGCTATAAGTAAACTTACTTGAGCTGGAATCATTTTTTTTTCCAAAGAATAAATCCATCTGTAAGTCAGTCACTCCTCCTTCTACATGAGTCCATCCTCGTACTCTCTCAGGTGTTCAGTTTCTGCTGCTGGGACACAGGCGGCTCAGAAAGATCTCTGAGTACACCTGGTTCACTGGTCCTCGTACGTGATAGGTTGGGGAGCTGGAGCCTGGGCTCAGCTCAGTGTCCAGCATGGTTGTGGATTGGCTGCTGAGTCCATTTAGTGTTCTGCTAGTATTATTGGTGCTGGACTCTGCAGACCTTTGAGACCAAAACTTCTCCACCTGAAAAAAGTATAAGAGTGTGATTTTACAACATGAGGCAGTAGCAATATTCTTCTTTCCACTGCTGCAGACTTTCTGGAGTTTTCCCATCGGGTGCAGTGTTGAAGAATTGGGGATCTAAAACTCTACTCAGAGAGATGAAATACTCTGTTCAGATATTTTAATTCCACGTCCAAGTTGTCAGGGTTGGATGTGAGAGTAGTAGCCTGATGAATGAGTATGCACAACACCTCCATTTTTAAATGTTACACTGTTTTGTTTTTTTCGGGGCCACCATAAGCAATTTTTGGAGATAAAGCAAATGATTTGCAGGTTGCTGTAGAACAAACAAACTCTGTTTTGCCAAAGCATGATTTGGAAATATCTAAAACTAGATTGGAAAACTAGAATTTTTCAGAAGTACTCAATATTTTCTGGAGGCGTACTGCAAAGTCTTCATCAGACAAGAAACTTTTAAACATGTCAACCTTGCAGGGATCACTACAGGTATTGTTCAGTGTCAAAGTGTAGTTACCTCATGAAAGTGACAAGCACACCGTCCCTGCAGAAACTCTTTGTATCTGCCCATAGTGATGCTGAACGTGTCAATCGCCTCATACCCATGGTGCTTTGCAGTAGAGATGATGTTACCATTCTCTTTGTACAAGTTCTGTATCTCTGACTGAAAATGAAATAAAATGACAACTAATCCTTGCATAAAAATTAGAACGGAAGAAATACTCTTTAATGACCAAAAGAAAATGGTTAACAAAAGGCAAGGAGCAGAATGCAGAAACTTACCAGACTGAGAGACCTGATCCCATCTACAGGAAGATGGAAACCCATCCCCAAGGACTTCACCACCACCAGTATGTTGCTGAGAGACTCTCTGACGAAGAGTAAGAAAATATAACACGCCATGCTGACCTTTGTATCGGCATATTCTGATTGAATGAACTTTTATGCTGATGACACTGCTGCTTATACTCTAATCGCTGGGTGTATATCTGAGCATGTTTACCTGTCCAACACCTCTCTGACTGTCCTTAAGTGATCTATGTTAAGCCACTGGACTCCTCCCACCACAAGAACTGTCAGCTTAGAATTCATCAAGGGTTGTGACCTTCAGAGAGTCGATTTAAACATAATTATTAACAATCTGACCAAATTGACTTCATATAAACCTGCACCACCTGTTGGCCTTGGTCTCACCTTCTAAGCAGTTGCAGCAGAGCCTCTCTGAATGTTGGTCTCTGCTTCTTCTCCACCCAGAACTGAGGATAATATGAGTAGCTGACCTGAGTGTGCCCTCTGTTCAGGTTCCTGTAGACCAACATGTCATGAGCTTTCCCCCAGTCTTCTAAACTGGAATTCACACGTTCCATTAGGAAGTACATCATTCCACGGTTGGTCGAGTCCCCAATAAACAACACCTGAGGAGAAGACATAGGATGACATGTAATCCTCCTCCATTAGGGTGGCATAAGTTTAATGTGTGGCCACATGACTCACCTTCCTGTCCCTCATACAATCCTGTAGCAGGGGCCGGTCCACTAATGGGTAGTGACAATTGTCTGGCTGCCAGAAAACTTCTCTCCAATCACATGTCCTGTTGTCAAAACAGCTGAGACAGGGAACTACCCATCGACCTAATTGGTAGGTAAAATGGGTGATAGGTGCTGATAGCAAATGTTTAATCATATGACTGAAGTGTTTTAAACAACAGGAAAACAAACCTGAGATGTGTCCAGAGCTGCAGGTCTGAAGTGGACTCTGAGAACTGATGTGAGGCTGAAGACCACAGGGGCGACCTGGCTGAACCAAAAGACCACAGTCCTGAAAAGGGGACAGCAGGGGCCAAAATTTAGAGAGGTTTGACACTTCGGCAAATGTTACATTTCCCAATATATAGCATGACATCATCTGTGATTAGATATGACCGGACAAAGAACTGTGTAAATTTCTCCCTTTATTGGCTATAAAGTATTTCAATGAAGTGACACTGGGTTCAGAAATACCAGGAAGAAAAAACAGTCTGATCTCAGATGTAGTGGAGTCAAGAAGAAAATTTCTTTACATGCAACTTCTTCAAGCCTGAAACTTGAAGCTGTTTATTATAGTCTCTAAACTTTTACCTTGAAGTATTAAAAACAGAAAATGGCAAGTTAGTCATACAGTACTTATAGACAAAGAACCGGTTTATTGAGTTTTACAAAAAAGAAAATTTCACAAACATTTTAGAACAAATGTGTCTGTCAAACGTTCAAGTTCAATTCATCCATCCATCTTCTTCCACTTAATCCTTTTCAGGTTGCGGGGGGGCTGGAGCCTATCCCAGCATCTTTGGGCGAGAGGCAGGGTACACCCTGGACAGATCGCCAGTCCATCGCAGGGCCAACACAGAGAGACAGACAACAATTCACTCTCACAGTCATACCTAAGGACAATTTAGAATCCCCAGTTTTGATGCCAATTAACCTAACTTGCATGTTTTTGGCATGTGAGAGGAAACCGGAGAATTCCTGGAGTAAACCCACGCAGACACGGGGAGAACATGCAAACTCCACACAGATCACTGTTGGTCGGGGGCTGGGATCGAACCCAGGATCTCCCCGCCAAGGGTGAGTTACTGTGCTGCCGCAGTGCTAACCACTCCGCCACTGTGCTGGAAGTTCAATTCAAGTTATTTTAAAGTACAATTCCTTGGTGAGTTATGATAAGAAGAAAGATTGGTGGATCAATCAACATAAAGTGGTTAACTAATGAAAGGTGAAGGGTTTTCCTAAATTAAAATCTCAGTATGAATAAATGTCACCTAGAAGAGATGCTCAGTATATTCAGACACTTTCTCCTCTAGAATCTGTTGTGATGTTTCAGTATGAGGAAAGGCCACAACCTGTTCATAAAAGCTAGGAGTAGCAATCTTGGGTATTGTGAAGCTTCCAGTTTAGGGTTATGACTGTCTTATGTTGCTCTTTTGGAGAAAGATTTATGTAGGGGAGAGAGTGGAGCATTGCAGGGGAGTCTCTTGAGGCTCTGTGGGGAAGCCGCCAAGCCCTTGGAGATCCCAACGGCTGACTTGACCTGTATTTGGTTGAAGATGCATCCAAGCCAACACCGCTGATCCGAGCTAGAAGGAGGCTAAAAGCTAAATGCTCGAAGCTAGTCAGCTAATGGCTAAGTGATGTAAGAGGGAGGGTGGAGTCAGCTGAATAGGTAAAGGAGGTTTCTTAAAGTGATAGGCTTGTAATCAGAGTGTTTCAAGAAAGGTGGGGAAAATACAAAACAAAGTTGCTGCAATAATTAAATAATTAAAGAAAACGTGAACAAAATATATCACAAACATTTCATTAAGACGTGTGAGCTGTTAAAATGTGGGAAAAAGTGCAATGGCCCCTTTAAGATGACGCGTGACAGACAGCCACCTGCAAGACAAAGACACCACACCCCCAATAATGTAAACCCTTGCTCAAAATACAATCAATAGTCAATCAATATAATCAATAATGTCCAAAAAGGTCCAACTCCTGTTCTACAAAGTTGGGCATTTTAACATAAGTCTATGAGAATGGACTCATTTTAGAAATGTCTTCTAGTGAACATTAGAGGAACTACATTTTTTTTTTTTTAACTTCCTGAATTTGGGCTGACCAGACTGACTCATCTGAAGACCTTTCAGCCAGTCTGCATGTGTGATGACCTTTAGACCAAATCTGTCTCGACTACAAACAGTGAGCAGTGTTCCCTCTCAAAAATCGCATCTTCTTCTGGTCTTCGTGTCCTCATCAATTCCTCTCATCTTCTCTTTCTTCTTTTGTTTTTTTCTCACAGATCAACAGCGAGTGTCAGCAGTCCACCGTTCTATGCTGAGAGGTCAGAGGGCAAACAAAGCCATCCAGCTCAACTCAGAGGCCCCGTGAGAGCCACAACGCTTGGCTCGGACTTCACAGCCTTTGCCGTCACACATGCACACGCACATCCTCACAAACACTCCTCCTCCTCTTCTTCTCCTTTTGCTGCTGCAGGTTTCCTCATGGCAGCATTACATTCTGCACAGCCGCGTTGCAGCTCACAACAAAGTGCGACAAGAAAACTTAACAGGGATTTTCTTGTTCGTACCTGCACTCAGTGTAAACGCTCAAAGGGTCCGGGGGCCACTCTGAGACCGGCACCAAAAATGCCGCCGTCACACCAATGCTGCCTTTCATCCAACAAGAGGAAGCCCTGTGTGAGGCCTCACCAGTGCCACGTCGCCCCCAAACTCTGACCTCATCGGCGTGAGGATGAAGGGCATGATTAGCCCATGTCCACAGACACCTCATACAGAATCAAGAAAAAAGTGATTTTCTTTCAGGTTAATGTTTATGAGGGCAAAATGCACAGAAATGAAACACATGTTCAGACAAAAAGTAGCTAAAATTCTTTAAATTGCAGATATGCAAAAAAGCAAAGTAAAAATCAACAACGGCAATATGTAAACATTTAAAACTCATAGAGAGCCAAAAAGGTCTGAAGGTTGAGCTTTTTTGTACTTGATGCATCATCAGTAGATTTACAGGGCAAAAATCAAAAACTCGTGAGGAAAAATGAGCAGAGAGTTATTTATTAAAAAATGTGTTAAAGGAAAAAAGCAAGGACTCTTAAATTCTTTAAAAGATGGAAATTCTCAAAATAGAATTGTTACTTTTTGAATAAAAAATTGTGTGTAAATGTATTAAGTACAAACAAGACATTTAAAATGTGGAAAACAGCGACATATTGGAAAGAAATAAAAAAAATAGCAAATTAAAATAAAACTAAATAATGATACATTTAGAAATCTTAAACACACAGACACAAAAAACAACATTCTACTGATTAAATGGATAATGAATTCTGATGAAAGAACTTTTTATACACACTTTTTAAAATTCAAAATTAAAGACATCTGTACTCTGCATCTTCAAGAAAGTTACTAAACACTACACACAGGAAAACACCTGTTCACTAGCAGGTGAAGTTTTTCTTTTTAATGAGTTTATACTTTAACTTGTTCATTTCCACGCCAATGTGCTTTATATACTATAAAATTTGTATTGTGAAGTTTGTGATATTTGTATTTTTTTATGCATCTGAAACTTAAAACTAAATAGTTTTCTTTTTTGTCTGATAATGTAGCATTCTTTATCACATCATAGCTTGTTATACCAAAGCTGCACTAATTAACCCTTTGGGCATGAGTAAAGTTTTATCTTATCTCCTATCTAATGTATAGAGATTTTTTAAAATCTATTTTAAATGGTGCAGAGGTGGGATTATGAATTTCATTTATTCTGACATACAGTTTCTATAACTAGTTGTCACCAAAATGTCTTCAAAATGAGAATAAAAAATAGTATAGTATAATATACTTTTAAATTCTGTTTTCTATTTGAATGAATATTTTTTTTGTTTCTCTGGTTATTTATTTTGTGTGTTTGAATGTATTTTTGCAGTACTGTAAACACTGTCTTCACGTAGTATGAATTTAAAAAAAAAATAGGATTGTTTATTTAAAGAAGAGGAAAAGACTATATACAGTATGTTCCATATTTAATATGTTTTGCACTTATGAATTTCAAATCCATTTTCTTTGTGATGATCAGGCAAGCATGCTCCCCTCCCCTCCCGTTCCTGTTTTCCCAGCTCTGGAAGATTGGACACACCTGTGTGATTACACACCTGCTGCATCTGATGAGCCAGCGTATTTAAGATCCAGCGTGTGGAGAGCTCATCGCTGGATCGTCTGGGTTTGCAGCCACACTTTAAGTCAAGCCTTGTCTCGTTGTTATAAAGTTACCTGTGCACTCATCTTGTTCCTCCTGCCCTTCAGGTTGCTGCCACCTGCAGGTGTGTCTCCGGAGCTGATCACGCTCACCTAACCAGGAAGATCCTAGATGTCTACACAGGTCTCTGCGTTCCCCCCGTCCCCTGGTCCTCGCAGGAGTTCCCCGCTGGACTCCGCTGCTGTAGTAGTAAGTGTGCCTTCCGGCAATGTTCTCCCTTTGGAGAATCTGTCCCTAATAACCTCTGTCTGCTCTCTCCCATAGCCTACGTGCGCTCCAGGGGGCACCTGTCTTGTTGGAAATTTAAGTTGGTGTTTTTGTGTTTTGTTTTTCTTTAGTTCATGCACTTTTATTTTCTGTGTGTTTTCAATAAATTTGTGAAACTTTTCATCTGAGTCTGAGTGATCGTTCTGGCAGCTCTGCATTTGAGTCTAACCCTGTTCTGAATCATGACAGAACGATCCAGCCAGGATCAAGGTTCAGCGAGTGCTCGGCCGAGTGATCAGTCAGCACTCTGGTGCTTGGAGGCCACGGAATGTCGGGTCATGTTTCTTTTTGAGCAGTTAGAGACCGTAACCCAGAAATTGGCCGCCATCTCCAAGAACCTGGGTTGGCTTCCTGGTACGACTTCTCCCCCTGCACTTGCTGCTCCAGCAGTGTCTGCCATCTGCAGGAACATCTCTGTTCCTTCGCCTGCCCCCTATGGGCGAGAGGTAGGAGGCTGCAGAGGGTTCCTGCTCCTCTGCTGATTTTATTTTCAGCAGGTGGAAAGGGAGTATAGGGATGATGCGGCAAGAATCCATTTCAAGACCTTGTTGCTGCGAGACCAGGTGCTTAAGTGGGCACTATCCGTCTTGAGCAGCCTGGACAGACCCCTATACACATACCAGCAGTTTGTGCAGGAATTCTCCCAGGCATTCGACCATTTGGAGAGTGAGGGAAACATAGTTAGCCAGCTGATGGGACTGTGGCAGGGAGGCCGGTCAGTAGCCGACTTCTCCGTCGAGTTCCAGGTCACTGTAGCCGACTCCGGATGGAATGACGTTGCTCTACGCAGCGCCTTCCTCTGGGGCCTGGATATGCACCTACGCGACAAGCTGGTTATCCGCACTTCTCCCTCCTCTCTGGATGAGATGATTGCACAGGCAATGGCCTTAGATAATCGGTTTAAGGAGCGTACAAGGGAACAGGTGGCCGCTGCTTCCCTGTTTGCTCCACAGCCGGTCCCCCCGACCTCTGATGCTGTTCTGCTGGCATTGTTACCAGAGCCGATGGACCTCTTGAGGGTCTGTCTGACTCCAAGGGGGCGCCGGCGTCGCAAGAGGGCGGGAGAGCGCATTTATTGGGGGGTCCCCAGCTGCGCAATATCAGAATGTCCAATTCAGCCTGGGAGGCCTGACCCTTCAGCCACCATGGGGAGGCTGGGGGGAGGGCCTTCATTAAATTCCCTTAATTGTTTTGAACTCCTGGTCCTCGTCCAGTTACCAGGGGCCAAGTTCAAAACCTCCACTGTGATTGATTCAGGAGTGGAGCAAAATTTCATCCAACAGGCCTTGATGCGTAAATTACAGATACCCACCAGGAATGTTCCAACACCTTTGTCAGTCTCGGCGATTTCGGGCAGCAGCATCGCGGAGATTGCCGAACAGACTGAGCCCATTTTGGTCATTCTTTCTGGTAATCACTGCGAGACTATTCAGTTTTACGTCCTGCCCCAATCTAACACCACCATGATCCTGGGGTATCCATGGCTCTGCACCCATAACCTCATTATAAACTGGAGTCAGGGCTTCATTTCATCCTGGAATCCTTTCTGTCTCTCGTCTCCGATCGGCCGCATGCTCACTTTCACTCTCAATCTCCTCCCCTTCGGCTGAACCAGTGGATCTCAGCTCCGTGCCCGAGGTTTATCATGACTTAGGGGAGGACTTTAGCAAGTCTAAGGCCCTATCTTTACCACCTCACCGGGGCTACAACTGTGCTATCGACCTCCTCCTGGGCACGTGGCTGCCATCCAGCCGGCTCTACAGTTTATCTGGGCTGGAGAGGGAGGCAGTGGAGACCTACATTAAAGACTCCCTTAGCACCGGCATTATTAGCCCATCGTCCGCCCCTCTCGGCACGGGGTTCTTTTTTGTAGGGAAGAAGGATGGGTCTCTGCGGCCATGTATTGATTACCGTGAGCTTAACGTGATCACCCGGAAGGATAAGTATCCACTCCTTCTTATTAATTCAGCGTTTGAGTTACTTCAATGGGCGCGTTTTTTCAACAAACTCGACCTCCATAATGCAATCATTTAGTCTGCATTCGTGAGGGGGACAAGTGGAAGATGGCGTTTAAAACACCGCTGGGCCATTTTGAATATCTGATCATGCCGTTCGGGCTGACCAACGCCCCTGCCATCTTCCAGCGGTTAATTAATGACATCCTACGAGATATGGTGAACTAGTTTGTGTTTGTTTATTTGGACGATATTTTGATTTTTTTCTCGCACCCTGGAGGAGCAAATAGTCCACGTTCAGTCCGTCCTGCAGCAGTTGCTGGAGAACCAGCTTTTTGTGAAGGCTGAGAAGTGCAAATTTTCCACTTGCTCTACTTCGTTTTTGGAGTTCATCATCGCCAAGGGCACGGTAAAGGCCGAGCCGGCAAAAATCAAGGTGGTAGTAGACTGGCCAACCCCACAGTCCAGGAAGGACCTCCAACGCTTCCTGGGCTTCGCCAACTTCTACCGCTGATTTATCCGAGACTACAGTAAGGTGGTGCAACTGCTTATGCAGTTAATATCGACCAAAAGTCCATTTAAGTGGTCCAAGGCTGCTGAACGAGCTTTTGTGACCCTGAAAGGCCTATTCACCAATGCACGCGTCCTGGCGCAGGTGGACCCCGCGGTGCAGTTTGTGGTCGAGGTGGATGCTTCTGAGTCGGAGGTGGGCACTGTCCTCTCCCAGTGCTCCTCCTCCAACCAGAAGCTCCATCCGTGCGCATATTTCTCCCAGCGGTTAACGGCAGCCAAGAGGAATTACGCTGTTGGGGACTGCAAACTGTTGGCCATTAAGCTGGCATTGGAGGAATGGAGACACTGGCTGGAGGGAGCTAGTCAACTGGTCATTGTCTGGACTGACCATAAAAATTTAGAATACCTTCGGTCGGCCAGACGGTTGAATTCTTGGCAGGCTCGGTGGACCCTGTTCTTTAATAGGTTTAATTTATTCATCTCATACTACCCAGGGTCCCGCAATACCAGGCTGATGCTCTGTCACGCCAGTTTTCTCCTGACTCCTCCTCCACCACCTCCTCCACAGCTGCTGCATCTCCCCCAGAGACTATTCTCCCCCCCCCTCCTGCTTTCTCGGGACACATCCAGTGGGAGACAGAGCAGAGGGTCCGGCAGGCGCAATCATCGAAACCCGTCCCAGAGAGAGGCCCGTCAGACCGGCTGTATGTCCCCGCAGTATTACGTAGAGAGGTGATGAAGTAGGGACATACCAGCTTTTTTGCCTGTCATTCCGGCATATCCAGGACTATCGATCTGCTGCGGAGAGTGTTTTGGTGGCCCACACTCAGGAGGGATGTGGGGCAGTACGTCAAGGCCTGCCACACCTGTTCTGCCAATAAAACTGACTCTTCCCTCCCGCGGGTCTCCTCAATCCTCTCCCGGTGCCTGGTCGCCCATGGTCACACATTGCTCTGGACTTCGTTACGGGCCTCCCTCCATCCCAAGGGAACACAGTTATCCTGATGATATTCGACTGCTTCTCCAAGGCCATCCACCTAATTCCTCTCCAGAAGTTACCATCTGGTTGTGTTGTGTTGTTATGGGGACATATTATTGTGTGACACGGGTGGTGGCTCCACCTTTCCGGTTCCGCTGCCACCCGGGGTGTAAGAGGGCTGTGAGGAAGAGGGGCAGTCTCTTTGGCCTCCTCTCAGCCTGACGGCAGCACCTGTATTGTGAGAGTGAGTCACTAATAAAGTCACGTCCAGTTCAACGTTCGATCTCGTCCTTGGCTCCCTTTTACCGACATATATCATTTATTTTAGGAACACGGCAGTTTTCTGTTTAGTGGACTGTTCTTTTAGTATAGACAGCAGAATAATCCGTCTTGCCGTGTGGGGGTGGGACGGTAGTCCACCTGTTCCCCCCTAGTTTTAGTTGTTTTAAGTGAGTGTGATAGGCCTTTAACATCATTTGTGCTGACAGGGACAAGGAAAAAACATGGAAATTAATTGGGGGTGGGCTCTGCATGGCTCTCAACAGTAAGTGGGCAACAAACTTCACAGTGAGAGAGACTGAATGTTGCAAACACTACGAATTAATGACTGTGTCCTTCAGACCTCACTATTTACCTCGAGAATTTGCTCAAATAACGGTTATTTTAACTATGTACCAGGTCCTGATTTTAGCAGAGCTGCAGAGCACCTAGCTGACTGTTATAACAGAGCTGTCAATCAGACTGGAGAGCAGCCTGTGTTTTTACTGAGGGATTTTAACAGATGCGACATCATCACATATTTGTCCAATCTGGAGCAATATGCCACAATTCCCACCAGAAAGGAAAACATGTTGGACTTGTGTTATGGTAATGTCCCTGGTGCATATATCTCAAAACCACGCCCACCTCTTGGACGTTCTGATCACGTCATTCTGCTACTGCCAAAATACAGATCACAACTGAAAACAGGTAAACCCATTAAAAAAACCATCAGAGTCTGGAATAAAGACACAGCTGAATCACTGAGAGCTTGCTTTGAACTGACAGACTGGGATCTATTCTTCAATGACTGTGGCAGTAATTTTAACATGTTGACAGATGTGCTGACCTCTTATATCTTATTCTGTGAGGACACTGTTACTCCCACCCACTATATAATAATGCACCCAAACAATAAGAAATGGATTACAAGGGACATGAAAATCTGCCTGGTCCAAAAGAAAAAAAGCTTTCCTACAAGGAGAGAAGCTGAGGGTGAAGGAACTGCAGAAAGATTTTGGGAGGATGGCGAAGCTGGCTAAAATAAATTATAAGAATAAGGTGGAGCAGAAATTAACATCAGGAAGTGCGAGAGAGGCACGGCAGGGTCTAAACATCATGATGGGTAGAGCCCCAAAACCTGCCATGGTCAACTGCCCAGACCCCATTTCCTTTGCAGAACAGCTTCTTCACCCGTTTTAATACCAGCAGCACACTGACCACCTGGACCTCCCCATCTTCCATCTCTCCCCATGAACCCCTTATCATTGAGGAGCAACTTATGACATCCATCTTACATAGGGTCAACCAACACAAAGCCGCTGGCCCTGATAGGCTCAGAGGCAGAGTCCTCAAGGAATGTTCCACTCAGCTAGGTGGAGTCCTCACCAGACTTTTTCAGCATCTCTTGGATTCTGGATGTGTCCCTGATCAGTGGAAGGAATCTACCATCATTCCAATCCCCAAAAAGACTCACCCTAAGAACCTGAAAGACTACAGACCAGTGGCCCTGACCTCTGTGCTCTGTAAATGTATGGAGCAAGTGGTGTGTGACTTTTTGACCAATGTGTTGTCACACAAATTGGATCCCCTCCAGTTTGCTTATAAGGCAAAACGTGATGTAGAGGATGCATGTCATACACTTCTAGACACTTTCACTAAACAACTGGATTCTTCACACCCACACACACGGATTTTGTTTATGGACTTTTCTTCTGCTTTTAACACTGTACACACAGGCATCTTGCTACACCACCTGACAGACCTGCAGATTCACCCAACATTGATTTTACGGATTCAGAGTTTTTTATATGACAGGCCACAACAAGTGTTTTTAAATGGTTTTACATCTAGCAAATTAATTTTAAACACAGGTCTTCCTCAAGGTTGTGTTTTATCTCCGGTTTTGTTCTCTGTGTACACAAATAACATCTCCTGTGACAGTGAAGGAATAACTCTCTTTTTAAATATGCAGAGGACATGGCCCTGGTGGCTCGTCTGACAGACAGTACTGCACTGACCCGCCATCAGCAGGCAGTCAACGATCTAGCTCAGACTTTTAATCAAAACTCTCTGGAGTTAAACACCACAAAGACTAAGGAGCTGTGCCGTGGGAGCAAAGAGAAACTTTCATCTACTCTCTTTACACTCCTCAGTATCCAGGGTTAGGCTATTGCACAAGTTCAAGTTTTTAAATATTTGGGAATAGAGATGGACTGTAGCCTGTCTTTTGCACACCATGTTGACTCTATTTATAAAAAAAGCACAACAACGCCTCCACCTGTTGAGGAAACTGAGGACTTTTAATGCCAGAAGACACATTTTTAACTCTGGTTTACACTTCATTAATTGAATCCATTCTCACTTTTAACATTTCATCCTGGTACAGCTCCCTCTTCATCAAGCACAAAACAAAGCTTTCCCGTATAGTTAATCAGGCTAGCAAAATCATTGGCTCACCACAGACACCACTGTCTGCACCGTATCAGCGCTCTGTGATCAGGAAAGCCATCCTGATCACAGAGGACCCATCTCACCCCCTCCATCACTCTTTTTTCAGTTACTGCCATCAGGCAGACAATATGAAGTTCCATTGGCCCATAAAAACATTAACAAGAAATCATTTATTCCTTCTGCAGTAACAATCCTGAACAAAATCAAATAGTTATTGTCATAACTCTGGCTCTCACGAGCCAGGAAAGGAGATACGGGGGCGACCAGTGAGTTAGCGTAGTTTATTAACAAAACACACACTACACAAAATAACGAACAGAAAAGTAAAGAGCCACGTGGGGCTAAAACACACACAGAACTAAGGGAAACATACCACCCAGGGAGAAAGGCTAGAGAGGCGGCGAGGGAAAAATACACGCCGAGTCGCAACACTTACTTTGGGTGAAGCGCCGAGGTAACGGAGGACTGAAGCTAGACGTAGGAGCTAACAGTCGTGGGAACACAAGGAACGTCTTCCCATAGCGAGGTCGCAGCGACGAGTAACTCTCGGCTGCTCGCTAAAATGGGGGAGATGATTTGGGAATAGGAGACAGCTGTCCCAGCGCAGCTGAACTAGACAGCTGGCAATCAGCTGGGCGCTGTCAAAGAGCGGGCCATGGAAGACCCGGCACGGACTACCCCGGAGCAGGAGCGAACTGGACAACCTGAACGCAGAGAAAAGATAGTTCAGGTCGTGACAGTACTCCTCCCCCGAGCCGCGCCTCCTGGAGCGGCCTAAACCCCCCCCCCGAGGGAAGACCAGGGAGGGCGGTGGGGGCCAGATCTGGGAGAAAGGGAGGGACCAGAAAAAGGAGGCAGGGAAGAAAAAAAAAAAAAAAAAAAAAACCTAGATACAGTATAGGGTCAGATACCATAATAATCTTAACCCCCCCCCCAAAAAAAACCATCACCCCCTCCTCTGCAGAGGCCAGACGGTCTGTGCAGGTGACCACAGGAGGTGGGGAGAAACGACAAGAACCAAAATGCAGAAACATAGCGACACAGTCATGGAAAAAGTCCACAATAACTTAGGGTGAGGACAATAAAAAAAAAAAAAACTCATGTCCCGAAGGCCAAAAACTACAAAACTCTGAAAAAATAGACTTACACAAGTAAACCCCGACCAAAACAGAATATACAAAGGATGCAAACCGGGCATAAGATCCAAAAATAGAGCCTGGAACTGCAAATTGGCATGAAGATAAAAATACAAAAGGAACAACTCCTCAAACACGTATTAGCACAAAAAGTGTCACTAAACAGTCTGGAGGAGGATATAAATACAGGAAAACAAGACTACTCGGAATGAGGCCAGGCAATGTGAAGCAAATGCTACTTAAGGAGAAATTAGAATAGGATCATACTGGGATTATAAAACAAGGAAAATAGTCCAAGGAAATTTTAACTGGGATAACCCCACAATAAGGACTCTAGGGCAGAGAGTTCTTTGATGTCCTGAAAAGTATTAAATTAGGGAGGACAATCAAACGCAAGGCAACAAACAGTCAGTCAATTCTTCCAGGACGTCAGCAGGTGGAGCGGGGCAGGCGATGACAGCTTGTCCGGCGGGCGGCCCGAACTCCACCAGGCCAGGAACCACAACACCAGTTCGGGTGGCCTACCCGAGTCCCAGGCTAGGAGACACAGTTTCTCCGGAGGCCGACCCAGATCATCGAACCAGCCAGATGGCTTCCCAGGCGGTCGTCCCGTGACCTCAGACCACGGAGAGCTGAGGGAGAGGTCTTGGTGCAGCTCCCTCCCTGAGGGAAAAGGCAGGAGGAAACTGACCCAGGTGAGAAAAACCCCCACAGTAGTAGGGGGAGAAGAGATGGAGGCCAGGGGCAAAGTTAGCCTGCCATCTAATGGCAACAAGGGTAGGGGGAAACTGGCCCGGGCGAGAGGAACCCCAACAGCGGCAGGAGGAGAAATGATGGAGGCAAGGGACGAAGTCAGCCAGACGTCAGGCGAACACAATCCTCCAGCTCCCACACTAACCGTTACCCGGACCGGCGCAGCACCCCCGGTGGACCCCGATCGGGCCGGCGCAGCACCCCCGGTGGACCCCGATCGGGCCGGAGAAACACTCCCGGTGGACCCCAGCTGGATCGGCGAAACACTCCCGGTGGACCCCAGCTGGACCGAGACAGCACTCCCGGTGGACCCCAGCTGGACCGAGACAGCACTCCCGGTGGACTCCAGCTGGACCGGCGAAACACTCCCGGTGGACCCCAGCTGGACCGGCGAAACACTCCCAGTGGACTCCAGCTGGACCGAGACAGCACTCCCGGGCGCAGCATCTGAGGCGAACACCGTGCAGGGAACCGGAACCTCCGAGATGGCACCCAGAGCAGGTTCGTCTCCGGTGACCCTGGGGAGAGGCTCAGAGGGACAAAAGGAACCGGGATCAGGATCACCGGCAGCGGCAGAGCCCGGCGGAACAGGCTCGAGCGCAGCAGACGGCTGCACCCGGCCCGCCCCCCCCGAGAGACAGGCAATAATGCTCCAGAATAGAGAAGAGAGAAACAAAATAGAGCACTTGCCTGATCTCGGGTTCTACCGCCATCCAGGACTTCGATGCTCCGGGCTCAGCGTGCAGGACTCCGTCCTCCGGCTCCAACTCGACTGCGAATGGCTCCAGCCGGCATGATGGTTTCCACAGTCAAACGACCTCCAAATGCCGAAGACCGCATCGACAGCCCACCTGGCGTGGGGGCAGGAGATCTGGACTCTGCTGGGCCGAACCATTCCTCCGTGGAGACCCGGGGACACTTAATCGTCGGCGCCGGCTCCAACAGGCAGTTCGACCTTCTCCTCTGCCCATAACGTGGCTGCGGGGCTGGGGCAAAACCCTCCAGGGCCGCGGGCCGCCTCCTCCTCACGCAGCGGTGTACACCTGGCACCGGGGCACACTCAAGGGGAAGAGACACAGAGGACGCAGGTTCATATTCAGTTTTTGCAACGGGAGGAGAGAGCTCAGGGGACTGTGAACCCTGAACTCCTCCCCCAGGAATCAAACAAGGCAATTCACTCATAATGGGAGGAGAATGAAAGGACACTTGCCTGATTCCCGGAGGGCCGGTGGAACCCGCTACAAGGGACTCGAGTCTCTCTTCTCCCAACCGGATAGAAGTGGGGAACCCCCCGGACAGATGAGGCGGTGCTACCCGCACCGGATCGGGACCTGGAACACCTGGAGATGAATTTGCGCTTCTCCCAGCGGCCGGAGTGAATGACGAAGAGGGGGGTGAAACAGCTGAGGAGAGCTGGGGGCCCAAAGCTGACGGGACAGCGGGGAGAGCGGGCCCAGGAGCGGGAGCAGCTGATTCACTTCTTCGGCGAGACACGGGAGCAACAGCAGGCTGGGAGGCAGAATTCGTGTGGTTTCCTGGAGCGGGATCCGGACGGGACTCTCGCTGAGATGAGTGGGGAATTTGGGAGCGACGTCTTCTGAACGTGAGGTCGGGAAAACGCCGCTCCTGTGCGATGAGCGAAGCCAACAGGTCAGCGTATTCCGGATAATCGTTCAGCTCCGGGTTCTTCTCGACCAGCCTGACCGCTGCAATCACGTTCTTCATGGCTACGGGGGGAACGGCGGCAGAAGAAGCGGCTGCCACTCGATCCGCAATGCGCATCGCTGTCATTCTCATCTTCTCCGGGGGAAACCCGGTTGACGTCACTCTATCCTGGGGATCACCCCTGGGTGAGGCGAACTCCTGGACTGGATCGGCGGCAGGAGCGGGATTCCGAAGCGAGGAGCGAAGGCGTTCTGTCCTCAGCTTCCTGCCGGAGTTCTCCTCCAGCCTACGGAGCCTCTCCCAGGCCACAGAGATGTCTGCCCTCCTTGCCTTAACCTCGGGGAGAAGGAAGTAGTGAGAAAAGCAGTTAAGCATACCCTCGGCGAGCTCCAGGCGCCAGCGTATCTCGCTGGGGGCATCGTAGAGGTCCGTGGTGAACAACGTTCCGTCCACAAGGTCCAGAGTCTCCGAGAGATCGTGGCCTGGGTGCCGCATGAGTCCCTTGGAAGGAGACATGATACTGGCTCGCCCGTACCCAGAGGAAGAGGAAAAAAGGCGTCGAGTCCTTACAGCCAACTCACGGTCGCGGCCGTCTCACTAGGGCTGCGACCTACTGTCATAACTCTGGCTCTCACGAGCCAGGAAAGGAGATACGAGGGCGACCAGTGAGTTAGCGTAGTTTATTAACAAAGCACACACTACACAAAATAACGAACAGAAAAGTAAAGAGCCACGTGGGGCTAAAACACACACAGAACTAAGGGAAACATACCACCCAGGGAGAAAGGCTAGAGAGGCGGTGAGGGAAAAATACACGCCGAGTTGCAACACTTACTTTGGGTGAAGCGCCGAGGTAACGGCGGACTGAAGCTAGACGTAGGAGCTAACAGTCGTGGGAACACAAGGAACGTCTTCCCATAGCGAGGTCGCAGCGACGAGTAACTCTCGGCTGCTCGCTTAAATGGGGGAGATGATTTGGGAATAGGAGACAGCTGTCCCAGCGCAGCTGAACTAGACAGCTGGCAATCAGCTGGGCGCTGTCAAAGAGCGAGCCATGGAAGACCCGGCACGGACTACCCCGGAGCAGGAGCGAACTGGACAACCTGAACGCAGAGAAAAGATAGTTCAGGTTGTGACAGTTATCATACTTCAGTTAGCTATCAATATTAGTTATCAGCATTTATCTATTAATCACTATTAATTTTTCATAGTTATTAATATTTTCTGCCACATGATTTTATTTGCTGTTTCCTTTTTAACCATGTTTCCTTTTTTAAACTGTTTTTATCCTGTGAGTTTGAACATGTCTTTGACAGTGTTGAATGTGTTATATTGTTGTTGCCGTGTGTCACGATTCCCCGAGTGGGCGGAGGCACCAGCGAAAGAGCAGAGGCTTCCAAAGAGTTTCAATCAGCAGTTTTTCCTTTATTCCAATAATCTTCATAGGCAATAATTCCCATGCACATCCGACACCCCACATAGCCCAAATGAAAACACCTGTTAATATACTCAGTGAGATAATTCGCCTAATTGGCACATACCAAAACCCCAAGTAAGACAATAAATATTTTCATGTTTTTCCACATACCCAATAATATCTAAAAAGTCATAAATATATAAATAATTCCCCACAATATTTACAGAATAAATAAGACCAATAAATACACCATAAATAACACAATAAATACCTTAAACCCCTATTTACATATTAAATTACCCTTTACTCAACCATCATATAATTCCTTCCTGCTGGTATCCTTTAAAAGGCCCTTAAACCCCTGAGGAGTCTTTTGTCCATATACCTCCAGCAAGCATGCTGGTAAAGGTACGTGGTTTTAAGATCAATTAATTGCCTCACCCAGTTAACATAATTAATATCAACAATTATCTCACAAAAAGGATTCACTTCAGTCAGAACACATTGTACAATTATATGTGCATTTTTACCATCAAATACAAGTTGACATTTGCCAATATAAATCCTTCACACATAATATAACATTCAATACACCGACCATACAGTGGCGACACTCCGTCATCACACCGTGTCTAAGAAGAATTTCTGTCACTGACTGGGACAGACAATAAAGTTATCTATCTATCTATCTATCTATCTATCTATCTATCTATCTATCTATCTATCTATCTATCTGTAACACCACGGAGATGGCCGACCAGCTGACGCAGCACATCATTCGGCTGCACGGTATTTCCATGGACATCATCACAGACTGAGGACCCCAATTCACATCCCAAGTGTGGAAGGCATTCTGCCGCTTCTTGGGTTTGACCGCCAGCTTGACATCAGGTTACCACTCTCAAAGCAACAGTCAGGCTGAGTGTGCTAATCAGACTCTGGAGGACAAATTAAGGTGCGTAGCATCCGCAAACTCAACCACCTGGAGCTCCCATTTAACCTAGGTGGAGTATTCCCACAACTCGGCGATCTCCTCCTCCACTGGGCTCACGACATTTGAAGTGTCGATGGATTACACATCACCTTTGCTGCCCATGGTGGAGAGGGGCCTCGCCGTCCCATTTGTGAAGGCCCATGCGCGCCAGTGCCGCTGTCTGTGGAGGGCCACGAGAGCTGCCCTCCAACGAGAGCAGTACGCCAACTGCAGACGGGTGCCGGCGCAAAAGTACACGGTAGGACAGAGGGTCTGGCTGTCCACCGACCAGATCCCGCTGAAAATGGAGTCCCGGAAGCTCCCCCCCCCCCCCCGTTATCTGGGCCCGTATACCATCAAGTGGTTGATCAATGATGTCATGGTTCGGTTGAACTTGCCACCCTCTATGCAAATCCATCCAACTTCCCACATCTCCTAGATCAAGCCCCTCTCCGCCAGTCTCCTCTGGCCTCCTCCGGATCCCCCCCCCCAGGATCATCGACGGTCAGATCGCATATACGATGGAGAGGATCCTAGACGTGCATCGTCGGGGGCGGGGGTGCCAATACCTTGTTCACTGGAAAGGATACAGTCCAGAGGAGAGGTCATGGATCCCGGAGTCATACATCCTTGACAAGCACATGATACAGGCATTCCATCGGACCCATCGACGCAAGCCCAGTAGGACACCAGGAGGCGTCCTTTGGCGGGGGGGGGGGGGGCGTGATGATCAGGCAAGCATGCTTCCCTTCCTCTCCTGTTCCTGTTTTCCCGGCTCCAGAGGATTAGACACACCTGCGTGATTACACACCTGCTGCATCTGATGAGCCAGCGTATTTAAGATCCAGCATGTGGAGAGCTCATCGCTGGATCATCTGGGTTTACAGCCACAATTTAAGTCAAGCTTTGTCTCATTGTTATAAAGTTACCTGTGCGCTCATCTTGTTCCCCCTGCCCTTCAGGTTGCTGCCACCCACAGGTGTGTCTCCGGAGCTGATCATGCTCGCCTGGTCAGGAAGCTCCTAGACGTCCACCCAGGTCTCTGCCTTCCGCCTGTCCCCTGGTCCTCGCAGGAGTTCCCTGCTGGACTCTGCTGTTCTAGTAGTAAATGTGCTTTCCCGCATTATTCTCCCTTTGTTAGAATCTGTCCCTAATAACCTCTGTCTGCTTTCTCCCTTAAGCTATGTGCACTCCAGGGGGCACCCGTCTTGTTGGAAATTTAAGTTGGCATTTTTGTATTTCGTTTTTCTTTAGTTCGTGCACTTTTATTTTCTGTGTTTTCAATAAATTTGTGAACTTTTCATCTGAGTCTGAGTGATCGTTCTGGCAGCTCTGCTTTTGAGTCTAACCCTGTTCTGAATCATGATATTCTTTAGTTTTGTAATTGGGAATTGTTTTCCCCTTCTTCTCCCTGTACAGTAAAACTACAGCCTGATTAAATGGTATTGAAAAAAGACATCTGGGTTTTTTTTTGGTTTTTTTTAAAATACCTTTTTTATGGTTATGCTTTTTAATTCTTCCATTTTTATTTATTTATGTTTTATAATTTTTGACATATATAGTGGGGTAAAAAAGTATTTAGTCAGCCACCAATTGTGCAAGTTCTCCCACTTAAAAGATGAGAGAGGTCTCCAATTTTCATCATAGGTATACCTCAACTATGAGAGACAAAATACGAAAAAAAAAATCCAGAAAATCACATTGAAGGATTTTTAATGAATTAATTGGTAAATTCCTCGGTAAAATAAGTATTTGGTCAATAACAAAAGTTCATCTCAATACTTTGTTATATACCCTTTGTTGGCAATGACAGAGGTCAAACGTTTTCTGTAAGTTTTCACAAGGTTTTCACACACTGTTGCTGGTATTTTGGCCCATTCCTCCATGCAGATCTCCTCTAGAGCAGTGATGTTTTGGGGCTGTCGCTGGGCAACACAGACTTTCAACTCCCTCCAAAGATTTTCTATGGGGTTGAGATCTGGAGACTGGCTAGGCCACTCCAGAACCTTGAAATGCTTCTTATGAAGCCACTCCTTCGTTGCCAGGGCGGTGTGTTTGAGATCATTGTCATGCTGAAAGAACCAGCCACGTTTCATCTTCAATGCCCTTGCTGATGGAAGGAGGTTTTCACTCAAAATCTCACGATACATGACCCCATTCATTCTTTCCTTTACATGGATCAGTCGCCCTGGTCCCTTTGCAGAAAAACATCCCCAAAGTATGATGTTTCCACTCCCATGCTTCACAGTAGGTATGGTGTTCTTTCTCCTCCAAACACGACAAGTTGAGTTTTTACCAAAAAGTTCTATTTTGGTTTCATCTGACCATATGACATTCTCCCAATCCTCTTCTGGATCATCCAAATGCTCTCTAGCAAACTTCAGACGGGCCTGGACATGTACTGGCTTAAGCAGGGGGACACGTCTGGCACTGCAGGATTTGAGTCCCTGGCGGCGTAGTGTGTTTCTGATGTAGCCTTTGTTACTTTGGTCCCAGCTCTCTGCAGGTCATTCACTAGGTCCCCCCATGTGGTTCTGGGATTTTTGCTCACCGTTCTCGTGATCATTTTCACCCCACGGGGTGAGATCTTGTGTGGAGCCCTAGATCGAGGGAGATTATCAGTGGTCTTGTATGTCTTCCATTTTCTAATAATTGCTCCCACAGTTGATTTCTTCACACCAAGCTGCTTACCTATTGCAGATTCAGTCTTCCCAGCCTGGTGCAGGTCTACAATTTTGTTTCTGGTGTCCTTTGACAGCTCTTTGGTCTTGTCCATAGTGGAGTTTGGAGTCTGACTGTTTGAGGTTGTGGACAGGTGTCTTTTATACTGATAACGAGTTCAAGCAGATGCCATTAATACAAGTAACGAGTGGAGGACAGAGGAACCTCTTAAAGAAGAAGTTACAGGTCTGTGAGAGCCAGAAATCTTGCTTGTTTGTAGGTGACCAAATACTTATTTTACTGAGGAATTTACCAATTAATTCATTAAAAATCCTTCAGTGTAACAAATAGACCCAATCACTAGATTTACTTTGGAACTGTGGTATAAAATAGTACAAAAGTATAATATAAAGGAAGACATAAAACTATTGAAATGGGTAGCATCTGACAGTCAATTTGAACCGGCAAAGCAAGATGGGGGATACAAAAATCTGGTGAACAAGGGAATCACAGCACGGGGCAATATCGGAAAAAAAGATCTCGGGAGCTTTGTAAACATCAGAAGAAAATTTAAACTAGAAAAATCGGAATTCTTCAGATATCTGCAGAAGAGAGACTATTATATGAAGAAGATTAGGCATAACCTCCAAACAGATGTGAGCGAGATTATACAATTCATTTTAAGCTCATATGCAGGAAATAAAATAAGAATTATTTCAAAGCTATATCAGAAACTTATGGCAAACAAACATTCAAGTAACTCTATAAAGGAGAAATGGGAGAAAGAGCTAAATTTAAGCATAACAGAAGAAAGCTGGCAGGAAATATGGAAAACACAACACACATCAACAAATTCAAGGACATGGAGGGAATTTGGATGGAAAAACCTGAATCGCTTTTTCATTACACCACAGATTCAAAGAAAATATACAAATACCCAATCTTTATGCTGGAGGGGCTGTGGGGCTCAAAATGCAGACCACTCACATATGTTTTGGAAATGCTGCAAAATGTCATCATTCTGGAAATCTATACATGTGACAATACAGAGGATATTAGGATATAATATACCAATGAACTGTAACCTGATGTACTTATGTGATCTTAAAAGAGACAATGTAATACAGGCTGAGGACAGATATCTAGTTAAAATCTTGTTGATTAGATGTAAAAAAAACAATCACAAAAAAATGGCGATCAGAAGTTCTTCCTGACCAAGAACAATGGACTGACATTGTTGAGGATATACGTATGATGGAAAAACTAACATATCGACAAAGAATACAAGAAGGACTATATGAAAAAAAATGGCGGAAATGGACACACTACAAAGTGCAACAACGAGACAGAAATTGAAAGAATAACCAAAGACACTGAAAAAACCAGAAGAATTAAGAGATGGAAACTAAAAACTTGATGCTCCAACATTTGTCCCCCCCCCTTTTCTTTTTTTCTTTCTTACTCTAGCTCCTTTTTTAAATGTAGACGGTGATCTGAATGTAATATGTATGATGAAAAATGAATAAAAATCTAAGTTACAAAAAAAAAAAAAAAAAATCCTTCAGTGTGATTTTCTGGATTTTTTTTTCTCATCTTGTCTCTCATAGTTGAGGTATACCTATGATGAAAATTGGAGACCTCTCTCATCTTTTAAGTGGGAGAACTTGCACAATTGGTGGCTGACTAAATACTTTTTTGCCCCAATGTATGTTCTCGGGTTTAGATCAGCTGAGTATCTTTACATTTTCTTTTTACATTTCTACAGCAATCCAGGAGTTAGAATATTTTTAAAATCCAAATAAGGGATGCTTTGATGATTAAAATAAATATAGAAACATATTTTATATTTTTCACTAAAAAGTAATTGTTGTTTTTCATGTATTATTTGTGACTACCTTTTAATAAATCTCTACATTCTAACAGGTTATGTTTTAAAAGTGCAGAAAAAAATGATAAAAGAAAAGCCAAAGATGGCATGACATTTAATGATTAAAACAAATCCTCGTCTCTTTTTCTGCTTTTCTGGCTTTATCAACACTTCAAGGAAAAATGCTAGCTATCAATAATTAAATGAAGGGAAATAAATAAAAGCCATTTCTGCAACAGATCAAACAAAGCACTGAATGTTTCAGTTTGTTTGAACTAAGTGAGAAGAGAGAAACTTTTGCCAGAAGACGCAGAGAAAGTGGAGGCTCAGCTGTTAGTCACTGTAAGCATGAATCCATCAGAGAGAAACAGAAACTCTCGATTATCCAACCATGTGATCTCAAAGCTCAGCTGATCTCAGCTCTGATCCAGTCTAAGACTCTGAGTAAACTGGACTCATAATCCTGCTCAACGCTCATTAGATCATTCAAGCTGCTGCTGTTGTTGCCCCCTCTGGGAAACAGAACACCAAGCAGAGGGGTAAAGAAGTCTGGACCATGCTATCTTCCCCAAATATTGGCCTTTCAGTGGTGTGAAAAAGTGTTTTCCCCCTTCCTGATTTCTTATTTTTTTGTATGTTTGTCACACTTAAATGTTTCAGATCATCAAACAAATTTAAATATTAGACAAAGATAACACAAGTAAACTCAAAATGCAATTTTTAAATGAAGGTGTTTATTATTAAGGGTAAAAAAAAAAAAATCAAACCTACATGGCCCTGTGTGAAAAAGCGATTGCCCCTCTCAATGTTAAAACATAAATTAACTGTGGTTTATCACATCTTTGAGTTCAATTTCTCTAACCATACCCAGGTCTGATTACTGCCACACTTGTTCTCAATCAAGAAATCACTTAAATAGGACCTGCCTGACAAAGTGAAGTAGACCAAAAAGATCCTCAAAAGTCTGACATCATGCTACGATCCAAAGAAATTCAGAAACAAATGAGAAACAAAATAATTGAGATCTATCAGTTTGGAAAATGTTATAATGTGGTGATGTGAAAATGACGAGGCAGAGTTCTCTCTCAAGTCAGCTTTATTCACAACACCATCATCTCAAAGCAGAAAAAAAGAGATCCACACAGTAAACTCTCGTTCTTAAATATCAGGACTCTTACACTTCACAGGTCACATGTCTCACAAACCACCTTGCATTATAAAGAAAGTCACAATGCATTTTCTCTCCATGATATCACTTCCACTGTCTCCAATGCATCCCCTTTTTAATCCTTTAAGTAAACCCCCCACAGTCTCAAGCCTTGCATACCAAAGCTATGATTCTTGCAGCTTCCTGTAATCACTAAGGGAGCTGCCCTGCCTTTGTTCTGACCTAAAATGTGAGTCACAAAACAGGTCCCATATGTGTGTCCACCACACAAAGCCCCCCCAGCATTTTAGAATAAACAGAACAACAAGAGAATAACCACATGCATGCCGTGATAATATCAATACACATCAGTCCACATGCCCTATAGGCTTCAGCCTCCTGCCGTATCTGCTGTAGCTGGGATTCAATGTCTCTGCGGTACTGTCCTGGGGGTTTGCCGTCTGGGGGTGGAAACCTTTTGTCAGCACCTGTGGGTGTTCTGGGGAAACATTACTCTGCAAAGCCCCCCGCGGTGGTCTACCTCGCCGCGGGGCCCTCGCCAACAGCACCTGCTCATCTGCCACCACAAAAGCGGGTTTGAGTCTGTTTATGTCAATTTTCTCTTTCCTACCCCCCAAATCTAGCAAAAACTGCTTGTCCCCTGTTTCTAACACTCTGAATGGTCCGTCATAAGGCGGTCGCAGCGGGGTTTGATGCGCATCGTGTCTAACAAAAGCAAACTCTGCGTTCTTCAAAGTTTTGGGCACAAAAATGTGCGGAAAACTGTGGTGCGCGGGGCCGGGCAGCGTGCTTGATTCTATGTTGCTCTGCAACAGCTGAGACGGGGAGGCGTCTGGCGCAGGGTTATCTGGGAGAAACTCCCCAGGCAGCCGGAGTGGCTGCGCAAACACGAACTCCGCTGGGGAGGCTTTTAAGTCCTCTTTAGGCACAGAATGCAACCCCAATAACACCCACGGTAACTTGTCAACCCAATTTGCATCCATCAGTGACGCCCTGAGAGCCGCTTTCAATGACCTATGAAAACGTTCGCATAACCCGTTAGCCTGCGGATTGTATGCGGTTGTGCGGTGAATTGTGACACCTAGGCTGTGGGCCATTGTCGACCAAAGCTCGGACACAAATTGAGGGCCTCTGTCAGATGTAATGTCCGACGGAACACCGAAGCACGCCACCCAAGCTGTTAAAAACGCGTGCGCCACCTCCTCGGCTGTGGTTGATGCCAACGGGACCACTTCAGGCCAGCGTGTGGTGCGGTCCACCATTGTCAGAAGGTGTGTGCACCCTTGTGACAGCGGGAGGGGGCCCACGAGGTCCACATGAACGTGATCGAACCTCTTGGCCGGAATGTGAAACGGCTCCAAAGGAGCCCTCGTGTGCCTGTGTACTTTGGCTTGTTGACACGCCGTGCAGGCTGCTGCCCACTCCTTAACCTGTTTGCGGAGGCTCGGCCACACAAATTTCTCTCCTACCATTTTGACCGACGCGCACACTCCAGGGTGCGCCAAGGAATGAACCAAGTCAAAAACGCGGCGGCGCCACGCGACCAGTACTACTGGATGCGGCCGTCCCGTGGAGACATCGCAGATTAGGGGGGCATACCGTCTTGCAGCACCCTGCTCTCCAGCCTTAACCCTGTTGGTCCAGACTGAAGCGCGCGCACATCCGCATCACCAACCTGCTCCGCGGCCATGGCTGCATAATCTACCCCTACGCTGACTGGGGCCGCCACAGCACGCGAGAGGCAATCTGCCACTACATTGAGTTTGCCCGCCACATGCTGAATATCAGTGGTAAACTCTGATATCGCGGCCAGCTGTCTCTGCTGCCGGCCTGACCACGGTTCAGAAACCTTGGCCATCGCGAATGTTAGCGGTTTGTGGTCAACGAACGCGGTGAAAGAGCGTCCTTCTAGCCAGAACTGAAAGTGGCGGATGGCCAAATGGAGAGCCAGCAGCTCCCTGTTGAACACACTGTATTTACGCTCGCTATCGCGCAAAGTCCTGCTGAAAAATGCGAGGGGCTGCCAAACCCCGGCTACATGTCGTTCCACAACCGCCCCTATGGCCACCGCTGATGTGTCAGTGGTGAGCGCTATGCGGGCCGTTGGGTCTGGGTGTGCCAACAACGCAGCCTTTGCCAAGGCTGCTTTCACCTCCGAGAACGCTTGGTCCCGCTCCAGGGGCCACTCGATCTTATCCGCGGGTTTCTTTTTTTTGAGCGCGGCGTACAGCGGCTGCATGAGTTGCGCCGCGCGGGGGAGAAAACGGTTATAAAAATTCACCATTCCCATAAACTCCTGCAACGCCCTGACCGTCTGCGGCCGGGGAAAATCTGCTACCGCACGCACTTTGTCAGGAAGCGGAACTGCTCCTTCGGGGGAGACGCGGTGTCCCAAAAAATCGATCTGTGCCACCCCGAACTGACACTTCGCCGGGTTGATTATTAGCCCGTGATCTCCCAACCTTCGGAAAACTGTGGCCAGGTGTTTTTCGTGTTCGTCTTCGGACGCGCTGGCTACTAAAATATCGTCCAAGTAAACGAACACGAAAGGGACATCGCGAAGCACCGCGTCCATCATGCATTGGAACGTCTGCGCAGCCCCTTTAAGTCCGAATGGCATGCGTAAAAACTCGAATAGGCCAAACGGAGTTATTACCGCTGTTTTGGGTATGTCCTCAGTGCGCACTGGGACCTGGTGGTAACCGCGGACCAAGTCTATTTTAGAAAAAACGCGCGCCCCCGCCAAATGAACGGAAAAATCTTGGATATGAGGGATTGGGTAGCGGTCGTGCGCTGTAGCGTTGTTTAACCGGCGGAAATCCCCGCAAGGTCGCCATGCTCCGTCAGCTTTCGGGACCATGTGTAGCGGGGAAGCCCAAGGACTGTTTGAACGTCGGATAATGCCCAACCTCTCCAGGTTGGCAAACTCCTAGCGCGCTATGGCCAGTTTAACTGCGTCCAAGCGCCGAGCTTTTGCAAAAACGGGCGGTCCGGTAGTGGTAATAAAATGCTCCACCCCGTGTTTAGCGACTGTTGCCGAAAATGTGGGGACCGTGAGTGCTGGAAACTGAGTGAGCAGTGTGTGGAACTTACCGCTTGCAGCTGTGACGTTGGCTTGTGCTGTTGGCGGGGTCACTCGCGCTGTACAGGGTATAGAATTAAAAGAAAGTGCATTAACCAGGCGCCTGTTAGCGAGATCAACCAACAAACCATGTGAGCACAAAAATCAGCCCCCAACATATTGAAATTTACTGCTGCTACAACAAAAGTCCACTCAAATGCACGGCCGTGTAGAGACAGAAGCAGAGTCTTCTCACCAAAGGTCTTAATCTCCGAGCCGTTCGCTGCCGTCACCCGGGGACCTCCGGAACCAGCTAGTCTGTCCGCGTAGGAAGGTGTGATGAAACTCAACTGGGAGCCTGTGTCGACGAGGAACTGCCTCCAGGATCGTGCGTCCGACAAGTAGAGCAGCTTGTTCTCTTCCCCGAGGGCCGCGGCTGCTACCGACCCCTGGTCTTGGCGTTTCCCGAACGCCTGAACTGGCACGGTGGTACACATTTGCTTGCCCTCTCTGCGAAACGGCGATGATAGAAACAACGGACGTCCGATCTGCGTTCTCTGGCCCCTGCCGCCGCCGTCGTCGGTGAGTCTGGCCCCGCTGCCTCTGGCCCCCTGTCGTCTCCGGTTGTCGCGCCGAGTTCCGCTGCAGCGGCCGTGGCTGTGCGCCGCTTGGTGGCGTTGACAATCCGCTGTGCCTCTCTGCCCAGCACGCGGTAGTCCCGTTGGACCAACAGTGGCGAACTGGCCAGGGTCGCTCTCGCTGCTGACGGTAGAGTCCTGAGGAAAAGGTGGGTGAAAATGAAGTGATCATTGTCAGAGTCTTTCAACCTCAACAACTTCTCCATCAGGTTCGTGGGCATGTCATTCTCAAACTCCGTCAGCGCCAGGAGCCTCTCTGCTCGCTCCTCTGCCGAGGGGGTGAATTGCTGGATGAGTGCAGCCTTCAACGTGCCGTATTTGTCGCTGTCCGGCGGCTGGTCGATCAGGCTCTCCACATGCTGGGCCGTGTTGTTGTCCAGCTTTGCGACTACGTGGTAGAATTTTGTGGTGTCTACCGATATCCCCCGGAGGTTGAACTGCGCCTCAACCGCGTTGAACCAGGAGCGCGGATTGCTCTGCCAGAAGTCCGGTAGCTGGACTGTGGCAGCATTCGCTTGGCTGGGGGCTCCTGACGAGGCTGTCCCGGGGGAATTCTCCTCTTGCATGCTACGTCTCGGGTCACCAGTATGGTGATGTGAAAATGACGAGGCAGAGTTCTCTCTCAAGTCAGCTTTATTCACAACACCATCATCTCAAAACAGAAAAAAAGAGATCCACACAGTAAATTCTCGTCCTTAAATATCAGGACTCTTACACTTCACAGGTCACATGTCTCACAAACCACCTTGCATTATAAAGAAAGTCACAATGCATTTTCTCTCTATGATATCACTTCCACTGTCTCCAATGCATCCCCTTTTTAATCCTTTAAGTAAACCCCCCACAGTCTCAAGTCTTGCATACCAAAGCTATGATTCTTGCAGCTTCCTGTAATCACTGCCCTGCCTTTGTTCTGACCTAAAATGTGAGTCACAAAACAGGTCCCATATGTGTGTCCACCACAATAAAGCCATTTCTAAAGCTTTGGGACTCAAGCAGACCACAGTGAGAGCCATTATCCACAAATGGAAAAAAACATGGAACAGTGGTGAACCTTCCCAGTAGTGCCCGGCTGACCAAAATTACCCCAAGAGCACAGCGACAACTCATCCAAGAGGTCACAAAGGAACCCACAACAACATCCACTGCAGGCTTCAGTTGCCTCAGTTAAGGTCAGCGTTCATGACTCCACCATAAGAAAGAGACTGGGCAAAAATGGCCTGCATGGCAGAGTTTCAAGACAGAAATCACTGCTGAGCAAAAAGAGCATAAAGGCTCCTCTCAGTTTTGCCAGAAAACATCTTGATGATCCCCAAGACTTTTGGGAAAATACTCTGTGGACTGACGAGACAAAAGTTGAACTTTTTGAAAGGTGTGTGTCCCATTACATCTGGTGTAAAATTAACAGAGCATTTCAGAAAAGGAACGTCATACCAACAGTAAAATATGGTGGTGGTAGTGTGATGGTCTGGGGCTGTTCTGCTGCTTCAGGACCTGGAAGACTTGCTGTGGTAAATGGAACCATGAATTCTGCTGTCTACCAAGAAATCCTGAAGGAGAATGTCGGGCCATCTGTTTGTGACCTCAAGCTGAAGCACACTTGGGTTCTGCAGCAGGACAATGATCCAAAACACACCAGTAAGTCCACTTCTGAATGGCTTAAGAAAAACAAAATGAAGACTTTGGAGAGGCCTAGTCAAAGTCCTGACCTGAATCTGAGATGCTGTGGCATGACCTTAAAAAGGCAGTTCATGCTTGAAAACCCTCCAATGTGGCTGAATTACAACAATTCTGCAAAGATGAGTGTGTCAAAATTCCTCCACAGTGCTGTAAAAGACTCATTGCCAGTTATCGCAAACGCTTGATTGCAGTTGTTGCTGCTAAGGGTGGCCTAACCGGTTAGTAGGTTTAGGGGGCAATCACTTTTTCACACATGGCCATGTAGGTTTGGATTTTTTTCCCTTAATAATAAACACCTTCATTTAAAAACTGCATTTTGTGTTTACTTGTGTTATCTTTGTCTAATATTTAAATTTGTTTTATGATCTTAACCGGGCTGCACGGTGGCGCAGTGGTTAGCACCGCGGCAGCACAGTTTACCCTCGGCCGGGGGATTGCGGGGATCATGAGATCGTGGGTTCAATCCCTGCCCCCGGCCAACAATGATCTGTGTGGAGTTTGCATGTTCTCCCCGTGTTTGCGTGGGTTTACTCTGGGATTTCTCCGGTTTCCTCCCACATGCTAAAAACATGCAGGTTAGGGAGTTAAGGGGCGCTTGTGCACGCAGCGACCGGCAGCTGGTGGCTTGTCACCAGACTGCAGAACAAATCTACCTACGGGTACAAAATAAGTCCAAAAAAAAAAAAAAAAAAACATTTAAATGTGACAAACATACAAAAAAATGAGAAATCAGGAAGGGGGCAAACACTTTTTCTAGTCTCAAAGACTGCTCAAAGCACTTCACTAGTATTAACTCTCTATACTAAGAGCCTATAGGCGACAGATACTGATAGAAAAATTCCATATTATCTACATTATTATTGATATTAATAATGTATTATTATATCTGAGAAGTATCATACCTTTCATATGCAATGTTTAATGTTTATATGTGCATTCCATATAGAATGGGTTTAGATATTCTTGGCCTGTTTCTGTGAGCAATTTCAGAGAGTTCAGACTGAGGATCAGTACAGGGTCAGTACATGCGTAAGGAATAATCTAAGCCATTTATTATAATCTCTTTGACATGTCCTGTTTCGGGTCACAGGAATGCACAGGAACTCCTCATCTTATAGATTAGTGTTTTATGGACGTTCTGTTAGATTTACATTCTTGTCACCAGAGTGTCTGTGACGTCCGCCTGGATAAGTTCAGTTATCAGGACTTTCTGTCTGTCCCTCTCCTTTCCTCCTCTTATCCCATCCTCCCCCTGCTTTCTCCTACCTATATATTTCAGACTTAGAAAAATGGATCCTTTAGGGATTCTAAGCATGTCTGAATGCTATGCTTTGTAATTCTTCACCCAAAGTGGCCACTGGGGTGACTCCTTATATTTTTGTAATAAATGTGCATAAATTCAACTTTCCGCCTGATTTTTGACTTTGAATAATTTAAGCTCAAAATTATTCTAACATTTTGGTGCCCGAACAGGGACCCACATAGCTCCATCTTTCCGGCGCCTCTGCTTGATTTCAAGTGCACAGCTGATAAAAAAGACCTTCCCAGGCTGAGTGAAGGAAAAAAAAAAAAGGCTCAGTGTTACTGCAGTGAAGGCATTTCAGACCGGGGCGCTGGAACTGACTGAGTGACGGATCTGAGAATCCTACAGGTGGCTTGAATGTAAGTATATTTGTTGTTGTTTATGGATAAAAGATAGTGAGATTCCCCGGACCGATCGTACACTGCAAAAAGCTGAAGGGGTGAAACTAGCTGCCCGAGTGCTGGGTTATTTCTACCCACGGTGAGCGATATCATAATAATCCCTTGTGAGGAACGAGGTTTTTCCTCTGCCAATGGCGACCGTTATCACAAGACCCGGGGAGATTCTTAGAAATCTGCCGTTCTCTACGTCCTAGTAAGTGCAGTGGAGGTCCGAAAGTGCATGCAAAGAAAAAAGGGAAAGATTTGTGGCCTTTTAACCGCAGACGTTTGACGTCCTGTGGAAAAGTCACGTGATCCCAGAGAAGTAAATTTTCGGGGACAGATTCGTGCCTTTTGTGACCATTTCTGCTTATTGTCCAGTGTTTGGATTTTCGGCATTTGTGGGGAGGTTACGTGAACCCCAAAAAAGGTAGATTTTATTCTGAGAATTTGTTGAAGCGCTGGATAAAAGTTACTGCAGTCTGGTTTGTTTTGTCTCTGTGTAATCTGCTCTGGTGTGAAAAAGTGAGAGTTGTCCATGGAGGCGAAAGGAGCAGGTTGTAAAACTGATGTTTGTGATTTTTTTTCTCTCTACATGATGTTTGCTCTCTACATGTCTGTTCTTTTCTTCTTCTCTATCCCCTCACCCCCCAGCCAGTCGCAGCAGATGACTGCCCCTCCCTGAGCCTGGTTCTGCTGGAGGTTTCTTCCTGTTAAAAGGGAGTTTTTCCTCTCCACCGTCGCCAAGTGCTTGCTCACAGGGGATCGCCTGATTGCTGGGGTCTTTCTGCAACTGCGGGGGTCCCCCCTACAGTTGATAGTGCTATGAGATGACTGTTGTTGTGAAATGGCGCTATATAAATAAAGTTGAATTGAATTGAATTGAAATTGAATATTTGTGGAGCATAAAAGGATGGATTAGTTAATTGTTATCATTTTGAGAAGTGTTTAAAATTGTAGGTATTTGAAAATAGTAGCTTTGAGCAAAAACAGCGGACTGGTGTTGTGTTTTTACAGCAGTGTAAAAAAAGAAGGGGGGGCTTCACGCTGCAAGCGGCGGTGTGGGGGTTGCCATATCTGCGATTTTTCCGCTAAAAGTTGCCAGTTCCGGAGATTAATTGAAGTAATTCTCATGCTGTTTTTGGGTTTTGGCATGAACCTAAAAGTCTTTATTGTATGACCTTGTGGAGATCACGCAAAAAGAGAGCATTTCTCTGTGTGTGTGTGTGTGTGTGTGTGTGTGTGTGTGTGTGTGTGTGTGTGTGTGTGTATCTATCTGTGTCTCTGTGTATGTGTCCTTGGGTGAAACAGAGAGAGAGAACTTGGGGAAAAAATAGAAAAGGCCGTGAAGCTACTGATTTGTTTGTAAAAACTTGGTAAAAGGGAAGAGAAAAAAAACCCACACAGACCACGGATTGTCGTCCTGTGCCATAATTTCCTGAAAACAGAGATTAGGCCTGCATTTCCAGTTACTAATTCTAACTGCTGCATTGGTTTAAGGCTTCTAACATACGGTACTGTCCTAAATTAGTGATTACTCATGTCAATTGGTAAAACATTTACTGATTCACAGAGTATTTAGCAAATACTTGCTGTGAAGAGCAAAAACACATTCAAACTGTGGATGCTTTAGGTGTAATTTAAAGGTTTTTCTGCTAATCTTCATTCCTCGTTTTTCAACAGAGAAAGGGAAAGCATTCACAAAAATTTTTTTTAGCTTTCACCAGGAATTAGATTTGCCACATTAACAAGAAATCATAACATCACCATTACCTTTCAATTTAATAAATCCTTGGTGACACATGCAATATGTAATTAAAAAAACAACAACAATTCACTTGTGTTTCTTAACATTACACGTTATAATAAATAACTGGGATAAACATTTAAGGGACACAAAAAATAATGATGATCACTGGAACATGAGTAAAATCAGTTTATGAGGTGATAAAATTTGCACCCCTGTTGATGTAAATACTGAAGGTGCAGACGGGGAAGCCATAAGGCTTTCCTCAAATTTTTCTTTGCAGGACGGCACGACATTTGATCTTTGTGGGAGATGTGAGGAGGCTGGACGGTGTATGAGTGCTGGAGGGGGTGACAGTGGCCATAGGGGGAAGGACCTCTCAGTTGACAAGCATTTTTTGGAGCTAAGTAGAACAAATGACATTGCAAATGATATAAAGCATAACAATTTAAATGACTCTGACTTTAAAAATGTAGTGTTCATATGACTTCACACTGCAGGACGGTAAAAATCATTTACCGTCCTAAAACGGTAAATGATTTTAGACCAGTTGCTTTGACTTCAATTTTAATGAAAATTTTTGAAAAACTGGTCAGATTTGAGGTCCTGAAGCAGACTGAGCATGCATTGGATCCTTTGCAGTTTGCCTATAGGCCTCACAGAGGAGTGCAGGATGCCACTGTCACTCTGTTTAACATGCTTTTCGAACATCTGGATTTTAATGGGACACACGCCAGGTTTTTATTTGTGGACTTTTCTTCTGCCTTTAATACAATCCAACCTCATATTTTAGTTGAAAGGCTCCTGCAACAATTTGATTTGAGTAATAATCTGGTGGGTTGGATTCTGGATTTTTTAACCAACAGGACACAGAGAGTAAGGGTCAATGGTACATTGTCTGACCAAAAGTGTTCTTCTACTGGCTCTCCGCAGGGGTGTGTGTTGTCACCACTACTCTTCATCCTGTACGCAAACACATGTCGGAGCAGACATGACAACAGACACATTATAAAGTATGCTGATGATTCAGTTGTTGTCAGTCTCCTCCAGGATGGTGAGTGTGGCCACGGCCCAGTAGTTGATGATTTTGTTCACTGGTGTGAGGATTCCTACCTGCAGCTGAATACAACAAAAACTAAAGATATGATTATTGACTTTAGGAGGGAAACTCCCAGGCACGAAGTCACTGTACTAAAAGGCCAGATCACTGAATGTGTACAATCCTACAAATATCTTGGGACGATTATTGATAGTAATTTAAACTTTGAAGAGAACTATGAAAGGGTGTGCAAAAAGGGTCACCAACATTTGCAGTTTTTAAGGAAACTTGCACGCTTCCAAATTGACCGAACCATAATGACAATGTTTTATCGGGCTTTTATTGAATCTGTTTTATCCTTTTCTTTAGTGTCATGGTTTGGTCAGATAAAACTGAAACAGAGGAAATCCTTGGATCAGGTAGTTAGATGGTCCAGTCGTTTGCTTGGTGAGTCACAGCTGAGCCTGACATCCCTGTACACCAGACAGGTACAGAGGATTGCTACCTCCATTTTAAATGATGACTCCCACCCTTTGTACTGCCACTTTCAGCTTCTTCCCTCCAGACGGAGGTTTGCTGTCCCAAAAAGTAAAACCCAGCGCTACAAAAACAGCTTTGTTCCTGCTGCTGTTAAAGAGTTGAACAAGATGTAACAATATATTGCACATAATTTAGTTACCTTGTGTTGTTACAGTTTAAATATATTTGTTCGTCCAGTCCTCTAGAGGGCGCTAGGCTCTGTAGTAGCTTTAAGCTTGCCAGTAGGTGACGAGAAGAAGAGACCTAGCATACTGAATGTCAACAGGAACACGAGTCTGCGTCGCTGTTCCTTCTAAAGCCATCCGTTCACTTCCAGCCCTTTGAGTGGCAATATGAGTAAGTTTAGTAGTTGTTGTGATGAGTAGATAAAATATAATTGATTATTAGAATAAATTCAATAAGTTTTATAGATGCTAATCGGCGATGTGTTTGTGATAGCGAAGCCATATCCGAGTCCGTGTAATGACGCTGTTTAGCTAACATTGATCCTTTAATATACCGTTTGTAGATATTGCCTTTATTTTCTAATTTGTAAATATTTTTTTGTGTCTGTATTTTTCAGTTTCACACTCTCTGTATTAAATCCTAGTCCAAAACGACACCTGCCTGTTCCTTGGAGGAAGTGATGCAAGAGAGAGTTTAGTTGGCTGTGAATCTCAATATAGGACACGAGTCACATTGGGTGCAACAGTACAGTGAAATCATATTGCCGAGTGAAATCATAGCACTCGGTGAGGGACCACAGTGAAGGTGGGTGGAATTTAATGTACATTTAACATCAGCGGTCCTATCCAGTCGTCAAGATGGAGCAAACACAGGCTGAAAGCCATAACAGTGAAGAAGCACGGAGCGAAAAAGGGTCACGCTCCTCAAGGTCACGCTCCTCCCACTCATCCAGGTCTTCTGTACATTCCGGGAAACTGACTCCCTGATCAGCTGTAGGATCTAGGAGGTCATCAGCTTCAAGTCAAGCCAGTATGGCAGCAGCACATGCCCGAGAGAAGCTCAAGCAGCAAAAGACAGACTAGCATATGCTGAGAGAGAGATGAGCATTAAAATGGAAAAGGCACGGTTAGAGGCAACTCTAGATCTACTTAACCTACAAAGGGAAGCAGATGCGGCCAGGGTTAAAGCAGAAGTGATGGAGTCTGCTGTAGCTCGGCTCATTAACCCAGAACACAGCGAAGAATTGAGCTTCTTGCCTTTAGAACAAACTGCAGAACAAAAAGTGAGTGAATACATAAGCAGGCATAGTTGTACTGATTCATCTCAAAAGAAAGAAACTTTTCAACAGGACAGTACACATCAGGAACAACATTCCACACTGATTTCTGCATTGATGTATGTGGTTATTGTGTATATATTTTTTTTTCCATCTTTTACTTGATTCTTTTTTCTAAAGCCCATCCAGGGACAAGAGTTGCAAATTAGCTAGTAGCTATACACTCTATGTGCAACACATCAGATTGATTGTCTTTGATTAATTGTCTATGTTTATTGCACTGTCCCTGTCAAATAAACTAATCTACTACTACTACTATTTATTCACATCTCCATGCCAAACAAGAAACAGCTCATTGCCCAATTCAGCCACAAGAGGGCGCCAAGCGACCACCACAAAGAGATGTAATTCACCAAAATTCTCAAAGTGTGTTGCAATCACAATAGATATCAAGTTCAAATGATGCAAACAACACTACCAGTGACCTTGCCAGATTCTTAGCCAGAAGCCAACTATTAACAGGAGGGCTGACAAAATATGATGACAAGCCAGAGAGTTATCTTAGCTGGAAAGCCACATTCCAGAGTACCATCAGAGACCTCGGTCTTACAGCCAGTGAAGAACTAAACCTCTTCATTAAGTGGCTCGGCCCTGATTCTTCTGAACATGCTAAGAGATTAAAAGCAGTCAATATCAGGCATCCACCTGCTGGTCTGAACATGGTCTGGGCGAGACTGGAAGAATGCTACGACTCACCAGAGGCAATAGAAAAGTCCATGTTTGAAAGAATCCAAAATTTTCCAAAGTTCATGAGCAAAGAGCCACACAAGCTTTGCGATCTATCAGATCTACTGTGTGAACTGGAAGCAGCAAAGCTGGATGGATATCTGCCAGGCTTGAGCTACTTAGACACAGCAAGAGGTGTAAGTCCAATCGTGGAAAAGTTGCCCCTTCACCTTCAGGAGAAGTGGACAATGGTAGGGTCAAAGTATAAAGAAGACCATCATGTAAGTTTCCCACCTTTCTCATTCTTTGTTGAATTTGTAAAAGGACAAGCAAAGGCAAGGAATGACCCAAGCTTCAACACGACTTATAGCTCACCTGCCAATTCTACAATTAGTTACAAAAAAGGAAAACCACAAAGTCACTACATGCAGAAACAATCAGTTACGGTACACAAAACAGACGTGTCAGTCGGAGTGGAGACAAAAGAGGGAGGCGAAGACATTAAAAGACAATGTCCCATACATCACAAACCACACCCACTGAAAGGATGCAGGGTTTTTAGAGCTATGTTGCTTGAGGACAGAAAAAAGGTACTCAGAGACAACAAAATCTGCTATCGCTGCCTTGCTTCCACTACCCACCAAGCCAGGGACTGTCAAATAACAATCAAGTGTGGAGAATGCAACAGCAACAAACACCTGGCAGCTCTCCACCCAGGCCCGGCTCCAACAGCATCTAAGCCTCCCTCATCCCCTAAAGAGAACGGCGGGGAGCAAGAGCTCACACAAGACTTAGATGTTACAGCCACATGTACCGAGGTATGTGGAAATCAAATCACAGGAAAATCCTGCTCCAAGATCTGTTTGGTGCAAGTCTACCCGAAAGGTGAGCCACACAACATGAAAAAGATGTATGCAATAATAGATGATCAAGGTAATCAATCACTCGCAAAAACAGAGTTTTTTGAAACATTCAATATTCAAGGCACAGCCACACCTTACACACTGAAGACGTGTGCTGGCACAACACAAGTAAATGGTAGAAGAGCCTGCAACTACATAGTTCAATCACTGGATGGAAAAATGAGTTTTCCTCTCCCCACGCTCATAGAGTGCAATGCTATCCCCAACAATAGGGAAGAAATACCCACTGCAGAAGTTGCCTCGCATCACCCCCATCTGAAAACAATAGCTGCTGAAATACCACCCCTCGAACCAGACGCTGACATACTGCTGCTGATAGGACGCAACCTTCTCAGAGTACACAAGGTGAGAAAGCAAATCAGTGGCAGGCACAACGATCCATTTGCACAGAAGCTTGACCTGGGCTGGGTTATCATTGGTGATGTACGTATGTCTGGGCACCGCCCACAAGCCAAGTGAGGTAAACGCTCTCAAAACACATGTGTTGGACAACGGACGCCCAAGCTATCTCACTCCCTGTGACAGTTGCTTCAATGTAAAAGAGAGCTTCACAGTGAGCCAACCGAAAGCTGTCTCCAACCTACTGCCACTTTCAAACCCACATGCAAAGCCCACGGTTGAGAATCTAGGTGAAGCCGTCTTCTGTCGCACTAATGAAGACAATCACCTCGCACACTCTCTTGAAGACACAATCTTTCTGAAGAAGATGGAAAGGTCCTTCAAAGATGACACAAACAGTTGGGTGGCACCACTTCTGTTTCGTAACCCCAGATGCCTACTCCCTGACAACAGGTGCTACACCTACAAGCGGCTCATGTCTCTGCGACGTATGCTTGACAAGAAGCCAGACATGAAAGCACACTTTGTTGAGTTCATGCAGAAGATGCTCGACAACAAACACGCGGAGCCAGCGCCACCTCGTGATAGAGACAAAGAGGCCTGGTATCTCCCCATTTTCAGTGTATACCACCCACAGAAGCCTGGGAAGATCCGTGTGGTGTTCGATTCCAGTGCGCAGTTTGATGGAGTTTCACTCAATGATGTACTGCTGTCAGGGCCTGACCTAAACAACACACTCATAGGTGTGCTCCTCCGCTTCAGAAAAGAACCTGTCGCTGTCACAGCTGACATCGAGCAGATGTTTTACTGCTTTGTTGTCCAAGAAGATCACAGAGATTACCTTCGCTTCTTGTGGTATGAAAACAACGACCTGATCAAAGAAGTGGTGGACTATCGCATGAGGGTGCATGTTTTCGGTAATAGTCCCTCCCCTGTGGTGGCGATCTATGGGTTGATGATGGCAGCAAAGGAAGCAGAAGGTGAATATGGAACTGACGCTCAAAACTTTGTAGAACAGGATTTCTATGTGGACGATGCATTAAAGTCTTCCTCGACAGAAGCTGAGGCTATCGACGTTCTAGAAAGAGCCCAGAAAATGCTCGCACTTTCTAATCTACGTCTCCACAAGATTGCCTCCAACAAAGTAGAAGTAGTGAATGCTTTCCCACCTGAAGACAGGGCCAAAGAACTCAAAGACCTTGATCTGTCTACAGACGAGCTCCCAGCCCAACGCAGTTTGGGTGTGATTTGGGACACCACATCAGACACGTTCACATTTGATGTTCCACAAGAGCAAAAGCCCTTTACTCGACGTGGTGTGCTGTCAACTGTTAACAGTCTGTTCAACCCTCTCGGGCTGCTAGCACCTGTAACCATCAAAGGTAGACTTCTCCTCAGAGAGCTCTCCAGCAGCAATCTTGAGTGGGACAGCCCCTTGCCTCAAGACATGTATGACGGTTGGAGAAAATGGCATGACTCTCTGCAGCATCTCAAGACACTGAACATTCCCCGTACCTATGTTTCATTCTCCATCTCACAAGCCAAGGTCACTGAACTCTGTGTGTTCTCAGATGCTTCAGTTAAAGCTATAGTTGCAGTTGCCTACTTGAGAGTTACACACGAAGACGACCACAACGAGGTCGGGTTTGTCATGGGTAAGGCCAAACTAGATCCTGTGCCAGAGCTCACCATTCCGAGGCTAGAACTGTGTGCTGCAGTGCTCGCTGTGGAAATGTCTGAGCTTCTCAGAGAAGAACTAAAGATGAAAATTGACAAGACCACATTTTACACTGACAGCAAGGTGGTGTTAGGATACATCTACAATCAACACAGAAGATTTCATGTATATGTGAACAATCGTGTCCAAAGAATCAAGCAATCGTCTCTGCCTGGCCAGTGGAAGTATGTCCCAACAGAGCACAATCCTGCTGATCATGGATCTCGCTCTCTGCCAGCAGGGAAAAGCTCCAGTACTACATGGTGGTATGGTCCAACCTTCCTGCTCGACAAACAGACTGTCGCTCCTGAAAAAGGCCCATTTGAGCGCATCGATCCAGAGTCGGATGTTGAAATTAGACGGAACGTGACAACGCTTGTGACAAGAGCTAACCTCAAAGCCTTGGGTTCATCACGTTTTGAACGTTTCTCAAAGTGGACCTCCCTTGTCAAAGCAGTAGCTTACCTACGTCACATTGCTCACGGTTTCAAGTCCAAAGGAGGTAACAGATGTAGGAGCTGGCATCTCTGTAAAACAAGTCTCACAGAAGAAGCCTTAACACAAGCAGAGTACACAATCATCAGATGTGTCCAACATGAAGTGTATGCAGAGGAAATCAAGTGCATCAAGACAAAATGAGAAATAGCGCGGAACAGTTCCCTTTACAAGCTCAATCCGATCATCAACGACAATGGTTTACTCCGAGTAGGAGGACGTCTGTCAGAGTCAAAGCTGCCCAGTCATGAAGTCAATCCTCTTCTACTCCCAGCAAAGCATCACATCGCTACATTGCTCATCCGACATCACCATGAGGCTGTTAAGCATCAAGGAAGACATTTCACTGAGGGTGCAGTGAGAGCAAGCGGCGTGTGGTTAGTGGGTGCCAAGAGATCCATCAGCAGTGTCATCCACAAATGTGTGACCTGTAGAAAGCTTCGAGGCAAGACAGAGCAGCAAATCATGGCAGATCTACCCGCTGAACATTTGCAAACCGATCCCCCATTTTCTTATGTTGGCCTAGATGTATTTGGACCATGGGAGGTTACAATGCGACGCACTAGAGGTGGTCAAGTCAACAGCAAAAGATGGGCAGTTCTGTTCACGTGCATGTCTACAAGAGCCATTCACATCGAAGTAATCAAAACACTCAGCTCTTCAAGTTTTATCAATGCTCTTCGAAGATTCTTCACCATCAGAGGCCCTGCTAAACAGCTAAGATCTGACTGCGGGACCAACTTTGTTGGAGCATCCAAGGAATTGAAATTGGATCCTCCAAAACCTGATGAGACAAGTGTAGAAGACTACCTATGCGGACAAAGGTGCTCCTGGGTGTTTAACCCTCCTCACTCATCACACATGGGAGGCACATGGGAGCGTATGATCGGCATAGCACGACGCATCCTGGACTCGATGCTCTTACAATCAGGAAACCCCAAGCTAACCCATGAGGACCTAACAACATTGCTGGCTGAAGTCACAGCTATTATCAACGCGAGACCTCTGGTGCTGGTCTCCTCAGATCCGGAAGCTCCTTTGATCCTGACGCCCATGACTCTTCTCACACAGAAGACTAATGCAATCCTAACTCCACCTGGAGATTTCACCAAAGCCGACATGTACAGACACCAGTGGAAGAGAGTTCAAGTCCTTGCCGACACCTTCTGGGCCCGCTGGCAAAAAGAGTACCTGAACATGCTCCAGAGTCGTCAGAAGTGGCAGCGCAACAAACCAAACCTCGAAGAAGGGGACATCATTCTTCTCAAGGACAAGAACCTAAAAAGGAACGAATGGCCTATGGGCATCATCGTGAAGACTCTCGCAAGCAAGGATGGAGTCGTAAGGAAGGTGGAGGTCAAGGTGACACAGAACAAAGCTACAAAGACTTTCTCCAGACCCATCTCAGACTGTATACTCCTTTTATCTCAAACAAATTAGTTTATAAGTTTAGTGGCATTCTTAAAATAATGCCAGGCGGAGATTGTGTTGTTACAGTTTAAATATATTTGTTCGTCCAGTCCTCTAGAGGGCGCTAGGCTCTGTAGTAGCTTTAAGCTTGCCAGTAGGTGACGAGAAGAAGAGACCTAGCATACTGAATGTCAACAGGAACACGAGTCTGCGTCGCTGTTCCTTCTAAAGCCATCCGTTCACTTCCAGCCCTTTGAGTGGCAATATGAGTAAGTTTAGTAGTTGTTGTGATGAGTAGATAAAATATAATTGATTATTAGAATAAATTCGATAAGTTTTATAGACGCTAATCGGCGATGTGTTTGTGATAGTGAAGCCATATCCGAGTCCGTGTAATGACGCTGTTTAGCTAACATTGATCCTTTAATGTACCGTTTGTAGATATTGTCTTTATTTTCTAATTTGTAAACATTTTTTTGTGTCTGTATTTTTCAGTTTCACACTCTCTGTATTAAATCCTAGTCCAGAACGACACCTGCCTGTTCCTTGGAGGAAGTGATGCAAGAGAGAGTTTAGCTGTCTGTGAATCTCAATATAGGACACGAGTCACATTGGGTGCAACAGTACATACCTATTTATTAACTTTATTTTACATTTACTTATTTTTGTAGGTTTGTTTTATTTGGGTTCTAAATCTTTTATTGGGTTTTAGACTTTTGAGTTTTTAACCTCTTTGACTAGTCTTTAACTTTTTAATATGACCCTTCTCTCTTATCTCCTTTTTTTTTTCTTATCTCTTTGTCTTATGTCCTGATTGGTGGAGCCTTGAGTACTTTTATCATGTTTATAGTCAGCTTCATGTGTGCCTGTGTTTGTGTTCATGTTGAATGTAATTGTGGTTTGTAAATATGGATGTCACCTGACTGCAAAACAAATCTACCTATGGGTACAAATAAAGTAACCTGAACCTGAACCTGAGGATACATCTGATGCAACTCACCACATAATGGTGTAACAATATCACATTTCAGCAATGTGACAGTAATAAGGAATGTGTTTTACCGGTGCTCAGCCGTGGCCGAGCTGGGCTTCGGGACTACAGACCACCCCATAATTTACCAAGGAATATATAAAATGAGGCATTCCTTGTACAAAATTAAGCCAAATTCTAATTAGGCAAAATGTCCACCTTTCCATTGACTGAAGGAGTGTGACACAACCTTTCACAAGGATTCACTTACACAAATTCAACCTGTCTGTGTTCAACTGGACAAACTTATCTTAGTTATCAGTGCTAAGTCATATCAAATCTGCACAGACAGCTATATTGTTTTTTCCTAAATGTAATTTGTAAATTAGTTCAAGAGACATCACAAAAGAAACCATGATTATCGAAACCTCATTTTGAAGGAGCTGTACTACTCACAAATTTTCATCTAAATTAACAGTGTGTAACACATGAAAGTGGTACACACTTCCTTCTAGTAAAAGACACTACCCATCAAGCAAATACCCTGTAACTTTGCTGCATGTTCATCTCCATGCATCAAAAGGGGGATACCAAAGAAATTAATTAACAAAAAATAATTAGCAATCCTCAGAAAAATAGATAATACATAAAAATTATCCATAGATGATCGGTAATGAAGAGAAAAATATAAATGAAACCGCTTGGTAATGAAATCACAACATTCAATAGGAGAAGTTAAAAGGTACATCAATAAATTTCCAGATATTTAAGAAAATATCTGTAGATTATTGTAAAGGAAGTATCATGTTTATAAGGAACAAGGTAAACTGATAAGGAAGAAAACCATGCAAATATATGAGAAAAGTTCCAAATGTCTAAGGAAAGTCCAACTTGTGCTGAATTTATGTTTACTGTGGGACTTGATTTAGAATCTACTACAAAGACAATACAGATTCTTACTCAATTAAGGGAACAATGCTTTAGGGAGCTCAAAGCAAAATAATTTGATCTTCCCTGTATAAACTTAGTTTTTTCAAAACCTTTGCATGGATCTCATTGAACTAAATAGGAGTGAAGGTAAAAATGTTTAGAAATTATTTACACACTTATTGAATATACAAAGGCTTTACCCTACACCAGTCCTTCTCAAATAGTGGGGCGTGCCCCCCTGGGGGGGCGCGATGCGATGCCGGGGGGGGGCGCGTGTGACCCCGGGGAACGGGCTTTGCTTTTGCCGTGTAAAGTGTAATTGCACATCCACGGCAGCAGGTGGTGCAGTGGCGCTCTCATTGTCAAAGTCTGTGCGGGAGTTTAAAACTTTTTAAATTGCTGTCAACAAACCCCTCGAGAGACACCATGGAGAAATATTTAACAGTAACGAAAAGAAAGGTGGAGAGAGACACAGGTAAAGAGACAAATGAAAGTCTCCCAAAAGCTAAGACGAGGAAATATGACAAAGCTTATCTAGCGCTTGGCTTCACTCTGACTACGGTGGGAGACGAGGAAAGACCGATGTGTTCACTGTGTCTGAAAGTGTTGGCAGCGGACAGCATGAAGCCAAATAAATTAAGACGTCACCTACAGACATTACATCCTCAACACGATGATAAGCCGCTTGATTTTTTTCAGCGAAAACGTGCGGAGTACGGCCAACAATCATCCCGCTTTGTGAACGCTACATCAGTAAACCAGCGAGCACTTTCAGCATCATTTAAAGTGGCGCACCAAATTGCGCAGTGCAAAAAACCCCACACAATTGCAGAGGAGTTGATACTGCCTTTTTCTACCTTTTTCTTCAGACTAAAATGTTAAATATATTGGTACTCCTGTGTTAATGTTCCAGATCAATTTACATTTAATATTATTTATTGATTGAATTATTTTTCTCAGCATCAAATGGTTCAGTTGGTCAAAAATGTTTCTAGTTTAAATAAGGATTGACATATTTTTTATTTCAGGCACTTTGATGCACTTTAAGTTTTTTTTTTCTGTTTTAGACTATAACAGGGTTTCTGTGTGGCAAAATAAAGTTAATATTTGTTGAAAGTTGATTTATATTGCTTTTTTCTTTTGTTAATGTTAAAAAGGATACAATTTTAGGTATACTTATACAATTTTTATAGATAATGATCTTATTTATAGTCACTGCGGCGAGTTGGAGGGGCGCGAAATATTTTCTCTTTCCTAGGGGGGGCTTTGCAAAAAATAATTGAGAAGCACTGCCCTACACTAATTTAAATATTGCTATTTATTTATATTGTTTATATTGTTTTAGCTAAAACAATATCAAGATTTAAAATAGCTGAAATGATTTACTTAGATAATGGAAATGGAATACACTGTAAATCAAATCATGTCACATTTAAGTGCAGTTCCTAAATCATTAGTACCAAACATTTACCTAGGAAACCACTTAGCTTACCATCAACAATCTACAAGATTAGTATAATATTCAAATAAGAAAATAGGGAAATTGTGAATGACAAACCCTATTATTGAAGCCATTTAACTTAGGTGATGAGGAAGGGTTTCTGGGTGATTATATGCAAAGAATGACAACTGACAGCGATGTCATCCATACTGCCCTTCCCAGGAGAGACCATGTGACGAAGGAACCATGGGAGGTGCACCCATCTCTTGAGCAAACCAGGGGATCTGGTCATCAAAGGAAACTGGACCAAAACTCCCTGGCAAGGACAGCACAAAGGTTATCCTGCTGACCTAAACAGCCGCAGAAAGCGAGGACGTGGCACTTGGGTACATCTAACGTTTTACCCCACCTGAAACCCTCAGCAAGAGACTGCTTAATATACATATATATACTGTATATATATATATATATATACTGTATATATATATATATATATATATATATATATATATATATATATATATATATATATATATATAGTATACTTATTTGGAAAAAATAAAAGGAAAACAACAAATGACTGACTGTTTCTCTATGCAAGTGTCAGCTGATGACTTGGCGTCCAGTAACGACCTCTGCTAATAGAGAAGCAGGCTGTTTGTTTATCATGACAAGGGAGAAAAAGAGGAAAAATACAAGGGAAAGAAAAGTATGGTCAGTGTTGTTACCTTATCATCCTCTAGTAATACTTCTTACTGGTTATTAAGTTGTTCCATTGCTTTTACACTGTAGAGAATGTTTGCTCCTTAATAACACTAACAGTTAGGCAAAATATCTTTATTGCTAAAATAATGCAGCTACGACAGGCTGTTTTTTTTTTTTTTTAAGAAAGGCTATATACAGAAATAACATAGCAAACTTCATTTTGAATCACACCTGACACAACACATCACTCCACTGATTAGAAACATGATGACACTCCTTACTCTGTGAATGCAAGGTTAAATTTCATCAGGGAACTCCTCTTTTTGAAGTGGGGATGTCCCCTTTCCGACAGCTTAACACTCTCTGAGTATGCAACGGCTTACAGTGCGTCTCTCCCCTGTACTGCTACCCTGCTTGACCAACGAAGCGAGCAAGTGTTATACCAAGGATCTACATTGTCAAAGGTCATTGAGTCACTGGGCGTATTTGCATCTGGCTGGACACTGGGCAGATCTGTGTACCCCGTTTTGGCAACTGACCGTACCCTCATCATGTCGGCAGGGCAGGTGGGCAGGGTGAAGAGAGATGCTTTTCTACCACATGATGCCATTCATGAAGCATGAATGCAATTTCAGATGAAAAGTACAGGAGTGAGGTTTTATTCATTGTTTCTTTGAGTGAGAGTGGAAACAAAATACCTTAGGGATTAAAACACTTAATTGTAGACTACAATTATTTACAAAATTATGACAAAGGATAGAATGGTCCTTGATTGACTAATTACCACCCGTAGGGGTGTAGGCCCTATTATAGGAGATTACTGTATTACTTCTATCCATGAAAATGATGCAAAAGGTCACATTAATACCTCAGATACCCATAGAAGTTAGCGTTTCTCTTAATGGAGAAGTCTCATCATAAACTTGGTAATGATTTTTATAACTTCAGATTTTTCTTGTGTGAGTCAATATGATGATGAGGATGGTGAGAGGGGCAATACTGGCCTGAGAAAGTTTTTGAAGGTCGCAATATAATTTAAGGCTGTTTTTAAGGCTGTTTCATATTATTTTCTATGTTCTTATTTGACACTGTCTGAGATTAATCTTGGTCACATTACACATATTCACTTTTGATATGTTCTATACACATTTTTAACTTGCAAAGACACATAACAGCATGTAAATTCTTACACATATCCTTATATTAATTCATTCACTCTATTTTACTTTTGTTATTTTTTTTTTAATCCTGATGCTTTATTAAGCATCAAGGGGGAATATGATAGAAAAATTCCATATTATCTACATTATTATTGATATTAATAATGTATTATTATATTTGAGAAGAATCATACCTTTCATATGCCATGTTTAATGTTTATATGTGCATTCCATATAGGATAAGTTTATATATTCTTGGCCTGTTTCTGTGAGCAATTTCAGAGAGTTCAGACTGAGGATCAGTACAGGGTCAGTACATGCGTAAGGAATGATCTAAGCCATTTATTATAATCTCTTTGACATGTCCTGTTTCGGGTCACAGGAATGCACAGGAACTCCTCATCTTATAGATTAGTGTTTTATGGTTGTTCTGTTAGATTTACATTCTTATCACCAGAGTGTCTGTGACGTCCACCTGGATAAGTTCAGTTATCAGGACTTTCTGTCTGTCCCTCACCTTTTCTCCTCTTATCCCATCCTCCCCCTGCTTTCTCCTACCTATATACACTCACCGGCCACTTTATTAGGTACACCATGCTAGTAACGGGTTGCACCCCCTTTTGCCTTCAGAACTGCCTCAATTCTTCGGGGCATAGATTCAACAAGGTGCTGGAAGCATTCCTCAGAGAGTTTGACATGATGGCATCACACAGTTGGCGCAGATTTGTCGGCTGCACATCCATGATGCGAATCTCCCGTTCCACCACATCCCAAAGATGCTCTATTGGATTGAGATCTGGTGACTGTGGAGGCCATTTGAGTACAGTGAACTCATTGTCATGTTCAAGAAACCAGTCTGAGATGATTCCAGCTTTATGACATGGCGCATTATCCTGCTGAAAGTAGCCATCAGAAGTTGGGTACATTGTGGTCATAAAGGGATGGACATGGTCAGCAACAATACTCAGGTAGGCTGTAGCGTTGCAACGATGCTCAATTGGTACCAAGGGGCCCAAAGAGTGCCAAGAAAATATTCCCCACACCATTACACCACCACCACCAGCCTGAACCATTGATACAAGGCAGGATGGATCCATGCTTTCATGTTGTTGACGCCAAATTCTGACCCTACCATCCGAATGTCGCAGCAGAAATCGAGACTCATCAGACCAGGCAACGTTTTTCCAATCTTCTATTGTCCAATTTCGATGAGCTTGTGCAAATTGTAGCCTCAGTTTCCTGTTCTTAGCTGAAAGGAGTGGCACCCGGCGTGGTCTTCTGCTGCTGTAGCCCATCTGCCTCAAAGTTCGACGTACTGTGCCTTCAGAGATGCTCTTCTGCCTACCTTGGTTGTAACGGGTGGTTATTTGAGTCACTGTTGCCTTTCTATCAGCTCGAACCAGTCTGGCCATTCTCCTCTGACCTCTGGCATCAACAAGGCATTTCCGCCCACAGAACTGCCGCTCACTGGATATTTTTTCTTTTTCGGACCATTCTCTGTAAACCCTAGAGATGGTTGTGCGTGAAAATCCCAGTAGATCAGCAGTTTCTGAAATACTCAGACCAGCCCTTCTGGCACCAACAACCATGCCACGTTCAAAGTCACTCAAATCACCTTTCTTCCCCATACTGATACTCGGTTTGAACTGCAGGAGATTGTCTTGACCATGTCTACATGCCTAAATGCACTGAGTTGCCGCCATGTGATTGGCTGATTAGAAATTAAGTGTTAACGAGCAGTTGGACAGGTGTACCTAATAAAGTGGCCGGTGAGTGTATATCAGACTTAGAAGAATGGATCCTTTAGGGATTCTAAGCGTGTCTGAATGCCATGCTTTGTAATTCTTCCCCCAAAATGGCCACTGGGGTGACTCCTTATATTTTTGTAATAAATGTACATAAATTCAACTTTCCGCCTGATTTTTGACTTTGAATAATTTAAGCTCAAAATTATTCTAACAGATACCTAGGGGCAATTTAGAATGACCAATTAGCCTAACATGCATGTCTTTGGATTGTGGGAGGAAACCAGAGCTCCCAGAGCAAACCCACAAAGCACAGGGAGAACATGCATACTCCACACAGAAAGGTTCCAACCCCTGCTAGCCTGGGGATTTGAACTCAGAACCTTCTAGCTGTTAGGCAACAGTGCTAACCACTGCACCACCATGCTGCCCAACATGTTATCACATTATTCCCAGTGTAATCTTTTAAATAACCAAACATAAGGCTTGGTTCTTTAACATAAAAGAGCACAGGCTGGTCTTAAAGGCCCACTGGAGGAATCTGGTTTCACACCAGAGTAATGCTGCTGGATGTTCTATACATCTTTAAGTACAGGTCTACCCTTGATTTTGTTTCCCATTAAGGTAATTGCTCTCCCTCCTTCCTTTCTCCTTTAAATATCATTTGTTCTCAGGTTACAATCCACCCAGACATTGTGTTAACTGAAAATTGTCCTTCTTTGCCACATTTTTTCAGCAGTAACAGAAAAATCTGAAAGCTGTCTGTCATTTTGACAGATTACACTGAGGGTGATCTAATTTAAATCAACTAAAATCTTCTTTTGGCTGCTCCCTTTAGGGGTCATTACAGCAGATCATCTGCTTCCATCTCACCCTATCCCTTGCATCTTCCTCTGTCACACCAACCCTTTCCATGTCCTCCTTCACTACATACATGACTCTTCTCTGTGGTCTTCCTCTTTTCTTTCTGCATGACAGCTCCATTTTCAACATCCTTTGTCCAATATATCCACTATCCTTCTTCTGCACATGTCTAAACTATCTCAGCTTTGCCTCTCTTACGTTGTCTCCAACCCACTCAACCTGAGCTGTCCCTTTGATATACTCACTTCTACTCCTTCCCCACCTAGTGAGGCCCAGTGAAAATGTTAGAATCTTCAACTCTGCTTCCTCCAGCTCCACCTTCAGTCTTTTTGTCACTGGCACTGTCACCAAACCATACATCATATGGTTTGGTATAACTGACACACCCTTGACATGGTTTAAATCATATCTTACTGGTCGCATTCAATTCACAGCTCAAAATTTTCAGATCCCACCCTCTTCCAGTAACCACCGGTGTTCCTCAAGGCTCTGTTCTGGACTCCTTTCTTTTAATTATTTATCTACTTCCACTTAGTCACATTTTTCACAAATTCAATATCAACTTCCAGTGCTATATGGATGACACTCAGCTCTACTTGTCTACTAAACCCTCCTCCCTTCCTCCTGCCTCCCATACTGAATGACTTTTTGAAATTAAATCTTGATTTTCATGTATCTTTCTCAAACTGAACAGTGAAAAAACTGAGGTCCTCCTCACTGGTTCCAAATCTACACTTACAAAATTTAACAGTTTCTCCATTACAATTGACAATAGATTTGTTTCTCCTTCCCCACAGTCTGGGTGTCACCCTGGATAGCATGCTATCATTCTCATTACACATCAATAACCTCACTCGCTCTACATGTTTTATCCTCCAAAATACTAGCCGTCTCTGCACTTACTCCTCACTTTCATGGCCATCCATAGTCTTGCTCTTCCCTACCTCTCTGTTCTTTTACACATCACCACACCATCTCGCAGTCTTAGATCGTCCTCTTCCACTCAGCTCACTGTTCCTCCTGCTCATATGGCCACCATAGGGTTTAGAGCCTCTAGCCTTTCTGCCCTTCATCTTTGGAATTCTCTCCCACATGACATCCGTAATATTGGCTTGCTCCAGACCTTTAAATCTCGACTGAAAACTCATCTACTCAAAATTGCTTACTCAGTATAATTCATTTTATTATCTCAACATAATTCTATTGTTTTATTATTTTAACTACATTTGTTCTTACTGTTTCTTATTGCGCTCCTGTGTGTTGTTTGTTCTTATTGGGTATCTTGACAATCACCTATAAATAAAATTTATTATTATTATCATTATTATTATTATCATCATAGCAGGTCTCACTACCATCTTGTAAACCTTCCCTTTCACTCTGTTATCCTCCTGTCACAGATCACCCCTGACACTCGTCTCCATCCACTCAACCTGCTTACCCTCTCTTCTTCACTTCTTTTGCGCCTTTTCCATTGCATTGGATTGTTGAGCCCAGGTATTTAAACACTAAACTGGTATGGAAGTCTTATTCTTCATGATCCACATGTTTGATTTGGCAAAGATTTTATGCCAGATGCCCTTCCTGACACAACCCTCCTCATTTACCTGGGCCTGGGACTGGCATTAGGTGTACACTGGCTTGTGCTTCCCACTGTGGCTGGGTTAAATAAAATCAGTTAAAGCAACAGGTAATAATAGATTCTGAAAGGATTTTTAAAACTCTGTCAAAATGATAGATAACAAAAAAGTTTAGCACATCCTCTGAAGTCACCTATAAAGCAAGGTCATCAATTTCCTCATCTACCTTCAAACCATCATTTTTGTCAGCTGCTTAAGGCAGTTTTGTTTGTTTCCCACGCTGACAAAGTGTCTGTCCATCCGCTTGTCTGCATTCTAATTTGAGAACTGTTGAAATTAGGATCATCAAACTTTGTATACAGGCTGGTCTTGGGTCAAGCACCTGTAACTATGGATTTTTGCATCAAGGGGTCAGAAAGGTCAAGGTCACAGGGTCATAAAAGCTCAAAATCGGTTCAGTCTATATTAACTTTTTTACAAGAACCATGATCACCAAACTTTATACCTACATTGACCTTGGGACTTTTACATATGCCTGTGATTTTGTAGTCAAAAGGCCAAAGGTCAAGGTCATAACATCATCCACAACAACAAAACAATACTAGAGTCAGCAAACTTGGTACACATGTTGACCTTAGGACTCAGTTTGTCAGTCAGTTCGTTGCATGGCATAACTCCGACTCCGACCATCATTATACAGACATAACACACATGTGGGATTTTCTTTATCAGATTCTATTTTTGTACATAAAGGGAGCATAAAAAACCCTTTATGGGACACAAGGGGTTTCAGTTTTTGCCACTTTGTGCACTCAAACTCATTCTGTTTAAATTCAGATGTTTTTGCCCCTGATTATTTTCACATAAACAGGGTGTGCTCCTGTCTGCAGGCTCTGATCTCATATGTTCATGTTGCTGATAAACTCAAAGAAAAGGAGGTCAAAGGTGAAAGACACTCTGCCAAATCATTTTGTTCTGTTTAAGTGAGGAATGAAAAGCTACTTCCCACATGCACTTAAACCAGCTCAAAGAGGTGGAAACAGTAGCGAATGATCTGTTCTCTGTTTCATATTCTGATCAATTTGGTGATCAATTTGGCTCATTGCCAGGGTTCAATCGGGCTAATTTCATCCACCTACCATGGTTCCCAGTTTAAAGAATCCCTCCCTGGTTTGTGCCAGCTAAAACAATAATGGTTTCTGGCTCCTGATGCAGGTCTGATGTATGTCCAGGATCCTGAATCCATAACAGACTTCAGTTTCTGATCAGATGACTTTTAGTAAAGCAAAGTCAAGCTTGCATCCTGATCCAAACTCTAGTCATTTTTCATTCAGTCCCCTGTAGTTTCTCTATCAACCTGACAGACAGTCTTGCACTGAACTTCACGTGAAATATGTGTGTCTTCTCACACTAAAGTCTGCACATGCTGACCTGTGTGTTATATTCACACAGTTATCAGGCAGATTGTATTCCTCATATTGAAGACATAACTGTCTCTCAGTCCATTCAAACTCACTCTGTTCCCCAAACCAGAAAACATCTGCTTGTGCACATTGTTCTCTTCCTTTGAAAAACACAACTATGGTAAACGGCATTCACTTATATAGTGCTTTTTTCTCATCTCTAGATGCCCAAAGCACTTTACAGATCCTGCTATCCACCCATTCACACAGTGATGGCGGCATAGCTGCAATACACCGGCGCTGGCCTGACCTACCAGGAGCAACTGGGGGTTCAGTGTCTTGCTCAAGGACACTTCAACATGCAGACTGTAGACAGAGCGGGAATCGAACCCCCGACCCTCTGATCAGTAGTCGGCCACACTACAACTGCACCACAGCCGCCCCCAACTATGAGGCAACCTAAGATCCCACCAGTATGTGTGACTATGACAAATGAACTAGACTAAGCCAAACCAAAAAGACCAGCCAATTTGACATAAATAACAGGAAAACAATAGTTACCGCCATCGAAAAAGTCAGATTTTTGTTCCTGTTTGCATGTCTGTTAGCAGGATAACACAAGAACTACAAACCCCATTTCAATGAAAATTGGTGGAACAGCTGGAACTTCAGAAACAAAAAATCTGTTACATTTTGGAGTTGATGTGATCCAGGAATAATCTTCACTTTCTCTGACATTTTTCAAAGAATTGTCTATGTCCTTTTTAATGCTTGAAAATTTTCAGGTGCAAAAAAGAATGTGCAGACTGTGTTACTGAAGACATTGTGTGTCATGAATCCTCATGCGCCATAATGCGGCGCACGAGGGAAGGAATGGAAAACCCAATTGCAAGAGTAGAAAGTGGCATTTATTAACTTAATCCACGAAAATAACAAGTTCAGCTTAGACCACACAAATACAGGAAGATGCAATGATGAGTTAAGCCACCAGACATACAAGGCGCCACTCAGATGCTCAACAGCCCGGCGGCCGGAATGCCTAGTGCCACAGAGCTACCGTTGACACAGGGAGAAAGGCAAATATAGCTTACTGAACTGAAGCGATCCGGGGCTATCCGTGCAGTCTGGTGGAAGAAGTAGTGAGGCAGAGTCAGCTGTTAGCATCCAGGAATAAGACATCTGTAAATGACAGGCTGAATATGCGAAGGGAGTTGTACAACATTCATGGAGGAACATGCTGCCACGAATGAGGGTGAATGCGCCGACAATCTCTTTCCACAAACGCAGCAAATAAATAATCCTGATGCTAACGAGGAAAGAGATTGCCGGTGTGAGGAAGCGTGGGCTGAACATAATTGAACCTGATGTGTGTGCGAACATGTGAATAGGGATGAATGGAGTGTGTGTGTGTGTGTGTGTGTGTGAATAACCGTAATGAAGCACAGCTGATGGCATTTGACAGGAGGAGGGGGCGTGCCCGAGCTGTCGGGGAGCGAAGGACCCAAACAGCTCGCTGACACGCCTGACGGGAAATAGGGCAAGAAATAACAATAAGTCAGAACTAGGTTTGGAACAACCAAACCCAGATTCATGACACTGTGGAATGGATAGAAACTGATTAGTGCTGATGGAAGTATGCAGGATGAGCTCTTTCAAGTTTATATGAAATTTGTAAGAAAAGTTGAAAGTAAATTTCATAAATATCCAACTTGCAAGCTGATTTTGTCATTGTGTATTTGGGAAAAAAAAGTTGAAAAAATATAGGTTTGAAAGTATTGAAAAGTATTGGCATGCAACCTGGTATCATGACTAAAAGTGTGTAACTGACATATGGATCCAATACAGGACACTGCCGAGGTTTTTCAACTCTTTCATAGTTTAACTAAATAAAGCAGTGTAAATGTCTTCATGAAGTCAGTGTTTTAATGGCATACATGTGAGTAATGGACTTATTTTTAAAAGATTAAAGCCCATGAACACATTACAGTGCATCCGGAAAGTATTCACAGTGCTTCACTTTTTCTACATTTTGTTGTTACAGCCTTATTCCAAAACGGATTAAAATCATTTTTCCCTCAAAATTCTACACACAATACCCCATAATGACAACATGAAAAAAAGTTTTTTGAGATTTTTGCAAATTTATTAAAAATAAAATACTAAGAAATCACATGGACATGAGTATTCACAACCTTTGCTCAATACTTTGTTGATGCACCTTTGGCAGGAATTATAGCATCAAGTCTTTTTGAATATGATGCCACAAGCTTGGCACACCTACCTTTGTTCAGTTTCACCCATTCCTCTTTGCAGCACCTCCTTGTGGTCCATCAGACCAAATTTAAAACCTGTGGAGATTGGTCCTTCCAGGCCGCTGCACCACAGCTTTGGAATGCACTTCCCCTGTCTTTGTACTGCCTCGGGTCTGCTGACTACTTTAAGAAGGCGTTAAAATCTCATTTGTTTAGACAGGCTTTTAGCCCTTGTTGAACGGCTTCTATTCCCTCACTGCTCACTCTTATTTTTTTCCTTTTATATGTGTATTTTATCTTATTTCTATTGATTTTAATGTCTTGTGTACTTGTACATTTTAATTTGCTGCAAAGCACTTTGTGATCTATATCTGTGAAAAGTGCTATACAAATAAACTTTGCTTGCTTGCTACCTCTGAAGCTCCAACAGGTTGGATGGGAAGTGTCGGTGCACAGCCATTTTCAGATCTCTCCAGAGATGTTCAATTGGATTCAAGTCTGGGCTCTGGCTGGTCCACTCAAGGACATTCACAGAGTTGACCTGAAGCCACTCCTCTGATATCTTGGCTGTGTGCTTAGGATCATTGTCCTGCTGAAAGATGAACCGTCGCCCCAGTCTGAGGTCAAGAGCGCTCTGGAGCAAGTTTTCATCCAGGATGTCTCTGTACATTGCTGCATTCATCTTTCCCTCTATCCTGACTAGTCTCCAAGTTCCTGCTGCTGAAAAACATCCCCACAGCATGATGCTACCACCACCATGCTTCACTGTAGGGATGGTATGGGCCTGGTGATGAGCAGTACCTGGTTTCCTCCAAACATGATGCCTGGCATTCATGCCAAAGAGTTCAATCTCTTGCTGTGTTTGAAATGCTCACTCCTTCCCATATAGTGTACTATATAGTGAATCAGCCATTTTGTAGTGCTGTTCAAAATCTTAACTGAAAATTTCATTCACTATATAGTACACTCAAAATATCCCACAATGCATTTTGAAAAGTAGTGTACAATGGATGGTCACTACATTAGCCAATATATCCCATAATGCAATGCGCAGCTAACGGAGCAGTGGGAGAAGAGCTTCACATCACAACATACACTACCTTAAGGTATTTATATTTATTAATTCAGCAAAAATGATTTCATTTAATACACATTTACTACAAATTACATGCAGTTATTTTTTTTTACCACTGTTAGTCTGTTACGTTTTACTGTCTCACGTGATGATATAATTAACCATGCTGCGAAAACAAGCCCAGTAGTGTCTGAAAGCTGTTAATTTTATTGTTATATTGAGTTTACTATATAGTGCACTATATCTAAAGTCACTATATAGCGAGTAGGGAGGGAGGGAGGGAGTGAATATTCCAAACACAGCCTCTGTCTCATCAGACCAGAGAATTTTGTTTCTCATGGTCTGAGAGTCCTTCTGGTGCCTTTTGGCAAACTCCAGGTGGGCTGCCATGTGTCTTTTACTAAGGAGTGGCTTCCGTCTGGCTATTCTACCATACAGGCTTGATTGGTAGATTGCTGCAGAGATGGTTTTCCTGGAAGGTTCTCCTCTCTCCACAGAGGAACGCTGGAGCTCTGACAGAGTGACCACTGGGTCCTTGGTCACCTCCCTGACTAAGGCCCTTCTCCCCTGATCACTCAGTTTAAACGGCCGGCCAACTCTAGGAAAAGTCCTGGTAGTTCCAAACTTCTTCCATTTACGGATGATGGAGGCCACTGTGCTCATTGGGACCTTAAAAGCAGCAGAAAATTTTCTGTACCCTTCCTCAGATTTGTGCCTCAAGACAATCCTGTCTCAGAGGTCTACAGACAATTCCTTTGACTTCACACTTGGTTTGTGCTCCGACATGCACTGTCAACTGTGGGTCCTTATAGACAGGTGTGTGCCTTTCCAAATCATGTCCAATGAACTGAATTTACCATTAAGCTGTAGAAACATCAAGGATGATCGGTGGAAACAGGATGCACCTGAGCTCAATTTTGAGCTTCATGGTAAAGTCTGTGAATACTTATGTACATGTGATTTCTTAGTTTTTATTTTTAATAAATTTGCAAAAATCTCAAAAAAAAAAACTTTTTTCATGTTGTCATTATGGGGTATTGTGAGTAGAATTTTGAGGGAAAAATGAATTTAATCCATTTTGGAATAAGGTTGTAACATAACAAAATGTGTCAAAAGGTGAAGTGCTGTGAATACTTTCCAGATGCACTGTATGTTGTACATTATGGGCCCTTTACACTCATAGTGAAATATACATAGCTATTTGTGCAAGGGAAAAATTCTGTGAGGTCTTGCCTATCTGTAGAGACCAAGATTAGTATGCACATAGACCTTAGACTTATAATACATTTATTTTGGCTAACCTCAAATTACCCCTAGGGCTTAAGGGGTCTGTTTACCTACTATTTTATGCTACAACGGTTGCTATGGAACAGGCTTATCATGGGATGGTGTTTCCTTGATGATTTCAGTGGGAGAGTTGTTGCCATCTTGATATAAAATAGCTATAGTAAACAGTGAAAAAAACCGAAACATTTTTTATCCTCACCTAATTCTTTTTTTTTTTAAAAATCCAATATTTATAACAACATTACAACAATGAATCTATGTGCAGAGATGCCACTGAATCAATTGGGCAGCGTCTTGACTACAACAGGACCAAATTACATAGAACTGTCAGTTTCTGCACCGATTCTGCAGTGTTAATGATAAAAAGACCAGGCAGACTCGATATAACTATATAAAATAAATTTGAAGAGTACAATATTTTAAATATAAATAAATATAAATATAAATCAGTCCGCCAAGGTCTCCGCCTTTGACCGCCACCTAATCCACATAGCACCGGACCCCCATAATCCCTCCTAGTCAGGCAGATAAGGGCCAATTTTCATAAGAATTGTTCACTTCTGGATAGAAACATGAAATTTGGCAAAAATGTAGTCCAATAAGTCCTGTTTCATATAAGATTAAGACCCACTTCGGATCTGGCTTGGTACTTGCATTATTCAAGATGGCGTCCAAATATGGCCGCCAAAAAACACGTTTTTGCTTATAACTAGAAAATGTGAGCTTTTAGGGCATAATAATGTATTGTTGACTAATATAAATGTGTATATTCCGCACATTTTGAGCCCAAAATCAAGTCTGTATGACAAACGGTTCTTGAGATATGGCTTATTCAAGTAATCACAATAATGCAACTTCTTGCTGCTTCTCCTTGAGTATGTGAGGTCCATCCGAGAAGGAAACTTCAATTTGTACGGTGAAGTCCTTGGACAACTGACACCTTGGATGTTCGCCTTAGACTGCTACCATTATGCCAGATGGCTGCCCATCCATGTACGGGATATGCTTAACCTACATCAGACTCACCCTGATGTTTACTCAAACTTCATGGATGGAAATTTTGTTGTAAAAAAGTCAGATCATGCTTTCTCGATGATTGCTTTGGACCACTGTCATGAACAAGAGAATGCCAAGATCAAAGGCCAAGGGGGTGCTATAGGCCTCACTGAGGATCCTTCTGCCTTAAGAAGGTGGTTGGTTGCTGGCCCTGAAGTTGCTAGGGTTGTTAGTGAGCTAGAAGAATCTCTGTTGAAGCCCAAGGCAATGAATCTCAAGCATCATGATCAAATTCCAAGTGTCCAGGTTGCATTTGCAAAAAATGTTTGTAACCTAGTAGTTTCATTAAAGGACATGGGAAATCCAGAAAAGAGACAAGCAATGACCTTGTTAGACTTGACACCAATGAAATAATGCCTCACCATGTTATTAATGCAGTGAAATCAGCGCATGAATTAGGCATTGCTCAGTATCAGGAGTTTGTTGATAACAGACTGAATAAGCGTACAGTTGCTTTAACTGACACAGTTTCAAGAAACAATCTACCTCTGTTTGGTACTTATGAAGTGACAAACAATGTCAGTTAATCTAAGGTGTCTGCTTTGAAATCTGATTGCAATCTTTTTGCTCGGCTCTATATTGCCTGTCAAACCCGTGATGGAAATATAGAGGAGTTTTTCAGACATGAAAACAATGCCCATCCTCCTTCACTGTCTGCTCTAGGCAAATTGCGTCAAGGCAAGAAGTCAGATTTGCTTCAGTGCATTGGGGTATCACAAAATCAGTTGTTACCAGCTGTTACCATGAAGGTCTTTGATGGAGCAGCTGTTGTGAATATGCTTGCACCTGGTAAAGCAAAGACTTTCCAAGAGTATTCAAGGGGAGTTTTCTTGCCTTACATCGTTGATCAGGCTAAAGATGTGAAACGTGTTGATGTAGTGTGGGACCGATATCTTGACTGCAGCCTCAAAAAGGCAACCAGAGTGTCTCGAGGCAAAGGTATCCGAAGAAGGGTGCTTCCTGACACTGTCATTCCCAGTAACTGGCAGACCTTTTTGCGCTGCACCGATAACAAAGCAGAGCTATTCCAATTCCTTGGTAGAGAACTGGCTTCTCTAGAGGTGGAAGGTGTCTTGTTTGTTTCAACTTCTGATGTGAATGTTGTGAGCAACAGACCAAGTGACATGGCTTCTGCTGGCATTGATCCAACTGATCATGAAGAAGCTGATACAAGGCTTATGTTGCATGTTGCCCATGGTGCAGCTCAAGGCCACAGGAGTGTATTGATAAGGACAGTTGACACAGATGTTGTTGTTCTAGCTGTTACATATGTAAATCGGCTGGACATTGACCTGTGGCTGGCGTTTGGTGTGGGAAAACATTTCACCTACATATCAGCAAACAGCTTGGCAGGTAGCCTTGGTCCTGACAAGTGCAAAGCCCTTCCCTTCTTCCATGCTTTCAGTGGCTCAGACACTACTTCCTCATTTGCTGGCAGGGGCAAGAAGACTGCATTTGATGCTTGGGAAGTTTTTCCTGAAGTGACACCTGTATTCAGGAAACTGAGCTTCACTCCTGAAGTTATAACAGCAGAGGATGAAGCTGTTCTTGAACGGTACACGGTAATAATGTACAGTCGTACCTGCCCACTGTATCAGGTAAACAAAGCTCGTCAGACCCTTTTTGCACAAGGAATGCAGTCACTTGAAAATATTCCACCAACAAAGGCAGCATTAACAGAACATATCAAAAGAGCTGCTTATCAAGGTGGCTATGTGTGGGGTCAAGCACTGTATCCAGTGCAAAATCTACCAAGTCCTACACATTGGGGATGGACTGAAGCAAGGGAAGGCTTCATCCCAAAGTGGACCACTCTCCCTGAAGCTTCCAAAGTATGTCAAGAGCTTGTGCACTGTGGTTGCAAGAAAGCTTGTAGGGGCTTGTGCAAGTGCAGCAGGGCAAATTTAAGCTGCACTTCTCTGTGTTATTGTGGTGGTGCATGTCACCAGGCAGAAGGTTAGCGGAGGTCTTCTCGATCACTTCACTCTGTTGATGCATGGGTTGTAATGAGGTTACACTCGATTACATAATATTTGGCATATCACTGACTGCGTTTTGTATTTTTAACTTTCTTGGGGTTTCTCATTATGCTATTATTGATCTTCGAATGTGATTCGAATGAACATATACCATAAATGTTCAATTACTATTGTTCAGCATTTGTATCTCTGTAACTTTTGATATGATTAAGATTATACAGTTTGTGGCAATTTTCAAAATGTTATATCTCAAGAATCGTTTGTCATACAGACTTGATTTTGGGCTCAAAATGTGCGGAATGTACACATTTATATTAGTCAACAATACATTATTATGCCCTAAAAGCTCACATTTTCTAGTTATAAGCAAAAATGTGTTTTTTGGCGGCCATATTTGGACGCCATCTTGAATAATGCAAGTACCAAGCAAGATTCGAAGTGGGTCTTAATCTTATATGAAAGAGGACTTATTGGACTACATTTATGCCAAATTTCATGCTTCTATCCAGAAGTGAACAATTGTTTCACCTATTCACCTATCTGCCTGACTATCCTGCAGGTGGTGAGCCCACTGGAGGGCGAACCCATGTAACTCCTTCGGGCCGAGCCCGGCCGGGTCCCATGGGTGGAAACCCGGCCACCAGACACTTGCCTTCGAGCCCCTCCCCCAGGCCTGGCTCCAGGGTGGGGCCCCGGTGACCCCATACCGGGCGGGGTACACTGAATCCTTGATATAGAATTTATCATGAGAGTCTGTTGGATCATTCTTAGTCTGGCCCTTCACCCAGGACCAGTTTGTCTTGGGTGAACCTATCAGAAGCAAATTGCCCCGGACAACATAGCTCCTGGGATCACTGGGGCACACAAACCCCCCCACCACGATAAGGTGACGATCCATGGGGGGGGGGGGGGGGGAGGTGGATTGTCCTCTCTGGGTTGGGGACAGGCTCCTGCCCCAAGTGGAGGAGTTTAAGTATCTTGGGGTCTTGTTCACGAGTGAGGGGAGAATGGAGCGAGATTGGCAGACGGATTGGAGCAGCATCTGCAGTGATGCGGACGTTGTGCCGGTCTGTTGTGGTGAGGAGGGACCTTAGTTCGAAGACAAAGCTGTCGATTTACCAGTCAATCTACGTTCCTACTCTCACCTATGGTCACGAGCTTTGGATAATGACCGAAAGAACAAGATCACGGATACAAGCGGCTGAAATGAGCTTTCTCCGTAGGATTGCTGGACTCACCCTCAGAGATAGGGTGAGGAGCTCAGTCATCCGGGAGAGGCTCAGAGTAGAACCGCTGCTCCTCCACATTGAAAGGAGTCAGTTGAGGTGGTATGGGCATCTGATTAGGATGCCTCCTGGACGCCTCCCACTTGAGGTGTTTCAGGCATGTCCCACTAGGAGGAGACCCTGGGGCAGACCCAGGACTCGGTGGAGAGACTATGTTTCCCAACTGGTCTGGGAACGCCTTGGTATCCTCTCCGAAGAGCTGGAGCAGGTGGCTGGGGAGAGGGAAGTCTGGGCTTCTCTGCTTGAACTGCTGCCTCCGAGACCCGGACCTCCGGAAAAGCGGTAGAAGATGGATGGATGGATGGATAAATATAAATTAAAATGTAAACAATGTAAAACAAAGTAAACTGCACATGTCATACATCTTTGGAAAGCTCACAAGATGTAGAACAACGTCACATTCATGTTTTCGCTGTTAATCCAACAGATGGCAGCAAAACACAGTGTGTGAATTTACACTCTTACAGACCTGGTAAAGGGCCCATAGGGCTTAAGGTTGTGTTGTAGGCAAGACCAGAGTCTCCCAAGACCAAGACCACTGTCTTGGTCTCGATGTGGTCTCGACGTGGTCATGGTCTTGGATGACTCGGGTCTTGACAATGTCTTGACCATAACAGGTATTTATAAAAATATTGTTTAACCTCTTGCGCTCCGTTGTACCGCAGGCGGGCAAGTCTCTTCGTCCTAGAGCACACGAGAGCGCACGAGGGCGCTCTCATGCGGTCTAGGACACATGGTGTAGCTGGTGATGTAGGTGGTGATGGTGATGTAATGGCGTCCAAGCCCGCACTGAAAATAAAAGCTGCAGACACAGCCACGAACAGATTAGTTCATCTGATTGACCTCTCATTCGACTAATAAGAGCTTTGAATTGGGTTTCTGAAACCTTGAAGAACCAATGAATGAAAACCTAGCCAGAAGGACCCGCCTCCCAACGCTTTGAATGCAGTGAGCCAATTGAAGCAGAGAAGTTCGCGAGCTGGTTTTTTTAAGGCTGGGTGAAGACTGGCTGCTGGAGCGGATCAAAAAAGGACGCAGGAAGAGCCCCACAGACCCAGCAGCACGGAGACCATCCACAAATGCAACCTGTGTGACAGGGAGTGCCATTCGTGGATCGGCATGTTCAGCCACAGGCGGTGCTTATTTTGTTTTTGTTCCAGCAGAGTAGACGTTATGATTTCTTCCATGGTCATCATAGACCGACGGAGGCTGATGACGAAGGCTGAGTGGCACACACGCCTTCGCCAGTCTTTTTTTAATTACTACTGTTATTTGTTTTGAAAAATCGTTCGCCAAAAACCGCAATCATGGAAGCACAAAACCGCAATAATGGAATTATGTTTTGATCGGGTCGCGAGACCAGAACCACGAGCGGACCAGCGTCGCATTCGTCTGACAGTGAGGAAGAGAAGTTCGCCAGGACTCTGCTGCTGTGAAGAGGTAAGGTGTTATAAGCTAATTTATTATTTATCCCTGAAAATTGTAATCCAAAATGACTTTTGACCGATTGGTAAATTACAACTGTGCGGCGCACGATGTCCGAAGTGCGTGCGCCGCATTACACGGTTCTTCGCTGCCTCCGGACAGTGAATGCCCCCCCGCCACTACGATTCTGTAGCGAGGGGGTGGGGGTAGCCGCGGTGACAGCGCTGCTGTGGAAACATGCCACATCCGAGTGTAATCCGTCATGTAGCGAGGGCGGATCTCCGTCCTCTGTAGCGGGGGGGGGTGGGGTGGTGGTGGACAACCCCCCACACACACACACACAGACACAGCCCTGAATGTGACCTTTCATTAGAGCCCTAAATGAAGCTTCTACATTGAATCATTCAAAAGTTACAGACGTTTTTCCAAACTGTGCCATTTGGCACAATTTGGCACAGTTCCAACACGCCTGGGAACTACCTGAGAACAAAGCTGTGTAAAATATTCATTTTTTGTGGTATTGTTACAAAATTTGGACCTCAGCTGGATAACATTTGGTTCTACATTTCTGTTGCATTTTCCAGCCCGGATCTGAAGCTGTGTGTTATTTGCAAGCATTTGTATCCAAAAAAACACCCAGGCCAAATTTATTTTCTTCAAGTTCACTATGTTTAGATGACTGTAACTCAGTGGCCGGAGCACTTAAAGAGATCATGTTTTTTTTGCCAAAAAATTCAAAGTGTTTTCTTTTAAATGAGACCAACCCCATGAAGATGCTGCAAAGGGTTCAAGAACAGCTTTCGATTTACTTTGGGCACATTATTTTTTGGCGTTTTTAGGAAAATTGACCGGAGTGCAAGGGGTTAAAGGGGTCATCGACTGCACTTTTTCCACATTTTAATAGCTCACATGTCTTAATGAAATGTTTGTGACATATTTTGTTCATATTTAAATTTTTTTAATTACTGAAGCAAATTTGTTTAGTATTTTCCTTGGCTTTCTTGAAACACTCTGATTTAAAGCCTATCACTTTAAAAATCATCCTTCACCTATTCATCTCTGCCCTTCCTCTTACACCAGTTAGCCATTAGCTGACTAGCTTTCAGCTTTTAGCATCCTTCTAGTTCAGATAAGCGCCGCTGGTTCTGTGACCCACTGTACGCACACACCCCCAACCATCTTGCTGAGACTCCACAGCAAATCGCCAGCACTGCACATCGGGCAGCCCCTTGTTCACCACAACCAACTCGGCCCAGTAGCTGAGGCTGCCGGCAGGTGGCTGAACTGAGGCAAAGCTTGTCGGGCCGAGATGCCGAGCCACGGGATCTGAAAGGACAGTGTCCCGCTCGACGGGACTCCGCTCCCACAACCAGCTGGGGGATGTCCCCTCACAAGGCGGCTACCCTATGCTGCCCGTGAAAGCAGAGTCACACGGAGTCCCAGAGGATGGTGAGGGAGCTGTGAGCCAGCAGCCTGTGGTCCCGAGCCAGGTTGGTTGCAGTGACCGGTGTGCCCATGCTGAAATCACAACAAAAACACTGGAAGATGAGCCAGAGTGACGCAAGGCACACCGGCGAACCAGATGGTAACAGGGATGGCTATTAGGGTGACCAAGATCTGAAGAAAATAACAATAATAAGCCACACTTTAAGCAAGCCTCCTGGTACCAGTTAGCTTGGGGGGCTAATAGCTCAGGGGCTAAAAGGCTACCTTTAGCCCCCTTTTCCCTTCCATCTACATAACAGACAGCTAGGCGAGACAATAATAGAGCAGTGGGTGGGTCTTTAGGATGGTAGTGGGTTGGCTTTTTCTACTCATAATGTATAAGGTTTACCCAGAGAGAGAAAAATGAGATAAAGACTGTGTGTTTTTACCTCCGCCAAGGAGGTTATGTTTTCATCGGCGTTGGTTTGTTTGTTTGTTAGCAAGATAACTCAAAAAGTTATGGACGGATTTTCATGAAATTTTCAAAGATTGTCAGAAATGGGGTATCCTACAGATGATTACATTTTGGTGGTGATCTGGAAAACCGCCATGATGCGAAATGCGATTTTCCTGAATAACTACTTAACCACTAATCCTATCCATGTGAATCCAATTGCTACTCATATGTTTTCATGGTCTAGGAATCTGAAAACGTACACACAATAAATGTAGGATTAATATTTATGATGTAAAACACTGTATGGGGGGAACTGTGGCGCTTGGCGGAGGTCTGCGCTCTCCGAGTGCTTTTCTAGTTTTAAGAGAATTGACTGTTTTGAATTTTTTTTTGATAATTATGTGACTAGTAGACTTATTTCAGACAATCAAAACCTACAAACACACCATTTTTCAGTCAATGACCCCTTTAATATCTATATTTTTCCACATCTTTTCTTGTCAAAATGGTCAGATGAAGCATTGCCTTGCTTATTTCGGCAAGACAGTTAAACAACACAGGCCTATATACATCATAAGAAGTCAAAACAGTAGGTAAACTGATTTTAGTAATTACAGAGCCTTCATAAATACACTGAGTCAACTGATGTTCCCCTTTTTCCTTGTACTGAAATAAGCACCAAAATGCCCAGCCAAAGAGTCCCATGTCACAGGATCCATTTTGACATTAAACAGAAATGCAGGCTTAATATATAAATAAAAAATAATGATGTTTGTGTTTGGTACTTTTACAGTTGACGTGTGGTTGTATTTCCTGGGAGTTTTAGTGACCATTGAAGGTGCAACAGCAGGCCAGGCTTCAAATAACAAGACTCAGTAATGGAGCACAGCAGCACCATCAGATAACAAGTTCAATAACATACGGAGGAAATGAAGACAAGACTGAACATGCACACACAAACACACATGCACGTTTCAGGCACGACTGTCACATGATATTTACACTCACAGATCTGCGGTGTGTTGACGTGTGTTCAGTGACTCTGTTTGCTGAGTTTGACCTGCAGGAGTTTATCTATGACCCTTTTTACTTTACTCTAATAATTCAGCACTTACACTACTGTTCAAAAGTTTGGGGTCACCCAGACAATTATTTTGTGTTTTCCATGAAAAGTCACACTTATTTACCACCATGAGTTGTAAAATGAATAGAAAATATAGTCGAGACATTGACAAGGTTAGAAATAATGATTTGTATTTGAAATAATAATTTTTTCCTTCAAACTTGGCTTTCGTCAAAGAATCCTCCATTTGCAGCAATTACAGCATTGCAGACCTAACATGATTGCACAAGGGTTTTCTAATCATCCATTAGCCTTCTGACACAATGAGCAAACACATTGTACCATTAGAACACTGGAGTGATAGTTGCTGGAAATGAGCCTCTATACACCTATGTAGATATTGCACCAAAAACCAGACATTTGCAGCTAGAATAGTCATTTACCACATTAATAATGTATAGAGTGTATTTCTGATTAGTTTAAAGTTATCTTCAATGAAAAAAAGTGCTTTTCTTTCAAAAATGAGGAAATTTCTAAGTGACCCCAAACTTTTGAATGGTAGTGTATATGTAAATGATTAATGATAACTGCTGAATTTCTTATAAACAGTGCACTTACTAAGCATCGCCATTTCCAGTCTGTTCACATCAAATATGTTCACATCTTTAAATGTGAGGAGATTTGAGCTCCCTTTTAAGTTGAGAAATAATTGAACATTTCTTCATTTCTGTCAATTTGGTTGTGCTGCCACCTTCTGGTTTGGCATTTCTCCATGTGAGTGCCAAACTGACAAATCCTCCAGTTTAATATGACAGATGATCTTAAGTTCGTCCCCTCAGAATACGCTACAGTCAATAAATACATATTTTGGGGGTGGTTAATAGTGTTGTGGTACTCAAGACCGGTCTTGAAAAAATTATTGTTAGAACTTAAAAATTCGACCCGAAAAGGATTAAGCAGAAGAAGATGAATGAATGAATGAATGAATACCAGACTGTAAATATGCTTATTTGAACTGTATTTTAATACAAGTCTATAGAGGTTGACTCACTTTTGGAGACAGCTTCTGGTGGACAAGATAGGAACTGCAGGGTTTTTTGGTTTATCTACAGATGGTAAAACATGATTTCAGATCTTAATCACAAACAAACATTTGACCTAGACTGTCACATATTTACTGCAGCTTTGAATGAGTGACTAACAGCTCGACAGACTGCAGCCAAGAACCAGTTTTGAGTCACTCTGGGCTTCAGATTGGCAGCCAATCTTCCACTTGGTTCTTCAAAGATGATAAATGCTCTGTGTTTAGTGAAGCTACTCCCAGACAGCAGCGGCTTTTATTTCATTCTCTCAGAACATCAAAGGACCCGTACCATCAATGAATGCTCTGTTCTCCAGGGGACGATCAGGGGCCCCAGTGACCCCACAGAAGGACCGCTCTCTTCATCTGTTCTTCTAATTGAGGCCTACAGGTGGATCACAGGTGGATCAGAGGGTCTGTTTGAAGAACAACATATACATGAGAATATAAGCCCACACAGTTCAGGGCCACCTGGTGCCAGGGCCCCACATAGCTTCTAGACACTACCCATAATCTGAGCTGCACAGGTCTAAAAAAAAAATCCAGATTAAAGCATTTTTGACAACTCCATCATGTGTCAAATAATCAGATTGGATACTTAAAGCTGTTGTTCATGAACAATAGAAGTCTATAAAATGTTCACCTGATTCCATGTGTGAACAGATATCATAGAGATTGTACAAGTGACTGGAACCATTGTTCATGTTTCTGTCCCATGCAAAATCCAAGAACGCAGTAGATAAGAGTATTTCAGATGAAAACCAATTAACCCGCCTGACTATAGAGACAACAAGAAATCAACAGAGACACAGACCCACACCTTTCCTTCGTATTCTCTTGTAACAGCTCTGAGTAGCTTCCCATCTTTCTCATCTTTCTAAATATGAGCAGACATAGATATTGCAAAGATAGGCATATGCAGGATCGGCCCTAGCCATTTTTGCACCCTAGGCGAGATTAGGATCCCCCCCCCCCCACGCATGCACACAGGCACACATGCACACACACACACCCAAACATTATGCCCTTTCAGGCCTGGGGATTCACATTACTGCTCATTTAAAAAAAAAAAATGCATAAGCCCCTTTCAATCTGGGCTTGCCACTATTATCTGAATGGTGTTACCCATGCCAGATGACACCGGCTAAATGACCCTGCAAGCAGCATGGGTGACCACCTCACCTCAGTTCCATGGGCATCTGAATAGGAAATGTGGATAAATGGGCAGAGGCAGAGTGGAAATGAATTAGAAGGCTGGCTGTCATTATTCTAACAAGATTACATTAATTTCAAAGCTGCAACAGACAACTGTGTGTGCCACAGATATCACAGGGGCAGAGAATGAGAGCCTCAGCTGACAGTCAGAGCCTCCTCCAGTGTTGACTGTCCCCCGGCTGCAGCAGAGCCGATATAAGCCTGTCCTGGTTTGGCAAGGGGAAATCTCTCTGTTTAGCTCTACGCTGTGCTCATTCTTGCATCCCAGTTCACCTCACATTCTTATCCTCTGCTCCTCTTTTTTCATGACAGCCCTCTCTGAAATAAAACGTATCCCACCTTCCATGGCGCTGGAAACAAAACGCAACACACAAACACTTGTCCACACCAAATAAAACTACAAGCCTATGCACATAGACACACACAAGAGCAAAAACAAACTTCATTTTATACAGCCACTACAATATTTTTTTTTCCTACCTTTGCTGTTTTGTCACTATAAATCCTATTTGAGAGGCAACACAGAGGACCATTGGTTGGAGCTGTTTGTAGCCGGAGATTGAATCCACAGCATTGGCCAGTCGGAGGTGAAATCACTGCTGACGCACCTTGGCTGGTACTGCTGTTAAAGCAGAGTTTGTCACAGTGGTCATCTAGCGGGTAGTGGAATAAGCAAAGATAGACTCTCTTCTCTCTTCAGTCAGCCTGCATATTCAGAGATGGTGCACCACCCCCTTAAAATATTCAGAGATAAAAAATATTTCCTAAATAAATCAATCGTGATATGCAAAATAAATGTGAGACATAGCATGTCCTTCCGTAGTTGATATGTAAGCTTCTGTAGCAGCAGCCATTTCAAATAATATTTCAATATGTAGGCTTGCATTATAGACCACTTCCTGGTTAGGGGCGCCAGTCTACCTAAGGGTGCATTCAGACGGCCACTGTTTGGTCCGGACCAAACCACGGATAGTTCGGTTCATTTGGCACAGTCTGAATGTGCTTTGGAACTCTGGTGCGTAACAAACAAGCAAAGTCTGGTCCCCCTGAAAATGGGGGTCTCGGTTCTTTTGCAAACAAAGTCTGGTGTGCTCCACTTGCAGTGTGAATCCAAATGGAGTATCCAGTGGACCAAAGGGTGGAAGTGCCCCATCGGCGTTTGTGTAACCATAGCAACACATAGTCTGAGAAGAGTAAGTGGTGTTTACCGTAGTACATTTTGGGTAGAAAATAACAATAAAGACATTCGCATGAATCTGAGAAATCCTTTTACCGGTGAAAGCCGAGGAGAAAAGTTAAAAAATGTCTCATTTGTGACGGACAAACAACCTGGCTGAAGGGAATGGATTTCCATTATCAGTCTTGGCCAATCGATGAGCCTGATTTTCTTCTTCGCCAAGATTTTTTCTTCCTGGTCAGTGGTGGTTTCGGCTACAGCACCCCAAACGAGCAGTTGTTGTAACTGCATGACATTGTCCAGGCAGCTTGGTCCACTGCAGTGTGAATGCAAACCAAACCAAACGAAGGTGTGAAAATTCTCAGCATTCCCCGCCCAGTTGAACTGAGACCCTTGGACTATCCTGGTGTAAATGCAGCCTAAGAATCACTGAAGGCAGCAAACTTTTTTGCCCCATTTCAGCAGAAGCAGCTTTTCACTGGCAATTCAAAACTCGATTCTGTGAGGCATACCTGGGCGCCCTGGAGCCAATTGTAAGTTTTTTGTATTTTTATCTTAATGGGATTTGGAGTCAGGGCCGTCAATCATCAGATCCCTCCTGCTTGACAGGAAATTGGCAGAGCAGCTAGAGCACATGTGTCAAACTCAGGCCCGCGGGCCAAATTTGGCCCACAGTGTAATTATAATTGGCCCGCAAGATCATATCAAATGTGCATTAGAGCTGGCCCGCGGTATATACTGTACCGCTAATACTACAAATCCCACAATGCTTTGCTAGTATGTTGGCGCGCAGTCGAAACCGGCAAGCGCTCCTTTTTTCTGTTGACAGTCATTGACAACCATGCTCCAGTCACATCGGACAAATTAATTTCACCCTCCACAAAAATGGCCAAACGAAAGATGGACAACAGAAGCTTTCAAGACAGGTGGGAGGCAGATTATCTGTTCACGAATATAAAGGACAGACCTGTTTGTCTTGTGTGCGGAGCTAACATGGCTGTAACGAAAGAATATAACATAAGAAGACACTATGAAACAAAACATTATGAAAAGTACAAGGACCTGGACGTAAAGCAGAAGCTGCAGAAGGTGGAGGAGATGAAAAGAAGTCTGGTTTGCCGGCAGACTATGTTCATGAAAGCAAAATCAAAAAGTGAAGCTGCTGTAAAGGCCAGCTTTATTGTGGCAGCAGAGATAGCAAAATCAGCCCGGCCCTTTAATGAGGGAGAGTTTGTCAAAAAGTGCATGGTCAAAGTTTGCGACATCGTGTGCCCAGATAAAAAGCAAGAATTTTTAAATGTGAGCCTGAGCAGAAACACCGTGGCTGAGCGCGTGTGTGAGCTTTCCACTAATCTACATGAACAACTAATAAAAAAGGGAAAAGATTTTATTGCATACTCCCTTGCTGTGGATGAGAGCAGCGACACGTCTGATACTGCCCAGCTGTCAATCTTCATCCGTGGAGTAGACTCGAGCCTGTGCGTCACAGAGGAACTTTTAGGATTAAAATCAATACATGGCACCACCACAGGAAAAGATATCTTTGAAGAGGTATCCAAATGTATAACTGAAATGAGCCTGCCTTGGGATAAACTTGTGGGACTGACGACAGATGGTGCGCCCGCGATGTGCGGTCAAAAGAGTGGATTGGTCGGCAGGATTCAGGAGAAGATGCGGGAGGAAGATAAGATAAGATAAGATAAGCCTTTATTAGTCCCACAACGGGGAAATTCCAGGATTGCAACAGCACAGGGATAGCAACACTCAGAGCAACAATCAGAAGGCAAGAAAAAAAAAAAAAAAAAAAACAACAAGCAAGCAAGAGCAGCTAATATACATATGTACATATTACTATAAAATATATATATATACACACACACACAGACACACAGTGCAGAGCATTGTAGCTGGATGGAATAAATATATGAATATATGAACAGTGCAGAGCATTGTAGCTAGGTGGAATAAATATGCAAGTATATAAACACACACAGTGCGGAGCAATGTAGCTAGATGGAATAATATGTAGATATATAAAAACACAGTGCGGAGCATTGTAGCTAGATGGAATAAATATATAGATATATAAATATAAACACACCCAGTGCTGAGCATTGTAGCTATGATGCAGGTGAACTTACAGTTTATCACTGTATCATACATCAGGAAGCGCTCTGTGGCAAAGCTCTGCAAATGGAACATGTTATGAGCTCTATAAAACGAGTAGTCAACTTCATAAGAGCCAAAGGTTTGAATCACCGGCAGTTCAAGTCTTTTCTGGAGGAGTTGGATTCGGAATACAGAGATGTGCCCTATCACACAGAGGTGAGATGGCTAAGCAGAGGAAAAGTACTGAACAGATGTTATGAGCTACGTGAGGAAATCTGTCAGTTTATGGAAAACAAAGGGAAGGACACAACAGAGCTGAGAGATAAAAAGTTTCTGTGTGAGCTTGCATTTCTGTCTGACATTGTGAGCCATCTCGATGTGCTTAACCTGCAGTTTCAGGGATGGGGCCACATCATCACAGACATGTATGCAGCAGTGAGGGCCTTTAAAACTAAGTTGTGTCTGTGGAAGACTCAGATGCTGCAAGGAAACTTGGGTCATTTTCCATGCTGCCAAACCATGGCAGAGCAAATTTCTCCTGCCGTGCTGCCTAGCGCACAGTTTGCTGAAAAAATCAACGCGCTCAGCGCCGAGTTTTCCCGGCGATTTGCCGACTTTGAGGCTCAGAAAGGGAGATTTGAACTGCTCAGTAACCCGTTTGCGATTGACGTGGAAAGCGCACCAACCAGCCTCCAAATGGAGCTAATTGAACTCCAATGTAATGACATGCTCAAATCAAAATATGACTCTGTTGGTGCTGCACGGTTTCCATGTTTCCTCCCCGACACAATGCCTCAATTACGCACCCAAGCTGCTCAGATGCTCTCAATGTTTGGCAGCACATATCTATGTGAACAACTGTTCTCTATGATGAAGGTGAACAAAACACCTCACAGAAGTCGACTCACTGATGAACACCTTCACTCCGTCCTGAGGTTTTCCTCAGCTCAGAGCCTGACCCCAGACATTGATGAACTTGCATCTAAGAAAAGATGCCAGGTATCTGGCTTAGACCAATGTGCAGAGTAAATCAGAGTGTAGCAAACTGAGCTTGAATATATCTGTTATTTATGCACTTTATTCTCTCTATTAATAGTTGAAATGGTGGATTTTTATTGAATGACATTATTATTTTTGGTTCCTTTGTTGTTGGCTTTGAAAAAGATTTACTTTAAAAAGGAACTTGAAAGGATACGGTTAGAGACATACTTTATTTATTTATTTAAATAAGAAATGAATACCACTGATGTGTCTTTTATTTCAAATTTAATTTCTCATGTGTTTGTAATATCAAGCTTTGGTTGTTCCAAATTCTGTGTTTAAGCAAAACTAAAGTTTGTTTCCATATGAAAAGGTTAAACATTACATATCAGTTGCAGTTAATTTTTCAATAAATATTGAGTTTGGCCCGCGACTTTACTTCACTGCTTAATTTTGGCCCACTGTGAATTTGAGTTTGACACCCCTGAGCTAGAGGATTCAGATTAAGTGAAGATGGCAGCGGGATTGAAGGAAAACTCGGTTGCTTCATTAAAACAGAAACCATTTGATGGTCAGATGTTGAAAAAAAGAGGATAAAGCAGCTGGGACACGATCGTCCAGATGTATGCTAACCGGAGTTGGCTAGCTGGATGTCCAGTGAGTAATGCGGGGGTTTTTTTGTTTGTTTTTTGTTTCCCTTGCATTTTATTTCAAAGTCTGACACAGAAACTTTGTGGACAACCACTGGGGTAAAGGACTTAAAACACCTAATGGAAAAATGCAAGCGACATGAGAGCAGCCACAGCTACTTAGATAATAGCATGAAGCTACATCTTTATGGAAGACGAAGTATCGCCAGACAACTTGATGAAGGTTATAGAACAGGTATAAAAAGCACAATGAAGAGGTGACAAAAAAAATCAATATATCCTCTCCAGAATAACAGACTGTGTAAAATTCTGTGGAGCATTTGAGCTGGCTTTGCATGGCCATGATAAAGTGCAGGCTCTGATAACACAGGTGTCTTCCGTGGCTTGGTGGACTTTGTTGCTTCACTTGACAACGTATTGAAGGGGACATCAAATATGGTCCAGAATGAGCTACTTGACTGTGTGCTGTCTGTTGTGAGGGAACAGATCATTAAAGAAGCCCAGAATAGTGATTTTCTCTCAATCCAGGCAGACCAGACAATGGATATTAGCACACAGACTCAATTTGTGCTTGTGCTTCGCTATATTGATCACGGAAGCAATGTGCAGGAATAATTTTTTGAATTCATCCCTCTGCTGTCAGCAACAGCTGATTCCATTGCCATAGCATTAAAAGAACATCTCGCTGTAATCCTTCCTAATGAGCAGAAAAGGAAACTTATCTGCCAGGCATATGATGGAGCCAGCATTATGAGGGGTGCCACTTCAGGTATTCAGAAGAAAATCCGGGATGAGTACACAAATGCCCACTACATCCATTGCTACGCTTATCAGTTTAATCTCATAATGCATCAGGCCACCTCTCACATCTCTAGTGAAATTTTTTTTCTGACCTTTATGGATTTGCCAGTTTTTTTTTTTTTCAAGATCCCCCATGAGGACCAGTGTCCTTGATGAAGCCATGGTCCATAGACTGCCAGCATCCAGCAATGTCAGATGGAGGTTTCACAGCCATGCTGTCAATACCAAGTATGAACACAAGGAAGACCTCAATGAATGCCTTGAAAGAATACGAGGAGCCAGTGACTTTGACAGCAAAGCAAAACGAGAAACACGGGGCTATGTTAGGCTACTAGAAGATCCAAATTTTAATTTCTTCCTTCAACGTTTTCCACCACATCATGTCACATGTAGACCTTCTCTATGCCAAGCTCCAGAAGAAAAACATAGATTCTGTTCTTATAAATGGATGCATCCAGCAGTTTCAACTGGAAATACCGAAAATCAGATAGTGTAATGTCCTGGCTTAACTTTTTCAAAGAAAGAATGACACCGGAGGTAAGCTGAGGCTGTTCTTTACTTGCACTTCTCAGAACATATATGAAAACAATATCACACTGCTTCCACACGGGGGCGCCAATTCACTGAACTATCTTCTACATTCCTCCGCTGTTTTCCTACCTGTGCAATACTTAACATAACAACACAATAACCCTGTGTAATTACCTCAAACTCTACCATGACACTGAAAAACAATAAGTTTTGTTTATCACTTAACATGTCTCAAAAATAACAACAATAACTCATAATCACCCAGTTACAATTTTTTTTTTTCATTCAACACTCATAGTCCTTCAAATAACTTGGCTTGGTCACAGCCCTTTGTGACCGATGCACTGGTGTTACCACAGGTTGTGACAGCCTTGCTGTGTCTGGAGGTGGAATATCTGACACTGATGGATTTGCTTTGTCTGGAGCAGGTTTTGTGACATTTGGAGTATTTCCCTCTGGAATACAGCTGTTCCCTACCAGAGTAGAAGTCTCTGATGCTCCAATGACTGCTGTGGGTGAAACAGACAGTCCCAGTGGTTCTATAACCTTCATTTCACTACAGTCCTCTTCCTCGGGTTTTGCCAGTATCTGGTCCACATGTCTGCATACGTCTTACGATGTTGCCATCTCCTAACATGACCTTGTAAAAAACAGGTCCTGTAATATTAGTTATGAACCCACTTCGGACCATTACTGAAGTTTCTCTCTGCAGGTGACAGCCCTGTGGTAGACTGTGGTGTAGTGTGGTAATTAAACAGCACCCTTGACATTTTACTGGCAATGCTTCCCTCACCTGCCTTCTTCATCACTGACTTGAATGTCTGGATGCACGCTCAGCGCAGCCATTGGATGAAGCATGATATGGTGCAGAAGTGATGTGTTCAATACCATTTTCAACAGGAATTCTTTGAATTCTTCACTCACAAAACATGAGCCATATCTGACACAAATGTCTTCGGTATTCCTTGGTTGCTGAAACTCTTTTGCAGGCATTCAATTGTGATGGCAGATGTGGAGGCTGTTACAGGACAAACATCCATCCATCCACTCTGAATACGCATCCATCAGCATCAGAAACATGTGTCCCATAAATGGTCCTGTGTAATCAATGTGTAACTGCTGCCAAGGTTTGCTTGGCCACTTCCATGGGTGAAGTGTTGCTGGAGCAGGCAGGTTACAGTGTTCTTGGCAGGTGACACATCTTTAAACTACAGTCTCAATGTCTGTGTCCAGGTTTGGCCACCAGAAGTAGCTTCACGTCAAAGCTTTTATCCTAGTGATACCGATGTGATGATGATGCAGCTGTTTTAATATGACATTACGCCCTGGTGGTGGTACCACAATACGTGACCCCCACAGTACACACCCATCTGGTAGACTTAACTCTGTTTTTCGCACAGCATACGGTTGAAAAGCTGGGTCTAAGTTATGCAGTGGCCAACCATGTTGGATAAACTGTGCCACCCTGGACAATATAGGGCCTCTGTTTGTCCACCTGCTCATTGAAGTTCTCTGACGACTCTGCGATCGTCGGCCTCATCTCCAACGGAGATGAAGCTGAGTACAGAGGACTTATCCAGGACTTTGTGGACTGGTGCCATCGGAACTGCCTCCAGATCAACACAAGGAAAACTAAGGAGCTGGTGGACAACCCCTCACAGCACCAGTAAACATACAGGGAACAGACATTGAGATGGTGACATCCTACAAGTACCTTGGTGTTCATCTGAACAATAAACTAGACTGGTCACACAATACCGACGCACTCTACAAGAAGGGACAGTGCAGGCTGTTCCTACTGAGGAGGCTCAAGTCTTTTGGTGTACAAGGGGCGCTGCTGAAGACATTCTACGACACAGTGGTGGCATCAGCCATCACTTTTGGAGTGGTCTGCTGGGGCAACGGCATTACAGCAGCCGATAGGAAGAGACTAAACAAACTGATCAAGAAAGCTAGCTCTGTCCTGGGGCAACGCCTTGACCCAGTGGAGGAGATAGGAGAGAGAAGGATGGTGGCTAAACTGTCATCTCTGCTGGAGTCCAAGTCCCACCCTATGCAGGACATATTGAACGCACTGAGGAGCTCATTTAGCAGTAGACTACATCATCCTAGGTGCGCAACCTTGAGGTTTCGCAGGTCCTTCCTACCTACGGCTGTCAGACTGTATAACCTAAGCAGGGCTGCTCGCAGAGATAGCAAAAAAACGTGACGACCTAGTAGCATTGAATGCAAAAGACGCAACAGACTTACACAAATGGTCCCCTCCAGTATACAACTAGGACAATATCAGTCGCTACGGAGGGTGACAATATGTATGGGTACATATTCATACTATGTAGGATAACTAAGTAGACGGTTATGCTGTTTATTCCATCTTGCTACAATGCTCCGCACTTTGTATATATATTTAAATATTTATGTGTACGTATGTATATCCACTGCTCTTATTTATATTTTTCGTATCTTCTTAATTATTGCTCTGAGTGTTGCTATCCCTGTGCTGTTGCAATCCTGGAATTTCCCCATTGTGGCACTAATAAAGGCTTATCCTATCTTATCTTATCTTATTTCAGCTACTGACATGAGTGCTACAGTCTCCATCATGAGCACTCTTTCCTCCTGCTCTTTTTTGGTTGAAGGTTGAAACAGAGGGAGTCGACTCATGACATCTGCATTGCCATGATGTTTGCCAGGCTTGTAGACAATCTCATATTCATAAGGCACACCTTTCACTCTATATATATCACGGACACACAGATCGCCCCAAAGGTCTCCCGAGTTGGCGGACGGAGCCTCTGTTTACAGCAGGAGACGATACAGCAGGGAAGAGCTAGCTAGCACTCAACTGCCACCCGGTGCTAACGGAGAAACTCGACATACCAGGGAACTGAAGCGAAAACGACGCGGATGCCGGGCTGGATTTTAGGCGGCGTGCAAGAAATATAAGACAGAATAATAAAGAGCGATGGCAAGAACCAAGCAGACCGCCCGTAAATCTACTGGAGGAAAAGTCCCCCAGGAAGCTGCTGGCCACCAAGGCTGCTCGGAAAAGTGCTCCGGCCACCGGCGGAGTGAAGAAGCCTCACCGTTACAGGCCCGGTACCGTGGCTCTGAGAGACGTCCGTCGCTACTAGAAATCCACGGAGCTGCTCATCCATAAGCTGCCCTTCCAGCGCCTGGTGAGGGAGATCGCTCAGGACTTCAAGACCGACCTGCGCTTCCAGAGCTCCGCCATAATGGCTCTGCAGGAGGCCAGCGAGGCCTACCTGGTGGGTCTCTTCGAGGACACCAACCTGTGCGCCATCCACGCCAAGAGGGTCACCATCATGCCCAAAGACATCCAGCTGGCCCGCCGCATCCGCGGAGAGAGAGCTTAGACTTTCTGCTGCACATCCACCAACCACAATGCTCCGCACTGTGTGTCTCTCTCTATATATATATATATATATATTTATAGTAATATGTACATATGTATACTAGCTGCTCTTGTTTTTTCTTGCCTTTTGATTGTTGCTCTGAGTGTTGCTATCCCTGTGCTGTTGCAATCCTGGAATTTCCCCATTGTGGGACTAATAAAGGCTTATCTTATCTTATCTTATATGCTCTCAGTGTTACAGCTCAGCGCTGAATACAAGGGGATGCCATTTGAGGCACAGCCTTCATTTCATTAAAGAGAGAAAGCAAGGGTTTGTGATCCGTGCAAATGAGGAACTTTCTTCCGTACAGATATTTGTGGAAGCGCTGAATGCCAAACATCACTGGCTAACCCTCTTTGTCTAATTGTGAGTAGTTGGATTCAGCTGACGTCAGTGTCCTTGACATGAAGCTGATTGGTCACTCCTGTCTATCTGGCATTCGATGCGACAACACCACCCCCACTCCACAGGGTGAGGCATCACAGGACAGGATCAGGTCTTTTTGACTGTCATAATGCACTAACACTTCCCAGGATTGGATGAGGTGTTTGGATTCCTCAAAAGCTCTCTCTTGTTCTGTTTCCCATTTCCATTTGTTCTCCTTTCTCAACAGTTCATGCAAGGGGGATAACAGTGTGGACAAGTTTGGTAGGAACCTGTTGTAATAGTTGAGTAATCCCAGGTACGCATGCAGTTTGGTGACATTGGTGGGTGCTGGGGCTTTCTGTATGGTGAGGACTTTGTGTGGCAGATGATGGAGTCCCAAGGCATCCACTTTATACCCTAAGAACTTGGCTTCCTGTTCTATGAATGCACATTTGTTGTGCATTAAGCAAAGGCCAGCTTCCTGTAACAGTGCCACTACCTGGTTCAGTGTTGCCAGATGTTCCTGGTCATTCTGGCCAGTCAGCAAAATGTCATTCAAATATACAGCCACATTCGGGATGCCAGCCACCAAACTCTCCATCAGTCTCTGAAAAATGGCTGGACTGGAGGAAACCCCGGATGGCAGACGGTTCACCTGGAACAGACCTCTGTGTGTAGTGGCATAGGGCTTGGATGCTTCATCCAGTATCACCTGTTGATATGCATGGCTCAAGCCCAGTTTACTAAACTTTTCACCACCAGACAACTTCTCAAACAAGTCCTCCAATTTTGGTATTGGATACTGCTCCAACTTTGACACCAGGTTGACTGTGAGTTTGTAATCTCCACAGATATGCACCGAATTGTCAGGTTTCAACACAGGAACAATTGACACTGCCCACTCCAAAAATTTCACTGGCTCGATTATCTCGATTGGTGAGTCTCTCCAGCTCAATCTTCACCTTCTTTCTCATAGCATAGGGGACTGGCCGGGGTTTGTAGAACTTTGGGGCAACTCCTTCTTTTATATATATTTCTGCTGGTGGGCCCCTCCAGGTTCCCAGTTCCTCTTTGAACACGTCCTCATTCTGCTTTAACACATCCTGTAATGTCATTTGTTTCTGCTCCATGTTGTTTACCAGAACACAGTTCATTTCCAGCTCTTTAAGGCTGCGTGTTCACCAAATGCATTTTTTTCTGCTCTGGGCAATGGTTTTCTGTTTATTCTCTATGTAGTCCAGCGTTTACAGCGCTGAGCGCCCTCAGCACTGAAACACTTTGAGCGGTGGCCGTGTTTTGTCGAGGTGCTCAGGGCGCTCAGCATTGAAAAAAAGTTCAACTTTTTCAGACCGCAGCTGAGCTCATCAGTCAGACCTTTCTAAGCAGCCAATCAAAATTAAAGAAGGGCAGGACATACTGGGAGAAGACAATGGTTATGATGGCGGAGGAGAGGCTGATACTCGCTGTATCAGACAATCCAGTATTGTTTGATCTGACGCTAAAAGGCTATTGTGATCAAAATTTAAAAGCAAATGCTTGGAGGAATGTGTCTACATCTGTCGGCATGTCAGGTGAGTGGCTGTTCCTTTGTCACGGTCATATTTCTTACAAGTTTGTTGCAGTAGCTAAGGAAGGGCGGGACATAGGATGCCGGTACAGTCTCTACTCAGACTCCTGTTTTCCATGTCATCATATCTTACATCCAGAGCTGCTAAAACACGTTTCCTGTCCATAGTTATTTAGAGACTGCTATTAAAAAATAAGTAGAAAGTCTGACCATATGAAAAGCGGAAGAGCTGAGCTGAGAGTGACAAGCTGTTGCTGAGATACAGGGCACAGACTTTTTTTTCCAAAGCACAGCACACAATCGCTGAAAAAAAAAAAAACACTCAGGGCGGTCGGGAGACAAAAAACACATTTGGTGGACATGCAGCCTAATCCATGTTCTCTGCCCAGCAGGTGGGTCCTGAGCCTGTTACGGCCACCAGTGGCAACTGTTTGATTTGGTCTTTAAACTGTACAGTTACTTCAGCTGCACCTAGTGTGGGCACTCTTTCACCAGTATATATTTTAAGAATCAGTGAACAGTCTTGTTCACTGATTCTGGTGTACCCCCTGATGACCAAAACTTTGCCAGCTCAGTCTCTGACACGATTGTCACACTGCAGCCCGTATCCACTTCAAATGCCACAATGTTGCCGTTCAAGTTTAGCTGTGTGATAATGGAACCCATCTTTGCTATTTCTGGCACTGTTAGATTGTACAGTGTAAACACCTCTTCATCACTAGACAGATTCACAGGGGATTCTTGAATGAATGAATGAATGAATGAATGAATGAATGAATGAATCTTTTTGAATGAATGAATCTTTATTTCAGATAGATTAAAAGTAAAGATTAAAAAAAGAAACAGAATAGTTTAACAAAGGGGGAAAGAAAATCCAACAAGGTCAAATTAGACAATAACTCCTCTGATTATACAGTTCAACATAAGTTATCCGAAATGGGTGATGGCTGAAGCCGCAGCTTATATTGCCCACCCATATTCCATCCAAGAATTCAAAAGAAAAACAAAACAAGAGCGATTACAATTCAGAACAAAGCTAAGACAAAATGTGACAAAAAAAACTAAGCTACAACACAACACAGACTGGATATGACAATCCTTATGTGATTTTACATGCCATCTTGTATGTATGTTTGGAGTATTTCTTCCTTTAGTTTTTGTTTAAATTGTCCAAGCGTTGTACATGATTTTAATTCAGGTCCAAAAGCGTTCCATAATCTGACTCCTTGCACTGAAACACAGTGTTGCTTGGTGGTAGTTCTCACTGAAGGTTTTTGAAATATACATGTTCCTCTGAAATGATATTGTTTCTCCCTTATTTGGAACAACTTTTGGATATTTGCGGGCAGTGATAGATTCTTCACTTTAAACATTATTACTGCAGTTTTAAAGTCAACCAGATCTTTCAACTTGAGAGCTTTTAATTTAAGAAAAAGTGGGTTTGTTGGTTCCCTGTAAGCAGCTTTGTTTATTATTCTAATAGCTCTCTTCTGAAGCATAAAGACTGGATATATGTTTGTTTTATATGTATTTCCCCATACTTCAGTACAATATGTCATGTATGGGAGTATTAATGAATGATACAAAGTATATAATGTGGGTTGATTCAGCAAATATTTCACTCTGTGTAGTATTGCAATTGATTTAGATATTTTACCTTTAATATAATTAATATGTGACTTCCAACACAGTTTATTATCAATTATTACTCCAAGAAATTTAGTTTTGGATACCCTTTCAATCTCTACACCATTTACACTGAGTTTAGATACTAAGTTGTTGTGATGGTTGTTAAAAACTATAAATTTTGTCTTACTTAAATTGAGCGTTAATTTGTTTGAATCAAACCACAGTTTAAGCTTTCCTAATTCCTTTCCGAGTGTATCCAAAAGTTGTTCCAAATTGCTTCCACTGCATAATAAATTAGTGTCATCGGCAAACAATATTAAATCCATTTTTTCCAAAACTTTACATATATCGTTTATATGGCTGTGTATTTGTGCATACATATGTTGTATGGCTGTGTATTTGTGCATACATATGTTTAAGCATAAAAGGGATACCGAGATTACTTATGTGGATTGACCTCACGACGAATAGGGCAATAGGTCTGGACCACCTGTGGGGCACGAACAAAGGACTTCCCGACCTTCAGGAGGCAGGTGGAGGACTGAAGACTGGAGGGGAGAGAAATGTCAATAAGGGGTTGACGGGGATATGTGACCCTTCCTTTGTGTGAATCATGTGTGTGAAGCTTTTGGGTGAACTGGTATAAATGTGAAGCTTAGATGTAGCCCAGCCTCTTTCTTCCTGCTTATTGGAGAGAGCAGGCTGGGGAAATGGATGCTTGAATAAATCTGAATTAAAACACAATTCAGTCTCTTTATTCCATGCTCCCCACATTGGTGACCCATCGACGTAGAGAATGCCTGGAGAGAATCTCTGCATTCCGGACTCGCTGAAGTCTGCCCTGGCGAGCGCTGTAGCCGTCAAGCTGCCGGAATTCTGGCAGGACAATCCACGGTCGTGGTTCCTAAAAGCGGAGTCACAGTTCGCGCTTGCAGGGGTATCGGCAGATGACACTAAGTTCCACCATGTCATCGCTAAGCTGGACAACCGCACAGCTCGGTGCGTGCAGAGCTTGGTACAGCAGCCACCCGCCACCGACAGATACGGCAGGTTGAAAGCTACCCTCATCAAGTTTTTCACGCCCTCAGCCGAAGTGAGGGCTAGGAGGCTCCTGGCTTTGCTCAACCAGGGAGGACACAGGCCAAGTGCCCTGATGGAAGACATGCTACAGCTGAGGGGGTCAGACAACGATGGCTTCCTTTTCCAGTATATCTTCCTGACTAACCTCCCGATGCACATGAGAGGGACGCTGGCCGGCGTACGTTGTGAGACCCAGGAGGATTTCCGGGAGCTGGCCCAGAAGGCAGAGAGGATCCTGGACGCCTGCAGCGAGCAGACGACCGCAGCGGCGACCCAGACCAGCGGGGAGCCAGGGGCAGAGGACCCAACCCTACCGACAACGGCAGCGGCGCGGCCTCGACACGGTGATCATGAGGGTTCAGTGGCAGAGGCGCGGCCCCGACGCAGAGGTGGAGATGACCTCTGTTTTTATCATCGGAGGTTCGCCGAGAGGGAATGCAGGTGTGTGCCGCCCTGCAGCTTCAGGAGTTCGGGAAACGGCAAGACCGAGGGTCGTTAGCAGCTTCGACTCTCGGTGAAAACAGCAAGCTGCTCTACATCACGGATGCGAGCTCCGGACGAGATTTCCTCATAGACACTGGAGCCCAAGTGAGTTTCATCACCCCAACATATGCTGACTGGTTGGCTGGACCCCGTGGTAGCGGAGCGACTGCGGCAAACGGCTCGAGCATCAACACTTACGGGAAAAGAACCTTGTCTTTACGCTTACATGGCCGCACATATGAATGGACTTTTGTCATAGCGGCGGTGAGTTTCAACATGTTAGGTGCTGATTTTCTGTGCTCACATGGTCTGTTAGTTGATCTTGCCAATAGGCGGCTGGTAAATGCACTCTCTTTTTACTCTCTTCCCTGTTCAGCTCGAGTGTCCCCGCCACCAGTACAGACTAACGTCGCCGCAGCAGGTGGTAAGTTCCACACACTCCTCATCCAGTTTCCAGCACTCACGGTACCCACCTTTTCAGCGACGGTCGTGAAACACGGGGTGGAGCATTTTATAACTACATCTGGCCCCCCCGTCTTTGCGAAGGCTCGGCGCTTGGATGTTTCAAAGCTCTCCATAGCGCGCGAAGAGTTTGCCAGCCTAGAGAGGCTGGGCATCATTCGCCGTTCGAAAAGCCCATGGGCTTCGCCGCTGCATATGGTCCTGAAAGCTGACGGCTCCTGGAGACCGTGCGGCGATTACCGCAGGCTGAACAACGCCACAGCACACGATCGTTACCCCATCCCACACATCCAAGATTTTTCAGTACATCTAGTGGGGGCGCGCATTTTTTCCAAAATAGACCTGGTTCGCGGCTACCATCAGGTTCCGGTCCAGCCGGAGGACATTCCTAAAACAGCGGTAATAATCCCGTTTGGACTTTTTGAGTTTCTACGCATGCCGTTTGGTCTTAAAGGGGCGGCACAAACGTTCCAACGGATGATGGACGCCGTGTTACGCGATCTCCCTTTTGTGTTTGTGTACCTCGATGACAGTTTGGTCACCAGTATTTCAGAGGAAGAACACGAAAAGCACCTCACTGTGGTCTTTAGGAGGTTGGGAGAGCACGGCTTAATAATTAATCCAGCCAAGTGCCAGTTCGGCGTCGTGCAGATCGATTTTTTGGGCCACCGCGTTTCCCCAGAAGGTGCAGTTCCGTTACCGGATAAAGTGCGCGCGGTGGCAGATTTTCCCCGACCACAAACGGTCAAGTCATTGCAGGAATTTTTAGGGATGGTGAATTTTTACAACCGTTTCCTGCCCCACGCAGCGCAACTCATGCAGCCGTTATATGCCGCGCTCAAGAAACAAAAACCAGCCAATGCTGTTGAATGGTCCCCAGAGTGGGAGCGCACGTTCACAGAGGTGAAAAGAGCCTTGGCTGACGCTGCGCTCCTAGTTCACCCTGACCCAGCGGCACGCATCGCGCTAACGACAGACGCATCAGATGTGGCCATAGGGGCTGTGATAGAGCAGCAGGTTGATGGGGTTTGGCAGCCACTGGCTTTTTTCAGCAAATCCTTGAGCGAGGCCAAGCGAAAATACAGCGCGTTTGACAGGGAGCTGTTGGCACTGCATTTGGCTATTCGTCATTTCCAGTTCTGGCTGGAAGGACGGCGTTTCACCGCTTTCGTGGACCACAAGCCGCTCACGTACGCCATGTCCAAAACTTCAGACCCGTGGTCAGGCAGGCAGCAGCGGCAGCTGGCCGCAATTTCGGAATTTACCACTGACATTCGGCACGTAGCGGGTAAACTCAACATGGTGGCAGACTGCCTCTCGCGCGCGGTCACAGCACAGGCGCGCGCAGAGGCGGACCATGCCACCGCAACCGCGCAGCAGAGTAGCAGCGCGGGAGCGCGCGTGGCCCCAGTTCACGTGGGTATAGATTACGCAGCCATGGCGGCAGAGCAGGGTGCAGATGCAGACGTGCGTGCGCTCCAGTCTGGACCAACAGGGTTAAGGCTGGAGAGCAAGTGTTTACAAACCGGTACGCCCCCCCTAATCTGCGATGTGTCGACCGGGCGCCCACGCCCTGTAGTTCCGGCCGCGTGGCGCCGCCGCGTTTTTGACTCGGTCCACTCGCTGGCGCACCCGGGAGTGCGCGCTTCACTTCACTTCCGCCCTCCAAAGAGAGCAGACGCTTTTCTTCCCAGCTCCGGCTCCCTATCTCTCTCTCCCTCCCTAACTGACTGGATCCCAGCTTGCTATCGTCTGTCTGCGTGTCTTTACTGCTGATTTATCTAACGAAATTATGGATTTAATAAGCTGGGCTTTGAATGCAATTGACACTGTTTTTTCAACGAGGAAATCTGGCCCGGGGGAGCCGATCTGTCCCGCAGGAACTGCTGCTGCGGGTTATTTAAAGGACACAAGCAATTGGAAACTCTTGTGCCTGTGTGATCTTTCTATTGAAGATATTAAAGATTTATATCTTTTCGGAGCAATGGTCATCGGAATTCTACTGATTGGATTTGGGATTGTTCTGGTGTACCGCAAATTGAAGAAGATGGATAGAGCTTATCAAAAAGCGGACCCGGCGAAGCTCACCCATCAAATTGACCAACTGGGCAGGACTCTGACAGCGGCCAATGGAGAACTGTAACTAACTAACTAACTAACTAACCTGCACTTATATAGCGCTTTTCTAGTCACAAAGACCACTCAAAGCGCTTTCATTAATACTAACCCTCTATTCTAAGGGCCTATAGGAAACAGATATCTAGGGACAATTTAGAACAGCCAATTAACCTAACATGCATGTCTTTGGCATGTGGGAGGAAACCGGAGAAATCCCAGAGTAAACCCACGCAACACGGGGAGAACATGCAAACTCCACACAGATCACTGTTGGTCGGGGGCTGGGATCGAACCCACGAACTGTACAGGAAAATGGATTACATCACGATCACGCTGAGAGCTGTCCACGAATCAATTTCAACGCCTGGCCATGAAGGAATTGGAGCACTGAATCCGTAAGAGAACAGAAAGTTTTTTCTCTGAAGTCAGTGCTATTCGACCTGTTTTTTTCGGCACCCTCAGCACTCAGTCCTCCAGATAATCAACAGTATATTTGTTTTCATAACACTGGCGGGCAGCATCTGACTCTCAAGGACAGCTGTCTGGCAAAACTATTCCATCTGCCGTGCTCAAGGACACGTGCCTTTGCTTCAGACTGTAGTCATAACATCTGCTGAGGAAGAGACTATTGTTGTCCTCCTAACTGATTTGCCACTGATTGCACCCAACTCATACATACTGATCCACTTATACTGACTGATGAAGATATACACTCACTGCTCTCTTTGTGTCATTGTGTGGATTCTATTGTCTGCTAATTGTGCATTGAGAGTTTTTTTCTTGTAATCATAATATCGGTCATATATGAACTTTATTCTGATAAACAATGCTTTTTTCTCTCTCCTACTGTGTCCACCCCCCCTTCCCCCCACTGCTTTCTGTTCCCCTCCTGCTGACAGGCGCCTCCACGGCTCGCCGCGTCATTGAGAATGTCATTTATGACGTTTTCAGTGTCAAGTCAAATTCCTCGTATATTTACCTGTTATTTACTTGTAAATGTGCTTGGCAATAAACTTATTCTGATTCTGATTCTGATTCGGTGAAAATGGTTGCGGAAAAGTTTGTTTGGCCGAGCCTGCGCAAGCACGTGAAGGAGTGGGCAAAGGCCTGCATGTCCTGTCAACGGGCCAAAATCCACAAGCACACAAGAGCCCCTTTAGAACCGTTTCGCATTCCGGCCAGAAGGTTCGACCACGTGCATGTCAACCTCGTGGGCCCCCTACCGGCGTCACAGGGGTTCACACATCTTTTGACAATGGTGGAGCGAACCACACGTTGGCCAGAAGTGGTCCCACTGGCGACAACCACGGCCACGGAGGTGGCTCGCGTTTTTTTAACAGCTTGGGTAGCGCGTTTTGGCGTTCTGTCGGATATTACGTCCGATAGAGGGCCTCAATTCGTCTCTGAGCTTTGGTCAGCGATGGCCAATGGCTTAGGAGCAAAAATTCACCGCACTACTGCTTATCACCCTCAGGCTAATGGTTTATGCGAGCGCTTTCATAGGTCTTTGAAGGCAGCACTCAGAGCGTCACTCACGGATGCAGATTGGGTAAACAAACTGCCATGGGTATTATTAGGGTTGCGTTCTGCGCCCAAGGAGGACTTAGATGCCTCCCCAGCGGAACTAGTGTTCGCACAACCTCTCAGGCTGCCAGGCGAGTTTTTACCAGAGCACCCGGAGCCGCCCCCCCTCCCTGCTCTGGGGCCGCTGGTCGGCACGGGAGCAGACGTGCTCCCAGGCCCCGTTCATCACGCTTTTCCGCACGTTTTTGTCCCCAAAGCTTTAAAAAATGCTGAGTTCGTTTTTGTCAGGCACGAGGCGCTAAGATCAACCCTCAGACCCCCATACGATGGGCCATATAGAGTGCTGGAGACAGGGGATAAGCATTTTGTGCTGGATTTGGGAGACAGAAAAGAGACAGTTAGTATTGACAGACTAAAACCTGCTTTTGTGATGAATGACGAAGCTGTACCGGTAGCGAGGGCACCTTGACGCGGCAGACCCCCCAAGGGGAACGTCTCAGAGCCCCCGCAGGGGTCAAATAACCACTCTCTTCCTCAGTCAACAGAGCCTGGGCAGAAGGGCGCCGCAGGCAAGGCGGGGCCGGTTTACAGCAGATTCGGGAGACGGTTGAAGCCCAGGAGACGCACAGACTGAGTGTTTGATGTTGGATGTACTGTTGATAGTAACATGTTCACAGAATTTTAATGTATTGACCATTCTTCATCGTTTGGGGGGGGGGTTGTATGGCTGTGTATTTGTGCATACATATGTTGTATGGCTGTGTATTTGTGCATACATACGTTTAAGCATAAAAGGGATATATGTAGCTGTGTATTTGTGCATACATATGTTTAAGCATAAAAGGGATGCCGAGATTACTTATGTGGATTGACCTCACGACGAAGAGGGCAATAGGTCTGGACCACCTGCAGGGCACGAACAAAGGACTTCCCGACCTTCAGGAGGAAGGTGGAGGACTGAAGACTGGAGGGGAGAGAAATGTCAATAAGGGGTTGACGGGGATATGTGACCCTTCCTTTGTGTGAATCATGTGTGTGAAGCTTTTGGGTGAACTGGTATAAATGTGAAGCTTAGATGTAGCCCAGCCTCTTTCTTCCTGCTTATTGGAGAGAGCAGGCTGGGGAAATGGATGCTTGAATAAATCTGAATTAAAACACAATTCAGTTTCTTTATTCCATGCTCCCCACAATTTATATACATATTGAATAACAATGGCCCCAAAACTGAACCCTGTGGGACTCCACAAGTAACCTTCAGTAACTGTGAGTTTTTGTTATCAACACATACATACTGATATCTATTCTTTAAGTAACTACATAACCAGGACAGTGCTACCCCCCTAATACCACAATTTTGTAGTTTCTTTAATAATAAATTATGATCCACTGTATCAAATGCTTTTTTAAGATCCAGGAATACCCCAACTGAATACTCTTTATTTTCAACGGCAGTTGATATTTTTTCTATAAATTCCATTAGAACAAATGCAGTTGTCCTCTTGTGTCTGAACCCATATTGCTGCTCACACAATAAATTATTCTTCAGTATGGAGTTGTCAATTCTTTCACAGAATATTTTTTCAAGTATCTTGGAAAATTGTGGCAATAGTGAAATTGGTCTATAGTTTGAAAATTCCCCTCTGTCACCTGTCTTGTATATCGGAATTACTTTAGCTATTTTCATTGCATTGGGAAATATACCTGTTTGGAGAGACAGGTTACAGATATACACTACCGTTCAAAAGTTTGGGGTCACTTAGAAATTTCCTCATTTTTGAAAGAAAAGCACTTTTTTTCATTGAAGATAACTTTAAACTAATCAGAAATACACTCTATACATTGTTAATGTGGTAAATGACTATTCTAGCTGCAAATGTCTGGTTTTTGGTGCAATATCTACATAGGTGTATAGAGGCTCATTTCCAGCAACTATCACTCCAGTGTTCTAATGGTACAATGTGTTTGCTCATTGTGTCAGAAGGCTAATGGATGATTAGAAAACCCTTGTGCAATCATGTTAGGTCTGCAATGCTGTAATTGCTGCAAATGGAGGATTCTTTGACGAAAGCCAAGTTTGAAGGAAAAAATTATTATTTCAAATACAAATCATTATTTCTAACCTTGTCAATGTCTCGACTATATTTTCTATTCATTTTACAACTCATGGTGGTAAATAAGTGTGACTTTTCATGGAAAACACAAAATAATTGTCTGGGTGACCCCAAACTTTTGAACGGTAGTGTACGTCAGTGGTTTCACTAAGCATTCAATAATAGTTTTGACTAAGAGCATGTCAATACCATCACAGTCCGTAGATGTTTTACTTTTCCAGCCCCCCCGCGACCCAAAAAGGATTAAGCGGAAGAAGATGGATGGATGGATGGATTTAACAATTTCAATGACCTCTCTCTTGTCTGTGTTCTTTATGAAAATGGAGTCTTTTATAGCAATGTTTTTGCTTATTGTATCACCTGCAGGTGCCGTAATGGGTATTTCTCGAGCCAAATTAGGACCAATGTTAACAAAAAAGTTATTAAATTCATCTGCAGGTGAAACTGCATTCACACTCTGAGTCGTTTTATTATTTTTTGAAAAATTGGTTGGGTAGCTTGTATTTCTGTTTTTATTTCCAAGAATATTGTTAAGTATTGTCCATATATTTTTAATATTGTCTCTGTTTTTCTCCAGTTCTTTACTGTAATAGTTTCTTTTAATACATCTTATTATATATGTTAACTTATTTTTGTATGTTTTGTCCTTTTCTTTAGGAAAGCTTTATATAATATTTTTTTCTTTTTACACGCCTTTTGTAATCCTTTGGTTAACCATGGCTTATCGACAAATTTATGTTTAAGCTTTTTATTTACTAATGGACAATTTTCTTCATAAAGAGTGGTTACAATGTTTACCTCCGCCAAAGGGGGAGGTTATGTGATCATCGGCGTTGGTTTGTCTGTTTGTTTGTCTGTTTGTCTGTTTGTCTGTTAGCAAGATAACTCAAAAAGTTATGGACGGATTTTCATGAAACTTTCACAGATTGTCAGAAATGGGGTATCCTACAGATGATTACATTTTGGGGGTGATCCGGATCACCGTCCACAAGAAAACCGCCATTACGCAAAATTACATTTTCGTGAATAACTACTAAACCACTAATCCCTATCATTGTCAATCTAATTGTTGTGAATCCAATTGCTAGTCATATGTTTTCATGGTGAAGGAATCTGAAAACGTACACACAAACACTGTATGGGGGCACTGTGGCGCTAAACCGCCATTACGGAAAAGGCCATTTTCGTCAATAACTACTGAACCACTAATCCTATCATTGTCAATACAATTGCTTGTCATATGTTTTCATGGTCAAGGAATCTGAAAACGTACACACAAATACTGTATGGGGGGAACTGTGCCCGCCATTACGGAAAATGCCATTTTCCTGAATAACTACTGAAACACTAATCCTATCATTGTCAATCCAATTGCTAGTCATATGTTTTCATGGTCAAGCAATCTGAAAACGTAGACACAAACACTGTATGGGGGGAACTGTGGCCGCCATTATGGAAAATGCCATTTTCCACAATAACTACTGAACCACTAATCGTATCATTGTCAATCCAATTGCTAGTCATATGTTTACATGGTCAAGGAATCTGAAAACGTACACACAAACACTGTATGGGGGGAACTGTGGCGCTAAACCGCCATTACCGAAAATGCCCTTTTCGTCACTAACTACTGAACCACTAATCCTATCATTGTCAATACAATTGCTTGTCATATGTTTTCATGGTCAAGGAATCTGAAAACGTACACACAAACACTGTATGGGGGGAACTGTGGCCGCCATTACGGAAAATGCCATTTTCCTGAATAACTACTGAACCACTAATCCTATCATTGTCAATCCAATTGCTACTCATATGTTTTCATGGTCAAGGAATCTGAAAACGTACACACAAACACTGTATGGGAGGAACTGTGGCCGCCATTATGGAAAATGCCATTTTCCACAATAACTACTGAACCACTAATCCTATCATTCTCAATCCAATTGCTACTCATATGTTTGCATGGTCAACGAATCTGAAAATGTACACACAAACACTGTATGGGAGGAACTGTGCCCGCCATTACGGAAAATGCCATTATCGTGAATAACTACTGAACCACTGCTTGTCATATGTTTTCATGATCAAGGAATCTGAAGACTCTATGGGGGGAACTGCGGCGCTTGGCGGAGGTCTGCGCTCTCTGAGTGCTTTTCTAGTCATAAATGTGTCATAGGCTTTATTTACATCTGATACATAGACTTTTGTCCAGTCTTGCTTCAGCAAGTCTTCTTTAAAAGAACTGATTGCATTTTGTGATTTGTATCTGAACGATTTTAAAATTTTTTCTGTATTGGCCCCCGTGTGGCCATGGATAAGTGCAAAGGTTGGCAAATGGTCACTTACTGTATATCATTTATCAATAATCCACTTTCTATTTTCTTATCAATAATATTAACAAACAGGTTGTCAATAAGTGTAGCAGTGTGAACTGTGATTCTACTGGGATGTGTTATTGTGGGATATAGACTCATACTGTACATAGAATTCATGAACTCTGTAATTACATTTTGTTGATATGGATTTAGTAAATCAATATTGAAATCTCCACAAATTACTACCATTTTCTTACTAGTTATATTATTGTACAGCTCGACTAATTTATCTCTGAATGTCTCAATGCAAGTTCCCGGCATTCTATATATACAACTTATAATTAGATTTTTTGTTTTATCTTGGTCAATCTCAACAGTAACACATTCTAAAATCCCTGGTAGTGCAAAGGACATTCCATTTACAAGTTTACGCCTATACAGGTCATCAATATACAGTGAAACACCACCACCCTTTTTTTGAGATCTGTTAATATGAAACATCTGATATCCCTCTATTGCCATCAGAGGAGCCTGCTCTTCATTAAGCCAAGTTTCAGAAACTGCGATAGCTGTAAATTTTCTGTCTAGCCGTTTTAAATAGTCTTGATTCACTCATACAGTGGATATAAAAAGTCTACACACCCCTGTTCAAATGCCAGGTTTTTGTGATGTAAAAAAATGAGACCAAGATAAATCATTTCAAAACTTTTTCCACCATTTATGTGACCTATAACCTGTACAACCCAACTGAAAAACAAACTGAAATCTTTTAAGGAGAAAAATAAAAAATAAAAAACTTACAATAAATAACCTGTTTGCATAAATATGCACACCCTGTTATAACTGGAGATGTGACTGTGTTCAAAATTAACCAATCACATTCAAACTCATGTTAAATGGGAGTCAGCACACACCTGCCGCCATTTAACCCCTTGCACTCTGGTCAATTTCCCTAAAAACGCCAAAAAATAACGTACCCAAAGTAAATCAAAAGCTGTTCTTCAACCCTTTGCAGCATCTTCATGGGGTTGGTCTCATTTAAAAGAAAACTCTTTGAATTTTTTGGCAAAACAGTTATAATCTCTCTATGTGCTCCTGTCACTGAGTAACAGTCATCTAAACATACTGAACTTGAAGAAAATAAATTTCGCCTGGGTGTTTTTTTGGATACAAATGCTTGCAAATAACACACAGCTTCAGACACTGGCTGGAAAATGCAGCAGAAATGTAGAACCAAGTGTTATCCAGCTGAGGTCAAAGTTTTGTAACAATATCACAAAAAATTAATATATTACACAGCTTTTTTTCTTAGGTTGTTCCCAGGCGTTTTTGAACTGTGCCAAATTGTGCCAAATGGCACAGTTTGGAAAAACGTCTGTAACTTTTGAATGATTCAATATAGAAGCTTCATCTTGGGCTCTAATGAAAGGTGAAGGGCTGTGTGTGTGTGTGGGAGGGGGTGTTTATTCATTCATGAATGAATGAATGAACAAACAAGCCCCCACACACAAAGAAGCATGCCACGTAAAAAATGTGTGGCTTTTTTTTACAAGAAAAAATAACCTACAGTGCACTAAAAATTATACTAAAATATTTTTAATGTAGAAGATAACAACTCCCCACCCACCCCGCTACAGAGGATGGACATCGCCCATCACTACATGACGGAAAGCGGTGACGGTGCGCCGCGGTCTACTACGCACAGTTGGACTAATATCTGCAATATATCTGCAATCCGCTACAGAAGAGTAGCGGTGGGGGGCATTCACAACATGACCAGGGGGGCCGTTCGCAACATGACGGACCCGGACCAGAGCGGTCCGGGTCCGTCATGTTGCGATAACGCACAGTTGTAATTTACCGATCAGTCAAAAGTCATTTGGATTACAATTTTCAGGGATAAAGAATAATTTAGCTTATAACACTTACCTGTCCACAACAGCAGTGTAGCTGGCGAACTTCTCTTCCTCATTGTCAGACGAACATGACGCTGGTCCGCTTGTTACGGACTCGTGGTTCTGGTCACGCGACCTGGTCAAACCATAATTCCATTATTGCGGTTTTGCGCTTCCATGATTGCGGTTTTGGCGAACGATTTTTCAAAACAAATAAGAACAGTAGTAAGAAAAAAAGACTGGTGAACGCCTGTGTGTCACCCAGCCTTACACAAAACAGCTTTCGAACTTCTGTGCTTCAATTGGCTGGCTGTATTCGCAGCCGTTGGGAGGCGGGTCCTTCTTGCTAGGTTTTCAGTCATTAGTTCTTCAAGGTTTCAGAAACCCAATTCAAGGCTCTTATTAGTCGAATGAGAGGTCAATCACATCTAAACCAATCAAAGCACTCCTTTGGCTTTCTGTTCGCGGCTGTGTCTGTAGTGGAAGAACGGAAATGCAGCTTTTTTTTCCAGTGCGCTCTAGGACGCAGTGCCCTCGTGCGCCCTCGTGCGCCCTCGTGCGCCCTCGTGCGCTCTAGGACGCAGAGACGTGTCGGCCCGCGGTACACCAGAGTGCAAGAGGTTAAAGTGCCTCTGATTAACCCCAAATTAAGTTCAGCTGTTCTAGTAGGCTTTTCGTGACATTTTTGTAGTCACATCTTACAGCACAAGCCATGGTCCGCAGAGAGCTTCCAGAGGATCAGAGGGATCTCATTGTTCAAAGGTATCAGTCAGGTGAAGGGTACAAAAGAATTTCCAAGGCATCAAATATACCATGGAACACTGAAGACAGTCATCATTAAGTGGAGAAAATATGACACAACAGTGGCATTACCAAGAACTGAACGTCCCCCCAAAATTGATGAAAAGACAATAAGAAAACTGGTCAGGGAGGCTGCCAAGAAGCCGACAGCAACATTGAAGGAGCTGCAAGATTTTCTGGCAAGTACTGGCTGTTTAGTATATGTGACAACAATCTCCCATCTAGGGTGGCAAGACGGAAGCCTATCTTACAAAGAAAAACATCCAAGCCCAGCTACATTTTGCAAAAACACATGTGAAATCTCCCAAACGCATGTAGGAAAATGTATTATGGTCCGATGAAACCAAGGTTGAACCTTTTAGCTGTAATTCCAGAAGGTATATTTGGCGCAAATACAACACTGCTCATCACCAAAAGAACCATACCTACAGTGATGCATGGTGGTGGTACCATCATGCTTTGGGGCTGTTTTTCTTCACCTGGAACTGGGGCCTTAGTCAAGGTGGAGCAAATTATGAACAGTTCCATATAAGATAAGATAAGATAAGCCTTTATTAGTCCCACAATGGGGAAATTCCAGGATTGCAACAGCACAGGGATAGCAACACTCAGAGCAACAATCAGAAGGCAAGAAAAAACAAGAGCAGCTAGTATACATATGTACATATTACTATAAATATATATATATATATAGACACACAGTGCGGAGCATTGTGGTTGGTGGATGTGCAGCAGAAAGTCTAAGCTCTCTCTCTGCGGATGGGGCGGGCCAGCTGGATGTCTTTGGGCATGATGGTGACCCTCTTGGCGTGGATGGCGCATAGGTTGGTGTCCTCGAAGAGACCCACCAGGTAGGCCTCACTGGCCTCCTGCAGAGCCATGACGGCGGAGCTCTGGAAGCGCAGGTCGGTCTTGAAGTCCTGAGCAATCTCCTTCACCAGGCGCTGGAAGGGCAGCTTACGGATGAGCAGCTCCGTGGATTTCTGGTAGCGATGGATCTTTCTCAGAGCCACGGTACCGGGCCTGTAACGGTGAGGCTTCTTCACTCCGCCGGTGGCCGGAGCGCTTTTCCGAGCAGCCTTGGTGGCCAGCTGCTTTTGGGGGCTTTTCCTCCAGTAGATTTACGGGCCGTCTGCTTGGTTCTTGCCATCGCTCTTTATTATTCTGTCTTATATTTCTTGCACGCCGCCTAAACTCCAGCCCGGCACCCGCGTCGTTTTCGCTTCAGTTCCCCGGTATGTCGAGTTTCTCCGTTAGCACCGGGTGGCGGTTGAGTGCTAGCTAGCTCTTCCCTGCTGTATCGTCTCCTGCTGTTGACAGTGGCTCCATCCGCCGACTCGGGAGACCTTTGGGGCGATCTGTGTGTCCGTGATATATATAGAGTGAAAGGTGTGCCGGATCAGAAAGTTATCACCGGATCAGAAAATATACCAGTCAGTGTTGGCACAAAACCTTCAGGCTTCTGCTAGAAAGGTGAAGATCAAGAGGAACTTCCTCTTTTAGCACAACAATGACCCAAAGCACACATCCAAATCAACAAAAGAATGGCTTCACCAGAACAAGATTAAGGTTTTGGAATGGCCCAGCCAGAGTCCAGACCTGAATCCGATCGAACATCTGTGGGGTGATCTGAAGAGGGCTGTGCACAGGAGATGCCCTCACAATTTGACAGATTTGGAGCGTTCTTGCAAAGAAGAGTGGGCAAATATTGTCACATCAAGATGTGCCATGCTGATAGACTCCTACCCAAAAAGATTGAGTGCCGTAATGATTTGCAAATAATTTGCTGTTGTGCATGGGCGCCAGGGTGCCTACAGAACACTTGCACAACAATGACAAATTATTTGCAAATCTTTGGACCAATTAAGAAGTGAAATTAGAAAATTTCCCACAGAAACCTGAACATTCCAGGAGCCCCAGGTTGGAGACCCCTGGGCTAGCCAAAGAGATCAAGTTAGAAAGGATGTACAACAGGTTAGGTTGATTAAGGGCAGAGATGGTAATGTACTAATAAGTAAAGAGAGTGTACTTAGAAGAAGGAAGGAGTACTTCAAGAGCTGATGAAAAAATGAGAGAGAGGATGGATAAAGGAAGATGGTGAACCAGGAAGTTCCAAGGATTAGCAAGGTTGCAGCAAGGCTGCCCTCACAGCTTCCATCTGTGACGCCAGCTTTGAAGAGGATGAGGAATGGAAAGGCAGTTGGTCCAGATGACATACCTGTGGAGGTATGGAGATGTTTAGGAGAAATGGCAGTGAACTTTTTAACCAGACTGTTTAACAAAATCTTGGAGAGTGAGATGATGCTTGAGGAGTGGAAAAGAAGCATTGTAGTACCTATTTTCAAGAACAGGAGTGATGCTCAGAGCTGTAGTAACTACAGAGGCATAAGGTTGATCAGCCACGCTATGAAGATATGGGAAAGAGTTGTTGAAGGCAGGTTAAGAAGAGAGGTCACAAACAGCAAACAGCAGTACGGCTTCATGTCAAGAAAAAGTACTGCAGTTCGAGTGTTTGCTTTAAGGGTGTTGATGGAGAAGTATAGAGAAGGTCTGGAGGAGTTACACTGTGTCTTTGTGGATCTGGAGAAAAGATATGATATGATGCCAAGAGACAAAGACAACTTTCATCGCAGCTTTTTAAAAACGCTTCCATGAGTTCAGGCTTTTTGGGCTGCAACAATCATAAAAACATCCCACGAACTCCTGGAGGGACTGATTCATGGATGTAGTGCAGGAGGACATGGAGACGGTTGGTGTTACAGAGGAAGATGCAAGGGATAGGGTGAGATGGAGGCAGATGATCTGCTGTGGTGACTCCAAAAGGGAGCAGCTGAAAAAAGAAGACATCACATACTGTACATGTTACACTATTCAAAGTATAGGCAACAAGCTTTGGCTTAAATATCCCGTTCATAGCAAAGGTATGTACAATATAAATTTACATCAAGTCTACTGCAATGAAGACAAAGAGAGTGATAGCTCTGATTAACAAGATTCAGTGGTAATTAAGAAAAAATAGGAATTTCACACACTGTCCAGCTTCCATCTGTTTGTTGAATCCTTTATCTGAATTTCCTTCACATCAGCAGAAGGATCCTTTCATAAGCTTCTCCAAAGAAAGACAGTTGATCAATTCACAGTACAGTCACATTAACAACTTCTAAACAATGATCCTGAACACAGAGACAGAACAGTCAAAATATGACAGATGAATGTGAAGCTTAATGCAATAAATATCTATTACTTGCTATTGCATTTCCTTTTTTCCCTGAGATACATTTGTTTATAGAAAACAGCCATTAAAATCACAAGCCTCCTGTAAGTAATGTGATCAGTATGTTGGAGCACTGTCAACCCTCTGAATGTACACTCATGTTTGGCTGTTGTCATCAGCATTGGCAGATGTGAGCTGAATTTAAAGGTGAATAACTGCAAACAACATGCAGCTGCAGTAGACACCAACTGTGATCCCATCAGAAAGAATTATTGAGAGCTGAATGGCCTGAATCCAAGCCAGACAGCATCTGAATCTGATTTATTGTGCCTATCATATCTGATCAGATTTATTGGCGCTGAAACATCCGAAGAGTCAAACTATGAACTCAAGGATGGATTTGGAATTGAACACAGAAAAAGATCAGACAGAATCTCAACTGCTCAAACTCAAAAATCAAACAAATTCAACTGACAGACTCAGAAAATATCAACTAATCGCAGATGGCCAAAGTCAATGATTAATGAACAACACTTTAACGACATACTGACTTTCAGACTCTCATAACAGTCTGTCATGCCTTCTTGTGTCATATTATTGTGTGCTCTATCCATCACAGACACTCAGCAGTTACTTTATTAGGTGCATCCTTTCATCTGATCACTTTCGAATACTGTGCATTGTGAAAGTATTCAACCCCTGTGGTACTCTCTCTATTTTGTTCCCTTACAAACTGGAATTTAAATGGATTTCTAATTTGATCCTAGACAAAATGCTCCAAATTAATGAAGTTAATGAAGGAGGCAGCTCCTCGTCGCCCTTCAGCTGGTGCACTCCGAGGGTTCTCCACAGCCACCCGGAGAGGCTCGACCGGGACTCCAACAGCAGCTTCAGTGGCAGCAGAGCAGGGGGCAAGGCAAGTACATTTAACCCATTTTTTAACAACTCTGGTTGATATATCTTGCCTTGTCCCAGTAGAAGGGTCTCAGTGGCCATCCTCTACAGTCACTGAGCCCCTGCAATCTGTCTCTGCTACCATCTCTGTTTATGCACCTCCTTTCACCTCAGCATCTCCCCCTCTCCCTTTTCCCAAGCACCAAGTCTGATTGGTTCCCAGCAGCTGTAACCTCTGGGTCTGGAAATCCGTCATGTGCTCCTGTCGCCACATCTGGGCTCACTGCTGGTCAGCTTCTATCACCTTGGTTCGCCGCTAATCAGCCAGCTTCATCTGGGTCCACAGCTGGTCGGCCTGGTACACCTGGGTTCACCACTGATCAGCCTGAATTGTCTGGGTTCATCACAGATCAGCCTGCATCACCTGTTCCTGTGGTCAGCATGGCCCAGCCATCTGTTCCTGAGATCGGCGTACTCCAGTCATCAGCTCCTGAGGTCAACGCACTCCAAACACCAACTCCTGAGGTCAGCGCGCTCCAACCATCAGGTCTTGAGGTCTGCATGCTCTAACCATCAGCTTCTGAGCCTAGCGCGCCCAAGTCATCCACTCTGGAGGTTGGTGCGTCTCCACAGTGTGTTCTGGAGGCCAGTGTGCCTCCACCATTTGTTCCAGAGGCCAGTGTGCCCCTGCCGTTTGTTCCAGAGGCTGGTGCGCCTCCGCTGTGTGTTCCTGAGGCCGATGCACCTCCACCATGTGTTCCTGAGGCCAGTGCGCCTCCGCCGTGTGTTCCTGAGGCCGGTGCACCCCCGCTGTGCATTTCTGAGGTCAATGCACCAGAACCGCCTGTTTCAATTAAATTCAATTCAACTTTATATATACAGTATAGCACCATTTCACAACAACAGTCATCTCATAGCACTTTCAACTTGTAGGGGAAAGCCCCACAATTGCAGAAAGGCCCCAGCAATCAGGCGATCTCCTGTGAGCAAGCATTTGGCAACGGTGGAGAGGAAAAACTCCCTTTTAGCAGGAAGAAACCTCCAGCAGAACCAGGCTGAGGGAAGGGCTGTTATGTTCTGAGCTCAGATTTCCTCTGAGCTCAGACATTTACTTTATGTTTCAGTATTATTTATCTGTAAAGTCTGTTTTTGGTTATGTTCTGTACTTGTGTCTTGGTTTACTTTCTTGTTTCTTGGCAAAGCTCTGCTCTCATCTCACTGACACACTTACCAGCTGATTGCTGTGCTTCAGGTTTCCTCAGCTGCAATCAGTTGGTAATTAGGTCACCCTGCCACTTGCACCTACAGCTTGTTAGTGTCCCACTATTTATTTGACTGCTGCACTCTCCTCCAGTGCAGCAGCCAACCATGATGTTTGGACTGGACTAATTTCCCTGTGTTCAGTCTTCCCCTCCTCTTCTCCAGAATTTTTTGCAACTCTGAAGACTCATCTGTGTTTAAGTTATCCTTGTCATTTTTGTATGTGTCCACACAGTTATTTTTTGGACTGTCATGTTTTTCTGTTAATAAATGTTCCTCACTGCAGTTAAAGCACTTATGTTTTTTTTGCCCCGGAGGGGTTTTGTCTCTCCTGCCTCAGGGAGGCAGGAACTCATGACAGATGGCTGCCGCCAGTTAAATAACTCAGCTTCTGCAGTGAGGCATTTTTTCACCTTTTTTGTGTTTTTCCACTCACCTGTGCTCTGGAGCTATGATGTCCTCGGCTCGCCATTCTCACCAAAACCAAAGGAGACTGGCAGCGGGGTCTCCGAGCCTGGTGGAGGAATGGGCAGCGGACTTTATCAGTTTATCAGTTTAAACTACTTCATCAGTAGTTTCGTGGATGAAGCACTCGCCGTCCGTGGTCCCAAGAAAATCTGGGAGAGCGTTAATGGAGCTGCGGGCATCGTGGAGGCACATCCTGGCTTCTGGAGATATCCCCAATAGGTGGAGCTCCTGTCCACGGTCTCTGCGCTTCAGCGCTACTTCCCCGGACTGACATTTGGGGCATCTCCCGCTGGACCAAAGCCGTCATGGAGGCGCTTTCTTCAGCAGACAGCCATCTCCTCTCCAGACTGTTCCACTCCAGCACCAGGGTGTGCGTTGCCAACACCATTGCGGCGGCAGCGTCGTCCTGCTCCAGACCACCGGAAGAAGAACCTCGCCTCTCCTGCAGCCTCTTCCTGAACACCAAGCCTGGCTATTCCCACAGCAGATCCTCGCTTCTCTTTTTTCCCGTCGGCAGTTCCGCCTGCTACTTCCACTGTGAGGCCACCCCCCTCGGTGTCTCTCCCCGCTGACAAGAGGTGTTTTATTTTTCCATCGGCTGCTCCCGTTCCTGTGGTGAGAGGGGTGGCTCCTCAACAATCCACAGAGGGGCCCAAGACCACCCTAGTCACACAGAAGGACAACGCCCAAAGCACAGCAGCAGATAACATCATGATCCAGGAAAACAGGCAAGTGTTGTTTCATTCTACTCCTGTTTATGAAGAAATGTCTTGCATGATTCCCGGTAGGGAGACTCAGGGAGAGAAGTCTCCTGAGCTCTCCCCACCTGCTGCTGTAATAAACTGTCCATCTACCTTCGCTGTGTCTCCTCCTTCTCCTGAGTCCCCACCGGACCCGGAATCAAGCCACCGGTCGATGAAGGAGCCCGTGGCTCTGGACAATCTCATGACAGAGTCAACACAGAGTCAACCCCCAGCTCCCACATCGGAGGAGTCTCCACTGTGGGTCACGGCAGCTGGGGCAATCAAGACTGCTATTACCATCTTGCCTGCTGCAGAGGCCGCTGCAGCACAGTCAGCTATCAAACTAGACCCCCTGATGGCTGAGCCCAAGACGACATCGCCTGGATCATGGGAGTCCTGGACGGCGGTGGAGCTTGAGCTCAGGCAAGTATTCTCTTTTGTCTTTCTCCTCTCAGTATTAGAGAAGTCTTGCTTGGCTCTTGGTGAGGAGAGCCAGGTGCAGCCATCTGCTGCACCTGAGCTTGCCTCGCCGGGCTCCACCGCTGCCAACGACCCTGACCCTGCTTTCCTTTGTGTTTTGTCCGTGCTCCCTTCCATGGTTGCCGGAGATGTTTCAGAACCACCAGATGTCTCCGAGGATCCAGGCTCACCATCGGATGACGCCGTGGGCCCAGCTTCCCCCGCTGAGGTTGTCCCAGATCCAGCTCCCCTCCTGCCTGAGGCTGTTGTGTGGGTTCCTCCACAGGCTGAGCCTCCGTGGGTGCTGCATCCAGGTCGGGGACCCTTGTGGATGCTGCGTCCCAGTATTAGCCCGACGTGGGTGCTGCGCTCCTGCATGGACCCGTCATGGGTGCTACTCTCCAGCCCGGGTTCCACCGAGGGTGCTACATTGGCCCAGCCAGGGTCCACCGAGGGTGCTGCAGTGCTCCAGCCCGGAGATACTAAGGGAGCTGCAGTGCTCCAGCCCGGGGCCATCGAGGGTGCTGCCAGCCAGCCTGAGGACGGCGAGGCCTCTTCCTCACTGCCAAACGCCATTGGGATTTCTCTTCCTCCTCTGCTGGACACCATCGTGGCCCCCCTTCCTTCTCGTCCAGACGTTGTTGTGGTCCCTCTTCCTCCGTCACCAGATGTCATCATGGTTTCCCCCCTCTGGCCCTGCTTCCCATTCTTGGGCCTTCCTGTTGGGCAACCGCCTCCTGGGTCATCCCTGCAGCCCTGGTGGCTTTAAAAACTTAGACCAGCCGCCTGATGGACTGAGTCTGTGAGTTGGGTGGCCCATTTGCTCCGGCAGGCCGCCGGACTCTTTTCATCTGGTCGTCCAGCTGGTCTGGGACTTCGGTAAGCCACCTGACTGGGTGCACCTCGCCATCCGTTGGGCCTTGGACTCTGGTCGGCCTCCCATACTCTGGTGCCCGGGGACTGTGGGGGGGTTTTGGAGTCAGACTGAGTGCAGGTGTGGTTGATGTACTGTGTTGTTTTTGCCCTCCTTAGCCTGTTCCCCCTTCCTCCCACCTGGGGTAGTTTTTTGGTTGTATTCCTTCTCTGGGGGGGGGGGGTCTCTTTGGGGTGTCTGGTTTCTACCCTTATAGGGAGGGGCTCTGTCATGTTCTGAGCTCAGATTTCCTCTGAGCTCAGGCACTTACTTTATGTTTCAGTATTATTTATCTGTAAATTCTGTTTTTGGTTATGTTCTGTACTTGTGTCTTGGTTTACTTTCTTGTTTCTTGACAGAGCTCTGCTCTCATCTCACTGACACACTTACCAGCTGACTGCTGTGCTTCAGGTTTCCTCAGCTGCAATCAGTTGGTAATTAGGTCACCCTGCCACTTGCACCTACAGCTTGTTAGTGCCCCACTATTTATTTGACTGCTGCACTCTCCTCCAGTGCGACAGCCAACCATGATGTTTGGACTGGACTAATTTTCCTATGTTCAGTCTTCCCCTCCTCTTCTCCAGAGTTTTCTGCAACTCTGGAGACTCGTCTGTGTGTAAGTTATCCTTGTTGTTTTTGTATGTGTCCACACAGTTATTTTTTGGACTGTCATGTTTTTCTGTTAAGAAATGTTCCTCACTGCAGTTAAAGCACTTGAGTATGTCTTTTGGGGTTTTGTCTCTCCTGCCTCAGGGAGGCAAGAACTCATGACAAGGGCAGTCATCTGCTGCAAATGGCTGGGGGAGGGGGGATAGAGAAGAAAAAGAAAAGAACAGACATGTTGAGAGCAAACAGCCCAACGGGGACGCAATCTATGGGAGAGAACAAACATTGAGAGTGAAGAAAGGAGTGAAGCCCAGTGCAGGTCCCCCAGCTGTCTAAACCTTTTAGCAGCATAACTAAGGGAGGGCTTAGGGTCACCTGATCCCACCCTAACTATAGGCTATGTCAAAAAGGATGGCTTTAACACTATTCTTAAACAGAGATTGAGTCTGACTCCCAAATCCAGATTGGCAGCTGGTTCCAAAGGAGAGGAGCTTGGTAAATGAAAGCTCTGCCTCCCATTGTACTTTTGGAGATTCTAGGTATTACAAGTAATCCTGCATTTTGGGAGCGTAGTGCTCTGTTAGGATGATAAAGTACTATCAGATCTTGTAAATAACAAGGGGCCTGATTATTTAGAGCTTTGTAAGTAAGAAGAAGGATTTTAAACTTAATTCTAAATTCTATGAGAAGCCAATGAAGGGAGGCCAGAACCGGAAAAATTTGATCTCTCTTTCTAGTATCTGTTAAAACTCTTGCTGCAGCATTTTGAATCAGCTGAAGACTTTTTAAAGATGTTTTAGGACAGCCTGATAATAAAGAGTTACAATAATCTAATCTAGAGCTAACAAAAGTGTGGACTAGTTTCTCAGCATCACTCTGAGACAAGATGCTCCTAATCTTGGCAACATTACACAAATGATAGAAGGCAGTCTTAGAAACAAGTTTAATATGTGAATTAAAAAAACAGATCTTGATCAAAAATAGCTCCAAGGTTCCTCACAGAACTAATGAGAGAGAGAGTAACCGTATCCAAACTAAGAGTTTGATTTGGAAAAGTATTTCTACGGTCTTGTGGACCAACTAGAATGACTTCAGTCTTATCTGAATTTAATAGCAAGAAATTACAAGTCATCCAAGCTTTGATTTCCTTAAAACAAGCCTCTAATTTGGCTAACTAATTACTGTCATCTAGCTTCATTGACAAGTATAACTGTGTGTCATCTGCATAAAAATGAAAATGTATGTAGTGCTTTCTCATAATATTGCCTAGCGGAAGCATATATAAACTAAAAAGAATAGGGCCAGCAGAGATCTCCGTGGTTGAGGTTTGAGTTAAAAGAAAATTCATTATTGACATGAACAAACTGGAACCTATCAGATAAATAAGATTTAAACCACTGCAACAAAGTTCCATTAAGTCCAACAAGGTGTTCTAATCAATCAAGTAAAATATTATGATCGACAGTATCAAAAGCTGCACTAAGGTCTAAAAGGACAAGTGCAGAAACAAGTCCATTATCAGATGCGACAAGGAGGTCGCTACTGACCTTCACTAAAGCTATTTCAGTACTATGATGAATTCTAAACCCTGATTGAAACTCTTCAAATAAACCATTTCCCTGCAAGTGGTCAAATAATTGCGTAGCAACAACTCTAAGATTTTTGAAATGAAAGGCAGATTTGAGATTGATCTATTGTTAGTTAAAACTCCTGGATCCAGTGTTGGCTTTTTAAGTAAGGGTTAAATTACAGCAGTTTTAAAAGCTGTGGTACATGGCCTAATGTTAATGAAGAATTGATTATTTGAAGAATAGAGCTACAAATAAATGGGAAGACTTCTTTAAATAACCTGGTAGGGATAGAGTCTAGTAGACAAGTTTCAGAGCTAAAAGCTCCTTTGTTTGCGTCTGCCGAGCTCTATGCTCCTGCGCCATCTGGCATTCCAGTCTGGGGGCCTAAGAACTTGGATAGGCCCTCTGACCTGCCTTGTTCTTTGGTCCAGTGGCCTAGGGACCCTGGTAGACCGCCTGATCCACCCTGTGTACAAGTCTGGGGGCCCATGGACTTGGGTAGGCCCCCTGACCCATCTTGTTCTCTGGTCCAGTAGTCTTGGGACGTGGAGACCACCTGACCCGCCATGGTTTCTGTTTTGAGGTCTGTGAACTTTGGAAGGCCACCTGACCCATTTTGTTTAGTGTTGGGTTTTTGGTTTTGGACTCTGTGTGTGTGTGTGTGTGTGGGGGGGGGGGGGGGTTGGCCCACCTGGCCTTGTGTTTCCACTACCCACCCTGGGAGGGTCATTTTTTGTTATTTGAGGGTCGTCTGGAAGCTGCCCCATATGAGGGAGGTAGTGTCAGATCGTGGGTTGGGCCCATATCCTCGCCTTATGTCCCTTACCTGGGTGTGTCATCCTTCATCATTCCAGTGTGAGTCTGCACACTTCCTAGAGTCTCTGGTCTTGTTTTCCTAGCCTGAGTATTTAACCTGTTTGCTTTTGTGTTCCAGCCCACGAGCTGTGCTCTGTTTTTGTTTTCAATAAATCATGCCGAGAAAACGCCATGCACGTGAGCTCTGTTTAGTGCCCCACAGGGGCCCCCGTGACACCATCTTTATAAGGTTAGCTTTTCCAGATAGAGAGAGAGGAAGAGAAGACCAGTGGGTCATGTCAGCTTTACACTTCGCCATGAGAGGGCAAAAGTTTCTGTTGAAAAGGTCATCAAACGAGGTTGTAATAAAACTCCTAGATATTGAAATACCTCTGAGACCACTCTAAATGGAAAAGAGGATGGTGTGGTGGTTCGTTTTAACCCCACAACAGACTAAGGACACTCATCCCTCTTTTCTCTGTTTTCCTGCTGCACTACTGAGATGCAATGTGCCATTCATGTATTTGTGATGCAAACATGCATGTGTTGTGATGTAATGCGCCATTCTGTATAGTGTGCATATGGCTTGTCCTTACTGTGCTTTTTCTGAGCATCTTACATATGTAGATGTGCTTTGGTGTATTAATGTCTACAGGTAGACGAGTTTCTTCTGTCTCACCTCTGTGATGTTAATTATTGCCTTTCATCCATTGTACTCATGCGTCCTGTCCTTACTGTGACCTAGAGACTCAGATCAATATGTAGATGTGCCTGTTAGCCTCTTTGTCTTGCACCTAGAGCGAGGTCTAGCTAATCTGCCGATTGTGATGTATGTCTTACAAATGCAAATACCTCCTGCCTGTTCTGTTATACCTTTGATCATTCTAACTGTGGGGTATGTCTCTTTCATGTATTGTTATGGTCAAGTATTTAAGGCGCAACTCTGTAACGCTATCTCCCTCTCTCACTCTGATCCTGCAACTGGTAGACACACCGTGTCCACCTCTCCTTCTCTGAGAGCCGTGAGCTCGCTCCCGGCGCGCACACCACGACGCCGGGAGAGGAGCTTTGTGACGGCAGTATGATTTAATAAAACCTGCTTAAAACCACAGCATCGCTGCTTATTTTTGCATGCCGCCGCAATGGTGTTATTTTCCTGGCTGGGTGATAAGGAGAAGGAGATGGTGGTTGACTTTAGTAGGAAACCATCAACAACTGCACCGGTAAATATCCATAGTCTGGACATTGAGGTGGTGGACAGTTATAAATTCCTGGGTGTTCTCCTCAATAACAAATTGGACTGGTCAGACAACACCCAAGCTCTGTACAAAAAGGGCTAAAGTCGGCTCCATCTGTTGGGCAGACTGAGGTCATTTGGGGTCTGCAGGTCATTATTAAGGACTTTCTACAACACTGTGGTGGCCTCTGCAATTTTTTATGCAGTTGTTTGCTGGGGTAGTGGTAGCACGGAGAGGGACAGGAAACGTTTGAACAGATTGGTCAAGAGGGCGAGTTATGCCCTGGCTGGTCCCTTGGACTCCATTAAGGTGGTGGGGAGAGAAGGATGCTAGCTAAGCTAACATCTATTATGGACAATACCTCTCACCCCCTACATAAGTCTGTGGAGGCCCTGAGCAGCTCCTTTAGTAGTAGACTGTTATAGCCACTGTAAAGGACTGAATGTTACCGTAGGTCCTTCATTCCGACAGCAGTTAGATTATATAATATACACATAGGATAAATACTTGCCATATACATGCATGTATGTATGTATGCATATCATCCTCTCCGTATCTGCCCTTTTCTGCTGGGAAGCAAAAGAAATGGCTTGTCCCCTCAGGTATGCCTTGCATGTCTCCCATAGAGTGCCTTTCTGGATATCAGGAGTGTCGTTTACCTTAACAAAGTTAATTTCCTCGAAAAAGATTTTTTTTTTTTTTTTTTAAATGTGGGTTAATCAATAAGAAGCCAGAGAGCCTCCACTGAGTATGTGAAGGGGTATTGTTAGGGAAGGACAATCGATGTTGGTGCATGATCTGAAATAACTATAATATATCTCATAGTATTACTGAATAAATGAAGTTTTCTTCATTCATTCATTCATTCATTCATTCATATCTGCTGTTGCTGGCCCAATGAAATAATCTATTATTAATTTAAAAAAAGTCAATCCTCAAATATGTGTGGTGGACATGTAAGAAAAATGAAGCGGTTTTGATATTTGGGTTGAAGGCTCTCCATGGATTGCATAGGATCTGTAAAGGATTTCAATGTTGTGGCAGCACTAGACATCATAAAGAGCCTAGGAGAAGACCTGTCCAGTTTAGAATCTAAGACAAGGTTAAAATCACCTCCTATAATCGTGTAATGGCTGTCTATATCAGGGAGAGAGAAGAAAAGATGAGATATAAACTTGTCATCATCCCAAACAGGGGCATAAGCACTCATTAAGATAACTGAGATATATAATTTACCTGAAACAGCTACAAAACGCCTGTTAGGGTCTTCAACGGACTTTTTTAGGTTCATATGTTATATTTTTACTGATAATAATGGCTGCTTCTCTTGCCCTTTTTGACAATTTGGAATGAAATACATGACTCATCCTGGATCTTTTAATATGTAAAATCTGGGAAGTCTTAAGATGAGTTTCCTGAAGAAAGTAAATATCCCCTTTCAACTGCCTCAAGTGTGAGAGTACTTGAGGCAGGTGATTACATCACTGACTCCCCTAACATTCCAAGAAATGAACCTGTTTCAGTTTCAGTTTCAGCCCTAGCTTTGAGATATTGTTGTATTGGCCATTACTCACCCATTGTTAATAAAAGGAATACAAAGATGTTGCCTGCTCGCCGGGAGTGGGGGGATTAAAAACAAACAACAAAGCCAAAAAAAGGAATACCAACATCTCCTTGAGAACCCTACATAGCTTCCTGTTTTTTGCTCACTAATCTCCATAACTTTACACCTCCCACTGGACATGATTTAAGCCTTATAACACAAAAAGTAGCCAAATAAAGAGGTAGGTAAATCATCCTATACTGTTGCATCTAAATCAAAACTACTCAATAAAAGTGTAACCATTAAAATATGACCATCCTTGTAATACTATTATGAAGAACAGAGGACAAGGAAAACTAAGAAATATGATTTTCCATCCCCTTACCCTTATAAAAAAGAAAGAGGTGTTGTAGCCCTATGTACTGTACACTTATAGAATGGTGGTGTTCCATGTAGAGTCATTTGATATAAAATTAAAACCCAAACAGCTAACTAGTGCAGTCACCCTGCATCAGTTCTCTAGTCCCTCCTTATTATGCAACAGGCCCCTCCAGATCAAGTGCTGGGATTCCCTTAAAAATTAAAAAGTGTAAATTCAGCTAAGAAAATTATAAGTGACACAGTTTAGCCAAAACAAACAGAGGTAGGTTCCACATGTAATATCAGCTCAATTGAGCCTAAACAAAGTTGTGTACGAAATAAAAAGTTCCAATGTCTCCACTTGGCACCAGTAAATTTTCAAATTCAATATGTGTAGAACATTATCACATTAAAGCACTCTTACCAGTGGCAGTGCTAGCCTTGGCCGTTAATCAGTTAGCTCGTAATCTTAATACAAAATCGGGGTAGTAGAGTCGGCCTCATTTAGTAGTAGTAGATACTGACTTCACGAAGACTGGTGCCTGTTCGACTGAGGAGAAGCATTTTTTATTACCATCTTTGTTGGTGATTTGAAGCTTCGCCAGGTACAACAGAGTTGGTCTGAGGCCTAAGTTGTATAACTCAGCCATGACATCTCGGCAGGCTGCTCGCTGCTCTAAGACATCGGGGCAGTAATCTTCATAGATGTGCACTGGCATGTCATGGTACATCAAATCATTCTTCCGCATGTGGGCCTCCCGGATAACCAATTCCTTGAATTGGTGTCGATGGAAACAGACAATCACTGGCCTGGGCCTGTCCCCTTGTCGTGGTTTGGCAGCTAGCATGCGGTGGGCCCAATTCAGCTCCAGCAAGGTTAGTAATACTTGTTCCCTGAGTATCTCCACCAGAACTTTGTAGAAAAAACTTGTGGGTCGAGGACCTTAAATGGACTCTGGTAGACCGATAATTCTGATGTTGTTCCTTCTGCTTCGTCCCTCCAAGTTGATGGTTTTAATTTTGAGTTTCGCGGAGGCCTCCGCTAAGGTGCCGTGTGACGCCTCGAGGGCCTGTATGCATTCCTCCATTAAGTTAGCGTTTGCCTCTAGACTTGTACTAATTCATTCCCTGAAATCAGTCACTGTGGCTTGTAGGGATGGGCAATACCAGCATTTTTCCTTTCGATATGATACCGTTAATTTATGGGACTTTTTCTTCAATACCGATACCGATACTTTTTGCTAAAAATCACGATTGCAGTTTCATTAACAACTTTATTGCAAGGGCAATATGAAATATGAATAAAACTCATGAACATAAACACTTCAAATAAATGCTTATAAAATGATAATAAAAGAGAACAATGAGCAAAGTAAATAAAAATATATTTTTTTTCAATTATAATGAAAATAATTGAGACTTAAAATGAATGCAATTAATTTAATTTCTTAATTTGGTGAAGATTCTCAACTGGATTCAAGTATTTTTACTTTTGAAATGTTTCACCATTCAACCAAATTATATGGTAATACCATATACTGTATGTGTAATTTTTTTCACAATGCAATGTTTTTTGTTTTTTAATTTTATTATTTATTTGTTTATTTTTACACTATTATTTTACAAGCTTAAATAGCACTTATTTTGTTTATTTTTCAAATTTCATGCTGCTTGGTATCACCATAGAATTTGGATGAATAGTGTAACATTTCAGAAGTAATACTTTTTCTGCCGCCCCCAACGCTGCTGAGCTCACTCTGCACAGGAGTGAGTGCTGCGCAGTGAGTCTGGCTCTGACATCTGATAGGCTGCCATAATCATGTGACATGGTAGACCATCTCTAAAATATGTCTGGGCCGGATTTTCACCAGTTTTCACATATAAATTTAATGCCTAAAACTCTCAGAACTGAAAACAAATTGCACATTTTGCATTAACATAGTGGTATCGCTATATTTTAAAAAGTATCAGCTCCAAAGTATCAACCAGCTGGTATCGAAGTATCGATACTTGAGTATGGATACACCCATTCCTAGTGGCTTGCACTTTATTTAATTTGGCTTTGAGAAAGGTAAAAGCCGATTTGAGCTCCGCAGATAGCGTTGCCGATATGGTTTGGCAGTTTTCCTCCAACAAGCTAGTCAGAGCAGGCATGCTAACCTGGTTAGCTGTAGCAGACACTGTGTCTCTTTTGGTGTCTTTTTCCTTCGTTTGTCTGGTTTCAGAAGCCATGGCATCTGTTATAGATATTGCTTGCTTTTACCCATAACTCAAGTAAAATATGGGTTGCGAAAGGTTGTAATTGTCAAGTCGGTGCGGGAGAGCCTAGAGCAGTGATGGGCAGCTATGTGAAATGGATGGCTATTCCACTGCAGGTTTTCTGTTCCACCCAGTCTCTTCAGCAGTTGCTTTCTCTAATTAACAATCCTTGAAGCTCATCAGTGCAAACACCTGCTGAAGAGACTGAGTGGAACAGAAAATCTGCCGTGGAATAGCCCTCACTGCCCATCCCTGGCCTAGAATATGAGTCTACTCCATTCCACTCTCCAACGGGAGTCCAGGTCAGATTTTTTTAAGCGACATAAACTTTTCATTTAATCTTAATTATAATATAATGGTCTTAGGTAATAGTTTTGGTTCCTGCTTAATCCTTAGTTATGCTGATATTTAGTTCTGGTCTTGACTTTTAAGTCACATTCCAATCCACAGTGTACACAAGCAGGGCTCCCTACTCCTTTCTCAGGGAAAATCAGTCAAGGGAAGATCCTTCAATTAAATTCCTTCAACTGAAGCACCCTACAACACACACACGTGTGTTATGTCCGGGAATTAGGACAGCGGAGGCGGAAGCTGTACTGAATGATGACTTTATTGAACACAATGTTAACAGCACATGGAATTAGGGCTGTCACGGTAGAGGAATTTCCCCTGCGGTGACAATGGACAGCTCAACACCGCGGTATGCAGTACTATTGCAAATGTTTTGAGGATCCTGTGAACTCGTAATTTAAACAGGGTTTACAACTTATGTGGCAAATGAGGGAAGCTGTGAGAGCCTCGCTGCAGCTCTGTCTCAACTTTACGTGCGTGTGTGGCAACTGTGCGGAGCTCCTGTCTTCTTACAGACATGAACTGCTGATTCTGTTAAAAAAAAAAACTCAATCATTTTCATAAAGCAGTGGCGGTAACAACAGGGTGTGTGGACTGGAGACTGCAGCGACATTCAGCTTATTTAAGCAGGACAGTCTCCGTACAGAACCCTGCGTGGCTCTTGTGTCCGTGACTTTTGCCGCTGTCCGAAAAATCACGTTAAAACAAGCTGCTCTCGGAGCTCATACACAGGAGCATACACAGTCAGGATCATACACAATCCGCTCAGTAGGAAATAACACGCTTTGTGCCTTTTCAGTGCTCACTGTCACGGCTGAATTTAACAAGGAGTCCAAACACTTTCACCACTAACTGCCTGCTGGAGTCCATCTGGAGAGAGTGCCCCAAATGGTGCTGTTGCTGTCAGCACCCAGCGGCGGCAGCACCGTGTGCTGTGGAAGCTTCTAGAGTACAGGGTGCAAACATGCTGTTGGCAATAAAAATACACTTCATGTAAGTCAAAAGTCAAAAAGTCAAAGTCAAAGTGTCTTTATTGTCATTCCATTGTTAAAAAAACAATACAACAAAATTAAGATGCTGCTCCCTAAAACAAACTATCACACTCACAATTCATTCATGAATTTAACATCCTCATAATTACAACAATAACTAATGCCTAAAGCAATAATACCTAAAAAATTAAAATAAAATACATACATAGCAATAATAAAAGCATACTGAGCAGTAAATAAAATAAGACCATCTTGTACACAAGGTTATTACCCACAAAATAACCCAAAATAACATCAACAGTCTGTATGTATTAAATGAATCCGTTCAAAATATGTACTGCTGTTGGGAAAAAACTATGATCAAACCTGATAGTCCGGGTTTTATGGGATCTGTACCGCTTCTCTGAGGGGAGCAAGTGAAAGAAATCATGACCTGGATGAGTGCAATCCATAATGATAGCAGTAGCTCTGCTGAGGTACCGAGACCTGGAAACCTTTTCCAAAGAAGGGAGAGAACAACCAGTGATTTTTTGCACAGTCTCGATCACTCTCTGCAAAGTTTTGCGGTCTGCGGCCAAGCAGCCACCATACCAAACCATGATGCCATATGACAAAATGCTCTTAATGGCAGAGTGATAAAATAAAACCAGCAACTGTGCATTCAAGCCATTCCTCTTAAGGAGCCTCAGAAAGTGTAGACGTTGAGCCTTCTTTATCGTAGCTATGGTGTTAACTGACCAGGTGAGGTTGTGAGAAATATGAACACCCAGAAACTTGAAAGCCTCCACCCTCTCCACACACTCCTTGCCTATATATAAAGTCATGTGAAAAAATTAGGATACCCCATTAAATATTCAGTTCTTTATTAAGAAATCTTCACATATTTATGTCTAACCTTATTTTTGTTTTTAGTTGCATTTTTTTAACATTTATTTTAGCCATTTTAAGTGGGAATGAATGTGGGAGTGTCCTAAAAAAGATGGGGGTGTCCTCATTTATTCCTCACTATTTGTTTAGAATTATATTTTACAGAAAATATTGAAAAAGTCTTTAATTCATTTTAATTGTTTAGTTGTATTACATGAATCTCCCAGTATTTTAAACAGTGATCCATGTCTAAATATGTTTAAAAAAAAAAACCACACACACACACACACACACACAAGCTTATACAGGGTATCCTAATTTTTTCACATGACTGTTGAGGAGGAGGTTCGCTACTATGCTTCCTGAAATCAATGATGAGTTCTTTTGTTTTTTTAATTCAATAGCAGGCTATTATCTGAGCACCATCTTTCCAGTCTCTGGACCTCATCTCTGTATGGAGACTCATCTCCTTCTGATATGAGCCCCACCACTGTTGTATCATCCGCGAACTTCACTATAATATTTGTGGGATTAACAGGTATGCAGTCATATGTGTACAATGAATACAAAGTGGGGCTGAACACACAGCCCTGTGGCGAGCCTGTGTTAAGCGTGATTGTAGAGGAGAGATGGGGTCCGAGTCTGACAGTCTGCGTGTGATTTGATAAAAAGTCCTTAATCCAACTGCAGGTATGAGTAGGCAGACCAAGCTGAGACAATTTACTGATGAGAATATTGGGAATAATTGTATTAAATGCCGAACTATAGTCCAAACAACATTCTTACATAGCCCCCCTTATCTTCTAAGTTGATGAATGCTGAGTGGAATGCTATAGCAATAGCATTTTCAGTAGATCTGCTCTGCCTATATTCAAACTGGTACTGATCAAAGGCTGGGGGGAGACTGGACAAAAGATATTTCAATACCATTTTCTCAAAGCACTTCATAACAATGGGTGTTAATGCTACCGGTCGGTAATAATTTAGACTATCGATAATGTGTTTTTTGGGCACAGGGATAATGACTGCAGATTTTAGACACTGTGGAACAGAGGCTGCCTTAAGAGACAAATTAAAAATGTCAGTCAAAACAGAGCATAGCTGACCCGCACATGCTCTGAGCACCTTTCCTGGCACCCCATCGGGACCAGTAGCCTTTCTCGGATGATCTAAGTGTATGTCTCACCTCATGATCCTGCAGGGTGAGCACATCGGAGCTGGTATTCAGTAGCGTCAGTGGGTCCGGGCTAGATGAATTTGCCTCAAACCGTGAGAAAAAGCAGTTCAGTTCTTCTGCCAGTGAGGCACTGATATCACTAGAATTGATGTTGCTGCCCTTTATAGTTTGTGATATGGTGAAAGCCTTGCCATACTCATCTCGAATCATTATCAGAAAAATGGTCCTCAACTTTTCTCTTATAGGCCTGTATAGCCTCCTTAATGCCTTTCTTCAGATTAGCCCGGGCGGTGCTATACAGATCTACAGTGGGGCAAAAAAGTATTTAGTCAGCCACCAATTGTGCAAGTTCTCCCACTTAAAAGATGAGAGAGGTCTCCAATTTTCATCATAGGTATACCTCAAGTATGAGAGACAAAATGAGAAAAAAAAAATCCAGAAAATCACACTGAAGGATTTTTAATGAATTAATTGGTAAATTCCTCAGTAAAATAAGTATTTGGTCACCTACAAACAAGCAAGATTTCTGGCTCTCACAGACCTGTAACTTCTTCTTTAAGAGGCTCCTCTGTCCTCCACTCGTTACCTGTATTAATGGCACCTGTTTGAACTCGTTATCAGTATAAAAGACACCTGTCCACAACTTCAAACAGTCAGACTCCAAACTCCACTATGGCCAAGACCAGAAAGCTGTCAAAGGACACCAGAAACAAAATTGTAGACCTGCACCCAGCTGGGAAGACTGAATCTGCAATAGGTAAGCAGCTTGGTGTGAAGAAATCAACTGTGGGAGCAATTATTAGAAGATGGAAGACATACAAGATCACTGATAATCTCCCTCGATCTGGGGCTCTACGCAAGATCTCACCCCGTGGGGTCAAAATGATCATGAGAATGGTGAGCAAAAATCCCAGAACCACATGGGGGGACCTAGTGAATGACCTGCAGAGAGCTCAGAATCAGAATCAGAATCAGAATCAGAATCAGGTTTATTGCCATTGTTCATGTGATACACAAACTAGGAATTTGTCTCGGTGCCATGCTGCAACATTAAAAACATAATGAGAAAAAGGGATAAACTAAAAAACTAAAGGACTAGAAACGTGCAATAAGTGTAGAAAAATAAGTAATAATAAGTAATAATAATAATAATACTAGTAATAATGAGTAGTACTAGTCAAGGCAGTTTTAAAAAATTAGCATGTAGCAGATAATGTGAAGTACCACATAGTGCAGTCAATAATGCAACAGAAAAACAATGATGATTGACATGAGTCTGGTTGAGCTGCTGTACATAGTGCACGAGAGTCAAAAGTCACTTAGTGTTCAGCAGTCTGATGGCAGAGGGGAAAAAGCTGTTCATGTGCCGGGAGGTTTTAGTCCGAATGGACCGAAGCCTTCTACCTGAGGGGAGGGGGGCAAACAGCACGTGACCAGGATGTGAAGGATCGGCTATGATCCGGCCAGCACGCCTCCCTCCGGGTCCTGGAGATGTACAGGTCCTGGAGAGATGGGAGCTTGCAGCCTATCACCTTCTCAGCAGTGCGCACGACGCGCTGCAGCCTTAGTCTGTCCCTGGCAGTGGCTCCTGCGTACCACACAGTTATGGAGGAGGTGAGGATGGACTCGATGATGGCCGTGTAGAACTGCACTAACATCTTGGTGGGTAGCTTGAGCTTCTTCAGCTGCTGCAGAAAGAACATCCTCTGCTGGGCCTTTTTGATGAGGGAGCTGATGGTTGGCTCCCATTTGAGGTCTCGGGTGATGGTGGTGCCCAAGAAGCGGAAGGAATCTGCAAAGGTGATGGGAGAGCCGGTGATGGTGAGGGGGGGCAGGGGGGATGTGACTTTCCTGAAGTCCACAATCATCTCCGCTGTCTTCAGAGCATTCAGCTGCAGGTTGTTGTGGCTGCACCAGGACACCAGCTGGGCCACCTCTTCCCTGTAGGCGGACTCGTCACCGTTGGAGATGAGCCCGATGAGGGTGGTGTCGTCCGCAAACTTAATCAGCTTAACAGACTGGTGGGAGGAGGTGCAGGAGTTGGTATAAAGGGAGAAGAGTAGGGGGGAAAGTACACAGCCCTGGGGTGATCCAATGCTGATGCTAACAGAGTCTGAGACAGACTTCCCCAGCCGCACATGCTGTCTCCGGTCCGTCAGGAAGTCGGTGATCCACCTGCAGAGGGAGTCAGGCACGTTGAGCAGGGACAGCTTGTCCTGGAGCAGATCGGGGCGGATGGTGTTGAATGCGGAGCTGAAGTCCACAAACAGAATCCTGGCGTAGGTTCCCGGGGAGTCCAGGTGCTGCAGGATGGAGTGGAGGGCCAGGTTGACTGCGTCGTCCACAGACCTGTTAGCACGGTAGGCAAACTGCAGCGGGTCTAGGAGGGGTGTGGTGATGGACTTGAGGTGAGACAGGACCAGGCGCTCAAAGGACTTCATGACTACAGAGGTGAGCGCTACAGGTCTGTAGTCGTTAAGTCCAGTAATCCGTGGCTTCTTGGGGACAGGGATGATGGTGGAGGATTTGAGGCAGGTCGGCACGTGACATTGCTTAAGGGAGGTGTTAAAAATGTCTGTGAAGACAGGAGCCAGCTCTTTCGCACAGTGTCTCAGGGTGGAGGGAGACACACCGTCCGGCCCGGGGGCCTTGCGCGGGTTCAGTCTGGAGAACTGTCTGTGCACGTCCTGCTCACTGATGACAAGGGGAGGGGGGGAGGAGGAGGAGGAGGAGGGGGGGGACCGCTCTTGATGAATTAGGGGCTGAGGAGGCAGTGGAGCTGGGTGGAGTGGGTGAGTTGGACACAGCTGACGAGGTGTCAAAACGGGCATAGTGTTGGGACAGTCTTTGACAAAGGGCTATGTCATCCTGACCTTTAGAAGCCTGAGGCCGATAGTTGGTGATTTGTCTCAGTCCTCTCCACACAGAAGCCGAGTCATTAGCAGTGAACTGCTGCTGGAGTCTCTCAGAATATACAGATTTAGCTCTCCTCAGCTCTCTGTTAAACCGATATTTGACCTCCCTGTAGCAGTCCCTGTCTCCACTTTTCAACGCTGCTTCCTTCTCCTTCCTGATCCGTCTGAGCTTAGCTGTGAACCAAGGCTTGTCATTAGAATATCTTATCCTGGTGCGCGATGGGAGAATGTGCTCTTCACAGAAGTTGATATATGAGTTCACAGTGTATGTGTACTCATTAAGATCATGTGTGGCTCTTTTAAACATGTCCCAGTCAGTTATTTCCATGCATGTGTTCAGTTTCTCTCCAGCTTCACTGGTCAATTTCTTTGTGGTGGTCACTACAGGTTTAGTGAGTTTCAGTCTTTGTTTGTATGTGGGGATGAGGTGAACCATCACGTGATCAGATAGTCCCAGCGCAGCGCGGGGAACAGCGCGATATGCGTCCTTTACTGAAGTATAACAGTGATCTAGCGTGTTATTTCCTCTGGTTGGACATTTAATACACTGTTTGTAGCGGGGGAGCTCGTGACTCAGATTGCTCTGGTTAAAATCGCCCACCACGATAACCAGGGAGTCTGGAAAGTTCCGCTCCGTAAGTTGGATGTGATCTGCAAGCACGCGCTGAGCTTCGCGCGTGTCCGCGTCAGGAGGGGCGTACACAGCGACGAGAATGAATGAGGCAAACTTCCGCGGGGAATAAAATGGCTTGCAGTTAATGAAAAGAAATTCCAGGGCGGGAGAACAGTGTTTGGAAATCACCGTTACATCAGAGCACCAGCTGTTGTTAATATAGAAGCACACTCCTCCTCCGATAGACTTACCGGACAGCTCTGTGACGCGGTCAGCACGAATCAGCTGGAAACCCTCGAGGCTGATCGCGCTATCTGGAATGTTCTCATTAAGCCAGGTCTCAGAGAAGCAGATGACAGACGAGGAAGCGAGGTCCTTGAAACGCATCAGCAGTCTTAATTCTTCTACCTTGTTCAGGAGAGAATTGGCATTGGATAGAAATATGCCTGGCAAGGCTGTTCGCGAGCCTCTTTTTCGTAGCCGAGCGAGAATCCCTCCTCTCTTCCCTCTCTTCCGCCGTCTTGCTTTTTTGGCCAAACAATGGATCAGAACAGCGGCAGGAGCTAAAAAAACTGGAAGAAGGTCCATGGGGGTGAGAGTCCTGATATTTAGTAGTTCTTCACGGGTGTATGAACCGGCAGATGCACAATCAGTGAACAAAAACAGACAAATTATAAAAATTAAAGGGCAGCGATACACCACGGCGGCCGCTGTGGGCGCCATCTTGTTTAAAAAAAAAAAAAAAAAAAAAAAAAAAAAAAAAAAAGCTGGGACCAAAAGTAACAAAGGCTACCATCAGAAACACACTACGCCGCCAGGGACTCAAATCCTGCAGTGCCAGACGTGTCCCCCTGCTTAAGCCAGTACATGTCCAGGCCCGTCTGAAGTTTACTAGAGAGCATTTGGATGATCCAGAAGAGGATTGGGAGAATGTCATATGGTCAGATGAAACCAAAATAGAACTTTCTGGTAAAAACTCAACTTGTCATGTTTGGAGGACAAAGAACACCATACTTACTGTGAAGTATGGGGGTGGAAACATCATACTTTGGGGCTGTTTTTCTGCAAAGGGACCAGGACGACTGATCCGTGTAAAGGAAAGAATGAATGGGGCCATGTGTCGTGAAATTTTGAGTGAAAACCTTTCACCAGCAAGGGCATTGAAGATGAAACGTGGCTGGATCTTTTAGCATGACTTTGATCCCAAACACACCACCCGGGCAACGAAGGAGTGGCTTCGTAAGAAGCATTTCAAGGTCCTGGAGTGGCCTAGCCAGTCTCCAGATCTCAACCCCATAGAAAATCTTTGGAGGGAGTTGAAAGTCTGTGTTGCCCAGCGACAGCCCCAAAACATCACTGCTCTAGAGGAGATCTGCATGGAGGAATGGGCCAAAATACCAGCAACAGTGTGTGAAAACCTTGTGAAAACTTACAGAAAACGTTTGACCTCTGTCATTGCCAACAAAGGGTATATAACAAAGTATTGAGATGAACTTTTGTTATTGACCAAATACTTATTTTACCGAGGAATTTACTAATTAATTCATTAAAAATCCTTCAATGTGATTTTCTGGATTTTTTTTTTTCTTATTTTGTCTCTCATAGTTGAGGTATACCTATGATGAAAATTGGAGACCTCTCTCATCTTTTAAGTGGGAGAACTTGCACAATTGGTGGCTGACTAAATACTTTTTTACCCCACTGTATATCCCCCGACCTGAAGGCTGTGTCACGGGCTCTGAGGAGTACCTGGACTTCTTTTGTCATCCAAGGACTTCTGGTTATGAAAAACCTAATGCATTTTTCCACAGTCACCTGGTTGATACAATAGGTGATGTAGCACAATACAGTCTGCGTGTACATTTCCAGATCCTGATTCTTGAATAAATCCCATAAAGTGTTTTTATAAAACAGTCATGCAACTGAGAGAGAGCTCCCTCAGGCCATGTTGTGATGATCTTTATTGTAGGTCTAGCAGTCCTCCTGAGGGGGGTATATGCTGGGATGAGGAGCAATGATAGATGATCTGACAGGCCAAGATGTGGAAGGGGCACAGCTCTGTAAGCAAGTTTCAGGTTAGAATACACCCGATCAAGACAATTCTTTCCCCTAGTGGCACGTTTCATATACTGTGTGAAATTAGGTAACACGGTTTTCAAGCATGCTTGAGTCAAGTCACCAGCTATAATGTGAACACCCTCGGGATAGGCCTGCTGCTGTTTATTTATAACACAGTACAAATGAGCAAGGGCCACTTTGGTATTTGCATCAGGAGAAATATAGAAAGCTGTAATAATGACCATTGTCAACTCTCGGTAGATAAAAAGGCTGACATAAAACTGACATTGTCAGAAAAACAGTAAGTGTTAATAATATGGCTGTTATCAGTCCAAGAGTTGTGAAGAAAAATACAGAGACCATCCCCTCTCCGTTTCCCTGATTCCACTGTTCGGTCCATATGGTGAAGTGTACACTCCAGTAGCTGCACTGCAGCATCAGTGATCAGTGGATGGAGCCAGCTTTCCATGAACAACAGCACACAGCAGTCTCTCACAGTTTTATTAGTTGCCAGCTGTAGCTCTAGATCATCCATCTTATGGACGATGGAGCTGGCATTGGAGAGAAAAATACTGGGTAGCGGAGGTTTATGTGACTGTCTCTTTAGCCTTGCTAGCAGGCCCGCCTGGCATCCCCACTTCTGCTTTCTCTCCCTCCTCCATCTGTGTCGCTTCCCGGGACCGACAACAATCCATGGTGATCCTGCTGGTCTACAGATAGCCTCCGATATGCTTTGTGTGTTCTCAAAAACTGCTGTGACAGCAGACTTTTGTTGAAGTCTGATATTTATCAGCTCAGTACAACTGTACACAAACCTAGCTTCTGTCATAGCCCGAGTGTCGGTTCTGTCCACACTCGGGTCTTGTATCATATTTCCCTGGCTTTGGCAGCAGAGGATTCCTTCTAGCTCCTTGGGCTCTTATTGTGAAAGCGCCCGGGGGAGCTCCCTGCTGTCAAAGTCAGCTGCTGCGCTGCTGTCAACGGAGCAGCTGTGCTGCATCAGGGTCGTTAGCTGCCAGAGATAAAAGCAGGTGCTGAATGCTCCCCGATGCGGCAGTCTCTCTTTATCCCTGTTGATCTCTGTTTACCTCCGTAGTCTACTGTTAGCCGACTCGGGTATCTCCTGTAAACCCATCGGTTAACGTTCCCGGTTATCGTCTTATAAGGTACGTTCTGTGAGACTTAACCTTCATTATTATTCCGTCTGGCGCATCGGGTGCCCCCCGGCTCAGACGTCACCTTTTCCTTGTATGTATCCTGTGCTTGTCCATCCCTCACTATAAATAAACATCACTGCAAAACTCACTGGTGACTGTGGCGTCTTCTGGTGGTCCGTGAGGGCCACCGTGACAGTAGACTGCCACCAGAACGCCCGGAGAAGAGGCGTCGCACGGAGACGCCATTCACCGTGAGTTTTGCTGTATTGGACTGTTTGTTCCTACCTGTCTGAGTGTCTGCAGCTGGGAGTATGACGTCATCCAGGGGCCGCGGTCGGCGCCTGGGCAGGCAGCTAGCGGAAGCTCTGGAGAATGTGGACAGCACCATCTTTTCCGCTACGCTGTGGGACACTCCCAGCAACATTCAAAGACATTTGAACTACGCTGAGGAATTTCTGCTCAATCTCCCCCTCGAGTTTGACGATCACCCGGAGGTGATAGCGAGGTGGGAGGAACTCGCCGCTCAATGCGAGTCACTTCGTGGGCTGGAGGAGAGGAGCAGGAAGCAGGGGAGAAAGCATCCTCGCTCCCTGTGTCGTTGTTCCGTTCCCGTCCCGGAGCAGAACCAGGAGTATGTGCCATCTGGGGGCCGACGACGACGTCCGCGTAATGACGCGGACTCTCCTCAGCAGAATCCTCAGCTAGAATCCCGTCTGGATCCAGTTCCGGGTCGCCGCAAGGGCTTAACCCCCCACACAGCTGTCACTCCTGCGCTTCGTCAGAGGGGAATCCCCGCAGCCTCATCTCCCCCCGGGCCTTCGCCTGCTGTCCCGTCAGCGCTCCATGCCCGGCTTACCTCGGCTGTCGCCCCCTCCTCCTCGTCACCTGTCCCGGCTGCTGTGTGTCTCGGGGGCTCCGTTTCGGCGAGTCCCATCCCGGAACCATCTCGAGTGGCCTCACCTCATCTTCCCAGAGGGCCCTCTGTCGCCATCCAGCGGGGAAAGGGAGGAACGACGTCCCCCAAAGCAGGAACCATCTCAACCCCAGGAGAAAGGCAAGTGCACGATAATTTCTCTCATCTCGATATTGTTTTGCCTTGTCTGACTCCTGGGGGTGGAGTTTGGGGTATGCAGCCCCCCGAGCTCCCTCCCCCTGCTGTGGATGAAAGAATTAACCCTGCTTCCTCTGTGTCTTCCTCCGCTGAGCGGTCCTCGACGCCAGGCCAACGTCGCTGGATGAGGAGGGGGCCTGCAGTTCTGGAGAGCCTGGTTCCGGTTCCGCAGCTACGCCGTAGGCAGAGGAGGAGAGCGGACTGCAGCGTGGAGCCTGCGCCGATGAGGAAGCGTCCCCGGGGTTCCACGGAGGAGCGGTCCGGTCCAGCGGGTCGGGGTTCTCCTGCCACCACGCTGTGTGGGCCATCGGTGTGGACATCGGTGCCGGAGGACTCTCAAGCTGCGCACACCATCACGCCAGCTGCGGAGCCCGACGCAGCTGAGTGGGAGCCTGAGGATGACCTCCTGACATCTGAGCCCGGATCTTCGCAGTCCTGGACGGCGTCAGAATCCAAGTTCAGGCAAGTGCTCTGCTTTGTCTTTCTCTTTTACCTCTTAGAGCATTTTTGCCTGTCTCAAGGGGAGATGAGCCGGGTGCAGCCGCCCGCTGCGTCCGAGCCTATCTCGCCGGGTTCTGGCGCTGCCGGTGATCCTGATCCCGGGTTTTTTCTCTCTCCTGAGCCTTCTCCCAGGGTCGCTGGCAAGGGGCTGCTCTCGCCTGCTGCGCCAGAGGTTCCGGTTTCGGAGTTGGAGGTCGAGTCTGGTGCGACGCCAACCCAGTCAGGTTCCGTCACGGGTGCACCGGAGGCCCAATCGGGGTCCACCTTGGGTCCGGTTCCGGCCCAATCGGGGTCCGACGTGGGTGCACCGGAGGCCCAATCGGGGTCCACCGTGGGTTCGGTTCTGGCCCAGCCGGGGCCCGACGTGGGTGCAGCACCAGCAGGTCCTGGATTCAGTGAGGGAGCTGCAGATCCCCGGCCGCCGGATGAGGGACAGGCTCATTCCCCGCTTCACCCTCATCACCATCGTCATCCTCCTCGTCTCCCTGAGGAGCGCTACCCATCTTCACCTGGGGCCGTTGGGGTTCCGATCGCTTCGCCCGGTTCTCCCTTGTCTCTCCCCTTTTCAGCGGGACCGCCGGCTACTTCGACCCAACGGTTCTGGTGGGCTAGCGATGCGGGTCGGCCGCCTGAAAGACTGTCTCGCCAATTTGGCTCTCTGGGTCGGCCTCCCGACATTTTGGACTCCCTGTGTGGCGACCTGGTCCGGCCGCCTGAAACTCTCTGCTTCCGAGCATGGGACCGGGGTAGGCCGCCCGAACTGTCCTTTTTCCCCCTCCCTGTTCTGTGGCCACTTGATGCCGGACGACCCCCCGAACCTTTTGCCCCCATCTGTCAGGGTCAGGACTGCACCCTTCCTGGGGTTCTGATTACATCTGTGAGACTGTTGGGGTGTGCGGGGGGGGGGGGGTTGATTTGTCATTTTTGTGGCTCACTCCTTTGTTGTTTCTGTGTTTGGTGGTTCTTTTCCCTCCACCCAATGTCAATTTGTTGTTTGCCAATATATGTACTGCCTATCTGATTCTGTTCTTGTCACCCACATTCAAGGGAGTATGGTCACCCACATTCAAGGGAGTATGGTTTTTTTTCTGTCTCTACTGCTTTGTTGGTCTTGTTACTTGCTTGTCCTTTTTTTGTCTCTCTCCCTCCTGCCAGCACCCCATCCGCCCACCCTAGGGGGGGAGGGGGGGGGCTTGGGTGTTACTCGGGCCGCTCAGAGCTCGGCCTCGAGGGGGAGGTACTGTCATAGCCCGAGTGTCGGTTCTGTCCACACTCGGGTCTTGTATCATATTTCCCTGGCTTTGGCAGCAGAGGATTCCTTCTAGCTCCTCGGGCTCTTATTGTGAAAGCGCCCGGGGGAGCTCCCTGCTGTCAAAGTCAGCTGCTGCGCTGCTGTCAACGGAGCAGCTGTGCTGCATCGGGGTCGTTAGCTGCCAGAGATAAAAGCAGGTGCTGAATGCTCCCCGATGCGGCAGTCTCTTTTTATCCCTGTTGATCTCTGTTTACCTCCGTAGTCCACTGTTAGCCAACTCGGGTATCTCCTGAAAACCCATCGGTTAACGTTCCCAGTTATCATCTTATAAGGTACGTTCTGTGAGACTTAACCTTCATTATTATTCCGTCTGGCGCATCGGGTGCCCCCCGGCTCAGACATCACCTTTTCCTTGTATGTATCCTGTGCTTGTCCATCCCTCACTATAAATAAACATCACTGCAAAACTCACTGGTGACTGTGGCGTCTTCTGGTGGTCCGTGAGGGCCACCGTGACAGTAGACTGCCGCCAGAACACCCGGAGAAGAGGCGCGCACGGAGACGCCATTCACCGTGAGTTTTGCTGTATTGGACTGTTTGTTCCTACCTGTCTGAGTGTCTGCAGCTGGGAGTATGACGTCATCCAGAGGCCGCGGTCGACGCCTGGGCAGGCAGCTAGCGGAAGCTCTGGAGAATGTGGACAGCACCATCTTTTCCGCTATGCTGTGGGACACTCCCAGCAACATTCAAAGACATTTGAACTACGCTGAGGAATTTCTGCTCAATCTCCCCCTCGAGTTTGACGATCACTCGGAGGTGATAGCGAGGTGGGAGGAACTCGCCGCTCAACGCGAGTCACTTCGTGGGCTGGAGGAGAGGAGCAGGAAGCAGGGGAGAAAGCATCCTCGCTCCCTGCGTCGTTGTTCTGTTCCCGTCCCGGAGCAGAACCAGGAGTACGTGCCGTCTGGGAGCCGACGACGATGTCGGCGTAACGACGCGGGCTCTCCTCAGCAGAATCCTCAGCTTATAAGGTACGTTCTGTGAGACTTAACCTTCATTATTATTCCGTCTGGCGCATCAGGTGCCCCCCGTCTCAGACGTCACCTTTTCCTTGTTTGTATCCTGTGCTTGTCCATCCCTCACTATAAATAAACATCACTGCAAAACTCACTGGTGACTGTGGCGTCTTCTGGTGGTCCGTGAGGGCCACCGTGACAGCTTCACACGGTCCAATATCCAAAAACAGCATACATACAGACAAAAGTAGGGAGCAAAGAGCCGCTCCACAGACGTGCACTGCCGCCATGTTGCCATTTAACAATTTATTTAATAATCAGTGTGGGCACATAAGTGAACAGAGATGTAGCCACACACACAAAAAAAGTGAACACCGCGGTTGTTGTGGTTGGTCGTTTTCCTCCGCGGTAGGTGTGTCCATAGCACAGTATTACATACTTGCGGTTATCGCGACAGCCCTACGTGGAACAAACAGAAGTGTTGCTATGCTAACGCAGAGGGAGTATTGCCTTTTCGCTTTTACGCAGCGCACGGAGAAGAAAGATGGATTTACGTGCAGGGTTACAACACAAACACATTTAATGAAGAAGAGACAAACAGTTCCAAAAATAGTGCCAACATACAAAAAAGGCAAACAGGATACACTTACAGATTAACACGGCGGGACGTGTTGCAGGCAGACCACAGCGTAATGTGGCGAAAGCAAGCCACAGAGTAACGTGGCATGATAATGACAGGAACAATAATCCAGCAAAACTAGACTGACAGTGAGCTGCTTAAGTACAAGCACTGATGACAGAAATAATTGGGTACACCCGAGTGAGGAGCGAAAAGAATAATTACAAGGAGTGGAATCACCTGACATCCAAGAGAGGGAGGTGTGGTCTGGCTGGCAGACTGACAGGCCCGCCCACACCAAGTGTGGGCTAAACGAACTGTCTGACAGCCTGTCAGCCAGGAAATAACACACAGAGAAGAGTCACAGAACCGGGAACCGGACCGGTTCATGACAGAGCCCCCTCTCAAGGTGAATTCTAGACACCCAAGGTAACATGGCAAAGAAAGGACACCCCCCCCCCCCCCGAGTCCAAAAGTGTGGAGGCTCGGGAGGCTGCCCCGAGTCCCAGGCCCAGCAGACAGTCCGGTGAACAGAGTCTGGTGGCCAGCCAGAAAACATGGGCCACCTGACCCAGAGACTCAGTCCTTCAGGCGGCCAGCCAGCGCTGTTGAGCCACCAGGACCGAAGGGGTGAAGCAGGAGGCGGCCTGCCCACCGGGAGGCTCACTGGTGGGTGACCGGACCGTAGGTAGGGAACCCCCACGGCGTCAGACAAGGAAGAGGAAGGGGCCACAACGGCGTCTACCTGAGGAGAGGAGAGGTCCACGACGGCATCTGGCAGAGGAGAGAGGGCCCTGGCGTCCTCAGGCTGGCCGGCAGTGCCCTTGGTGGTCCTGGCTTGGGACTCGGCTGCACCCGTGGCAGCTCCAGGCTGGAGCTCAGCTGCACCTGTGGTGGACCCTGGCGGGCCAACGCTGCACCCATGGTGGACCCGGGCTGGGCCAACGCTGCACCCATGGTGAGCGGTCCAACCCGCAGGAGCACCAAGCTGAGGAGGTGGTCTATTGGAGGTGCCCGGATGACCTCAGCGGGAGGAGCTGGAACCGTGACGTCATCCGCTGGTTGGACCAGACCCACAGATTCATCTGATGGTGTTGGGTTTTCTCCGGCGACCCTGAAAGAGGACTCAGACACAGAACAAGAGGAGAACTCAGGGTTGCTGACAGTGGCGGAGCCCGGCGAGGCGAGCTTAAATGCAGCGGGTGGCTGCACCTGACTCTCCTCACCAAGATTCAGGCAAGATTGCTCCAGTACTGAAAAGAGGAAGACAAAATAGAGCACTTGCCTGAGCTCGAGCTCCACCGCCATCCAGGACTCTGATGAACTTGACGATGTTGTCTCAGGCCTGGCCTCCAAGAGGTCCAGCTCTGGCTCCCATTCCGCCGCGATAGCCTCAGCAGCTGGCATGATGGTGGTAGCAGTCCTGTAGTTCCCCGGCAGCGGCTGCAACGCAGGAGACTCCTCCGGTGTGATAGCTGGGGAACAGCTCCGTGCTGGCTCCGGAACAGGATCCTCTGGGGCCACGGCTCCTCCACCGTCCAACGGCTCTGCTCCAGGACCGGCGGACACTCAGAGAAAGATGGGGGAGACACGGAGAGAATTGAGGAAGAGTTAATAGCTGCAGCCGGAGGGGAGAGCTCAGCGGACTGCTTAAACTGAGGCTCTCCCCTTGGAGACAGACAACGTTTATCATTAGGATGCTGAATAAAATGAAAAAACACTTGCCTGTCCTCCCAGTCCTTGTTGTTAATGGCTGCAGACGCCGGGCAGTCATCTCTCTCTGTGCCTATGGTAGATTCAGGCCCCATGGTGAAGAGTGGAAGAGCCGTTTCTACAGCGACAGAGGTGGGTGTAGCCGAAGGAGGCCTGGAAGATCTCTCGACAACGGAAGGACTCGTCACAGTGACTGGGAGCACTGCAGCAGCGAAAAATACTGAGTATAAGGACGGCCCTGCAGCGGGAGTAGTCTGACCTGACGAGGGAGAAGTGGCTGTTGAAGAGAAGGGCTTCCTCCGGTGTTTAGACGCAGGATGGCTCTGCCGCATAGGTACTGGAGTTGGCGATGAGCGTGCAGGATTCAGCGCAGGAGCCATCCTCTCACCCTGCAGTGAAAAAATGGAGGAGAGAATTTCTTCCACCCTTGGATGGCTCCACAGGCTAGGGAACGCCTGCATAACATGGGCCGCGCTGCTCCGGCTCCTCTGAACCATCATCGGGGAGCGAGAGACCCGTGCCTGTGACAAAATGTCTTCCAGGAGACACACTGCATCTATGGTGAACTCCAGAGCAGGTAACCCAAGAAATAGTTCAGAAAGAGAAAAAATAACGTCTGGGTGTAACCCACTAAATCTTTATATGGCTGGATTATTCTGTCATGAATTCCCCGTGCGCTTTTACACAGCACACGGAGAAGAAGAGAGACAGATTTACGTGCAGGGTTACAACACAAACACATTTATTAAAGAAGAGACAAACAGTTCCAAAAATAGTGCCGACATACAAAAAAGGCAAACAAGATACACTTACAGATTAACACAGTGGGACATGTTGCAGGCAGACCACAGCGTAATGTGGCGAGAGCAAGCCATGGAGTAACGTGGTGTGATAATGACAGGAACAATAATCCAGCAAAGTTAGACTGACAGTGAGCTGCTTAAGTACAAGCAGTGATGACAGAAATAATTGGGTACACCCGAGCGAGGAGCGGGAAGAGTAATTACAGAGAGTGGAATCACCTGACAGCCAAGAGAGGGAGGTGTGGTCTGGCTGGCAGACTGACAGGTCTGCCCACACCAAGTGTGGGCTAAACGAACTTTCTGACAGCCTGTCAGCCAGGAAATAACACACAGAAGAGTCACAGAACAGGGCCAAAAGGATAAACCGGCCCGGTTCATGACAGGCTGGTGTCTCATTAGAGGTGGAGTGCCAAAGAGAGCAGGCTGCTGCCGTCAGTCTCTTAAATAAGGCAGGACGTGATGACATCAGCCATGCATCTGTCGTCACATCCGCACAGTCTGTTGCTAAGATGGGACTTCACAATATTCACCCCTCCCCCCGGGAAACCCAGAAAACATAAACATTTTCAAAACTCTTAAAACTCACAATAGTATTGTAAACAGAACCTGGGCCACCGGGTGGACCACCAGTTGATGCTGCACGACTGAGTGGATTATTTTGCCACTTTGAACCAGTTATGCTCTGCTAAACAGTCTTAACAGAGTCACTGCTGTGGTTTGAGTTTAGAGGCCTCTGGCAAGCCCAAGGTGGGTGCAGCCCTGGCGCTGGATGCGGTGGATCTGGATGTTCTGCTGCAAAGTCCTAGTCCGGGTCCCACACTGGCTGGATCAGCTCCAGCGTCACGGCTTGGTCTGGGGCAGCTGCTCTCACCCTTCACAGATGGCTGGTGTGCCATCTCGAATCATTGGCCATCTGGAAGGTGGCTGGCCCCAACTGCGTGGTGATTCTCATCGGCGATGACGGGACCATTTGTGGGTCCAGGCATTCGGATCGTCGGACCCAAACCCATTCCAGCACTGCAAGCGGCAATCAGTTCAGCTGCATTCAGGGTTGTTGTTGTTGTGGCAGCATGCCTTTCACACCAGTGGCAGGACATGCCCTCAATTGGCATTGCTCTGCTGGGTCCTGCTGGGCCATGAACTCTCTATCCTGCAGCACTGTGGCAGCTCCGCCACAGTGGAGCCGCGCAAGGATGCAAGATGAGTCCGGCTTCTGCCCCCTTTCTCCTGGTGCTGATTGTGGTCGCAGCAGTGGGTCACTGTCGCCGCCGACAGGACATGCGCTGGGTTGTCGTCATTCATCAGGGTCCCCTTTGGAAACAAACTCCATTTCCTGCATCTCTGCAGCAGCTCCTTCAGGCTTATGCCAGGTGAGGATCAGAGGTGAGTCCAGTTTGTGCCCTCTCTCCGTGCTGTGCTCTCTCTGTGGTGTCAAGCTTGGAGCGGCTGTACCCTCGTCCGGGTGTGTTGCGCTCCCATCATCAGCGGTCAAACAAAGCCCAAGGTTATCATGGATAGTAAAGCCCAGTTCATGAAAAAGATCACACCTCAGGATGTTGTTCCCGTGTGTGGCTATGAACTCTGGAAGGATTCTTGACACGTAGCGAACCATCAGCGATATGGTCCCTATGAGGCTGATGGGTGTGTGGAAACAGCCGTACAGCTTCGCTGGATTCTTCCCAATAGGATGGTTAGGGAAGATTTTTTTTACAGTGATCCAGTTCATCATAGATCTCACAGCGGCAGTGTCCAGCAACAACGGTAAGCTGACATTGTCTAGCCTCACCGTGCACCACTTGTACGCCACCCTTCTGAAGCCCACTGTGTGGATGGTGGTTGTTGGTGGTTCTGTTGAACGGGGTAGCAGATTTGATGTTAGTTGTGTCGATCGGTACACCTTAGCAAAATGATTAAGCTTGCTGCATCGTTGGCACCGCTGTCCCCTTGCCGAGCAAGATCTCACTCGCTCTCTATGCATCGGGGAGCCACAGTACCGCACGAATAGTGTCTCGTGATGTTCCTCAGTCCTATATATATATATATATATATATATATATATATATATATATATATATATATATATATATATGCTGTTTGTTTACACTTCTAGCCCTCATTAACACATCCATAGCAAGAGTATATGGGTTCCCGACACTTTGTTTCAGCTCTACGGAGCTCCGGTCCATCTGTCTGCAGGTGAGTGGCAGTCTTATTTTCCATTGTTGATGCTTTTACTCTAAGGCTGATCAGCTATCACTATCAACTCCCTCAGACGTGAATTTGTGTGTTTTCCGCATGTTTGCAATCAACTTTACACGTAGACAAATGACATTTAATCCTAAATAAGAGTCTATAGTTTTGGTAAGTAGACATACAGATACCTACTATAAAGTGGTCAGAACAGACGTAGATCTGGGTTACATAAACATTTTATGTGATGCATATAACCAAGGAGGTTTTAATGTATTTTTCAAACATCTAATATAATTTCTAAAGTGAACTGGATTAAACATTTTATTTAAATGTGTCCTATAGAGGGCATTGGTGGTAAAATGACTGACAGAATCATATAAGACATTTAGCCACTCAAGTGCTCCCTTGCAGGTAAAGCGGCAAATTACATCTCCATAGTCAAATAGTGGTAGAACTGTCATCATGACCAGGGTATGCTTAGCAGATGCAGTGAATTAGGAATGGTTTCTGCAAAGGAAGCTAAGTCTGGCTTTTACTTTAGACCAGGGCTATTCAATTACAAAATCAGTTGGGCCACAATTTAAAATCAAGACATGTAACTGGGCTGCACATGTTCAGCGATTTGTGGAATATGACAAATTTCAAACCAACACAGATCAATATGATGAAAAATATGCACTTTTTACTCATTGTCTTGGTTTTAACCCTTTAACTGCCCTAGGTGCCATGAGGCGCCTGGGGAAAGGCAAGGCAACTCAAGCACCCCCCCCCAGTGGTCAAGAGTGGTAAAAAATTTTCTCAATAAAATAGTTCAGATTTCCAAGGCTATAACTTGAAAGGTACAAGAGATAATGGCTTACTGTCAATTAGAAAGATGTGTGGAGATCACGAAATGATGAGACTGGTTGCTTTTTAGTTCCAGTTTATTGCATCTTACATCTCCAGCCTTCTCTCTCTCTCAGACAGAAACAAAGAGGAAGTGCTGCAATAAACCCACACATATATATATCATGCACCCCCACAGACAGAGTCACCCACTCAAGTCAAATCCCTCTATTCATCCCTCACACCAAAAGTCACACATTCACATTACATCAAATCTTTCTATTCATAACGTACATCAAAGGCAAAGTCCATGTTACATCCTTCCATTCCCGCTTAATCCGAAGTTCCTTCAGGCTCTCGTCCCTGAGCCTCTGTCCTTCTTCTAAGTCCGCAGGTGGCCCAGACTCATTGTCCATTTGAGGCGTGAGGTCAATCCACATTGCAAGCCCACGGTCCTTCTGTGTTTAAACCTAAGCATGCAAATACAGTGGGGTAAAAAAGTATTTAGTCAGCCACCAGTTGTGCAAGTTCTCCCACTTAAAAGATGAGAGAGGTCTGCAATTTTCATCATAGGTATACCTCAACTATGAGAGACAAAATAAGAAAAAAAAAATCCAGAAAATCACATTGAAGGATTTTTAATGAATTAATTGGTAAATTTCTCAGTAAAATATGTATTTGGTCAATGACAAAAGTTCATCTCAATACTTTGTTATATACCCTTTGTTGGCAATGACAGAGGTCAAACGTTTTCTGTAAGTTTTCACAAGGTTTTCATACACTGTTGCTGGTATTTTGGCCCATTCCTCTATGCAGATCTCCGCTAGAGCAGTGATGTTTTGGGGTTGTCACTGGGCAACACAGACTTTCAACTCTCTCCAAAGATTTTCTATGGGGTTGAGATCTGGAGACTGGCTAGGCCACTCCAGGACCTTGAAATGCTTCTTACGAAGCCACTCCTTCGTTGCCTGGGCAGTGTGTTTGGGATCATTGTCATGCTGAAAGACCCAGCCATGTTTCATCTTCAATGCCCTTGCTGGTGGAAGGAGGTTTTCACTCAAAATCTCGCGATACATGGCCCCTTTCATTCTTTCCTTTACACGGATCAGTCGTCCTGGTCCCTTTGCAGAAAAACAGCCCCAAAGTATGATGTTTCCACCCTCATGTTTCACAGTAGGTATGGTGTTCTTTCTCCTCCAAACACGACAAGTTGAGTTTTTACCAAAAAGTTCTATTTTGGTTTCATCTGACCATATGACATTCTCCCAATCCTCTTCTGGATTATCCAAATGCTCTCTAGCAAACTTCAGACGGGCTTGGACATGTACTGGCTTAAGCAGGGGGACACGTCAGGCACTGCAGGATTTGAGTCCCTGGCGGCGTAGTGTGTTTCTGATGTAGTCTTTGTTACTTTGGTCCCAGCTCTCTGCAGGTCATTCACTAGGTCCCCCCATGTGGTTTGGGGATTTTTGCTCACCGTTCTCATGATAATTTTGACCCCACGGGGTGAGATCTTGCGTGGAGCCCCAGATCGAGGGAGATTATCAGTGGTCTTGTATGTTTTCCATTTTCTAATAATTGCTCCCACAGTTGATTTCCTCACACCAAGCTGCTTACCTATTGCAGATGCAGTCTTCCCAGCCTGGTGCAGGTCTACAATTTTGTTTCTGGTGTCCTTTGACAGCTCTTTGGTCTTGGCCATAGTGGAGTTTGGAGTCTGACTGTTTGAGGTTGTGGACAGGTGTCTTTTATACTGATAATGATTTCAAACAGGTGCCATTAATACAGGTAACGAGTGGAGGACAGAGGAGCCTCTTAAAGAAGAGAAGAAGTTACAGGTCTGTGAGAGCCAGAAATCTTGCTTGTTTGTAGGTGACCAAATACTTATTTTACCGAGGAATTTACCAATTAATTCATTAAAAATCCTTCAATGTGATTTTCTGGATTTTTTTTTTCTCATTTTGTCTCTCATAGTTGAGGTATACCTATGATGAAAATTGGAGACCTCTCTCATCTTTTAAGTGGGAGAACTTGCACAATTGGTGGCTGACTAAATACTTTTTTGCCCCACTGTATGTGAGCTACATACAGTTACATACAGTTATGAATATGGGCGCTACATCACCCCCCCCCCCCAAACGCCCAAGAATGGACAAGACAACCACATTATCTCAATGGGCAATACAGCGTATGTCACCCCCCACCTGCAGAAACTACAGCACAGTCTGCTCAAATCACACATCACCCCACACGTAGCCTAGGCTTCAACCTCTTCCCGAACCTGCTGTAAGCAGGCTTCACAATCCGTGTGGCGCCGTCCTGCGGCGAATCTGTGGAGTGAGAGGGAGAAAGGTTATTTGATCCTTGCGGGGGCGCCTGGGGCCACTCCCTGGGGGGCCTGCCGCGTCGAGGTGCCTGCGCCAGTCGTACAGACTCGTCATGCAACACAAAGGCAGGCTTTAATCTATCAATACTGATTGTTTCTTTCCTGCCTCCCAAATCAAGCACAAAATATTTGTCCCCGGTTTCCAGCACTCGAAATGGACCGTCATATGGTGGGCGGAGACTGTGTTGCTGAGCATCGTGCCTAACAAAAACAAATTCGGCGTTTTGTAGAGCTTTGGGAACAAAAACACGCGGAAAAGTGTGATGCGCGGGGCCGGGGAGCGTCTCTGCCCCCACGCCACTCAGAAGTCCCCGTGCTGGGGGGCGCCCTGGCACCGCATGGCTCGGTAGGAACTCACCAGGCAGCCTGAGAGGTTGAGTAAAAGCTAATTCCGCGGGTGAGGCGTTTAAATCCTCTTTGGGTGCTGAACGCAACCCCAATAAAACCCAAGGTAGCCTGTTTACCCAATCTGCATCCGTGAGCGACGCTCTCAGGGCTGCCTTCAAAGACCTGTGAAAACGCTCGCATAACCCGTTAGCCTGGGGATGATACGCGGTAGTGTGGTGGATTGTCGCTCCTAAGCTGCTGGCCATCGCTGACCACAGTTCCGACACAAATTGAGGTCCCCTATCGGATGTATTGTCCGACGGGACCCCGAAAAGAGCTACCCAGGCCGTTAAAAAAACGCGAGCCACCTCTGCCGCTGTGGTCGTTGTTAGCGGGACCACTTCTGGCCAACGTGTGGTTCGGTCCACCATTGTCAAGAGGTGTGTGAACCCTCGTGACGGCGGTAGCGGGCCCATGAGGTCCACATGCACATGATCGAACCTCTTAGCCGGGATGTGAAAAGGCTCTAAGGGGGCTTTCGTGTGCCTGTGGATTTTGGCCTGCTGGCAAGCCATGCAGGCTGCTGCCCACTCTTTCACGTGCTTGCGCAGGCTTGGCCAAACAAACTTCTCCGCAACCATTTTTACAGAAGCGCGTACCCCTGGGTGCGCCAGGGAGTGAACCGCGTCAAAAACTCGGCGGCGCCAAGCGGCCGGTACCACCGGGCGCAGCCGCCCGGTGGATACGTCGCAGATGAGGGGGGGCAAACCGGCTTGTAGAATCCTGCTCTCCAGCCTTAACCCTGTTGGTCCAGACTGGAGCGCGCGCACGTCTGCATCTCCGCTCTGTTCCGACGCCATGGCTGCATAATCTATCCCCATGTGCACCGGGGCCGCGTGCGTGTCCGTGCCGCTAACTGGTTCCGCGGCCGCGGCCGTGCAATCTGCATCCGCGCGGACAGGTGCTGTTACCGCGCGGGAGAGACAATCTGCTACAACATTAAGCTTACCGGCTACATGCTGAATGTCGGTGGTAAATTCCGAAATTGCGGCCAGCTGCCTCTGCTGCCGTCCGGACCACGGTTCCGAAATTTTGGACATTGCGAAAGTAAGTGGTTTGTGGTCGACAAACGCGGTGAAACGCCGCCCTTCCAGCCAGAACTGGAAATGGCGAATGGCCAGGTGGAGCGCCAACAGCTCCCTGTCAAACGCGCTGTATTTCCGCTCGGCATCACGCAAGGATCTGCTGAAAAAAGCGAGCGGCTGCCAAACCCCGGCGACCTGCTGCTCCACCACGGCCCCGATGGCCACGTCTGATGCGTCGGTGGTTAGCGCTATGCGGGCTGATGGGTCTGGGTGTGCCAGCAGTGCCGCGTCCGCCAGTGCTGTTTTAACCTCCGTGAACGCGCATTCCCGCTCCGGGGACCACTCGATCACATTGGAGGGCTTCTGCTTTTTAAGCACAGTGTATAACGGCTGCATGAGCTGCGCTGCGTGGGGTATGAAACGGTTATAAAAATTTACCATTCCTAAAAATTCTTGCAACGCTTTAACCATTTGTGGCCGAGGGAACTCTGCCATTGCGCGTACCTTGGCCGGTAGAGGGACTGTCCCCTCTGGGGAAACGCGGTGTCCCAAAAAATCGATTTGCGCCACGCCAAAATGGCACTTGGCTGGGTTAATTATCAACCCGTGCTCCTCCAACTTCTGAAAAACGGTCGTGAGGTGTTTTTCATGTTCCTCCTCGGAGGCACTGGCGACTAAAATATCGTCCAGGTAGACAAAAACAAAAGGGGGATCGTGCAACACGGCATCCATCATTCGTTGGAAGGTTTGCGCGGCGCCTTTAAAGCCAAAAGGCATGCGTAAAAATTCGAAAAGTCCGAACGGGGTTATTACCGCTGTTTTGGGGATGTCGTCTGCACGGACTGGGACTTGGTGATAGCCGCGAACCAGGTCTGTTTTAGAAAAAATGCGCGCCTTCGCTAAGTGCACTGAAAAATCCTGGATGTGCGGAATTGGGTAGCGGTCATGCGCCGTGGCATTGTTCAGCCTGCGGTAATCACCACACGGTCTCCACGAGCCATCAGCCTTAGGGACCATATGAAGCGGGGAAGACCACGGGCTCTTCGAGCGGCGAATTATGCCCAACCTTTCCAGGTTGGCGAACTCCTCACGCGCAATGGAGAGCTTAGCTGCATCCAAGCGCCAAGCCTTCACAAAAACCGGCGCGCCAACTGTGGTGATGAAGTGTTCCACCCCGTGTTTCGCAACCTTAGCTGAAAAAGTGGGAACTGTGAGTGCTGGGAACTGGGTGAGGAGAGTGTGAAACTTACCGCCTGCTGTGGCAACGTTAGTCTGTACTGGTGGCGGGGACACTCGAGCTGCACAAGGAATAGAATAAAAAGAGAGTGCATTAATCAGGCGTTTATTCCTCAGATCTACCAACAAGCCATGTGAGCACAAAAAATCAGCGCCTAACATGTTGAAACTCACTGCCGCTACAATGAAAGTCCATTCATAGTTGCGGCCGTGTAGGGAGAGTTGCAGAGTCCTTTCTCCGAACGTCTTGATGGATGAGCCGTTCGCCGCCGTTGCCCCATCCCCGCTAGGTCCATCCAAGCGGTCCGCATAGGTCGCGGTGATGAAACTCCTCTGGGCTCCGGTGTCTACGAGGAAATGCCGCCCAGAGCTCGCATCTGTTAGGTAAAGCAGCTTATTGTGCTCGCTGAGAGTCGAAGCTGCTAACAACCCCCGGCTTTGGCGTTTCCCTGCTTCTTGAAGCTGCACGGCGGGATGCATCTGTAAGCCCTCTCCGCGAAGCGTCGATGGTAGAAACAGAGGTCGTCCCCTCCTCTGCTTCGGGACCGCGCTGCTGCCGTCGTCGCTGGGGTGGCTTCTGCTGCCTCCAGCTCCTCCCTGCCCCCGGCCACTGCGCCGAGGTCTGCCGCTGCCGCGGACATCACCTGCTCACCGCAGGCATCTAGGTGTCGCTGCGCTTCTGCGGCCAGCGCACGGAAGTCCTGGTGGTTCACACATTTCATGCTGGACAGGGTACCTCTCATGTGCGCCGGGAGGGTCCTCAAGAAAATGTGCTTAAACAAGAACTTGTCGTCTTCCGTCCCGAGCAGCTGCAGCATGTCCTCCATCAGCTCGGCCGGCCTGCGTCCTCCACGGTCTTGCAGGTCGAGGAGCCTCCTGGCCCTCACCTCGGCTGAGGGCATGAAACTCGAAATGAGGGCGGCTTTCAGTGCTTCGTATTTGCCAGCAGCGGGCGGCTGCTGCACCAAGCTCCGCACGCACCGAGCCGCGCGGCTGTCGAGTCTTGCGATGACATGGTGAAATCTGGTGTCATCCGCTGTAATTCTCCCGAGCACGAACCGCGATTCCGCGTGCTGGAACCATGAGTGCGGGTCTTCTTGCCAGAACTCGGGGAGCGTGAGTGAGACCGCACTCGTACGGACGGTCCCCGGTGAATCCGGGTCAGAGTGCTCGTCTCCTGACATCTCACGTCTTGGTCACCAATGTGGAGATCACGAAATGATGAGACTGGTTGCTTTTTAGTTCCAGTTTATTGCATCTTACATCTCCAGCCTTCTCTCTCTCTCAGACAGAAACAAAGAGGAAGTGCTGCAATAAACCCACACATATATATATCATGCACCCCCACAGACAGAGTCACCCACTCAAGTCAAATCCCTCTATTCATCCCTCACACCAAAAGTCACACATTCACGTTACATCAAATCTTTCTATTCATAACGTACATCAAAGGCAAAGTCACACATCCATGTTACATCCTTCCATTCCCGCTTAATCCGAAGTTCCTTCAGGCTCTCGTCCCTGAGCCTCTGTCCTTCTTCTAAGTCCGCAGGTGGCCCAGACTCATTGTCCATTTGAGGCGTGAGGTCAATCCACATTGCAAGCCCACGGTCCTTCTGTGTTTAAACCTAAGCATGCAAATATGTGAGCTACATACAGTTATGAATATGGGCGCTACAGATGTAGAATATGATCCAAAGTTTCAGATAGGAATAAATTTATGCATCTAATTTGCATAATGTCATTGCAGTGATATAAATTACATAACTCAATCAAAAGTGGACATTGGACACATTTACATAAAGAATGGTCCGTTTTTTTTTTTACACCGATTTGTCTACAGGGGTATGTTTTTATCTAATCTTCAAAGTATATGAACCAGAAAATCAATAAAATGTAAATAAAAAAAAACATATATTTCTCTTACCTGTTGCCGGGTGGGGGGGCTCGCCTGCCCACATGACCGGTCCATTTTCGTCCATCGTAGTCGATGTTTGTGTGTTTGCCCAGCCATTTACACAGTGTACCACATCTACAAACGCTTATGATTACCCCACGTGAATTTCGTTTGTATTACACGGCTATTTTTTTTGTTTGGTGCATTATTCCTGTGGGAATCCATGCTGCCTGTGGGCGCCACCATCTTGGTACTGGTAGCTCAGTTTTTCGTCCATTGTGGTCGATGTAACACGTTTACTTAGTAATTTACACCTGTGTACCACATCTACAAACTCTTATGATTATCCCACATGATGTTACGACCCGAGCACTGGGTTCTGTCCGCGCTCGGGCCACGCACAGTTGTGACAGCTGTTGTATTCTGGCCTCACCGGGCTCTTATTGTGAAGGCGTTCGGTGGGGCTTCCATCTGTCAAGGTTGGTCAGCTGTCTGTCATCACTGCTCGTTAGTGTTCACCTTTATAAGGCGGGCACTGACGGCAGTTAGATTGCAGGAGTATTGTCTAATCCTCGTCAGACATTCATCGTCCTCGTCATGTCAGGTTCGTGTGTACATTCTCGTGCTTATGCTTGCTCATGTCATGTCATGTTTTAGTTCGTAAGTGGCTGGGGTTAGCCTTACGGTCCCATGCTCTATGTTTAGTGTATCTTCGTCACTGTCTCTCATAGTCTTGTGTCTTGTTAATAAATTACCATCATTGCAAAACTCACCGGTGGACTCTTGGCATCTTATGGTGATCCGCGAGGGTCACCGCATGACAGTATACTCCTGCAATCAGACGTCTAAACGGAGACGCCACACCGAGACGCCTTTTTCACCGTGAGTTTTTGCTTTTTTGGACGTTTGTTCTTTTCCTGTCTGGGTAAGGTGTGCTGGAGGAATGCCGTCGCGGAGGGGCCGCACTTGGAGTCCGAGCCACGAGCTGGCGGATGTCCTGGAATACGTGGATGAAACGCTCATCTCTGCTTCCCTCCTCGACTACGACAGCGAGGTACACCGGTACCTGGACTGCGCTGAGGATGCGCTTAATCATCTTTCTCCCCACTACGCTGACCACCCTGAAGTCGACGCGATGAGGGATGACATCGCCGCACAGCGCGAGATACTCCGTATGGTGGAGGAGGACTACGGCAGGAAGCAGCGGAGGAGGCATCCTCGCTCCCCGTGCTGGGATACCGCTCCTGCCCTTGACCCGGTCCAGGAGTTCGCGCCATCTGGGGGCCGACGACGACGTCGGCACCGCGGCCCAGGCAATCCTCAGCAGAATCCCCGGCTGGACCTGCTGCCGGTGAAGCCCGTCAGCGAACTTCTGAGAGTGGCTCCACCTCGTCCTTCCAGGGGGCCCTCTGTCACCATCCAGCGGGGAGAAGGAGGAACAACGTCCCCTACAGCAGGAACCATCCCTCCTCCGGGAGAAAGGCAAGTGCATGTTAATTTATTACATCATGTTTGTAACCTGCCTTGTCTGACTCCTGGGGGCGGAGTTCGGGGTTCGCAGCCCCCCGAGCTCCCTCCACCTGCTGTAGAGATAATGACTAAACCTGCTGCCTCTGTGTCCCCCGCTGTTGAGCGGTCCGTGATGCCAGGCCGACGTCGTCGGATGAAGAGGGGACCTACAGTGCTGGAAAGGCTGGATCCGGCCCTGCAGCCACGTCGTGGACGGAGGATCAGAATCAGAATCAGAATCAGAAAAAGATTTATTGCCAAGTACATTAACAGATCACTGATAACATACGAGAGAATTTGACTTGACACAGTAATGAACCTGCATTTCCGTGCCGCGGCGCATCTGCAACGCGCCTATCAGCAGGAGGGTACAGGTCGCATAAAGATGACACAATAGGAAGGAGCAAAAAAATCATTGATTCAAAATACTGGTTACATACTTAATCAATATTAAGAGTTCAAGGAAAAAAAAAGCTCATGCACATATATTCACTACACACAGAATTCACAGGACACAAGAGAGCAGTGTTGTCTTTATTCAGTTCATGGATCAATGTGTGTGCGGTGTTGAGCAGTGTTGATGATAATAAGAGAGACCCAAGGACCCTTGGCAGAAGATGTTTTGTCTGTCTGGCGCCAGTCTTATCTGGCGCTGCAGCTAGCTGTCCAAGGCCTTGTGCTCATGATTTTGAAAAAACACAGTCTGCAGACAGCCAGGAGGAATTTTCATGGGGAATAATAATGCCAAATAGGACTGATCACAGAGAAGACTTGTATTTCTTCTGTAGATTCAGTACATTAATCCTTCATTGCGCAGCTTTGAATTCGTCGTGGAAAGACCTGAGCGAACCCATGATGTAATCCACCTTACGAGACAGTTCTCCAGTAGTCGCTATCAGGGTCTTCTCCAGTTTTTCAATTTGTTGGATGCACCTCGCCTGGCCAGCATTTTGATAGGTTGAATCCATCTTCAGCAATTTACGGTAAACCAAGACAATTCCCGTCCCAATCAGAATTATCCCAATCACCAAGATTACGAAGATAAACAAATCTTCAATATCTTCGATAGAGAGATTAGAGAGACACAGCATTTTCCAATTACCTGTGTCACGTAAATAGCCCACTGGAGCCGTTCCGGCGGGGCAGACAGCTTCCCCCGGAGCACTTTTCCTTGTTGAAAAAATAGTGTCAATTGTGTTCAAAGCCCAGCTTATTAACTCCATAATTTCTTTTCGGCGGTCGCAGTTGGACGCAGACAGACAACAGCAAGCTGGGATCCAGTAGTTAGGAGGGGAGGAAAAAGTCAGAGCAGGAGAGAAGAAAAAAAGCGTCTACTCTCTTGGGAGGGCGGAAGTGAAAGGAGAAGAGCGGACTGCGGCCCGGAGCCTGAGCCGACGATGAAGCGTCCCCGGGTCTCCTCGCTGGAGCGGTACGAGCCAGTGGGTCGAGGATCCCCTGCCCCCACGCCATACGGGTTATCGGCGTGGACAGCAGTGCAGGAGGAACCTCAGGCTGCAGACGACATCTTGCCAGCTGCGGAGCCCGACGCAGCTGAGTTGGAGCCTGCTGATGAGAGTCGCCGCCCTGAACCTGGATCGTCGAAGTCCTGGGTGGCAACAGAACCCAAGTGCAGGCAAGTGCTCCCTCTTGTGTCTCTGTCCCCTGTTTTGGAGCATTTTTGCCTGCCTCTCGGGGAGACGAGTGAGGAGCAGCCGCCTGCTGCGCCCGAGCTCGTCTCGCTGGGTTCTGTTGCTACCGGTGATTCTGATCCCGGTTTTCTTGTTGTTTGTGAGCCTCGTTGCAGTGTCGCCGGCATGGAACCAGTCGGAGTCACTGGGTTGGAGGTCCCAGGTTCAGGGGTGGAGATCGTCAGCGGAGCTGCACCGACCCAATCGGGGTCCGACGTGGGTGCGCCAGAGGACCAATCAGGGTCCACCGCAGGTGCGGTTCTGGCCCAATCGGGGTCCGACGTGGGTGCGCCAGAGGCCCAATCGGGGTCCACCACGGGTGCGGTTCTGGCCCAATCGGGGTCCGACGTGGGTACGCCAGAGGCCCAACGGGTCCACCGCGGGTGCGGTTCTGGCCCAGTCGGGGCCCGACGTGGGTGCAGCCGAAACTCAATCGGGGTCCAGCAGAGGTGCAGCGCCGGTGTGGTCCGGGGACGAGGGAGGAGCTGCAGACCTTTCGCCGTCGGACGGGTTACGGGCTCATCCTGGTCTTGTCCCTCTTCTCGGTCATCGCCCCTGCGCATCATCGCCGGGGGCAGTGGGGGTCCCTGTTCGCTCGCCCCGGCTCTCCCGAGTTTTGTCCTCATCAGGGAGGCCGCCACGGGTTGTTTTTCCCCGGGACTGGTGGCTGAGGGGCACGGGTTGGCCGCCTGAGGGACTGCTTCGCCGGTTCGGCGCCCCGGGTCGGCCACCCGACGTGTTATGTGTTTCGTTGGGCGACCTGGTTCGGCCACCAGAGGAGCGGACTTGCTGGGCGTTGAACTGTGGTGAGCCGCCTGGTCATGTTCCGCCTCCCATGACCACCCGCCGGCCGTTGGATGCGGGGAGACCGCCTGAACTGTTCCTATGGCACCGGGTCTCCACCGGTCGGCATAAACTGTCGGGGGGGGTAATGGTTACTTTCTGGTGTTGTCCTGATCCAGTTATTGTGCAGTTTTGTTTTCCTTGATGTTCTGTGTTCCTCTGTCTTGCAGTTGCTCTATTTTGTTTTGCCCTTAGTTAGGTATGAGTCAATTTTTCTGTTTTCCTGTACTTGGTTATTTGAAGTGTCACTTGAGCATTCACACAGGTGAGAAACCATTTTCTTGTGAAACATGTGGGCAAGGATTTATTTTTCTCTTTCTGTCCTGTGCTGCTGCTGTAATTATTTGAGCATTTAATTTAATCTCAGTATTCGGTATTTTGCCATTGTCCTGTATTTAGTTTTTCTGACCCAGTAATTCTGTTTTTTTTTTCTCCATGTTATCCTGTGCAATTTTTTGTGATCATTAGTTGAACATTTGATTTAATCTGAGTAGTTGGTATCTCTTGTCATTGTCCTGTATTTAGTTGTTTTTCTTGCCGGGTTTTGACTGTTTCTGGGTTTGGTCTCTCTCCCTCCGGACCTACCCCAGCCACCCACCCTAGGGGGTGGGGGGGGCAGGGTGGTCCGTGGGCGTTCTGAGCCCGCCCTTGGAGGGAGGGTACTGTTACGACCCGAGCGCTGGGTTCTGTCCGCGCTCGGGCCACACACAGTTCGCTGCCGGCCTTGACAGCTGCGGGTTGTATTCTGGCCTCACCGGGCTCTTATTGTGAAGGCGCTCAGTGGGGCTTCCGCCTGTCAAGGTTGGTCAGCTGTCTGTCATCACTGCTCGTTAGTGTTCGCCTTTATAAGGCGGGCACTGACGGCAGTTAGACTGCAGGAGTATCGTCTAAACCTCGTCAGACATTCATCGTCCTCGTCATGTCAGGTTCGTGTGTATATTCTCGTGCTTATGCTTGCTCATGTCATGTCATGTTTTAGATCGTAAGTGGCTGGGGTTAGCCTTACGGTCCCATGCTCTATGTTTAGTGTATCTTCGTCACTGTCTCTCATAGTCTTGTGTCTTATTAATAAATTACCATCATTGCAAAACTCACCGGTGGACTCTTGGCATCTTATGGTGATCCGCGAGGGTCACCGCATGACACATGAATTTCGTTTGTATTATGCAGCTATTTTTCCCGTTTCATGCAGTTCCAAACATGGCAGCATCCACATTGGTGTGTGAGCTCAAAGCAGAAAAAGGAATAATAATAATGAGGATTTCTTCTTCTTTGCTATATTCCATGTCAGCCATGATTCCTTCGGCGCATGTCTGCCACCTTCTAAACTGTCAGATCAATAGATATTAGTACAAATTCTCAGTATAGCCGGGGGAAGTCAATAAGTTGACACGTGCAGTTGCTGCGCTGTGCCACTGGGGGCGCGTGACCCATCCATTTAATCTGGGCAGTTAAAGGGTTAAATGTATGCTTGGCACATGGCAAAGGCACATCAAAAGTGCATAAAAACACAATAACAGTGCTGGGGTTGAGCAGAACTTGAAGTAGTAGAAATATTTTTCCTCTTGAACAACAATTAAATGAATAAAATGAAAAAATCAAATTCTGTAAATAATCATTTTGGTCACATCTTACTCAGGCATATCTCAAAGTGCATAAAAACTCAATGTGCACTGTCAGCAGCATTAACCTTTGTTTCCATTCTGAAATAAAATATGCTACGTCCTGGTCATAACTGACCTTGGCACATCACAAAGTACATTTAGCTGAATAAAAAAATGAATTGTCAAACACTTCAGTACACAAACCCCCAAGACAAGATTGATGACATTAACAAACATTGCACATCCACTACTGTGGTTTGTTTTGCTTTAAATCACCACATGTGTGAGTAGGAACCTCTTTTTATAACTACACATTCCATTACACACACACATATCAGTCCAGGCAGGGTTAAACTGATGATTTTCATCATCAATTTTGCGCCTCAGAGGTGACAGTGACATGTTTCAAGGTGCCTTCACATCAAACGTGAACGAACGAATTCGTTGCACAGCACCATTACATTTTAACTCAATGTAAACACATGAATAGACATGAATTCACCACCCGAGTGAGTTGCAGACAGGCAAAGTTGCCTTTATAACTTCTGCAGCTGTGCTCAACCTGCTGCTGAAATCCCCAAAACAACGTCATGCTTAGGTTTACATTATCCGACGGGGGGCTCACCTGAAAAAGTTGTCCCTACCTCCAAAACTTCACAAGATGATAGGCGTTTACATTGCTAGCCTGTTAGACTTGTTACTACATCCGTGGCAGGAGTCCATAGATAAATAACAACAACATCCCAATTCAGCTGAAGAGCTCCCAGTCCTTCAGCAGGGCTGAGATTGAAAAGTGACCAATGGTAGGCCGGTTTCGGCAGAGCGGCAAATGCTGATTCTCCACTGGCAAATACCACTTCTGATGTCAGAATCTCAAAGGTAGCGCTATCCCTCGGACGTGAATGTGCGGTTTTGCGTGTGCTCACCTCTTTCCATTAACTTTGTATGCATTTGCACTGCCCATTCACGTTTGGTGTAGGCTTGGTGTCTTGCCACTAGCACCATTAGCCACAGTCATAGCCCACACTTCAAAACAAATGCGCTGCATTGTGGGTTGACGGTTGTTAGGCTACGCGGAGTCTTGCATTTACAGTCTGTAGTAATTAATGGACTTCTGCAATTGTGTGAAACATGTTGGCCTTTGCTTCTCTGGCTGGACCACAGACTGGGCCTGGGCCACTCAGAAGTTGGTTCTGGGCCGCATGTGGCCCACAGGCCGCTAATTGAATAGGCCTGCTTTAGACTGTAGTTTGGTCAGGTGCTCTGTGAAGGACAGGTTGCTGTCAATCCAGACTCCTAGGTATTTATAGGAGAAGAACTCTTCAAGATTTTGGCTATCAGCAGCCAGGATAGTGCCAGTCTGAGAGGCACATTTGTGTCCAAACCACATGACCTTGGTCTTGATAGTATTTATAGTCAGGCCAATGGTAGAGAAACCCTTTTGTATTGACTGGAAGCTCTCTTGAAGAGTTTCCAAGACAATGTCTGCAGAGGGGCCAGTACCATACAGGTCTGTCTTGGACATTCGGGTAAAGAGAGGTGCAGAGCTGTCAGCTGATCACCACCTGGGTGGTCAGTTGGATCCTGTGATGGGGGAGGACGCTATTCAGACCCGGCAGACCTAACCGTACAGTGAGGGTGTGCTGGGAACGTCTGGCTGAGGCCTCTGTCCGAGAAGTTTTCAAGTCTCACCTGTGGAAGAACTTCGACCACATTCCAAGGGAGTCTGGAGACATGGAGTCTAAATGACCCATGTTCTCCACCTCCATTGTTGAAGCAGCTGCCCCAGAGCTGTGGCCACAAGGTCATTAGTGCATCTCGTGGTGGCAACCCCCAAACCAAGTGGTGGACATTAGTGGTGTGGGCAGCCATCAAGCTGAAGAGGGAGTCCTTTCAAGCTTGGTTGGCTTGTGGGACTCCCGAAGCAGCTGAGGTGTACCAGCAGGCCAAGCGGAGTACAGCTCGGGTGGCTGCTGAAGTAAAAACTCGGGTGTGGGAGGAGTTTGGTGAGGCCATGGAACAAGACTTTCGGTCGGCCTCAAAGAGATTCTGGCAAACCGTCTGGTGACTCAAGAAGGGGAAACAGGCAGACCCAGGACATGCTGAAGAGACTACGTCTCCCAGCTGGCCTGGGAACGCCTTGGTATCCTCTCTGAAGAGCTGGAGTAGGTGGCTGGGGAAAGGGAAATCTGGGCTCCTCTGCTTGAACTACTGCCACCGCAACCTGGACATCTGGAAAAGCGGTAGAAAATGGATGGATGGATGGATGGATGGATGGATGGATGGATGGATGGATAGATGGATGGTGACAATTTAGGGGAAAATTTTTTGTCCCATCAAAATTTGTTATCGTTGCAGGCCTAGGGGTAGGTTAACAGAAGGGAGGATTTTGAATCATTTTACCGATTAGGGGAATGGCCTATTTTTAATTTTTTGCAAAGGTTCAATTATTTGAAAGGAGAGCAGGGCATGGACAAGCCTACCACGGATGATAACGAGCAACTGCAACAACTGTAGTGTTCACTTTTTTTGTGTGTGGCTAAATCTTGTTGTTCACTTATGTGCTCCTATTGAATATTAAATAAATTATTAAATTTTAACTGTATTTTTATTGCCAGCAGCGTGTGTGCAGGGGATAAAGCATGTTATCTGTACTACTTTTGGTGAGATCAGATTGCTTGTGGCAGATGGGGGGGTGACAAAATATCCTAAATTTAATAAAATAATGGCTAGATGGGCCCCTTCTGAGTGGAGTGTTTATGATCCTGACGATTAAGCTCTGAGAGCTGCTTGTTTGCTGAGTGAATGTGATTTTTCAGACAGCGGCATTGTCCAAGAATCACTATGGAGAGACATGGAGACAAGAGCCACCCAAGGTCCTGCATGGAGTCTGTTCTGTTTAAATAAGCTGAAGGTCGCAGCTGTCTCCAACCAGTCCACAGACCCTGTAGTTGAAATACTGGAGTTACCGCCACTGCTTTATGAAAATGATCGAGTTTTGTTTTTGTTTTTTTACAGAATCAGCAGTCCATGACTGTAGGAAGATCTGAGCTACGCACAATTGTCACGCACGCACATAAGTTAAGAGTGGCACTGCAGCTGCAGCGATTCTCAACACAGCTTCCATCATTTGTTACATAAGTTATGAACCCTGTCTAAATTATGAGACCACAGGGTCCTAAAAATATTTGCAGTAATACGCATATCGTACTATTGAGCTATCTACTGTCACCACGGGGGAAATTCCTCCACCATGACAGCCCTAACGGAAATTTAATATTATATTTGTTGAAAGAAAAGCCTTTTCAGATTTCAGAGATTTCATACATTTAGTTATTTGGAAAAGATATTTATTTTTTGCCCATTTTTTGTCACTGACCTTTTGTCCTGTAAATACATAGTAAATGATGATGCCCATGTGACTGTGTGAGTTGATAATTTTGCAAAAATTTATGGGGAATTAAATATTTCCATGAGTATACAAGTAGTAAAAAAAATCAATATACCAAGTAAGTACAGTAAAATTTGTGCTACTATATATAACTTTTTTTTTGGTATTTAGGAGCGCCCTTTTTTTTGGTTGAGCACCTGCCCCCCTCCCCCCCGTGCCAAATGTCTGCACGTCACTGCTACAACATCACCTCCTTTCTTCATGTGTTACCTTGGTACCTCAGATACCTCTGCTACTAATGTGGACATTTTTACACATGAAATAACATCCTGAATGCTACCGAAACAACAAGAGTTGGTAACTAATCATACCAAGGCTCGTTTGGGTCTATGAAAAGTTTAACCTAGACCTTACCATATCCCATCATGCTAACAACACAGACAACAGTGGAGCAAACATACATGCTCAACTTAAAAAATCACAGACTGTGGAAATGGAGGAAAAAATATTGTGAGTGGAGAGATGCAAATGTACAAAATAACAAATGTAATAAATAAAGTTCCAAATCTGTTACAAGACCACTCTGAGGCAAATGCAATATCTCCCACCACTGTTTTCTTTGAAGATCTCAATATCTTACAAAAGGAGAGCAGTTTTTCACTTTTACATGTGCATCATCAGTGTATATCAAACCCTGGTACCAAGTTTCAAAATATTTTGAAGAAATGATGGAGGTCACTCATCCCAGGATGATGAAATCACTATGAGAGTGCTGAGATCTACTGAGCATTGATCTTGAACGAAAGCACAGCCTAGATCCAGACCCATCTGGGATGTGCTTAACGTCAAGGTCAATGGCCTAGGAGGAGATATGTTTTCGGGAAATCATAAATGCCCAGACCTCCTGACCTTTGACATTGACATTGACCTTGACCTCAACCTGGATCCAGACCTAAGGCTCATTGTCATCGAGTTTCAGTGAGAATTGAGGTACCGTATTTTTGGGACTATAAGGCGCACCGGATTATAAGGCGCATTAAAGCGAGGTAGTCGGAGCCGGGAAAAAAAAAATTTTGCGTGCATGGAAAGAAAATACTATCTATAGTCATTATAGACAGCGCGATTGTCTGCGAGTGTGAATGACCTGTTCCATGAGCAGGCGGAACGTTTTTAGTCTGTGGCTGTTTACATTACCATATTGGCCAGAATACTCGTTCGGTACTCGCTCGGTAATCAATACGTATGTAAATACGTATTTACAGCCATATTTACTGCTCCCGTTCACAGCTAAACGGGAGCAGTTTCGATGCCGAAATTTCACATACAAATCCTAATATACATGTTCTATACACCATCGGCTTTTGGGTATCGACTACTCGGATCTGGGATTTTTTTCTTTTTTTTTTTTGTTGTGTGCATGGAAAGAAAATCTTATCTATAGTCATTATAGACACATATAGCGCGATTGTCTGCGAGTGTGAATGACCTGTTCCATGAGCAGGTGGAACGTTTTTAGTCCGTGGCTGTTTACATCGCCATATTGGCCAGAATACTCGTTCGGTACTCGCTTGGTAATCGATACGGCCGTAAATATGTATTTACGGCCGTATTTACTGCTCCCGTTCACAGCTAAACGGGAGCAGTTTCGATGCCGAAATTTCACATACAAATCCTAATATACGTGTTCTATACACCATCGGCTTTTGGGTATTGACTACCTCGCGATCTGGGAAATTTTTTTTTTTTTTTTTGCGTGCATGGAAAGAAAATCCTATCTATAGTCATTATAGACACATATAGCGCGATTGTCTGCGAGTGTGAATGACCTGTTCCGTGAGCAAATGTACGTTTTTGGTCCGTGGCTGTTTACATCGCCAGGATACTCGCTCAGTACTCGATACGGCTCGCTCTCCAGCGGCAGCCCCGAGAAGTAAACAATGCAAACAAATGCCAGGACGCTTGAATTCTTTCGTCCCGAAAATATCATTTTTGAATATTAATTACAGCTAAACAGGAGCAGTTTCGATCCACGATCCATTGGCAGATAGTGGCGTAACTCGCTAGCAATTTAACTTTGAACGACCTGTTGACACCAATATAGCGGTTGGAGTTCTTTGGTTAATCCACCCGAAATGATGGCAAGCTCCGAATTAGTTTGCTTCACTTGGGTTTTGACAGTATCGGTGAGATGGGCGCGCATGGAGTGGCAGATCAATAGGGATGGAGATTTGTGGAAAAAGCCATCCAGCCATTATGTTGAAGCACATATTACTCCGCGAGGCTCCTGACTACCATAATGCTCCGACAATCCATCAAGCGGTTCGGCTTCGTAACTTACCAAAGTCGTACTAAAACATTTTTGACAGATTTTTGAGCGCCGTGCGCCACATAAAATCGGTTCGAGGTCAGTAAGCAGTAGTAGTTTCCTCAAATTATATAAGTGCCCAGGTCTCCTGACCTTTGACTTTCACCTTGGGTGCAGATTCACCTGCAATTTGTGCATCATCAGTGTGTATCAAACAATAGTACTAAGTTAAAAAAAAACATTTGGAACAAAACTGTAGGAGGAGTTGATTTCCCAAAACAGGAGGGACAGATGGACGGACAGATGGGCATTGCATAACATCCCCCTTTGGTCTTCAAACACTGAGGATAACAGCTATATGGAAAACCATTATTGCTCTCCACACTTGTTTTCACCATATGCACTAGACATTCCATATGCAGTATTTGTGAGCACAGTGATCGATAAAAACTTCAACCCCTAACCTCACTATTTTAATTTCTAACTCCAAAAAGCAGATCAAGTGGCGTTCAAATTTTTTTTTTTTTTTGTATACTTTATTGATCCCCAGAGGGGAAATTGAGGGCATCCACCTGGATGGATGAAGCAGCCACGGTACGGCGCTATCCCTTAACCATTCACACACACATTCACACCTAGGGCCACTTTCAGAGTCTCCAATTAACCTAACCTGCATGTTTTTGGCCTGTGGGAAGAAACCGGAGAACTCCCGGAGTAAACCCACGCAGACATGGGGAGAACATGCAAACTCCACACAGATCACTGTTGGTCAGGAGCTGGAATCAAACCAGGGATCCCATGGCCAAGGATGAGTTGCTGTGCTGCCGCAGTGCTAACCACTGCTCCACCGCACCACCCCAATGCCAAAATGCAAATAATATACTTAAGTTTACTGTCCACTGAACCTGTATTCACCATATAAACTTAATCCTTCTCCTAGCTAATGAACAACAGCCACCCATAAATACCTATAATCTCCACTTATATATTTTCAACGGGCAAATGCATAAGCTCATCCCTGTTTCTACCAGCCCTGACAAGCTAAAAAAAGATATCATTTACATGGCTTAATTCTGTTGAAATGTGCATATCTGGTGATGTGATTTGATTGATTTAGAAGATGTGATTTCCTATTCATTCCTATTTATTTCCTATAAACAGATTACAACATACTATTATGTGACACTGTATGGTGATTATTTACAAATTATATAAATAACATTAAGTAAGCAATGGTCCTTTTACACAGCACATCGACTGTTGAGAGATTGGGCCAGTTTTTGATCTGGGATCATTTGCGAGATCCTTGCATGTTTTGGACTGAGTCAAAACTTTAAGGAGATCATGGCGACTGTAAAGATCAATGAAGATCACTGGTAGATCAAAAATTGAGCAACTCTCTCAATGATCTCCCAATGATCTCCACCCCTGTGTAAATGGGTAAAAGTAAACTTTATTCATATAGCACCTTTCAAGAGCAGACATCACAATTAAAACAACAGATCGCAACATACAATAAAAGTGACAGTAAGTCTGGTACTCACCAGTCTGATTAGCAGTTCCCATTAAAACTGACAACTAAAGTTGTAATATCCTAGTTACATGGCAATGATAGCCAAACTATTGTTAGTTTCAGTTTGTTAGTATCTTACAATGGCTCACTTCCCTCATGTTTTATTTACAAATTATCAGAAGTGCCACAGCTGATGGGCATTTTTCTTCTTGACATTAGGTGAACTACTCTCGTTCATGTCTTCTTTGCACAGTTTACAGTTCCCTCTGAACTGAGCACCTTTGCCCCTACATTTTGGACTCTTACATAGCTGAATACTTTGAACAATCCACTTTGTAGGCAACTACTGGGTAATCAGAATGCTCCTTTAGCCTTAATTTTGTAACTATGGCTGTGTCTAAAATCAAAGCTAAAGAAACTAGCTCTGATTTTCTAGAGTGGCCAAGGTTACACTGTATACAGGATAGTGTGTTCACTATCTGTCAGTCATGTCTAAACGTATAGTGATTATGAAAGAGTTCGATTTATTAAAGCATGTCACAATTTCTGTGTTTCTTTGTACTTTTGTTAAACTTTCATTTATTTTGTCTTTACTGCATGGTAAATTTGTTTGTTAAATTCTGATTTCAGTGTTTAAAGACTTTCATGACTGACCACCCACCTTCCTCTGTTGTCCGCATTTGGGTCATACCATTGTGCACAACCAAAAAAAAAGAAAAACTCAGTCACGTTGACTGACTAAAAAAAAAAAAACTTTAAATGAAACAACATCATCCACAACTGAACAGACAATAGGAGAGTAGCTAACCTACCTGCAGGAAGCTGCACATCACATGATCCCCGAACATCGGGAGGCTGGGGCGGCTCTCTCGGTACACATGGATGGTGTAGATCGTCATGACAACTGGCTCTGGCTCACTGTCATCTGTCACCAGGATGCTGACCCTGCTGTTGCCAAGTCCAACTGGGTAGTTTGCCATCCTGAAGGGAAAAAAAATCTTTGATGATTTCATCAGTGAGATCAGAAGTCAAACAGCAGAGATCAGGAGTGGAATCTGGTCCAACACATTCTCAAACCAGGTGCACTGGTCACAGGATCATTATTTCAAGGTGAACATCCGCTCATAAGGAGGTTGGTGGACTGGTGGTGGTGTAACTTAGTGGCTTCTTATGCAAAAGACATTAGTTCACACCCCATTTTCTTGACACTGTCCCCTTCACCACCACCACCATTTTGTGATGTACAGATTCTGCTTAAATTTTCACTTTCACATGTTTTGTTTATGGAGTAATGGTGAGTTAAATTTGTGTTTATTTCAAAAACAAAGTGTTATTTTGAAATTCTAGCAAATTAAAAGTCAAGAAAATATGGTCATACAATGATACAAGTCTTTAGTTACACTTAATTTTGACCGGGCGAGCTGAAACAGAAGCAGACGGACAGACAGACAGGCGAACAGATACACACAGCCACAAACAGACACACTAACCGATTACTGTATGCCTCCATTTCACCGAGGCATAATTAGTGTCCTCAGTTCCTAAACACTCACTGAGTGTTGTTAAAAGGAAAGGTGATGTAACACAGTGGTAAACATGCCCCGGTCCCAGCTTTTTTTGGAAAGTGTTACAGGCATCAAGTTTAAAATGAATGAATATTTGCAAAAAAACAAAGTTTATCAGTTTGAAGATTAAATATCTTGTCTTTGTAGTGTATTCAATTGACTATAGGCTGAAAAGGATTTTTAAATCACTGTATTTTGTTTTTATTTACATTTTACACAATGTCCCAACTTCACCAGAATTGGGGTTGTAGCTAAATAGATGCACTCCACTGAAGATAGTGTCGCGCAGATGTGAGGAACAACCACCGGTGATATAACGCTGTTGCACTGGGTGGGAGACATTAGCTCATCTCTAATAAGATCAACTAAAAACATTACACTTTATACACTTTGTAATACAACCAGAAGTTATGGTACTTAATGTGTACTTTCAGTGAACTTGCAGGTGTAAATCGGTAAGAACAGTGAAATACTAAATATCTGGGTAACAAACTGAGTTTGTTTTTTGTTTGTCTTTTTAATAATTGCATGGTGTTTTCATGTATTTTTACTGAAAATATAAAAAAGTACCCTGTAACTTTGGCCAGTATTATAAAGAGTTACACATTATCCCAACAAGATCTGTCACGCCGCGCCGCTCATCAGCGGCGCCACCTGCACGCACACCTGCACATCATCAGCGGCGAGGGATATAAGCCGCCTCGCCCTGAGCTTCGGCCTGAAGCCGTCAGACTTCCCTACGCATCGCTGTGAGTTCCTTTCACCCTCAGCTGATCTCTCTGGTAAGAAGACCTTACATCCTTTCCTTTCCAAGTCTGCTCCCCTGTGCACAGGTGGATTTCCCGGCAGCGGACAACGCCTCTCCATCGCCTGTTCCTCGCTGCTGCACCGGGCTCTCCAGGTGGCTGTCTACCGGACCTCGTCCCTTGCTGTGCCAGTCATCTGCCCTATCCAAGTAAGCTCCTCTCTCGCTCATATATCTCCTGTGTTGGTGTGTGCCCGTCACCCTTCTCCTTGTGCTTTTCCCATAGGGTTGTCCGGCTGTACGGTCTCCTGCCTCTGTGCCCGAAGCAGACGCCGCCACCAACACATTCACATCCCGCAGACACACATTCATACACTCCTGTTGTTAATAAACTATTTGAACTACTCTGAGCCTGTGTGTGTGCGTCTCCTGAGCCGTGCGTTATGTCAGTACGGCTTCAGCAGAGCGGCTCGGCAGACGGCGGGCTCGCACACCGGTTTACCACTCTCGAGGCTCGAGTGGATCAGATAGCTTATCAGCAACAGGTGATTTTTAATCAGTTGATAAATGTAACTAACCGACTGGGCTGCTTGGACCCCCAACAGCCGTTCCCCCCGGCTCGTCAGGGTGACGCGGCTCCTGCTGCTCCAGTGGCCGTCCAGCAGGCTCTGGGTGCACCGGTTCGGCTCACGCCCATTCCAACCCCCGCCCGCTTTAGCAGTAAGCTCGGCGGAGCGCGGGGGTTTATAACGCAGTGTGAGTCCGTTTTCCACCGTGTGCCCGGGGACTTTCCCTCAGATCATAGCCGAATTGGTTATATCGGGAATCTCCTGGAGGGGCGAGCATTAACCTGGACCTACGCCGTTATGGCGAGGCCCAGTTATGCCACCCTCACATATGACCAATTCGTGAGACGCTTCCTGGAGGTCTTTGACCATTCTCTTACCGAGACGGTCCAGGTCGATCGGCTTCTCGCCCTCCAGCAGGGAAGCCGGTTGGCAGCGGACTACGCGGTCGACTTCCGGGTAGCGGCGAAGGAATTAGGCTGGGAGGAACGCTCCCTCTGTGGCCTTTTCCTCCGCAGTCTCAACGATGATCTGAGGGATGAATTGGCTGGGCGGGATATCCCTGAGACGCTAGCGGAGCAAACATCCCTAGCGATCAGTTTGGACAACAGGCTGCGCGAGCGCTCCTCGGGACGGAAGTCGTCTTCTTCTCGCCCTCGTGGAGTCTCGCCGCGCCTGTTCCAAGCTCGCCCGCTGGCGACGCCGCCACCATCGTGCCCCGAGGAGTCGGAGCCGATGGTGACGGGCTGGACAAGGCTTTCCCCTGCGGAGAGACAACGCCGCCGTGAGTTGGATCTCTGCATGTATTGCGGAGATGACCAACACACGGTGAAGCTTTGCCCACGGAAGGCCAGTCGGCGGGGTCCGCGAGTCACTGTAGGGGGCCTCGCGGACGTCAATCAGTTAAGTTCTCTCACACAATTGAAGCTGCCCGTCCGTTTCTGCCACAACCCCACTGGGCATCTCACCCACGCACTGGTGGATTCGGGCGCGGAAGGCAGCTTTATTTCTCAAAGCCTGGCAACCCGATTGGGCATCCGCTGTCAGGCACTCAGGAACCCTATCTCCCTGGTCAACCTCTCTCGTGCCTCCCTTGGGAGAGTTACGCACCAGACCATCCCCGTCCCGGTTATTATCTCTGGAAACCACCGGGAGGAGATAACCTTTTACGTCCTGCCCAACTCTGTGTCGCCCGTCATCCTGGGGTATCCCTGGCTACGCCTCCACAACCCCGTTCTGGATTGGAAGTCCGCCGGGGTGTCGGCATGGAGCACGTTCTGCATGGGCACCTGTCTACAGTCCGCTGCCTGCTCTCCGTCCGCTTCTCCCTCTCCTACGGACGCTGCGCCCCCGGACCTGTCCCTGGTGCCACTAGAATTTCACGACCTGGGTATGGTATTCAGCAAATCCAAGGCGATGTCTCTCCCTCCTCATAGGCCCTATGACTGCACAATCAATCTCCGCCAGGGGGCACCCTTACCTTCTGGACGACTCTACAGTCTATCGGCGCCGGAGAAGGAGACAATGAACTCTTACCTCAAGGAGTCGCTGAGTGCTGGGATAATCCGCCCATCGTCATCACCTGTGGGGGCAGGATTCTTCTTCGTCGGTAAGAAGGACGGATCCCTCCGTCCTTGCATTGACTATCGTGCCCTTAATGACATAACGGAGAAGGATCGTTACACCCTGCCCCTCATGGACACCGCTTTCCACTCCCTCCAGGGGGCGACTTGGTTCACCAAGCTGGATCTACGGAGCGCATACCACCTCGTCCGGATCCGGGAGGGAGATGAGTGGAAAACAGCCTTCCGTACCCCGAACGGCCACTTCGAATACCTGGTGATGCCGTTCGGGTTGACCAACGCTCCAGCCGTCTTTCAGCGCCTCATCAATGACGTCCTCCGGGATTTCATCGGCCTTTTTGTGTTCGTCTACCTGGATGACATACTCATCTTCTCCAAGTCCAGGGACGAGCACCAGGTCCACGTGAGGCGGGTCCTCCAAAGACTGCTGGAGAACCGGTTATACGTGAAGGCCGAGAAGTGTGAGTTTTACGCGAAGACAACATCCTTCCTTGGGTTCATCATCTCCCACGACCAGGTGCTTCCGGACCCAGAGAAGGTGAAGGCGGTGGTGGAATGGCCTACACCTGCGTCAAGGAAGCAGGTGCAACAGTTCGTTGGGTTTGCGAACTTCTACCGCCGCTTCGTCCCAAATTTTGGCACCATCGTCGGTCCGCTGACCCGCCTCACGTCCCCTAAGGTCCCGTTCCGGTGGACCGAAGAGGCCGCGGCTGCTTTTCAGGCGCTGAAGGCGGAGTTCTCCTCCTCCCGGGTCCTAGCCAAGTCAACCCTGCGCTGCAGTGCATCGTGGAAGTGGACGCTTCGGACACAGGAGTGGGGGCGGTGCTTTCCCAGCGGTCGCCAGACGACGGTATCAAACGGCCCTGCGCCTTCTTCTCCCGGCGCTTGTCCCTGGCGGAGAGGAATTACGACGTGGGTGACAGAGAGCTCCTCGCCATCAAGCTCGCGCTACAGGAGTGGCGTCACTGGCTAGAGGGGGCGGACCTGCCGTTCGTGGTCCTGACGGACCACAAGAACTTGGAGTGCCTTAGATCTGCCAAGCGCCTGAACGCCCGCCAGGCGCGCTGGTCCTTGTTCTTCGCCAGGTTCCAATTTACCCTCACCTTCAGGCCTGGCTCCAAGAACGGCCTGCCCGATGCCCTCTCTAGGCAATTCGCCCCTGAGGAGTCGGAGGACACGGTCCACACCATCCTACCCAGGTCGTGCGTCGTGGGAGCCGTCACCTGGGACATCGAGAGCAAGATCCGGAAGGCGCAGGAAGTGGAACCTGACCCTGGCGGCAGACCGGAGGGGAGGCTGTTCGTGCCATCCACGGTTCGGGGGGAGGTCATCCACTGGTTGCACACATCCAAGCTCACCTGCCACCCTGGCTCCTCCCGGATGATTGACCTCCTCCAGCGGTCCTTCTGGTGGCCGGGCCTGCGGAGGGACGCTGCCCGCTACGCCCGGGCCTGTCCAGTGTGTGCCACCAACAAATCGGGTAATGCCCCTCCAGCGGGTTTGCTCCAGCCTCTGCCCGTCCTTGGCAGGCCCTGGTCGCATATCGCCCTGGATTTCGTCACTGGACTCCCAGTCTCGAACACCTACGACACCGTCCTGACCATCGTGGACCGCTTCTCCAAGGCGTCCCACTTCGTCCCCCTACGAGGTCTCCCAACTGCCCTGGAGACGGCGGACCTCCTCATCCAACACGTGGTCAGGCTGCATGGGATTCCGGTGGACGTGGTCTTGGACCGAGGGCCCCAATTTTCTTCAGAAGTTTGGAGGTCGTTCTGCAACGCCTTAGGAGCCAAGGTGAGCCTCTCCTCCGGCCATCACCCCCAATCCAACGGGCAGTGTGAGCGGACCAACCAGGAGCTGGAGGCTGCGCTCCGCTGTGTAACGGCGTCCAAACCTACGTCCTGGAGTAACCACCTCCCCTGGGTTGAATACGCCTATAACACCGCTCGCTCTTCTGCTACAGGGATGTCCCCCTTTAAGGCGTCCCTGGGTTACGACCCTCCGCTGTTCCCGGCGCAGGAGAGTGAGGTTACTGTCCCCTCAGTACGGGCGCATCTCAGGCAGTTCCGCTCCATCTGGGCGTCAGCGCGTAATGCGCTTTTACGCACGGCGGAGCGCAACAGAGCCATGGCGGACCGGCACAGAAGACCTGCCCCGGCGTACAGAGTTGGTCAGCAAGTCTACGTGTCGACCCAGGACGTGATTTTAAAGGGCGAGAGGAGGAAGCTGGCACAGCGCTTCATGGGTCCATACCCCATCACCAGGATCATCAACCCGGTGGCTGTGTGTGTAGCTATTCCCCCCTCCCTCCGCATCCATCCCACCTTCCACGTGTCCAAGGTGAAGCTGGCAGTCTCCGATCCCCTTTGCCCTCCTCCTGCTGCGCAACCCGCGCCCCGGATGATTGGTGGCCATCCGGCCTGGCCCGTCGCCTCCATCCTGGACTCCCGGCGCCGGGGTCGTGGGTTGCAGTACTTGGTGGACTGGGAGGGCTATGGGCCTGAACATCGACAGTGGGTACCCTCGTCGTTTGTGTTGGACCCATCGCTCATCACTGATTTCCACCGAGCGCACCCAGAGAAGCCATCGCCAGGAGGCGCTGCTAGAGGGGGGAGTATTGTCACGCCGCGCCGCTCATCAGCGGCGCCACCTGCACACACACCTGCACATCATCAGCGGCGAGGGATATAAGCCGCCTCGCCCTGAGCTTTGGCCTGAAGCCGTCAGACTTCCCTACGCATCGCTGTGAGTTCCTTTCACCCTCAGCTGATCATTCTGGTAAGAAGACCTTACCTCCTTTCCCTTCCAAGTCTGCTCCCCTGTGCACAGGTGGATTTCCCGGCGGCGGACAACGCCTCTCCATCGCCTGTTCCTCGCTGCTGCACCGGGCTCTCCAGGTGGCTGTCTACCGGACCTCGTCCGTTGCTGTGCCAGTCATCTGCCCTATCCAAGTAAGCTCCTCTCTCGCTCATATATCTCCTGTGTTGGTGTGTGCCCGTCACCCTTCTCCTTGTGCTTTTCCCATAGGGTTGTCCGGCTGTACGGCCTCCTGCCTCTGTGCCCGAAGCAGACGCCGCCACCAACACATTTACATCCCGCAGACACACATTCATACACTCCTGTTGTTAATAAACTATTTGAACTACTCTGAGCCTGTGTGTGTGCGTCTCCTGAGCCGTGCGTTATGTCAAGATCCAGCGTAAAAAGTTTAATGATCTTGTCATCATTCATTGTTTCAAGAACATTTCTCTTTTGTCTTCATCTTTCTTCCATTTTCTCCTCCTCTTAAGAAGTTCCCAAGCCCCTTAAAAGCCCTCCTCACTCCTCCTAACATGTGTTGGCTTAGGAGCACTTTTAAGGGCTAAGATGCTTTCTAAATGACTTTGGTTTTCACTCAGTGTTTCTTCTAAATTTGGGGAGAAAATCTTAGAAAATGTCATCATTTTGAGAATTTTCTAAGAATTACGTCACTAGAAGTAACTTAGCACTGGGACATTTTGTGCATATGGGCCCCGGTGTTGTCATGCGACACCTTTGGACTATGCCAATATTGCCTCTTGTGATGCTATGTGAAGTCAAAGGGAAATCTCCATGTAGTATCTGTGATGCAGAAAGGCTCTGACCAAACATCACCCTGGGGGGTGAGACTGTGCTGTCTGGTCTCACCTGGGTCCTCGATGCTCATCCAGGTGGACCCTGCAGGCCGGGCTAACTGGCTCCGGCCGGATCCGAACAGTCACAGTGTCAAAGGTCACCTCTGCTCGGTACTCCTTCACTTGAGGGCTGAAAGGAGGATTGAGGGTGAGGAGAGGTTTGGTGTAGATCTGTCTGAGGTGGGGGTCCACACAGGAAGCTGAAACACAGGATGGACTTGACTGATGACACAGGTTTAAAAAGATTTTTGTTCTACTCTCCTCAAAAATGGTTTACCTTAAACTAGAAATGCAGTGACAACTTCTTTTTACAGACAGAGTGAGAGTACTTCAGTTTGAGTACCCACCATCCGAGCAGTAATAGCAGCATTTAATGAAGTTTTTAAACTCCGTGCATATCCTACTTTTTGCTTGCTGTCTACTTTTGTTCCCAAAGTACTTCCACTAGGGGTGGGACAAAAAATTGATTCAGTGATGGATCACGATACTTGACACTAACGATGATCCACCGATCCCTAAATGCATGGATCAATCTTTTATTATTGATATATATTCATGTAACGTTGCATACTCTTGGGTATTAATCAACCAATTCCGTTTTCAGTCCACTAGATAGGGCTCAGCAAGCACCCAGTCAATTGAAGTCATATCTTGTCTCACGAGATTTGCAGCCAGCCTTGAAAGTTAGAAAGCAGTTAAATGTGGCAAAAAATTAGCTCAAATGTTGGGCCTTTTTTGGATTTTATAACAAATCTGTAAAAACTGAGGTTTTTACAAGACTCAGCTGATCTGTAATGTTTGGTCTCATCTCAAAAGGCTCCATAGCAGCTGGATATGTGTAGGTAAAACCAGCTTCCATCTTGGAGGGATATTGAATGGGATATATTCAGTCATACTATAACAATTGAAAATGGACACACATTAAATAGGCAATTAGAATGCAAAAAAAAAATTAAGCAAGGCTGTTAACACATTAACTTTTTCAATTAATGTAGGCCAGTTAATTTGTTAAAAAAAACTGACGCTGTCAGGTCACTCCCCAAGGTGGTGTCAACAGCAGTGACTGGTTTGTCTCAGCAGCTGGCTCAAATTTAAAACAAGGGTAGGTCTTGTTTTTCAATGTTTAAATTTACACCATGCTAAGCTGAACCTCCAGTACTCATAGTGACCTCCATTTAAAGCACACACCCTTCCGGTTCCGGCGCCACACGAGTTGGCTGCCTGTTGCAACAGCGGCTCAATTCTGAGTCTTTTTATCTTCCTTCTTCTTTCTCATCCGGTGATAACTTTCTGATCAGGCACACCTTTCACTCTGTATATATCACGGACACACAGATCGCCCCAAAGGTCTCCCGAGTCGGCGGACGGAGCCTCTGTTTACAGCAGGAGACGATACAGCAGGGAAGAGCTAGCTAGCACTCAACCGCCACCCGGTGCTAACGGAGAAACTCGACATACCGAGAGAACTGAAGCGAAAACGACGCGGGTGCCGGGCTGGAGTTTAGGCGGCGTGCAAGAAATATAAGACAGAATAATAAAGAGCGATGGCAAGAACCAAGCAGACCGCCCGTAAATCTACTGGAGGAAAAGCCCCCAGGAAGCAGCTGGCCACCAAGCTGCTCGGAAAAGCGCTCCAGCCACCGGCGGAGTGAAGAAGCCTCACCGTTACAGGCCCAGTACCGTGGCTCTGAGAGAGATCCGTCGCTACCAGAAATCCACGGAGCTGCTCATCCGTAAGCTGCCCTTCCAGCGCCTAATGAGGGAGATCGCTCAGGACTTCAAGACCGACCTGCGCTTCCAGAGCTCCGCCGTCATGGCTCTGCAGGAGGCCAGCGAGGCCTACCTGGTGGGTCTCTTCGAGGACACCAACCTGTGCGCCATCCACGCCAAGAGGGTCACCATCATGCCCAAAGACATCCAGCTGGCCCGCCGCATCCGCGGAGAGAGAGCTTAGACTTTCTGCTGCACATCCACCAACCACAATGCTCCGCACTGTGTGTCTATATATATATTTATATTAATATGTACATATGTATACTAGCTGCTCTTGTTTTTTTCTTGCCTTCTGATTGTTGCTCTGAGTGTTGCTATCCCTGTGCTGTTGCAATCCTGGAATTTCCCCATTGTGGGACTAATAAAGGCTTATCTTATCTTATCTTATCTTATCTTATCTTACCTAGTGTCATTGATTAGGGCTGCTCACACAACAGTACAAAAGAGAGAGATTCTGTCAAAGTAAGCAAAGAAAAACACACACTCCAATATAAAGTGAATAAAAGCTTCTAACTCACCACTGAGGTCAGGAGCTTTCAAAATCAATTATGAATTTCTCCATTTGTTTGTACTTTTAACAGCTGAGATAATAAGTTACCTTAAGTAGAAGTACTGACTTCCTCTTTGACCATTTCAAAATAAAATAGGAAATGTGACAATAATAATAAAAATAGTAGTTTTGCATTAAATTTATTGTATTAATGTATTTTTGAATTAAATATACATTCATGATTATCAAGTGTTTTATGTTGTTCCTGCAATATTTTTCGTTGAATATGAGGGTCACATATTCAGTGAATGAAAATGCAATTAAAAGTTGCTTAAGTATACTTCTTTTTAACTAATTCTTTTTAGCAGTGGGCATTTTAATAGTGATTAATTGTGTTAATCATAATTAATTGCATAAGTGCAATTAATGTGATTATTTTGCCATTGGCAGCAGATGGGCGAGAAAGAGAACATGTTGCATTAACTGCATGCAGCAATTTTTTTCAAGGTGTCAGTTAACTTACTTATAATGCTATGCAAACATTCAAGAAGAATTATGTTAACGTTTACCCATAAAAAATATTTTCTATCCTTTTTCAAAATGAAATGACACGTCCATTCTTGGCTAAATGCTTGAACTGGGAGGTAAATATACAGCAAAATCAACGTTATTTTATTTCACTTTACTGTAACTGTACTGTTTAAACATTCATTGAATAAATATGAATGTTCACAACTGATAACGGATATTTTCATGAATTAACATCTTTATCTCAATATTTTCAGGTGAAGCTGCATCAGAATGACCAGACTGCACCAATCAGTCAGCTTCTTCAAATGATCTGTTCTTGTTATGCAAATCTATGATTCTTTTTAACCATTCCATTGCCTTCTTTCTCTATTCACCCATAATAGTAATATAACATATCTACTGTATAAACCCAATTTCACACATGAGTAGGCTATGTGATGAATAAATACCTTGCTGTGATATTGCATAGCAGATATAAATAATATGACATGTGGAATTACATAAAATAGTTCTTTCAAGCATAATGTATTCTCTATAGTCCCCATATTGAATATCTAAGAAATCAGCAGCCAATTAAAGTTAAATACCATTAATATGATTTATGTGCAGCAGCTGTCATGACCCATAGTAATAGAAATATTACAATTCATTATGACTAGGAACCACAGCCCTCGAAACTCTAGTGTGTTCTCCTTAGCCCCAATAATATACTGGTTCCCACAATGATTATTACATGGGTACCTTGACTGACCTGTTCACCACCTATTATACACATTTATAGTTTAACTGTGGAATAATCTCAATACGATGCTTTAAAGGGCTGTTTTTGTTATTCCTGTTCACATTCAAAGTATGTTGTGATGTCTGTGTATTCTCCGTAGCCCTTTATTTTTATGCGGTGAGGTACCTACATTTACTCTAATGCTGTAACTTGAACACTATTTGAGGATGCTTCATGAAATTTTCACATCAAATTGGCAAAACATTATAGGTTTCAAAGCAAACTTGATTTTGTTTCCATCTTTACTGATATTTTTTGATTTTTTTTTTTTTTATCTTTTTGGAACGCAAACTGACACCTTGAAAGAAAAAACTGTTGATGGCATGCAATTAATCATGGTTAAATTTAATTAGTATGATTAATCATTCAGCAGCGCGGTGGAGAAGTGGTTAGCACTGCGGCAGCACAGCAACTCACCCTTGGCCGGGAGATCCTGGGTTCAATCCCAGCCCCTGACCAACAGTGATCTGTGTGGAGTTTGCATGTTCTCCCCGTGTCTGCGTGGGTTTACTCCGGGATTTCTCTGGTTTCCTCCCACACGCCAAAAACATGCAAGTTAGGTTAACTGGCATCAAACTGGGGATTCTAAATTGTCTTTAGGTATGACTGTGAGAATGAATGGTTGTCTGTCTCTCTGTGTTGGCCCTGTGATGGACTGGTGATCAGTCCAGGGTGTACCCTGCCTCTCACCCAAAGATGCTGGGACAGGCTCCAGCCCCCCCGTGACTCGAAAAGGATTAAGCGGAAGAAGATGGATGGATGGATGATTAATCATGATTAAAATGCCCACCACTAATTCTTTAATGCAACTTTAACAATTAATCACAATTAATTATAGAAAAACATGCAATTAATTAGTTACATTTTAATTGATGCACAGCTATAAAATAAAACTCAAAAGACCATTAGAAGAAACTCAGTGATCTAAAATAGTGACAATATTCAACCTCCAGATCAATAATTAATCCCAGGCAAAACCTGCTGTAAAGATCAAGCAAAAATTAGATCCAACAAGATCCATAAATATAACTCTAAATATGATTAAATTAAAAATCTGCCTGAAAGTTAAGTATTTAATTAGAAATGAAGATTTTTATTTCTGGAAGCGTAATGTCAACACTGACCAGCAGGTGGACACACTTTTCTGTGCACAACTCAAAAGAAGCTTTTAAAACAGTCTCCACCATCACCAACAAGGATCCAGATGTTTTTAATCTGACATCTGACTCACCTTTGCGTGTGGAATGCACAGTTGGCTGCTGATTGGTTAGTTGGTCCGCTCTGTGGAGACATAAATCATTGTCATCATCGTCATCATCATCAGACCTAATGTACAATGTGAGCTCCTCACCTGCTGCTGCTGTTTGTCTGTAGCTGGTAGAAACTACTGATCTGGATCAGGAGATCTGAGAGATGGAGGGGTGCCGAGGAGGAGGAGGAGGAGGACAAGGGATAGAGCTGGAGAGACAAAAATTTTTAGAAATATTTATAAGTACTGTGCAGAAGTCTTAGGCACTCTCTAATTTCTTTATATTTTGCTTCCAAGGAGCCAGACTTTCTTGTAAATTTTTAAGCAGTCTTGAGTAATAGTTCTCCAGGCTTTGTAAAGGTCTTTCAAAGTGTTTCTTCCAACATTGCTTGCCTTTTTTAATACAATTTTAGTCTAGTCCTTATGATGAACAAGGTAAAGTTTCCTTTTTTGATGAAACAGGACAAATGGAGGACAAAAGACGAATTGACCATCCTAAGAAACCATCTACAGCAGATGAACAGTATCATCAGCACTTGGCCCTTCAGTTGATTCTTCAACCATTGACCAAAGCCTGATCAGAATGGTCTCAGTTAAAGGGTGTCACAAAGTCATTCTTTGGAAAGAGAAACAGCTAAGGCTGAGGCATGCCAAATTACACCAGAACAGGACTACAAATCAGTGGAAACAGGTCTTAGAATCCAAAATTGAAATGTGGGATCTTCTTGACAAAAAAAGGATCAAAGGTGAGCTAACATCCAAAGAAGAGCTTCAACAAGCCTGGAGAGCTATTCCTGAAGACTACTTAAAAAATTACCAGAAAACTTACTGAAGAAAGATCAGGATATATTTAAGAATAGAGATGGTCAGACTTTCAGTTTATTAAAATTGTACCAGCTCTGCTCTTGCCTTTTATACTGTGTTTACATTTATTTTTTAAACATACTTCAATAAATCACTACACCTACAGTACTTTCATTATCCTAGAACATGTAAAAAAATAAGGAAGTGCCTAAGACTTTTGTGCAGTACTGTCTGCTTGTTTTAATTTATTTTCACTTTTATTTATTTTATCTAATTATCTATTATTAATACATTTAGACTATAGATTTTATTAATTATAAAATCTATAGTTTTTTATACAAATATATAGTTTTTATACTATATATACAGCCGTGGACAAAATTGTTGGTACCCCTCTGTTAATGAAAGAAAAACCCACAATGGTTACAGAAATAACTTGAATCTGACAAAAGTGGTAATAAATAAAAATTCTACGAAAATTAACCAATGAAAATCAGACAATGCTTTTGAATTGTGGTTCAACAGAATTATTTTAAAAAAATAAACTCATGAAACAGGCCTGGACAAAAATGATGGTACCCCTAGAAAAGATTGAAAATAATGTGACCACAGGGACATGTTCAACCAAGATGTGTCCTCTAATTAACATCACAGGTGTCTACAAACTTGTAATCAGTCAGTCGGCCTATTTAAAGGGTGACAAGTAGTCACTGTGCTGTTTGGTGACATGGTGTGTACCACACCAAACATGGACCAGAGGAAGCAAAGGACAGAGTTGTCTCAGGAGATTAGAAAGAAAATTATAGATAAGCATGTTAAAGGTAAAGGCTATAAAACCATCTCCAAGCAGCTTGATGTTCCTGTGACTACAGTTGCACATATTATTCAGAAATTTAAGATCCATGGGACTGTAGCCAACCTCCCTGGACGTGGCCGCAGGAGGAGACAGATAATATGAATGGTAACAAAAGAGCCCAGAACAACCTCTAAACACATTCATGGTGAACGCCAAGGTCAAGGTACATCAGTGTCAGATCGCATCATCCGTCGTTGTTTGAGCCAAAGTGGACTTCATGGGAGACGACCAAGGAGGACACCACTGTTGAAAACAAATCATAAAAAAGCCAGACTGGAATTTGCCAAACTGCATGTTGACAAGCCAGAAAGCTTCTGGGAGAATGTCCTATGGACAGACGAGACAAAACTGCAACTTTTTAGCAAGGCACATCAGCTCTATGTTCACAGATGCAAAAATGAAGCATACCAAGAAAAGAACACTGTCCCTACTGTGAAGCATGGAGGAGGTTCTGTTATATTCTGGGGCTGCTTTGCTGCATCTGGCACAGGGTGTCTTGAATCTGTGCAGAGTACAATGAAATCTCAAGACTATCAAGGTATTCTAGAGAGAAATGTGCTGCCCAGTGTCAGACAGCTTGGTCTCAGTCGCAGGTCATGGGTCTTGCAACAGGATAATGACCCAAAACACACAGCTAAAAACACCCAAGAATGGCTAAGAGCCAAACATTGGACTATTCTAAAGTGGCCTTCTATGAGCCCTGATCTAAATCCTATTGAACATTTGTGGAAGGAGCTGAAACATGCCGTCTGGAGAAGGCACCCTTCAAACCTGAGACAACTGGAGCAGTTTGTTCATGAGGAGTGGGCCAAAATACCTGCTGAGAGGTGCAGAAGTCTCATTGACAGTTACAGAAATCGTTTGATTGCAGTGATTGCCTCAAAAGGTTGTGCAACAAAATATTAAGTTAAGGGTACCATCATTTTTGTCCAGGCCTGTTTCATGAGTTTGTTTTTTAAAATAATTCTGTTGAACCACAATTCAAAAGCATTGTCTGATTTTCATTGGTTAATTTTCATAGAATTTTTATTTATTACCACTTTTGTCAGATTCAAGTTATTTCTGTGACCATTGTGGGTTTTTCTTTCATTAACAGAGGGGTACCAACAATTTTGTCCACGTGTGTACACATGAAGCGTTATAAAGAAAAATTCATATTCATAAAAATTCATATACTGTAACTCCGTGTAACAGAATTTTTTTCCATCACCATCTTTCCTTCATCCTCCTCTCTCTCGTCTTCATTCATCAGCTCCTCAAAGTACTGCTTCCACCTTGTCAACAAAATCTCGTCACTTGTTAGTACGTTACCATTTCTGTCCTTAATCAACCTAACTTGCTGCACATCTTTTCCAGCTCGATCTCTCTGTCTAGCCAATTGATACAAGTCCTTTTCTCCTTCCTTAGTGTCCAGCCTCTCATACAACTCACTATATGCCTTTTCCTTTGTGTTTGCCACCTCTCTCTTTGCCATCCGCCTAGCTTCCAAATACTCCTGTTTACTTTCTTCATCTCCCTGACTATCTCACTTTTTTTTTGTCAGCCTCTTCCTTTGAATACTTTCCTGTACCTCCTCATTCCGCCACCAAGTCGTCTTGTCTTCCTTCCTCTGTCTGGCAAAATACACCTGATGTGGGGAGACTTGAATAACGAAACCGAATTGCCTTTAATTTCAGTTTATTTCAAGTAACCATTCCACTGTCTGCTCTCATTTCTGAGCAGCGAACAAAGAGAGTGAACACACCAAAGTTCTCTCATTTAAACATTCTCACATCAAACCATTTCCCTCGCGGGGGAAATCACACATCTATATCAAAGTCTCTTTATTCACATTCATTAGCCTTTTATTTACATAACTCCCCCTTCTCTCCTCTCGAGCCTCAGTGGTCAGGAAGTCTTCTGTCCCCTGTCCTCCGCAGGGGGTCCAGGCTCTGTGGCTCCGCACCGCATGGGGCTGGCTCTCCTTCATCGTGAGGTTAAATCACATATGCAGTGTCCAACATATACATGTCTCACAACACAGCCATATAACCCCCCCCAAACGATGAAGAACAGACTAATTCCCAAAATTTAATAGCACCTTACTCACTACTGAATAATCAACACCAACATTCAGTCTGTGCGCCGCTTGGGCTTCAGCCGTCTGCCGAATCTGCTGTGAGTTGGCCCCGCCTTGCCTGCGGTGCTTTTCTGCTTTGGTTCTGTTGACTGAGGGAGAGAGTGATTAATTGCCCTCTGCGGGGGCCTGCCTCGTCGAGGCGCCACTGCGACCGGTACAGACACGTCCTTCATGACAAAAGCAGGTTTTAGTCTGTCAATACTGACTGTCTCTTTTCTGTCTCCAAAATCTAGCACAAATTGCTTATCACCTGCCTCCAGCACTTGAAATGGCCCTTCGTAAGGTGGTTTGAGCGTTGCCTTAAGGGCTTCGCGCCTGACAAAAACGAAATCGGCATTCTTCAAAGCCTTGGGGACGAAAACTCGTGGAAAAGCGTGATGAACCGGACCCGGAAGCGTGTCTGCCCCCGTGCCGACTAACGGTCCCAGAGCAGAGAGAGGTGGGGGCTCTGGGTGCTCTGGTAAAAACTCGCCCGGCAGCCTCAGAGTTTGTGCGAATACCAGCTCCGCTGGGGAGGCGTCTAAGTCCTCTTTAGGCGCAGAACGCAACCCTAATAAAACCCATGGAAGTTTATTTACCCAATCTGCATCCGTGAGCGACGCTCTGAGTGCTGCCTTCAAAGACCTATGAAAACGCTCGCATAAACCATTGGCCTGAGGGTGGTAAGCCGTAGTGCGGTGAATTTTGGCTCCTAAGCCGTTGGCCATCGCTGACCACAGCTCAGAGATGAATTGCGGTCCTCTATCGGACGTAATGTCCGACGGAACCCCGAAGCGCGCCACCCAAGCCGTTAAAAAAACGCGAGCCACCTCCGCGGCCGTGGTCGTCGCAAGTGGGACCACTTCCGGCCAACGTGTGGTGCGGTCCACCATTGTCAAAAGATACGTGAACCCCTGTGATGCCGGTAGGGGGCCCACAAGGTCGACGTGCACATGGTCGAACCTTCTGGCCGGAATGCGGAACGGTTCTAACGGGGCTCTTGTGTGCCTGTGAATTTTGGCCCGTTGACAGGAAATGCAGGTTTTTGCCCATTCCTTCACGTGCTTGCGCAGGCACGGCCAAACAAACTTTTCCGCCACTAGTTTCACCGACGCGCGCACCCCCGGGTGCGCCAGTGAGTGGACCGAGTCAAAAACACGGCGGCGCCACGTGGCCGGAACCACCGGACGCGGGCGCCCCGTCGACATGTCGCAGATCAGAGGGGGCATACCGGTTTGTAAACACTTGCTCTCCAGCCTCAACCCTGTTGGTCCAGACTGGAGCGCGCGCACGTCTGCGTCCGCCCCCTGGTCCGCTGCCATGGCTGCGTAATCTATACCCACGTGCACCGGGGCTGCGCGCGCCACCGTGCCGCTCTCCTGCGGCGCGGTCACGGTGGCCCGTTCTGCCTCTGCGCGTGTTGGGGTCGTGAACGCGCGTGAGAGACAATCCGCTACTACATTGAATTTGCCCGCGACGTGCCTAATGTCAGTGGTAAATTCCGAGATTGCGGCCAGCTGCCTCTGCTGCCTGCCGGACCACGGATCTGAAATTTTGGCCATGGCGTATGTGAGCGGCTTGTGGTCCACATAAGCGGTGAAGCACCGTCCTTCCAGCCAGAACTGGAAATGACGAATAGCCAAATGCAGCGCCAACAGTTCTCTGTCAAACGCGCTGTATTTTCGTTCAGCCGCGCTTAAAGATTTGCTAAAGAAAGCCAAAGGCTGCCAAACTCCGGCTACCTGTTGCTCAATAACGGCCCCTATGGCTAAATCTGAAGCGTCTGTCGTCAGCGCGATACGTGCTGCAGGGTCTGGGTGGGCCAGGAGCGCAGCGTCAGCCAAGGCTTTTTTAACCTCTGTGAACGCGCGCTCCCGCTCCGGGGACCATTCGACCGCCTGGGTCGGTTTTTGTTTTTTGAGCGCGGCATATAACGGTTGCATGATTTGAGCTGCGTGGGGCAGGAATCGGTTATAAAAATTCACCATCCCCAAGAATTCCTGTAGTGATTTGACCGTTTGTGGACGGGGAAAATCCGCTACCGCGCGTACTTTCTCTGGTAACGGAACCGCTCCCTCCGGGGAGACGCGGTGACCCAAAAAATCGATCCGCTCGACGCCGAACTGGCACTTGGCTGGGTTAACTATTAAGCCGTGCTCTCCCAGCCTCCTAAAAACTGCTGTGAGGTGCGTTTCGTGTTCGTCCTCTGAAGTACTCGCGACCAAAATGTCATCGAGGTACACAAACACGAAAGGGAGATCGCGTAACACGGCATCCATCATCCGCTGAAATGTTTGCGCTGCCCCTTTGAGACCAAACGGCATGCGTAAAAATTCGAAAAGTCCGAACAGGGTTATTACCGCTGTTTTAGGAATGTCCTCCGGTTGGACCGGGACTTGGTGATAGCCGCGAACTAGATCAACCTTTGAAAAAATGCGCGCCCCCGCCAGGTGCACCGAAAAATCCTGAATGTGCGGGATGGGATAACGATCGTGCGCCGTAGCGTTGTTTAGCCTGCGGTAATCCCCGCACGGTCTCCAGGAGCCATCGGCTTTCGGTACCATGTGCAGCGGCGAAGCCCACGGGCTCTTCGACCTACGAACGATGCCCAGCCTCTCCAGGCTGGCGAACTCCTCGCGCGCAATGGTGAGCTTAACTGCATCCAAGCGCCGAGCTTTTGCAAACACGGGAGGACCAGAAGTGGGGATAAAGTGTTTCACCCCGTGCTTCGCGACCGTCGCTGAAAAAGTGGGCACAGTGAGCGCTGGAAATTGGGTGAGGAGTGTGTGAAACTTACCACCTGCTGTAGCGACGTGGGTCTGTACTGGTGGCAGGGACACTCGAGCTGAACAGGGGAGAGAGTAAAAAGAGAGTGCATTTACCAGCCGTCTATTAGCAAGATCAACTAACAGATTGTGCGAACACAAAAAATCCGCGCCCAACATGTTGAAACTCACCGCCGCTATTACAAAAGTCCATTCATATGTGCGGCCATGTAAGCACAAAGGCAAGGTCCTTCTCCCGTAGGTGTTGATGTTCGAGCCATTTGCCGCTGTAGCTCCGCTACCGTGGGGTCCAGCCACCCGGTCCGCATATGTTGGGGTGATGAAGCTCACTTGTGCTCCGGTGTCGATGAGGAACTCTCGTCCGGAGCGCGCATCCGTGATGTAGAGCAGCTTGCTGCGTTCTCCGAGGGTCGAAGCTGCTAGCGACCCCCGGTCTTGCCGTTTCCCGAACTCCTGAAGATGCAGGGCGGCACACACCTGCGTGCCTTCTCTGCGAACCTCCGATGGTAGAAGCAGAGATCTTCTCCTCCGCTGTGTCGTGTCCGCGCCTCTGCCGCCGGGCTATTGGCTCCACCTCGTCGCGGCCGTGTTGCCGCCGTCGTCGGCCAGTCTGGTTCTGCCGCCTCTGGCTCCCCGCTGTCTCGGGTCGCCGCTGTGGTTGCTTGCCCGCCACAGGCATCCAGGATCCCATCTGCCTCCTGGGCCAGCTCCCGGAACTCCTCCAGGGTGTGACACTTTTTGCCGGCCAGCGTGCTTCTCGCATGCGCCGGGAGGTTGGAGAGGAAGATGAACTGAAAAATGAAATCATCGTTGTCCAACCCTCTCAGCTGTATCATCTCCTCCATCAGGGCGCTCGGCCTGTGTCCACCTTGGTCTAGCAAAGACAGGATCCTCCTCGCCCTCACTTCAGCCGAGGGGGTGAAAAACTTGATGAGGGTGGATTTCAGCTTGCCGTACCTGTCGGTCGCGGGTGGCTGCTCCACCAAGCTCTGCACGCACCGAGCTGTGCTGTTGTCCAGTTTAGCGATGACATGGTGGAACTTAGTGTCATCCACCGTTACTCCTGCGAGCGCGAACTGCGACTCTGCTTGCAGAAACCACGACCGTGGGTTATCCTGCCAGAAATCAGGCAGCTTAACGGCCACTGCGCTCGCCAGCTCTGAGCGCTGTGAGTCCGGGACCCTGAGAATTTCTTCGTTCATTCTCAACGTCGTCAGTCACCAATGTGGGGAGACTTGAATAACGAAACCGAATTGCCTTTAATTTCAGTTTATTTCAAGTAACCATTCCACTGTCTGCTCTCATTTCTGAGCAGCGAACAAAGAGAGTGAACACACCAAAGTTCTCTCATTTAAACATTCTCACATCAAACCATTTCCCTCGCGGGGGAAATCACAAAGTCTCTTTATTCACATTCATTAGCCTTTTATTTACATAACTCCCCCTTCTCTCCTCTCGAGCCTCAGTGGTCAGGAAGTCTTCTGTCCCCTGTCCTCCGCAGGGGGTCCAGGCTCTGTGGCTCCGCACCGCAGGGGGCTGGCTCTCCTTCATCATGAGGTTAAATCACATATGCAGTGTCCAACATATACATGTCTCACAACACAGCCATACCTGACAACTTAGATTAATTCAACATTATATCATTTTTATTTGTTCCTTATCAGATTTGAATTCATGATCTACAGAGCTGACTGTGATCCAAAACTAAATGATTTTTTCTGGGGTTTAATATCCACAGTGATTACACTACTAAACTCAATGTAAACATTTTTCATGAGTTTGCTTTTTAAAATATTTCTGTTGAACCACAATTCAAAAGCATTGTCTGATTTTCATTGGTTAATTTTCATAGAATTTTTATTTATTACCACTTTTGTCAGATTCAAGTTATTTCTGTGACCATTGTGGGTTTTTCTTTCATTAACAGAGGCGTACCAACAATTTTGTCCACGTGTGTACACACACACACACACACACACACACACACACACACACACACACACACACACACATATATATATATACATACTGTATATATATATATATACTGTGTGTGTGTATATATATATATATATATATATACACACACACACACACACACACAGTGGGGCAAAAAAGTATTTATTGAGTCAGCCACCAATTGTGCAAGTTCTCCCATTTAAAAGATGAGAGAGGTCTCCAGTTTTCATCATAGGTATACCTCAACTATGAGAGACAAAATGAGAAAAAAAAAATCCAGAAAATCACATTGAAGGATTTTTAGTGAATTAATTGGTAAATTCCTCGGTAAAATAAGTATTTGGTCACCTACAAACAAGCAAGATTTCTGGCTCTCACAGACCTGTAACTTCTTCTTTAAGAGGCTCCTCTGTCCTCCACTTGTTACCTGTATTAATGGCACCTGTTTGAACTCGTTATCAGTATAAAAGACACCTGTCCACAACCTCAAACAGTCAGACTCCAAACTCCACTATGGCCAAGACCAAAGAGCTGTCAAAGGACACCAGAAACAAAATTGTAGACCTGCACCAGGCTGGGAAGACTGAATCTGCAATAGGTAAGCAGCTTGGTGTGAAGAAATCAACTGTGGGAGCAATTATTAGAAAATGGAAGACATACAAGATCACTGATAATCTCCCTTGATCTGGGGCTCCATGCAAGATCTCACCCTGTGAGGTCAAAATTATCACGAGAACGGTGAGCAAAAATCCCAGAACCACATGGGGGGACCTAGTGAATGACCTGCAGAGAGCTGGGACCAAAGTAACAAAGGCTACCATCAGTAACACACTACGCCGCCAGGGACTCAAATCCTGCAGTGCCAGATGTGTCCCCCTGCTTAAGCCAGTACATGTCCAGGCCCGTCTGAAGTTTGCTAGAGAGCATTTGGATGATCCAGAAGAGGATTGGGAGAATGTCATATGGTCAGATGAAACCAAAATAGAACTTTTTGGTAAAAACTCAACTTTGTCGTGTTTGGAGGAGAAAGAACACCATACCTACTGTGAAGCATGGGGGTGAAAACATTATACTTTGGGGCTGTTTTTCTGCAAAGGGACCAGGACGACTGATCCGTGTAAAGGAAAGAATGAATGGGGCTATGTATCGTGAGATTTTGAGTGAAAACCTCCTTCCATCAGCAAAGGCATTGAAGATGAAATGTGGCTGGGTCTTTCAGCATGACAATGATCCCAAACACACCACCCGGGCAACGAAGGAGTGGCTTCGTAAGAAGCATTTCAAGGTCCTGGAGTGGCCTAGCCAGTCTCCAGATCTCAACCCCATAGAAAATCTTTGGAGGGAGTTGAAAGTCCGTGTTGCCCAGCGACAGCCCCAAAACATCACTGCTCTAGGGGAGATCTGCATGGAGGAATGGGCCAAAATACCAGCAACAGTGTGTGAAAACCTTGTGAAGACTTACAGAAAACGTTTGACCTCTGTCATTACCAACAAAGGGTATATAACAAAGTACTGAGATGAACTTTTGTTATTGACCAAATACTTATTTTACCGAGGAATTTACCAATTAATTCATTAAAAATCCTTCAGTGTGATTTTCTGGATTTTTTTTTTTCTCATTTTGTCTCTCATAGTTGAGGTATACCTATGATGAAAATTGGAGACCTCTCTCATCTTTTAAGTGGGAGAACTTGCACAATTGGTTGGTGACTAAATACTTTTTTCCCCACTGTATATACACATATATACATACATATACCCCCTGGTATTCACAACAGTTCCTCATGGTCTTATTGCTCTTGTTAATCTGGGTGGATGTTTAAGATCAGGAAAAATTGTTCTATAGGAGGCCTGTTTTAAAAACACCTTCACAGAGTAACCTTTAAAAACTCATAAAAATGTAACACCTCTTGTAGCAAAATACCTTCTTGAAAAACCAGGAAAGATGGACACTGAATCAGCGAACTCACAGACTCCCATACTGTCTTTTAATATGCTGTAAAATTTACTGAAAGCATGCAAAGTGCAGCCAAAAAGGTTATACTTGTATAAAACAGTCAATTAAATCAAAAATAATAAAATTCAGAATCAACCCAAAAACAGAAAAAGAAAATCAAAATCAAAAACAATCAAAAATTAAAAAAAAAAAAATTGATTGAAAAAAACTTGATCTAAAAAGCTTGTGTTTGACCATTTCATCAAAAACAGAAAAATCCAAAATCACCAAAAATCAGTCAAAATGATCAAAATCAAAAACAATCAAAAATAAAAAAAAAAAACAACCCCAAAATAATTGAAACCCTTTGAGTAATAAAACCTGGTAAAAATCATCTGGCTAATTTGGGGATAAATGTCTAAAGAAGCCTTGTTGGGGAGAGAAAAAGGAAGATTAATGGCTGGTCATCCCCCTCAATGTCCTCCCCTCGGTGAGAAGGGGAAGGAGAGAGGGGATCTGGAAGTGGATGGCCCGGGGAAGGAATTCTTGATGCTCTGACTCCCTTTCTCCCATCAGCGGGACCCGTGGTATGTGAGGCAGCGAGCGGGGGAAGCAGTCAGCTGGGGCCTCTACTTCCTCTTCAGTTCTTCTCCCAAGTGTTGATTTTCTCTTGTTGCAGCAGAAGAATAAAACAGTTCTTAAAAATTAAAGAGTTGAGATGGTATTTGGTTCATCTTCTTAACAGCGGTCTCCTCCTCTTCAGTCTTCTGCCATGGGATGGTTGGGGTCTTGAAGTCCACCAAAAATGAACAATTCGGGGTTTGCAGACAGAGTTTTTAAAACAACTTTACACTCAATTGTGATTGGCCAGCAATCTCCCCATAGGCTCTTTGGCTTCTGTGATTGGCTTAATGTTAACTTTTATGTAACAATTACCTCATCCTGCACGTCTCCCCCCCCCAATGTCCAGTAACAGCCATGTGCCACGTACTCCATGCACCCATGACCATCTGGTTTTGCTTATCTCAGCACTCTCTCCCTCAGTTCTGCTCACTTCATCACTTTACATCATTAAGATAGATTGACCCAGCTGTCTCATCTATCTTCAGTTCCCCTTTTTCCTTCAAGCTGCTCTCTTTCAACATACTTTTTTCCAGACAACAGGTCTGCAAAACATATTTCACAATCTAAACCCACATAAACCTTTCATTGTGCATATCAAAAACGTACATAATGGTTACACTTATTCTTTTGTTGATTACATACTTCTTAATCAATGAATATACATTTGTTTTACTGATTACACACAAGATATTGCATTTCATGGCATATGCTTCCAATATTGTGCTCTGCATTCAGTCCTCTGTGCTTCACCAGCCATGTCTGTTACCGTCCTTTCTGACCACCGGAGTGTGTGCTCTCTGATGGCTCTGTGACCCCTGCTGACCCCCTTGTGGTGCTTTCTGTATTCCTGGGGCATTTGAAGCAGGATCCCCCATTTTCTTTTCATAGGGGACATATTGGTGTGATTGGGAGGGTCGGCTGCTTTCAACTTTTCTACGGTTGTTGGGGTCATGTCGCGGGATACTTGAACTATATATATATATATATATATATATATATATACTGTATATATATATATATATAATTTTTTTATTTTTTTTTTATTTATTTAGAATTTGATAAACACAAACAACCAACAAAATTAACAAAAATATTATCATCTACACACACATTTTTATTAGGTTTAATCTGAATTCATCCTCAAAGTTATAAACAGGAAATCATTAGTTTAATGCTGCAGCGCCCCCTGCTGTTGCCCTTATCCCACACAGGCAGCTCTATGACTCATTAGTATGAGCTATATTTATACCTTAGAAATTTATATCAACTTCTTTGCTCTGAACACAATATAAAATCTGATTCACTAAAGAAAAAACTGGAAAAAAACTGGAAATGCTTCACTTGACTTTAATATAGAATATAAGCTGCATTCCAATGCACAGTATACATAAACAGCACGCCCTTCTGCCTGCTCAGGGAACATCAGTTAAAGGACTTCAACAAAATGTCTTCATTTGAAACACTAAGGCTGTTTTCGAAATGTTCACTCCCTCCCCATATAGTGTACTATATAGTGAATCAGCCATTTTCTAGTGCTGTTCGAAATATTAACTGAAAACTTCATTCACTATATAGTACACTCAAAATATCCCACAATGCATTTTTAAAAGTAGTGTACAACGGATGGTAACTACATTAGGCATCATCATCATCATCATCATCATCATCATCATAGCAGTCTGTCAGGGGTGACAATGACTGTTTCATTTAGGTCTGATCAGATTCCTCCACACAGCTCTGTCCTTCACCCTCCGCTGCCAGTACCCCATAATGCAATGCGCAGCTAACAGAGCAGTGAGAGGAGAGCTTCACATCACAACATAAACTACCTTAAGGTATTTATATTTATTAATTCAGCAAAAATGATTGGATTTAATACATATTTACTACAAATTACATGCAGGAATACATTTTTTACCACCATTAGTCTGTTATGTTTTACTGTCTCACCATGATGACATCATTAACCGTGCCATGAAATCAAGTCCAGTAGTGTCCGAAAGCTGTTAATTTTGCTGTTATTTTGAGTTTACTATATAGTCCACTATATCTAAATTCACTATATAGTAAGTAGGGAGGGAGTGAGTGAGTGAACATTTCAAACACAGCCTAAGGCTGTGTCCCTCCCCATATAGTGTACTATATAGTTAATCAGCCAGTTCTGTTCGAAATCTTAACTGACAATTTCATTCACTGTATAGTACACTCAAAATATCCCACAAGGCATTCTGAAAAGTAGTTTACAACGGATGGTCACTACATTAGCCAATATATCCCATAATGCAATGCACAGCTAACAGAGCAGTGAGAGGAGAGCTTCACATCACAACATAAACTGCCTTAAGGTATTTATATTTATTAATTCAGCAAAAACAATTTGATTTAATACATATTTACTACAAATTACATGCAGGAATTAATTTTTTACCACTGTTAGTCTGTTATGTTTTTCTGTCTCACTATGATGACGTCATTAACTGCGCCACGAAAACAAGCCCAGTAGTGTCCGAAAGCTGTTATATTGTTATATTGAGTTTACTATATAGTCCACTATATGTACATTAACTATATAGTGAGTAGGGACGGAGTGAGTGAGTGAACATTCCGGACACAGCGTAAAACATCACCTCCTTTCTCTGTGTGTTACCCTGGTACCTCAGATGCCTGTTGCTATTACTGTGGACATTTGCAATAATGAAATACTGAATATTACTGAAACAAAAACTGTTAACATTACTTATTCTGTGGAAATGTATGCAACTTTAGAGCCACAGTGGTGGAGTCGAGGCATGCGTGGATAGGGCGGTCACCTGAGTCTGTGTATCTGTCGATCTGCATATCCATGCCCTAACTCAAGAGAAAGTGATGCTAGGGTGACCAAACTTGGTACACCATGGTAGTACCACATTTGGCTATGCTTTTGGAATCAAAAGGTCACAGGTCAAGATCACAGGGACATAAAAGGTTAAAATCAGTTTCAGCTTATAGTGACTTTATTTTGCCAGATAGAGCCACTGAATTTTAACAATATTAATAAAAGCTAGAGTGGGGTCTGGGACACCTCTTAAATGTCCAATGACCTTGACCTTTCATTTGACCTTGAATATCAATAAGGCCTGAAAATAGGTCATGGCGTCCCAACTGAAGCAGAAAATGAACCAGGAATTTCCCCGACTATATGAGATTCCAACAGGGAGAGGGCTGTAAAGCATGGGTCTGCATCTCTGTTGAGTGCAATTCTAGTCCGTCAGTGTGTGTGTGTGTGTGTGTGTGTGTGTGTGTGTACCAGCTGGAAGGCTGATGGCGACTTCAGCTGCTGCTGAAAGTAGAGCAGGAGAAGAACGTTGTCCTCGGATAAACAGACGCCAAATGTCCCACTGCAGCCGCTGTACTGAACACACATGGACAGAAGGAGAAATGTCATGGAATATGACATTTACGGAAAAAGGAGTCCTTTTAAACAGTGACTCACCAAACTTTTTTCCATGAAGCCCCCCATGTTTGTGTCCAAGACAAGCCAGGTACCCCCAAAAATAAAGTGAACCATTAAAACTCTTAATACAGTGGTGTGAAAAAGTGTTTGCCCCTTTACTGATTTCTCATTTTTTTATGTTTGTCACACTTAAATGTTTCAGATCATCAAGCAAATTTAAATATTAGACAAAGATAACGCAAATAAACACAAAATGCAGTTTTTAAATGAAGGTGTTCATTATTAAGGGGAAAAAAAATCCAAACCTATATGGCCCTGTGTGAAAAAGTGATTGCCCTCTAAACCTAATAACTGGTTGGACCACCCTTAGCAGCAACAACTGCAATCAAGTGTTTGTGATAACTGGCAATGAGTCTTTTACAGTGCTGTGGAGGAATTTGGGCCCACTCATCTTTGCAGAATTTGTGTAATTCGGCCACATTGGAGGGTTTTCGAGCATGAACCACCTTTTTAAGATCATGCCACAGCATCTCAATTGGTTTCAGGTCAGGACTTTGACTAGGCCTCTCCAAAGTCTTCATTTTGTTTTTCTTAAACCATTCAGAGGTGGACTTGCTGGTGTGTTTTGGATCATTGTCCTGCTGCAGAACTCAAGTGCGCTTCAGCCTGAGGTCACGAACAGATGGCCGGACATTCTCCTTCAGGATTTTTTGGTAGACAGCAGAATTCATGGTTCCATTTACCACAGCAAGTCTTCCAAGTCTTCAAGCAGCAAAACAGCCTCAGACCATCACACTACCACCACCATATTTTACTGTTGGTATGACGTTCCTTTTCTGAAATGCTGTGTTACTTTTATGCTGGATGTAATGGGACAAACACCTTCCAAAAAGTTCAACTTTTGTCTCCTCAGTCCACAGAGTATTTTCCCAAAAGTCTTGGGGATCATCAAGATGCTTTCTGGCAAAACTGAGAGAAGCCTTTATTGTCTTTTTGCTCAGCAGTGGTTTTTGTCTTGGAACTCTGCCATGCAGACGATTTTTGCCCAGTCTCTTTCTTACAGTGGAGTCATGAACACTGACCTTAACTGAGGCAAGTGAGGCCTGCAGTTCTTTGGATGCTGTTGTGGGGTCTTTTGTGACCTCTTGGATGAGTTGTCACTGCGTTCTTGGGGTAATTTTGGTCAGCCAGCCACTCCTGGGAAGGTTCACCACTGTCCCATGTTTTCCCCATTTGTTGATAATGGCTCTCACTGTGGTTCACTGGAGTCCCAAAGCTTTAGAAATGGCTTTATAACCTTTTCCAGACTGATACAGCTCAATTACTTTGTTTCTCATTTGTTTCTGAATTTCTTTGGATCGCAGCATGATATCTAGCTTTTAAGGATCTTTTGTTCTACTTCACTTTGTCAATCAGGTCCTATTTAAGTGATTTCTTGATGAGAGCAGGTGTGGCAGTAATCAGGCCTGGGTGTGGCTAGAGAAATTGAACTCAGCTTTCCAAGGACGTGATAAACCACAGTTAATTTATGTTTTAACGGGGAGGCAATCACTTTTTCACACAGGGCCATGTAGGTTTGGATATTTTTTACTTTTGATAATAAACACTGGCAGCACTGTGGCAGAGTGGTTAGCACTGCGGCAGCACAGCAACTCACCCTTGTCCGGGGGATCCCGGGTTCGATCCCACCCCCCGACCAGCAGTGATCTGTGTGGAGTTTGCATTCCCCGTGTCTGCGTGGGTTTACTCCGGGATTTCTCCAGTTTCCTCCCACATGCCAAAAACATGCAAGTTAGGTTAAGTGGCATCAAAACTGGGGATTCTAAATTGTCCTTTAGTATGACTGTGAGAGTGAATGGCTGTCTGTCTCTTTGTGTTGGCCCTGCGATGGACTGGCAATCTGTCCAGGGTGTACCCTGCCTCTCGCTCAAAGATGTTGGGATAGGCTCCAGCCCCCCCGCGACCTGAAAAGGATTAAGCGGAAGAAGATCGATGGATAATAAACACCTTCCTTTAAAAACTGCATTTTGTGTTTACTTGTGTTATCTTTGTCTAATATTTAAATTTTACATTTACAGTATCTCACAAAAGTGAGTACACCCCTCACATTTTTGTAAATATTTTATTATATCGTTTCATGGAACAACACTGAAGATATGACACTTTGACACAATGTAAAGTAGTCAGTGTACAGCTTGTATAACAGTGTAAATTTGCTGTCCCCTCAAAATAACTCAACACACAGCCATCAATGTCTAAACCGCTGACAACAAAAGTGAGTACACCCCTAAGTAAAAATGTCCAAATTGTGCCCAATTAGCCATTTTCCCTCCCCGGTGTCATGTGACTCATTAGTGTTATAAGGTCTCAGGTGTGAATAGGGAGCAGGTGTGTTAAATTTGGTGTTATCACTCTCACACTCTTTCATACTGGTCACTGGAAGTTCAACATGGCACCTCATGGCAAAGAACTCTCTGAGGATCTGAAAAAAAGAATTATTGCTCTATATAAAGATGCCCTAGGCCAGGGGTGTCCAACCATGTGCCATGGAGAGCCAAGACCCTGCAGGTTTTACCTCCAACCGGTGTCTTCAACAGCAGATTTCAGTGAACTTCTTCCCACTGATTGCTGATAAGTGAAAACACCTGCTGAAGAGACTGGGTAGAAGAGAAAACCTGCAGGGTCTTGGCTCTCCATGGCACATGGTTGGACACCCCTGCCCTAGGCTATAAGGAGACTGCCAACACCCTGAAACTGAGCTGCAGTATGGTGACCAAGACCATACAGCAGTTTAACAGGACAGGTTCCATTCAGAACAGGCCTCGCTATGGTCGACCAAAGAAGTTGAGTGCACATGCTCAGTGTCATATCCAGAGGTTGTCTTTTGCAAATAGTGCTGCCAGCATTGCTGCAAAGGTTGAAGGGGTGGGGGGTCAGCCAGTCAGTGCTCAGACCATACACTGCACACTGCGTCAAATTGGTCGGCATGGTTGTCATCCCAGAAGGAAGCCCCTTTTAAAGATGATGCACAAGAAAGCCAGCAAACAGTTTACTGAAGACGAGCAGACTGAGGAAATGGATTACTGGAACCATGTCCTGTGGTCTGATGAGACCAAGATAAACTTATTTGGTTCAGATGGTGTCAAGCGTGTGTAGCGGAAACCAGGTGAGGATTACAAAGACAAGTGTGGCTTGCCTACAGTTAAGGATGGTGGTGGGAGTGTCATGGTTTGGGGCTGCATGAGTGCTGCTGGCACTGGGGAGCTACAGTTCATTGAGGGAACCATGAATGCCAACATGTAGTGTGACATACTGAAGCAGAGCATGATCCCCTCCCTTCAAAAACTGGGCCGCAGGGCAGTATTCCAACATGATAACGACCCCAAACACACCTCCAAGATGATCACTGCCTTGCTAAAGAAACTGAGGGTAAAGGTGATGGACTGGCCAAGCATATCTCCAGACCTAAACCCTATTGAGCATCTGTGGGGCATCCTCAAACAAAAGGTGGGGGAGTGCAAGGTCTCTAACATCCACCAGCTCTGTGATGTCATCATGGAGGAGTACAAGAGAATTCCAGTGGCAACCTGTGAAGCTCTAGTGAAATCCATGCCCAAGAGAGTTGAAGCAGTGATGGAAAATAATGGTGGTTAGTGCTGGAGATAATAGTGCTGGAGATCTCCGCCAGACTCGGTCTTATGGCTTTTTCTGCTCATTTACTTATCTGTTGCCTTTATGCCTTTTGGGTTTATGTATCAATGTTCTGCTTGCCATTTTTCTGTTTGTGTTAGTGTTATAATTTTATTTTTTGCACTTATTTATAATAATACTTTGGTATGTTCTTTTATTCTTTATATTCTTTGTATGATCCTTTTTACTGTTGACAGCTGTCAGGGGCATGAAGCTTCATGTGGGCGTGCCCTGTCAGCTGTCAGTGTTGGTTGCCTCCCTCTCACTGCCTCAGCTGATCCCAATTATGTATCTGAAGAGGATGATAAAATAAAGGCAGCGTTGGATTTTTAATAGCTTTATTATCATCCGCCTTCATCAGAACTCGGCTCCAGCCCATAGTGTGAGCAGGCTGAAGCCGAATTCCTCAGGCTCTCAAAGAGGAGACAGTGAGGCGGACACGTGTGTGTGTCTACCAGTTGCAGGATCAGAGTGAGAGAGCTTGCGTTACAGAGTTGCAGCATATATACTCGACCACAACAATACATCAAAAGGACATACCCCAGCAGTTGGTATGATCAAAGAGATAACAGAACAGGCATAAGACATTTGCATTTGAGAGACATATTGATCTCAGTCCCTAGGTCACAGTGAGGACAGGACGCATGAGCACAATGCATGAAAGGCAACATTAACATCACAGAAGTGAGCCAGACGAAACGCGTCTGCCTGTAGACATTAATACACATTACACTGTTCTGTTATTTGCTCTAGCCGAGCGCTGTGTTTGACCAGTCTTTTTGTGGAGATTTACCTCAAAGCACATCTACATATGTAAGATGCTCAGAAGAAGCACAGTAAGGACAAGATGCATGAACACTTTAACTTCACGGCTGTAAACGCAGCATGCAGTGGAAAAACCCAGGAGTGCGAGCTGACTGTCTCTGTGTTCTGTCTGTGTGTTGTGGGGGGTTGAATTAACCCGCTACATATCCTCGTTTTCTCCTGCCCGTTCAGGTACCCACACCTGTTGTTAATTATGTTAATGGGTTCTGATCCCTATATAAGGGCTTTATTTTCATTCCGTCTTTGCCGCTGTCTCGATTGTGATTCCTGTCGCTTCACTACCAGAGCCCTTATTTCGCTCTGGTGAGTTCTTCTCAAGTTATTCCAGCCGTAAGGTTTTTTTTTTCTCTGTGTTTGTCTTTGGATTTTGTTTGATGCACCTTGGAACTTTATGTTTCTTCTGTGTAATAAATTTTCACAAACTGCAGTTGGCACGTGGGTCTTTCTCTCACTGCCCTGAGGGGCGATTCATGACACAAAGTGTCATATCTTCAGTGTTATTCCATGAAAAGATATAATAGATAGATAGATAGATAGATAGATAAGATAGATAGATCGATAGATACTTTATTTTGAACAAAAAAAGTATAACAAAAACAAAACAAATGACAAATGCAATAAAGTAACAGTATACAGTGTTCGAAAGGGAGAAGGAAGAAGTGAACACTTATTAATTCCATCTCCTCTTTTCCATAAATACACCCATATGAATTATATACAAATTACCACCTTTAAGACCCCAAGTACACAATTTACTGTATTTTTTACAAATCAACATTAACACCCATCCATCCTAACATACATTGATGTCCATACATCAAAACCAGCCTCAAACAACACAGATATACACAGTGCTGTCCCACCCACCATTCCATAGTGTCCCATAATGTCCCAGAGTGAACATAATGAATCGTACATATAAATACTACCCTTCTAACATATATCCTTTCAGCAAATAATGTTTATACCTCTTTTTGAATTGATTTCTGTTTGTACATAGTTTCAGTTCCGGCTCCAGACTGTTCCACAAATCCACCCCACAGACAGATATGCACATACTTTTCTTGGTTGTTCGTATCTTGGGTTTTGTAAAGTTTAAGTCTCCTCTCAAATTATGATCATTGTCTCTTTTTTTAAATATTTTTTGTATATTAGTTGGGAGTTGATTATTAATTGCCCTGTACATTACTTGTGCTGTCTTAAATTTAACTAAATTGATGAACTTTATGACATGTGACTTTAAAAACAATGAATTGGTATGGTCTCTATATCCTACATTGTTTATTATCCTTATAGCTCTTTTTTGTAATGTGCATATTGACTGTAGGTTGGTCTTGTAGGTGTTTCCCCAGACTTCTAAACAATAGTTAAGATAAGGTAAAAACAGTGAATTGTACAGTAAGACCAATGATTTATAGTCCAAGATGTGTCTTGTCTTCCCCAGTATGCCTATACATTTTGCTAACTTGGCCCGGATGTGACTGATGTGAGGTTTCCAGCTGATTTTATTGTCTAGCGTAACCCCCAGAAACTTATTTTCCTGTACTGTTTCTATTCTGGTATCATCTATCGTTACCATTATTTCATGATTTATTTTATAATTTCCAAACAACATAATCTTTGTTTTTTTTAGATTTAGAGATAATTTATTTTTGTTGAACCACTGCGTTAACTTTTTCATTTCAGTTGTGACCACCTCTAAAACCTGCTGCAAATTCTCACCAGTGCAAAGGATATTTGTGTCATCCGCAAACAAAATAAATTTCAGAATTTTTGATACTTGGCATATGTCATTTATATACAAAATAAAGAGTTTAGGTCCCAAAACTGACCCCTGGGGCACACCACAAGTGATGTCCATGAAGGGTGATTTGTGCTCACCAATTTGTACAAATTGTTGCCTGTTACTTAAATAAATTTCCACCCAACTCAGTCCTACCCCTCTTATCCCATACCTTTCCAGTTTCCTTAGTAGTATTCTGTGGTCAATGGTGTCAAAAGCTTTCTTGAAATCTATAAATACTCCTACAGCAACCTTTTTTTTTATCTATACAACTAGTAATTTCTTCTATAAGTTCGATCAGTGCCAAAGATGTAGATTTATCTGCTCTAAAACCATACTGGCTGTCTGTAAGGAGGTTGTGTTTTTCAATGAAATCATCCAGTCTCTTAGTGAAGATTTTTTCAAGTATTTTGGAGAATTGTGAGAGTAAAGAGACTGGCCTGTAATTTGTGAAACGATGACTGTCTCCTGTTTTGTACAGAGGTATTACTTTTGCTATTTTCATTTTGTCTGGAAATGTACCAGTTTGAAATGACAGATGTGGGTGAGTGGCTTAACAATTCCTTCAATTACTTTTTTCACTATTGTCATGTCAATTTCATTCCAGTCCGTTGATTTTTTGTTCTTAAATTTACTCACAGTCTCGATAATTTCCTTTTCAGTAACTGCACCCAAAAAGATTGCGTTAGGATTTCTATCTTCTATTTCATTCACAGAACCACTGTTGTTTGTTTCTGATGTCACTATTGATTTTGCTAATTCAGGACCAACGTTTACAAAAAATTTATTGAAACCACTGACCACATCTTCCATATTATTTATCAAATTGCCATTTTCAATAAAATATTCTGGATAATTAGCATTCTTAGGTCGATTACTAATAATCCCATTGAGTACTTGCCATATTCCTCTTAAGTTATTTTTGTTATCCTCTAATATTCTGTTGTAATATTCTTTCTTACAGGTCCTCATTATATTAGTAAGCTTATTAGTAAGCTTAGTTTGATTTGCCTCAGGAGCTGCTGGTTGTCTTCTACACCGCCATCATCCAATCTGTCCTCTGCTTTTCCATCACTGTCTGGTTTGGATCTGCCACTAAACAGGACAAGACCAGACTGCAGCGGATCATTAAGTCTGCGGAGAGGATCATTGGTACCGACCTACCCTCCATTGAGAACTTATATCGGTCCATAACCAGGAAACGGGCGGGAAACATCTGTGCTGACCCATCACACCCCGGCCACAAACTGTTTGAACTTCTATCTTCTGGTCGTCGTTACAGATCACTGAAGGTCAAAACCACCCGTCACAGGAACAGTTTCTTTCCTCAAGCCATCACTCTGATGAACTCCTAACATTCACCTAGTCCTACCTGTTTGCTGTACTCATGACTTTTCATCCATTATTACATTGCACATAACTCTCACACTGCTTTTTACTTCATTCACATTATATCACTGAATCTGAGTCCACATTGAAATACTGTGTGATTGTATATTTTTTCATATATTTCTGCAAAGTGTGGTTAGTCCGAGTAAATAACTGCATATATTCCTGTATATATTTGCATCCTTTTATAGAAACGTGGACAGACTGTAATTTACTGTACATACTCTGGTTGTCATTGAATCCTTATTTAAATCCTCCACCTGAACAACGAGAGCAAGTTTTTAGCCAAAGTCAAATTCCTTGTATGTGTTGTGCATACTTGGCCAATAAAGCTGATTCTGATTCTGATTCTGATTCTGATTATTTTTATATCTTTTATATTTGATCTCAGCCTCCACTGTTCTGCATTTAATGAATTGTTTATATAATGTATTCTTCTTTTTACATGCATTTATTAACCCCTTGGTGACCCAAGGAATATTTTTTTTTGTTGTCTGTCATTGTATTGTTTTATAATAATATAATATTATATAATAATATTATATAATAAAATATTTACAAAAATGTGAGGGGTGTACTCACTTTTGTGAGATACTGAAAGTGTGACAAACAAAAAAATGAGAAATCAGGAAGGGGCAAACACTTTTTCACACTACTATAATATGTCAGCCGAGCTAAAATGAGGTGAACAATGACACATGTCGCTTACATGGTCAATTAACCTGGTTCAAGTAGCCCCGGTGATCCTGTTCAGACAACAGAGGCAACCCTGCTCTTACTGGGTTTGCCTGGATTGCTGGGGTAATCTGAAAGGGGCTTATGAGGCGAAACCAAAGTTTATACTGTGCATATTGTGTCTGAATGCTTATTTTGATATGTATTTTATGATTGGTTTAGACAACTTTATGAACTTTAAATTATTGGCTTAAAGGTGATAGAAACAACATTCTGAGCTCCTGGCCAGTAGGTGTCAGACTTAGTCTTGCCCCAACTGCTTGGTAGAGGCAAGTGGTATCAACCCAGGTATGCTTTTGGCTGTGACCAGCTGTGATGTCCTTACTGGCCATGTATATATAAACACTAGACAGGATGTTCCATATGAAATTTTTTGTTTGTGTATCTTGTTATCACATTGCTGCAAGTGCTGTCAACCATTACAATTACGTATAGAATATGGCACCTCTGTTTGTCATGAAAATGTTATCCATGTCCTTTCTAGTGTTCATGAGTAATGCCTGCCTTTGATTTTTGATGATGTCATAGCAAGTCCTATGATCGGGAGTGAAGCCTGTCTTTGATCTCTTTGCAAGTCCTATGATGTTTTAGCGAGTCCTATGATCGTGACATCATGACATTGTGACAGACAGAGATTTCTTGAATTATATGCAGTGATATTCCTTGTCTCATGCTTGTTCTCACAAAGCTATAAGCACCAAACGGCCGCACCTTGGACACAGTCCAAGGACGCATAATTTTTTCACGCATAAGTTGTTCAGAACTCCTTATACAAAGATACAGAGTGATGATAATCAAGTCAGTGGTGGTAATGCACCTGTAAGCTGGTTGCCAACCACCAATCAAATCTAAAGAAGAAGAAGGAAAAATAGAGCAGAGTTGGTGGCAGTAGAAGAAGAAGATATATAGAGTGAAGTGTTGATATAGATGAGTCAAAATAAGCACCAGACAGCCACACCTCGGACATAGTCCAAGGATGCATAATTTTTTCACACATAAGGAGTTGTTCAGAACTCCTTCTACAAAGATATAGAGTGATGATAATCAAGTCAGTGGTGGTAACGCACCTGTAAGCTGGTTGGCCACCGCCAATCAAATCTAAGGAAGAAGAAGTCTGATGCTTGTTACTTCTTCTCCTGCCTGTCACTGTTCTGTGTTATGTTGCGTACCTATGTCTATATACTGTATATGTCTTGTAGGGAGTCATGTGCTCTGTCTTTGTGCCGTCATATAGACATCATATCTTTATGACGGCATCGCGAGTCCTATGATGCCTGAGATCATAGGATCATCATAGGACAGGCCATCCTATGATGCCCTATCTCCTGTGTGTGATTATCTGTGCAGCCCCACCCATCGCGTTTTCTGTAACCATGCCCTGCCATGCTTGTTACTACGCCTGCCTGTCACTGTTCTGTGTTTTGTTGCTTACCTGTGTCTATATATATGTCTTGTATGGTGTCATGTGCTCTGTCTATGAAAGTGAGTCCTATATGATGGCATCACGAAGTGTAAGCAAACATTTCTGCATGCCCGTAGAAAGTCACTGTTACCATGGCAACAGCAACCATGGTGAAACCTGCCTTGGATGATTGACATCACCACTCGTTTGTTGATGCCTGCCTTTGATCTGTGATGCCTGCCTTTGATCTTTGATAATGTCATAGCGAGTGCTATGTGTCCTATGATGCCTGAGTTCATAGGCCGTCCTATGATGTCCTATAAACGTGACAGACACACAGACACACAGATTTCTTGCTTTTATAGAGTGATGATGATGTTTTGTAGGGAGTCATGTGCTCTGTCTATGTGCCGTCATCGGCATCGCGAGTCCTATATGACGGCATCGCGAGTCCTATGATGCCTGAGATCATAGGATCATCATAGGACATCAGGCAGACATCATAGGCCGTCATATAGACATCATATCTTTATGACGGCATCGCAAGTCCTATATGATGGCATCGCAAGTCCTATGATGCCTGAGGTCATAGGATCATCATAGGACATCAGGCAGACATCATAGGCCGTCCTATGATGTCCTATAAACATGACACAGAGATTTCTTGCTTTAATAGACTGATGTCTTGTAGGGAGTCATGCACTCTGTCTATGTGCCGTCATATAGACGTCATATAGACATCATATCTTTTTGACGGCATTGTGAGTCCTATGATGCCTGAGATCATAGGATCATCATAGGACATCAGGCAGACACTGCCTTTGATTTTTGATGATGTCATAACAAGTCCTGGGATCGGGAGTGAAGCCTGCCTTTGATCTCTTTGCAAGTCCTATGATGTTATAGCAAGTCCTATGATCGTGACATCATGACACTGTGACAGAGATTTCTTGAATTATATATAGAGTGATGATATACAGTATAGAGTATATCACTCTATTCCTATTCCTTGTCTCATGCTTGTTACTTCTTCTCCTGCCAGTCACTGTTCTGTGTTATGTTGCTTACCTGTGTCTATATATACAGTATATGTCTTGTAGGGAGTCATGTGCTCTGTCTATGTGCCGTCACATAGACATCATATCTTTATGACGGCATCGCGAGTCCTATGACGCCTGAGATCATAGGATCATCATAGGACATCAGGCAGACATCATAGGCCTTCCTATGGTGTCCTATAAACGTGACACACAGACAGACACACAGAGATTTCTTGCTTTAATAGAGTGGTTACCGATGACCAGCATCCCATCATCCAACTGCTCAGATGTAAATATTATTATTTGGGATCTGTAAAAAAAATAAGTATTTTTTCATCAATATATATTTTTTTGAAGAATACAAAGAATTCTGCACATTTCTAATTATTTTGTTGTTGCATTATTTTTTAAAATGTTTGTTTTCATGAAAATACTGTCTAGGTTACCTTTAAATGCAGAACAGTTATGAATGCCTTTAAAGTAATTCAGAGATAATTATAGATCCACCTCAGATGCCATCGCTGCAGCACTCCATTATTCTCTTTCCCACCTGGAAGCTAAAGACTCCTACATTAGGATGCTCTTTTTCGACTACAGCTCCTCCTTCAACACGGTCATCCCCCACAAACTCACCGACAAACTGTCTTCACTTGGCTTGCACCCCACCCTCTGTGACTGGCTACTGGACTTTCTAACTGGCAGGCCCCAGTCTGTCAGAATGGGTAACAGCACCTCAGCCAGCATCATCATAAACACAGGTGTCCCCCAGGGTTGTGTTCTCAGCCCCATCCTCTACAGCCTCTTCACTCATGACTGTGTTGCCTCCCACAAAGACAACATCATCCTAAAGTTTGCGGATGACACAGCAGTGATAGGACGCATCACTGGTGATGACGAAGCATCCTACAGGAGGGAGGTGGCCAACCTGGTGTCATGGTGTGAGGACAACAATCTCACCCTCAACACGGACAAGACAAAGCTTGAAGTGGAGAGGGTAAGCAGCTTTAAATACCTGGGCATCCACATCAGTGAGGACCTTAAGTGGACACACAACACCACAGAGCTGGTCAAGAGAGCTCAACAGCAACTGTACTTTCTGAGGAGGCTGAAGAAGTTCAGCATGTCTTCCAGGATCCTCAACAATTTTTACAGCTGCATCATCGAGAGCACCCTGACCAACGGCATCACTGCGTGGTACGGAAACACCACTGCCCTGGAGCGCAAACGCCTGCAGAGAGTGGTGAAGACAGTGGAGAAGATCATCAGGACTCCACTCCCCTCTCTGCAGAGCACCTACCACCGCAGAGTCCAAACGAGAGCTGACGTCATCATCTCTGCTGCTACTTACCATAATTTGTAATTATACACTGCTTGTTGCACAATGCTCATTTGCACACTGTACATAGGTTCATGCCATCTCAGGTTCACATCATCTCTGATATCAATATACCACTATCACTTTAGTCCATACGGTGACTTCATTTTCATTCCTCTACTGCTAACTGTGTGTTGGTGTATGTGTCTTTAGCGTCCCATCAGTACTAGGACCTGAGTTACTGTGTTAGTGTGTCATGACCTTATTAGAATTGTTGTTTCTGTACCTTTACCTTGGCATTCGTTCGGAGAGCAAAGCAAGAATTTCATTGCTCAGGAAATGTAGCATTTCTTAACTGTGCACAGGATAATAAAGCCTTTGAATCTTGAATCTCAAATTCCTTTTTATATAAACTTTTTAGCTAAAATACTTTAAAAATTCAATATTGATATAGTTATTTTAAATCAGCCATATATATGTTCATGTGTTTATAGATTCAGTTAAACTAGTTTAATCACAATATTATGAAATCATTTATTCACCCCCAGCATTAAAACCTGTTAATAATGAACATGCGTTTAAATTTATTTGTCTTTGACTGATATTCATTAATTTATCATATTTTATTCAAAACCAATCATTAATTTCTTCTGAATAATAATTTTCAGTCTAGTAAAAAATGCAGTGTTTTGGCACAATTTTTAAAAAATTAATATAATATTTAGATTAATTATTGTTAATTCAGATATTTTTAAATTCTGGCGTAGTTTAATTCAGATTAACTTATCTAACCAGTTGTTTTAGTTCAACTAGCTACCCGCCTATCTGCTGCACTCTGAAACTGTAAATGTGGCTTTCATGGCGTCATGGGACTCACTTGCTTCTGCTCTTTCCCTGAGGCCCTGGCGCACGTGTGGCGGCAGCAGGAAGGCAGCGTTGTCCTTCCAGGATTTGATCTTTGGTGATTTGTCGATCAAATGTGGTGTCGCTCAGAGAGGAGAAGGTTATATCAGGGTCCACCTAAGAACGAGAGGACAGACCACTGGAGCAAGTGACCCAATCAGAGCGCAGTCTGCTCAGTAGCTGCGACACTTGATAATAATGATAAATAATAATAATATATAATAATAATAATAATAATAATAATAATATTAGGATGAAGAGAGATTCCTCATATAAACAGATTCTGGATGTGATGTAGCAGGATTCCAGAGAGCCCTAGTCTGGACCTGAAAGCAGAGCGGTCTGCCTCTTACCTGGACTACCACAAGGTTGTGCTGAACGTTTGAAGAGGAGGGTGAAGGTGAACAGCTGGAAGCACAGCACACACCTGAAACACACATCAGTGAAAGAAACATCAGAGCGGCAGTGACCATGGTTTGGTCACAGGGATGGACTGCACATGCTCAGTGAAGAGCCAAGTTGTCCCGATTAAACTTCTGAGCCACAACTTTAAACTGATCAGATTACGGGGCTGATTTTAGTCTGAACTCACCTGTTTACTGTTTCATGAGCCCAGTGAATCTACTCCCACTCAGGTTTACACATTTAAAACAGCTGAACTCTGTGTGAACAGATCCCGTCAGCGGAAGAGTCTCAAGATTTTACTACCAAAGTTCTTTATTTTCTCAGTTTTCTTTCAGAAAAATATCTGAGGCCATTCATGTTTTTAAATTCAAGTCATTTCAGCAAACCTGTAGAATAACAGATACAATCAGCCAAATCAAAAGGTGAAGCCAACCCTCACCTACTGAAAGTCTGCCGCTTCTCATTGGCTGATGCAACAGCTGACTGCAGTACCACACCAATCACCTTCTTTATCTGCTCCAAAGCCTGATTGGAGACTGTCGGTCCCAGATGCTGTAGCAAGAAGTCTCTGTGCTGCGATAAAGACACAAAGGGTGAGGTGGCAGGTACGATCACATAAATAAATTATACTGTAGTGAGAGAGTGGTGTGTCCAATGATTATTATTACCTTCACTGTCCTTCCTCTTTGCTGTTGATTGGTTGTGACCACACAGATGTCATGTAGGAAGGAAGTCAAAGGGGTCACTGAGGTCACCAGGACATAAACGTTTACCATGGCAACCAGAGCAGAAGGCTGGGCTTGGACGCGAGAACTACTGTCAGAGAGACATGAGTCTAAGTGAAAAACAAAGTCAGCAGAATAAACCAGACCATCAATGACAGAGTAGCTCTTTGTGGCCTATACAGATGTGCACACCTGGATTGCAGACCCACATAAGGATTGTTGCAGGTGAGACTGGCGAGCACTGAAGCAACTGTCTAGGAGGAATAGTGATTCAGGTGTACAGATAGGTGGACGGCAGTTCATTTAGCATTCACCAGAATGAGCTAAAAGCTATTAAACATTAGCCAAAGGCATTGATGATGTCACAGCCTCCCAGCTTCATAGAGGCAGTTCTGCCAGTTACTAACGAATACCTGGACCTTCTAGGTTATAAAAGCTTGCCGTTCTCCCACCTCATCAGCCTTTGTTGTCTGGCTGATTGTTTTTTAAATTCTAAATTTTTACACTGAACCAGTTTGTGACAATGGCAATAAATTCATTGTAGGTTACAACCAGTAGGTGATTTGTATTTTTTAACAAGGAGAATGGTGGTGGTAGGATATTAACAAATTTAGCACAAGGTACAAATATATAAACATAAATTACGTGCAAATTGCTCTTGCCATTTTTAAGGACAGTGCAAGTTGAAGAACACTGATATCAATCAATGAAAACTTGGCAGATTGGAGCCAGTGGCTAATTTCCATCTGTTGTCCATGGCAAGATTAAAGGAGCAAAAATATGATACAAAATGCTAATTTGCAATTTAAAAACTCATAAATTTACTATAAACAACTCCTGAATTTATGATAAAAAAGTTAATTAGTGGGGAAAAAAATCTACTTACAAATTGGAGAAAAAAATAATTTCCAAGAAAAAAGTTATAAATTTACAAGAATAAAGTCACAGATTCATAAGAACAAAATGCAAATTTAGAATATGAAAAGCTAAAAATTTGTATATTTTCAACTTTTTTCCCTCATTAACTTTCAATTTTCTCACTAATTTCTGAGGTCTTCTTGTCAGTCCCCCCCTCCATCCCCAAGAAATTTATAACTTTTTCTGATAAGTCTGGAACTTTTTTCTGGCAAATGTAACACTTTTCTAATAGTGTAGTACTTTTTCTCCTAAATTTACAACTTTTTCTCAGAAATGTTCAACATTTTTTTGTATATTTCCAACTATACTTTCACTGACAAATTCAGTTGCGCTGTATAAACTATTCTTACTCTTTATGGGGATGGCAGGTTCACAAGGGGAATGGTTTGGGGTCATTTTGCTAACAAGGGGAAAAGCATCCCCCCTCAAATCACCAACTGGTTACAACCAAAGTCTAGCCTGATAAAACAGCTTGGTATTAAAGTGAAATGGTGATAAAAACTCAGCCAAATCACATAATACAGCCACAACTCAAATAAAACTAAGAGTGGGCTCACATTGATGCACTTACTGACATGTTTGCTTGAAAACCCAATGCAGACTCAGACTCAATTAGAATTTACAACGATCTTTATTGGTGAAGTGAATGTGTGTGTATGTGAGTGCAGAGCGGGAGAGATCTGGCAACCCTGCAGGGAGAGAGGAGAGAGGGAATTAATGACAGTTCTGCAACAGTGGGCTGAATGGGCTGATAAATTAATGATTTTACGGAGCAAGGTAGTAGCAGAAGCGGCGAAGAGTAGCTCAGTCCAATCCAGGTCACCAGGGTCCCGCTTAGGTGATGCAGTGCCTGTGAAGATGATAATAGTGCTGGGTGCAGGTGCAGCCCCAGCCCCCGCTGAGGAGAAAGAGGAGAGAGTCAGTCCGGAGGGCAGAGACACTTACAGAGCTGGGGAAGTGAGAGGCCTCCGGCTCACGGGCTGGAATCCGGTCCACCGCCTGGAGCTGAGGTAGGTCCACCTGGAGGATGGTCCACCTCTGCACAGGGGAGAGGAGAGAAGGAAAAGCAGGAGTAGGAGATGAAACAGCCAATGAAGGCTTGCTTACAACTGTGTTGGGGAGGCGAAGCTTCCAGACAAAGAGGTGCTGGATTGTAGAGAGGAAGGGAGGCGAGACTCCCAGTAGAACAGAAGGGTGAGTCTAGACGAGAGTGGCTTCACCCTAGGAGCGTTGACATATCCGTGTCGGAGTGCAGGAATCCATCCATCCATCCATCTTCTTCCGCTTAATCCTTTTCGGGTCGCGGGGGGGCTGGAGCCTATCCCAGCATCTTTGGGCGAGAGGCTGGTTACATCCTGGACAGATTGCCAGTCCATCACAGGGCCAACACAGAGAGACAGACAATCATTCACTCTCATGTTCATACCTAAGGACAATTTAGAATCCCCAGTTTGATGCCAATTAACCTAACTTGCATGTTTTTGGCATGTGGGAGGAAACCGGAGAAATCCCGGAGTAAACCCACGCAGACACGGGGAGAACATGCAAACTCCACAATCCACTCCTAATAAATGCCGCCTAATTGGGAAGAGCAGGTGTGAGTGAAAGTGCAGCTGAGGATGATAATTAGTAGGCAGGAAATCACACAGCACAGATCACCACAGCGCCCCCACCCCCCACCCCACCTCCTGGCAGCCGACTCAACCTGTCCGGGTGAGTCCGATGGAAGTCCCTGATGAGCTGCCGATTGGGGATGAAAGACAGCCAAACCCAGGATATCTCCTCCGGACCATGCCCGGCCCAATCCACCAGGTACTGGAGACCCGGCCCCCTGTGTCGCACGTCCATGTTGAGGTTGACCTTAAAGGCTGGCCCCTCTCCTTGGCAGAGGGGGCGGTGGCTTGGGTGGAGGACAGAGAGGACTCAAGAAAAACGGCTTCACCTGGGACACATGAATGGTAGAACAAACACGCAGGGTAGGAGGGAGAAACAGGCAGACAGCAACTGGGTTGATTATGTGAGAGATAGATAAGGACCAATAAAACAAGGAGAAAGCTTCTTGGACTCAGTTTTCAAATTAATATTCTTGGTGGAAAGCCATACTTTTTGTCCAACCCAGTAGGGCGAAGCCGGGGTCCTCCGACGGTTTGCAATCTCAGAGTTGCAACCAGCAGTGCGTTGAAGAGTAGCCCTGGCAGACCTCCAAATCCGGCAACATTGTTTAATGTGGGCCTGCACTGATGGGACAGCAATCTCCTCCTCCTCTTCTGGGAACAAAGGAGGGTTGTAGCCCAACGACGCCTCGAAAGTAAAGAGGCCTGTGGCAGCTGAAATGGTGGAGTTGTGTGCATACTCAATCCAAGGTAAGTGCAAACTCCACGATGCAGGATTGGAGGCAGTGACACATCTCAGGGCCGCCTCCAGTTCTTGACTAGCACGCTCACACTGGCCATTACTCTAAGGATGGTGACCTGAAGAATATCTCCACACCTTAGATACAAACTGAGGACCCCGGTCCGCCACGATGTCCAAAGGGATCCCATGTAGACGCACCACATGCAGGACCAACAAGTTGTCTGTCTCCTTGGCAGATGGAAGCTTGTGAAAGGGAACGAAATGGGCGGCCTTAGAAAATCTGTCCATAATAGTGAGAATCACAGTGTGACCCGTGGAGGGAGGAAGCCCCGTCACGAAATCCATGGCGATGTGAGAACAAGGTCTGCTGGGGATGGGGAGGGGGTGCAGCAGGCCTGAAGGGGAAAGGAGGATGACTTCCCGGTGGCACACTGGGGGCAGGACCGAACAAACTTGTTAACGTCCTTTCTCATAGACGGCCACCAGAAGGTCCTCTGAATCTGGGACAAGGTGCGAGCCATCCCAGGGTGACACACGACCTTGGAGGAATGTAACCAGTCAATGACCTCACCACGCACTGAACAAGGAACGTAGATCCACCCCACTGGACCCCCACCCGGGTCGGGCTCGGCTTCCTGCGCTCTCTTAACCCTCTCCTTGATCTCCCAGGAGAGCATGCCGACAATGCACGAGGGGGACACAATAGGATGCGGCTCAGGCTCAGCCGTGTCGGGGGAGAACTGCCTAGAGAGCGCATCAGGTTTGGTGTTCTTGGAACCCAGGCGATAGGTGATAGATAAGTTGAACCTGCCGAAGAATAGCGACCAGTGGGTTTGTCTAGAGTTCAGCCGTTTAGCCGCTCTAAGGTACTCCAGGTTCTTATGGTCGGTCCAAACGACGAATGGCAGCAAAGCCCCCTCCAGTCAGTGGTGCCACTCCTCCAAGGCTAGCTTGACCACCAGTAATTCCCGATCCCCCACATCATAATTCCTCTCGGCCGGTGACAGGTGTCTGGAGAAGAAGGCGCAAGGATGGACCTTGTTGTCACAGGGGGAACGCTGAGACAAAACCGCCCCTACTCCGAAATCCGAGGCGCCCACCTCCACCAGGAGCCGTAGGGATAGGTCCACCTGGTCAAGGATAGGGGGAGAAGAGAAATGAGATTTTAGTTCCGAGAATGCCGCCTCCACCTCTTCAGACCAATGAAAATGAACCTTAGTGGAGGTGAGATGGGTGAGTGACAGGACAACCAAGCTGTAATTGTGGATAAAACACCAATAAAAAATTAGCAAAGCCCAGGAACTGTTGTAGGTGCTTGCGGGAAGAAGGGACCGGCCACTCCACAACAGCTTTGAGCTTACCCGGCTCTGCTCGGATCTCCTTATGAGCGATGACGAATCCAGAAGGTAGTGGAAGATGTATGGAACTCACACTTCTCCGCCTTGACATAGAGCTGATTTTCCAGTAGCCACTAGAAGGACCCTTCCCAACGTGCACCCCGATGCTCCTCTAAAGAATGAGAAAAGATGAGAATGTCATCAGGTACTACACAAATACAAACGACCCCAAAAAGGTCCCCTCAGCACGTCGTTAATGAGCCACTGCAACACAGCCGGCACGTTGGTCAGCCCAAACGGCATCACGAGATATTGAAAATGGCCACTAGGAGTGCGGAATGCCGTCTTCCACTCATCCCCCGCTTTAATCCGGACGAGGTAGTAGGCATTGCGTAGGTCTAGTTTAGTGAAGACAAACGACCCCTGAAGAGAATCAAAGGCAGAGTTAAAAGGGCAGACTGTACTTGTTTTTCATTGTGATGTTATTAAGCTCCCTAAAATCAATGCAGGGTCGAAGGGAGCCGTCCTTTTTACCAACAAAAAAAACCCACCCTCACCGCCAATGAAGAGGGCCTAATAATGCCTGAGCTTAGGGACTCTTTAATGTATCTGTCAATCGTCTCCCGCTCCGGGGCAGAAAGACTATAAAATCGGCTGGATGGCAAGGGAGCACCTGGCAGGAGGTTAATGGAGCAGTCATAAGGGCGGTGGGGGTGGAGGGGGGGGGCAGAGAGGAGAGAGCTTTGGCCTTACTGAATACCGGAGCGAGGTCATGGTACTCAGGGGAATCCAGGAGAGGTAGGGCTCATGAGTGGACGGGGAAGAATAGGCACAGAGGGAGAGTAGGCAGCTGACTGTAAACAAGCATTTAAAGCCAAAAGTACTTCATGAAATGATCCTTCTGCCGCCAATCAATAACAGGATTATGAAGCCTGAGCCCAGGGGTAACCCAAAATGACAGGGGAGACAGTAACAGGCAAAACAAAAAAAAAACTGATATGCTCCCGATGGTTACTTGAGACCAAGACTGAGACGGGGGCAGTCTGCTTGGAGACAGTAGTGTGGCGGGTTGGAAAGTGCAATCGACTTCAATGGTGTGTTGAGACTGTGACAGGGAAGTTTTAGCCGGGTTGCCAGACTCTCAGAAATAAAGCTCTGCTCAGCGCCTGAGTCAATGAGAACCTTGGAGGTGATTTCAATGTGACCATGTTGAAAATGAATAGGTAAGATCAGTCGTGTAAGGGTTTTAGCTTTTATCGCGTCCGTTAGTCCCCCTACTGTGACTAACGGACTCCCCCTTTTGGCAGATTGGGACAGGAAATGACATCATGATCAGCACTGGCACAATAACTGCATAATCTGAGGGCCCAGCAGCGTTGTCGCTCCACAAGGGGCAACTTAGAGCGACCCACCAGCATGGGCTCCTCGGCCTCAGAGGATTCCAAGGGGAGGAGGGCAAGGAGGGGAGACTGGGAAGGAGGACGAGGCTGCGAGTGCGAGTGATTAGAAAAACAGCACTCGCTAGCCCGCTCCCTTAAACGATTATCAATACTAATGGCTAAAGAAATTAATTCATGCAATGAGGAGGGTTTCTCTAAATGGGCCAGTTCATCTTGCAGACTAGGACTGAGACTGCATGTAAAAATGCTACAAAGTGAGGCATCCTCCCAACCGACTTCCGCCGCAACAACCCGGAAATCAACCAAATAGTCAGCTACCTACCTAGCCCCCTGCCGAAGGTTAAGGAGACGGGTGGTGAGGACATTATCCCGGTCTGAGTGATCAAAAGCTTTGGTGAATTCAGAAATAAATCGATCGTAGGTGTAGTTGGGATAATCGGGGCGGGCCATTACAGCAGAAGCCCAGGCTAGGGCCCGTCCCTCCATTAAATTAACAACATAACTGATTTGGCTGTGATTGGTAGGAAAATCCTCTGGCACCCGCTGATACACAAGATTACACTTTAGTAAAAACCCACGAGCCTCCCCTAGCTTACCGTTAAAACGAGTAGGTGTGGGAACCAGTGTAAGTCGAGTGGGCTGCGCAGGAGGGGGGGTGGAATGTGATGGCCCAGCCGACCTCCCGGGCTCGGAGCGAGAGGGTAGTACCAGGGTAAGCTGGTCCAGCCGTGAATGAATCTGGGTTAACTGATTCAAGATCACCTGCTGCTGATAAGTAAGCTGATCTAACTGAGCCTCCATGTTGTTAAGTCGTTGTGCAGAAGCACTGTCTGCTGGGTTTTCTACATGGAGACGTACTGACATGTTTGCATGAAGACCCAAATGCAGACACAGACTCAATTAGAATTTACAATGATCTTTATTGGTGAAGTGAATGTGTGTGTATGTGAGTGCAAAGCGGGAGAGATCTGGCAACCCTGCAGGGAGACAGGAGACTAACTAACCTGCACTTATATAGCGCTTTTCTAGTCACAAAGACCACTCAAAGCGCTTTCATTAATACTAACCCTCTATTCTAAGGGCCTATAGGAAACAGATATCTAGGGACAATTTAGAACAGCCAATTAACCTAACATGCATGTCTTTGGCATGTGGGAGGAAACCGGAGAAATCCCGGAGTAAACCCACGCAACACGGGGAGAACATGCAAACTCCACACAGATCACTGTTGGTCGGGGGCTGGGATCGAACCCACGATCCCATGATCCCCACAATCCCCCCGGCCAAGGGTAAACTGTGCTGCCGCAGTGCTAACCACTGCGCCACCGTGCAGCCCCAAGGGAGAGAGGGAATTAATAACAGTTCTGCAACAGTGGGCTGAATAGGCTGATAAATTAATCATCTTACGGAGCAAGGTAGTAGCAGAAGGGGCGAAGAGTAGCTCAGTCCAATCCAGGTCACCAGGGTCCCACTCAGGTGATGCAGTGCCCGTGAAGATGATAATAGTGCTGGGTGCAGATGCAGCCCCAGCTGAGGGGAAAGAGGAGAGAGTCAGTCCAGAGGGCGAGACACTTACAGAGCTGGGGAAGTGAGAGGCCTCCGGCTCACAAGCTGGAATCCGGTCCGCCGCCTGGAGCTGAGGCAGGTCCACCTGGAGGATGGTCCACCTGCGCACAGGGGAGAGGAAAGGAGGAAAAGCAGGAGTAGGAGATGAAACATCCAGTGAAGGTTAGCTTACAACTGCGTTGGGGAGGCGAAGCTCCCAGACGAAGAGGTGCTGGATAGTAGAGAGGAAGGAAAGTGAGACTCCCAGTAGAAGAGACGGGTGAGTCCAGACGAGAGTGGCTTCACCCTAGGAGCGTTGACATCTCCGTGTTGAAGTGCAGGAATCCACTCTTAATAAAGGCCGCCTAATTGGGAAGAGCAGGTGTGAGTGAAAGCGCAGTTGAGGATGATAATTAGTAGGCAGGAAAACACACGGCACAGATCACCACACTTACCCAGTTGCTCTGTATTATGCTGAAGCACAAATGACTGTCTTCTTCTCTCCCCTGGTGGCTTACACTCACATTGCTCAGGGCCTGATCATGGTTACTCCTGTGCATAAGTCGCCATGCCATAAAAGACACATGCATGGCTTTATGCCACCATGATTTTCCCTTTTGTTCCTATGAAGTGTGGTTGTAAATTCCCCAAATACCTCAAAGTTTTTGTGGGCATTACTGAAGAGTCTTTATGTTTCTAGTTAACACTCGCTTCAGCATTAGACCAAACTAAACCCTTTGTTGCTACTGTTGTAAATGACTACTGAGAGAAATGCTGTATTTGTATCCATTATATTGAATGTCATGTGCCATACTACAGCATATATGCATGGTTTTACATCATCATCATGCAGTGCCCCTTTGTTTACAAGAATCGCACACTGAACTCACAGACGAACGGCATTGAAGGTCAAACGTGCTCGGGTATGGTACAGATTGCCAAGTGTGAGTGTGCCCCAAGTCCTAAACTATATGACAGCCTACTCCCCATCGTCGTGCTGTTTGCTCTCTACATGTCTGTTCTTTTTTTCTTCTTCTCTATCCCCTCACCCCTCAGCCGGTTGCAGCAGATGACTGCCCCTCCCTGAGCCTGGTTCTGATGCAGGTTTATTCCTGCCAAAAGGGAGTTTTTCCTCTCTGCCGTTGCCAAGTGCCTGCTCACAGGGGATCACCTGATTGCTGGGGTCTTTCTGCAATTGTGGGGCTTTCCCCTGCAGTTTGACAGTACTATGAAATGACTGTTGTTGTGAAATGGCGCTATATAAATAAAGTTGAACTGAATTGAACTAGTGCATGCCCGTAAAAAGCAAGTATTCTTGTCTGAAAACAGGTAGGCCAATTAGGCTTTACAGGCCCAAATATAGGCTGTGTTTGAAAGTGGAATACAAAGAGGTGTAGCCTATATGTAGGCAATCACATGTTAGACTTTGACAAACATGAAAGGGTCTGAACACTAAGATTTATTTGATTGTGTGAATATTAATTACGGAATTATTGAAAATGAATGGGACATCCAATATTAGAGACTGTTTAAGAACCCTTGTTTGTTTGTCAGGTCAAGTTTTTGTGTGATCTTTTATGACTTATATTCATTAGTGTTGTATCTTGCACTTTGGAGAATGGGAGTTGTTCATTCACCATTTTAATTGTTTTAGTTTATATGTGAGGTTTATAGTCTATCGTCAATAAACTCATGCAGTACTATAACAGGACATGTTTACAAATATTTGAGACCCATTCTAGTACATCCTTTTATATTTTGGAAATATTATAAGTACAAAACACCCAACATTATTATACACAGCAGAATGACCCATTTGGCTGTTACACCAGTGTTGCTCATTTGTCAGTAAATGAAAATGATTTATTTTGTTATTTGGGCATTTTTGTGTCCTGTTTGGTCACAATCATCGTTTAGTCAAAGCGTGCATATGTATCTATATATGATATGCAATTGATCTGGCCATTCCGCTCCACAATCATGGTGGTATTATTATTAACTCTTACTTTTTAGATAGCCGTGTGAGCACACCAGCACCAGGAGGAGTGCCATTGGGAACCCACGGCCCCGCAAAGGACAGCGGTGGCACACGGATGAAGCAGCAGTCGGGACTCCCGTTAACCGGGCAGGCTGGGCTTGGCTTCCTGTGAAGGACTGTGGTCCACTGCCCGGCTGCTGCTTCTCCCACACCGGTGTTCCCTGCCAGACCCGAGGTCCCCACCAGCCCCCCCGCCCACACACACCCGTGCACCTCATGTTCTCCACATATGCCGAATCATCCTTTAGACCTATGCAATCACAGCAACACTACAGTATAATTTTTTAAGCATTGAATCTTCATTATTATCTTTTTCTGCTCAAATTTGTTGCTTTTCACCTTCTCCATTTTGTTTACGGAGTGCTGCGGTGACTGGTGGTGATGCCACGTATTATCCAATCAGTGCAGAGTCAATCCCAAACCCCGCCTATGCTTCTAGAAGCCTTGGCATGAGGAGACAGAGCGGTGGCTAAACTTTTATTGATAAAAATTACATATTTTGACTGAACAACTCCATACTTGGGAATGCACACCCTCGTAACCTCAGCAAAGCACTTATATAATCTGGGGCCAGTCTGACAAACAGTTTGAGAGACATATGTGAGGAACACACACACACACACACACACACACACACAGATTCCTTGCATTTATAGATAGATTGAATTGGAACAACAGCTAACTTTCAGCCAGAGTGATTATTTAAACTCATAGGTGATTTTGTAGCAGTAATTATCATCTACTCAGCAACTGTGGGTCTGTCCTAAACTCTGCAGACTTTATAAGGGTCATATGGACTTCGATTTCATGAAAACATTTTTTTTTTAAATAATCCATTCACAAAACTTTGAAAGTTACTAAACTGATGTGTATATTTTCTTGAAAAATTATTGTAGCCATTAAATTATGAAATTATTTATAAAATGTTTTATAGGTTCATCAAAACTATCATAGTATATACATTTGAGCAGATGGCTGATGAGAAGCATAGTGGCCAGTAAAGATTTCATAGCCAGAAGCATAACTAGGTAGACGTCACAGTAACTTCATTTACCAGGAAGATCAGGGGTTGCCAGACACTGTAAACTGAGCAGGTAAGTGGCTGAATCTGAAAGCAAACATTCAATGTGTGGATATTTGTCTCAACATGGCAACCGGTATAATATAGTGGGGCAAGAATGAGCACAACACCTACTGAACAGAAGGTAACAGTGGTATCTCTATCACCTTTGGGCTGCATGTCCACCAAGTGCGTTTTGGGTTTTTTTCACACTCTGAGTGTCTATTTTCTGTTCGTTTTCTATGTAATCCAGCATTTGATGAGCTCTCAGTGATGAGCCTTTTTTTGTTGTTGCTGTGCTAGGGGTGTTGAAATTTGAAAAAAGTTAAACTTTTGGAGCACTGCAGTGCTCGTCAGCAGCACACCTCCCTAACCAGCCACTCATAATTAGACTAACAGTATACCATGATCAATATTTAACAGCAAAAGCTCTTGTTTGATGTGGTTTAGTGCAGTTAGTAGAGAGTTCAGTCCAAAATGTGGGAAAAGCTGATGGCAAGCTTTGAGCGACAGGTTAAATGGTTTCTTAAAGTCCTGTCACACCTTGACGATTTAGGCAGCACTTGCCAAACATAAAAATTGGTTTAAAATGCTGGCATACACCAAAATTTTCAATTTTGGCTGTATGCATTGTGTATCCATAACGAGTTGGATATATACATAATGTATTAGTTACTTATATAAAATATTTCCATAACTTATAAATAAAACAAACGAATGCTTAGCATGTTGCAAACGTTCACTACTTAAGCGCAACAATAGTCTAACTTATGCATAAGTTATGCATAGCTTATCCTAACTTCTGCATAGCGCAGTCATGCCAAACTGCCATCGCCTCCCGACCCGTGAATCCTAGGTGTGCGAGAGATCATCTCTGTTCAACTGAAATGATTCTCCCCTCCAAAGACCACGGCGGGGGACGTGACCAACCTGGCAGAGCTGTCAAATCTGTCAGGTCGGTCACACCAAAAACAGCTGATGTGACACGTCACCAGTGTTGGGAGTAGCGCGTTACTTTGTACTTTGTAACGCGTTACTGTAACGCCACTACTTTTGCAGTAACGTGCTGTGTAATGAAATTACTGTTTAAAAATTCTAAATAATGTGTTACAGTTACTGAAATTTGATCAGATACGTTACTCGTTTTATTAATATGGATAGATATTTTTAACGTAAATAAATGAATATACAAACTGACCCGGCAGCACGGTGGCGTAGTGGGCAGCACGGTGGCGCAGTGGTTAGCACAGTGGCAGCACAGCAAGAAGGTCATGGGATCGATTCCACCCTTGACCATCGTGGGTTCGATCCCACCCCCAGACCATCGGTGACCCTTCTGTGTGGAGTTTGCATGTTCTCCCCGTGTCTGCGTGGGTTTACTCCGGGCACTCCGGTTTCCTCCCACATGCCAAAAACATGCAAGTTAGGTTAATTGGCATCAAAACTGGGGATTCTAAATTGTCCTTAGGTATGGATGTGAGAGTGAATGGTTGTCTGTCTCTCTGTGTTGGCCCTGTGATGGACTGGCGATCTGTCCAGGGTGTACCCTGCCTCTCGCCCAAAGATGCTGGGATAGGCTCCAGCCCCCCCGCGACCCGAAAGGATTAAGCGGTAGAAGATGGATGGATGGATGGATGGACAAACTGACCCTACCGTAGCTGAGACGAGTTGTCAGTCGATGTGACCTGTTGCAGAGAGCTGAGTCTTCACTACTGAGTGGAGGAAAAGATGAAGCTACAGTGTTTTTGTGGAAATAGACAGATTATTTTTTCCTTTGTGACAGTTAAGGACAAAAGCATATTAGTGGGTTGGAAGCTAAGTGCTGGTTGAGACCTACTGCAATCTTCAGAAGTCCTTGAAACAGCAACAAAGCTCCGACAAAGCTAGTGCTAAGTAACAGCTAGCTATGCTAACAACACTGTGTTAGTGGATCTGTGCTATCTGAACAGTCCCGGCTGGATGTAAAGTAGAAATACTCTTGTCTCAACAGCCACAGCTGGATTTCAAGCACAGGTATGCATCTGGACAGTTTGTGACCCAGCAAGAATTAAACCTGATTACCAGATACGTCGTTACAGACTGAAGACGTGATATAAACAGTCATTTTCCATCAGACAGCTGAGACTGTGATCCACTGAAGTTAAAACATATTTACTTGCTACCTGGATAAAGATTTTTCAAAAATGGATTTTGATCACCAAAAGGAATTTGAGGGACTGGATCATGTCTGTCACAGCAGACATTTGGCCTGTGGATAATGGGCATTTTCTTTGGATCACTGTATGTCAGATTAAATCCATATCATAAAGGTAAGATAAACATGTATAGCTTTATGCAGTGTTCCCAACTCTCACTCCAAAATGAGGAAATTACTGGCAATCTCATGTTTATTTTCTTCAGATTTTTCCCACAGAAAGAGCTCTCAGGCAGGATAAAGCAGACTGAACATGTTTTAAAAGCTCTGTCTGAAACAGTCTGTTTCCAGCCTGACATTAATAAGCCCGTAATGTAATCTATTGATTAAATTATCTTGCTATGTGTGCAAGATGATTTAAGTATGCATTTAAAAGTAACGTGAAAGCTACTTTTCCAAGTAACTAGTTACTTTAATTTTTTTTCAAAATACTTTATTTCGAACAAAAACAATCATGCAGTAATTGGTAAAGTAACTCAATTACTTTTGAAAAGAAGTAACTAGTAACTGTAATTAGTTACTTATTTTTAGTAACTTGCCCAACACTGCACATCACAAACATCAGATGACAGTTGTGACAACCTGGCTCAAAGGCTTTTTAATGATGGCAATAAAAAAAAGTTTATTTTCAATAAAGTGAAAAAACAAGATAATGCATGGAGTGTGCTTTTCCCAGGACAGCAGCCAACAGACAGTAAAAGTGTGATTTATCATGGAAAAAAGCTGAGCTCTGTGCTTAAGGCAATCAGCTGATTGGATCCTCCTCCGGTGTTCTGACATTTTGGCATATCTAATAGAACAACACTGGATAGCTGATGGTACAGACTGCAGTCAAAGGGGGAAAAAAAAAGGCAAGGCGGGCTAAACAGTGATTTGGAGCTTTATCCTGTAGTTTGAAAGTGCTCTGGACACATCCCCAGTGGGTCCTGTTATACAAAAATATGTGTGTTTAGAAAAATCACCCTTTATTGTCATTCAACTGTACAACCAATCATGTACAGTAGAACGAGATTGTGTTTTACCTATCTACTGTGTTAATCACACACACCCCAAGTGTAGAATCAGAGGGCTGCTGCCATGCAAGGCACCGCCACAAATTTCCCTCCTCCATTTCATTATTGCTGAGCACCAAGCTGGACGGCAGGAAGTTCCACTTTTATATGGTCTTCGGCATGACCCGGCTGGGATTTGAACCCCTGCCTCCTGGGTGTGGGGTGGATGCTCTACCAACTGAGCCATCACTCCTGTGATGGCTCAGTTGGTAGCTCTGTGTGTGTGTGTGTGTGTGTGTGTGTGTGTGCGCGCTGCAGCTGAGCTCTGTACGGTTTTTCCTGTGACCTAATGCTGCAAATACACCATTATAGAGTAGCTGTAAGTTAGAAACCCCTTCAGTAAGTTACACATACACTACCGTTCAAAAGTTTGGGGTCACTTAGAAATTTCCTTATTTTTGAAAGAAAAGCACTGTTTTTTTCAATGAAGATAACTTTAAACTAATCAGAAATACACTCTAATATCTAATATACATTGATAATGTGGTAAATGACTATTCTAGCTGCAAATGTCTGGTTTTTGGTGCAATATCTACATAGGTGTATAGAGGCCCATTTCCAGCAACTATCACTCCAGTGTTCTAATGGTACAATGTGTTTGCTCATTGCGTCAGAAGGCTAATGGATGATTAGAAAACCCTTGTGCAATCATGTTAGCACAGCTGAAAACAGTTTAGCTGGTTAGAGAAGCTATAAAACTGACCTTCCTTTGAGCAGGTTGAGTATCTGGAAAAAATTATTATTTCAAATACAAATCATTATTTCTAACCTTGTCAATGTCTTGACTATATTTTCTATTCATTTTACAACTCATGGTGGTAAATAAGTGTGACTTTTCATGGAAAACACAAAATAATTGTCTGGGTGACCCCAAACTTTTGAACGGTAGTGTAGGTTCAAAGATCATTACTCATATGTTAGAAATAAGTTTTGGGTACGGTAGACATTTATCTCATCGTATTTTGACTTATGAGTAACTTGTGAGTCCTTACAAGTAACGTGTGTGAACAAATGCATAACTTCCCTACAACTTATGCCCCGTTTATGTGAGACGTTTTAGCCATACACTGGATATGTTGGAAAATTTTCAGGATGCTGAAAATTTTCAGAGGAACAAGCTGTACAACGCCGTTTACCAACGTGTTTCAGTGTTCTTCACTGTGCTCTTAACTTATACAAAACTTACCCATAACTGACTCCACCTATGCCAGCGTATTCTCCTAACTTTTCATACGTTTGGCAAATGCTGTCTAAATCATCTAGGTGTGAAAGGGCCTTAAGATACAGGCAGAGACCTTGTTTTTTAAGAGAGCCTGTGAATCGCCCACAAAAGCAGGTCTAGAACATTTTTACACACTGTGTGGACAGCCTTGATGTAAGGTCTGCTGAGGATAAATGATTATGAAAACTGATCTGAGGCACACCTCTCCTGTGGAAGCTGCAGCTTCTGATTGGTCGATCCACAAGAATGAGGATTCATGGGTAAATCTGAAAAAAAGGAACAAAAAAGAATTACAAAAGATTAAAAACTAAATAAAATGAACACAATGAAAAAAAAGATTTCTTTTTAATTTGAAATAAAGTCAAGCATTTAAAACAACAATGATTAAATAACCAAATCATGTGAATGTAAACGTCAGTAGCTCTCTATCACCATGGTGACAAAATGTTTAATTTTATTTTGGTTAAAAGCTACTTAAGATTTTCAAAATAAAATCAATTGGATTAAAGTGGCCTTTGGAAAATATTAAAGGGGTCATTGACTGAAAAAATTGTGCTTCTGTGGGTTTTAACCTCCTGAAATGCAACTATTGATCAAATGATTATTAAAAAAATATCAAAACACTCACTTCTCTTAAATCACACACACACACACACACACACACACACACGCATACCTATACACAGCCTTTATATTGTTTTTTTTCTCCACAGAACAGTTTTAACTCTTCCAGGTGTGCTACAGAACTCATAAACATGGTAAACCCAGCCTTGATACCTGCCTGCTGCTCTATCATTGGTGAGGTGAGCTGTCTGCCGTGTAGATGGCTTGAGCCAAAGGCATGAGCTTCAGAGCTCTAGGTAGCTTGTTTTCCAAGTGTGGTTCATGTTGTTATTTTCTTTAGATTTTACTCACCCTAGCAGACATCCCTGTTTCCACCTGGTTCACTAATCCACAGTTCATAATACATCTCACATCATTCTGGCTTAATGTGTTATTATTTACTTTGTGATGCTACATCATAACATTAGCATTAGCTTGGATTGGCATTCACAGTCAGTGTAACTGAATTACAGCTTGTCTCAGTGGGCAGAGGCTGACCGAAAGGCCACTGTCAATCCAGCCAGATTTGATTGGTATTTTCCATAAGTTTTATTAATCCCCATTGGAAACCTTCTTAGTTAAAGTATTACTTTCTTTCATTGAGATCCAACGCGGCTTGCTGAAGCTAGCAGTTTGGCCACTCATTCCCAACCGTTTCTTTGCTTATTGTACTCTAGGGACCGGTCATATCCAATTGATCATTGAAACCACACACCCCTGTCAACCAATGATGCATTATTTCATTGATTCTTTAAGACAAATTTATGTTAGTTGGCTCAGGCTCGCTCTCTGAGTTAGGAGCTAAGCCAGCTAAGATTAGCACAAATGATGTAAGAGGAAGGATGGAGATAAATGTGGCTCTTAATCATTAAAGAGACATGCATGGAAATAAGCCATTCTGAATAAGGCTGCAAAAGATGATTCACAATGATGTTACAATAATTAAAGAAAATTTGAACAAAATACATTACAAACATTTCAATGAAACCTGTGGGAGCTGTCAAGATGTGGGAAAAGTGCAGTCAATGACCCCTTTAAACTTGAATTAATTTATTTTTAATAAAAACTTCAGCTGACCAGCAGCGGACTCACCTGTCAACTGGGAGTCCCTGTAGAACTGACAAAGACCTCCTCCTGCATCTGAAAATGCCTCCATCAACCCAGGCAGCAGGTTTACCTGAAAACACACAGACAAGACATCTGTCTCACTTGAATGTCAGACATGACATCTGACTTCAGGTGAGACAACACGGGGAGGTTTACCATCTGATGACGCTGCAGGTGAGAAAAGGAGATCCTCCTCAGACAGCTCGCCTCTGCTGAACTGAGACACAGTAGGAGGCTCCACCCACCTACAGAGAGGTCATCACAGAAACACAGAGAGGTCACATGTTGTAAAGGTAAAGGCCTAAATCATATCACAAGTCATTAACTTTGCAATGTCAGGTAAAGTGTATGGAAGCCTTTATGAATCATATGAATTATCATCATCATCACTGTGATAATCATCAGTTTTCTGAAAGAGGATGAAACCATGCGACCATTACATCAAGTGGTCAAGAGTGATAGGAACCTGAAAATAAAAATAAACTTCAGAATCTTCTTCTTTTTCTTCTCTTCTTTTGGCTGTTCTCTTTTAGCGTCACCACAGCAGATCATCTGCCTCCATCTCACCCTATTCCTTGCATCCTCTTCTCTCACACCAACCCTCTCCATGTCCTCCTTCACTTCATCCATGAATCTTCTCTGTGGTCTTCCTCTTTTCCTCCTGCCTAGCAGCTCCATCTTCAACATCTTTTGTCCAATATATCCACTATCCCTCCTCTGCACATGTCCAAACCATCTCAGCCTTGCCTCTCTTACTTTGTCTGCAAACCGTTCAACCTGAGCTGTCTCTCTAAAATACCCGTTTCCAATCCTGTCCCTCCTAGTCACTCCCATTGAGAATCTTAGCATCTTCAGGTCTACCACCTCCAGCTCCACCTCTTATCTCTTTGTCAGAGCCACCATCTCTAAACCATACATCTCACTACTGTCTTGTAAATCTTCCCTTTCACTGTAGCTGCTATCCTTCTGTCACAAATCACCCGACAATCGTTTCCACCCTGCCTGCACTCTTCTTCACCTCTCTTGTGCGCCATCCATTACATTGGATGGTTGAACCTCATCTACCTTTACTACCTCTATCCTTGCATCTTTATCGTTATACCTGCCTCCCTCTCCTTCACACACATGTATTCTGTCTTGTGCGTATTCTGCCGCCCACTTGGATTAAGTGGGCAGCAGTGGCTCGGGAGGTAGAGCAGGTCGTCCAATAACCGGATGGTTAGCGGTTCAAATCTCGTTCGCCCCAGATATCCTGCCATTGTGTCCCTGGGCAAGACACTTTACCCACCTTGCCTCCAGTGTCCATGACACTGGATATGAATGTTCGGTAGTGGTTGGAGAGGCCATTGGTAGCCACGTTTCTGTCAGCCTTCCCAGGGCAGCTGTGACTACAGTAGTAGCTTGACACTACCTCTGTCCGTGGAGTGACTGAATACTGTATCCATTTGTACAAGCATCTTTTGTATGTATACTTTATTGATCCCCAGAGGGGAAATTGAGGGCATCCACCTGGATGGATGAAGCAGCCACTGTACGGCGCTATCCCTTAACCATTCACACACATATTCACACCTAGGGCCACTTTAGAGTCTCCAATTAACCTAACCTGCATGTTTTTGGCCTGTGGGAGGAAACCAGAGAAATCCCGTAGTAAACCCACGCAGATACGGGGAGAACATGCAAACTCCACACAGATCACTGTTGGTCAGGGGCTGGGATCGAACCAGGGATCCCATGGCCAAGGGTGAGTTGCTGTGCTGGTGCAGTGCTAACCACTGCGCCACCGCACCGCCCATGATAAAGCGCTACATAAATCTGATGCATTATTATTGTTTCGGCTGACTTTCATTTCTCTTCTCTCCAGAACATACCTCCACTTGTCCAAATTCTCATCCACCTGCTTCCTACTCTCACTACATATCTCAACGTCATCTGCGACCATCAGTCCACAAAGACTCCTGCTTGACCTCGTCTGTCAGCCTGTCCATCACCAGAGCAAATAAGAAGGGGCTCAGAGCAGATCCCTGATCATCATATCGTATATTTCTCATTTGTTATTTACATACTTTGAATGTTTAAGTGTCTTTTATTTTGATTTGAAAAGATTTTATGGTTTCTGAAACAAATTGATATTAGGATGTTGAGGAAGTTCTAACAATTAGATAGTTTGAAAAACTAATAACTAACAATGGGAAGCAACTGGGAACAAAGAAGTCAGCGTAATTATGTTAAATAACACCCAAGAGGTCGACTAAGGATTATTACTAAAGACTGACAGGAAGAGGCTTTACAAAATAAACCGGAAGTCAAGTACAAACTAAAGAAGAACATAGGGATACTTTCAGAATAAAACTAAAAATACTAGAAACTAATTAGACATGACTGTAGTGGAGCTGAAATAATGAGGCGGCTTTGAATTAAAAACAGGGTTTTTAATGAATAGCTCCTCTATCAAATCTCAACAGGTGCAGAGCTTAGCAGAAGGCAAGAGAGAGATCTCTGCTTTGCTCACTGGTTAAATACAAGCATACATGGCACCACTCATTGAAACAGCTGATGTTAGAGTCCACTCATTGAAAAAGGTAACATCTCCCCATTATCTAAATCCCCCCATTAGTCCTGTTAACTCCTCCCTTCGCCTTGGGGGGTGATGGGAAGACCTTCTCCTCTCTCAGGGGTGAAGGGTGTCGAGTCTGTTGCCATGGCGTCCTGTGACGTCATGGGTCTTCACACGGTGAGATTCCTTTGTTCTTTCAGAGGTGTGAAGTTCCTTTGTATATGTTGTCCCAAACATTTCCACATGCTCTAACCAATGTAGGTATGGAATATCTGAGTGATATATATACCACAGGCCCCCCAAACAACTATGAAGGAACACAGAAAGATTCACAGTCTAGGGTAATTACTAAGACATACTACGTGTTACAGCTGTTGCCACAGAAGAAACTTTCAAGCAGCCATGCTCCTAAGAGAGTTCAGTGAAAACATAACAGCATAGTATAATCATAAATCAGTCCTAAACTGTTGCGGCACAATTAGCGAAAATTTGCATAGTGGTGTAATCAGTCCCTGTGTAGTCTGGGTTTCAATCTTCTCCCAAAGCTGCTGTAGGTTGGTTTAGGCGTCCTGCTGGGACCTTGTTGTGAGGAATCTGTAGTGTGGGAAGGAGAGAGATTATCTGTTCCCTGCCTGGGGGCTGAGACTTTCTCCTTGGGGGGTCTACCTCGCCGAGGTGCTCGGGCCAGCTGTGCAGGTCCGTCTCTCAACAAGAAGGCAGGTTTGAGTCTGTCAATGCTGACCGTTTCATTTCTATCCCCATAATCAACCACAAAGTGTTTGTCACCATTTTCCAGCACTCTATACGGGCCATCGTATACTGGGCGTAACGTTGGTTTTAGAGCTTCATGCTTAACAAAAACGAACTCAGCGTTTTTTAAAGTTTGAGGAACAAAAACTCGTGGAAAGGAGTGATGAGCTGGACCGTGGAGAAAGTCCGGACTGTTACTGCCTAAAAACCTTGGGACCGGGAGGTGCCCTGGTTCCGGGTTTTCTGGTAAAAATTCACCTGGTAGTCTGATAGGCTGAGCGAAGACTAATTCTGCAGGGGAAGCGTCTAAATCCTCTTTAGGTGCCGCACGCAACCCCAATAAAACCCAGGGAAGTTTATTTACCCAATTTGTGTCCGTTAATGAGGCCCTGAGGGCGGCCTTTAAGGACCTGTGAAAACGCTCGCATAACCCATTAGCCTGAGGGTGATAAGCGGTGGTGCGGTGAATTGTTGCCCCTAAACTGTTGAACATGGCTGACCAGAGCTCTGAGACAAATTGAGGCCCCCTATCTGACGTGATGTCTGATGGGACGCCGAAACGTGCCACCCAATTTGTTAGAAAAACGCGAGCGACTTCCTCCGCTGTGGTTACCGCTAGCGGGACTGCCTCTGGCCAGCGCGTAGTGCGGTCTATCATTGTTAGCAGGTGTGTGAAACCTTGGGAGGAAGGCAGCGGCCCCACGAGGTCGACATGAATGTGGTCGAACCTTCTAGCAGGGATTGGAAAAGGCTCCAGAGGGGCTTTAGTGTGTTTGTGTACTTTGGCGCGCTGACAAGGAATGCAAGTTTTTGCCCATTCTTTTACGTTTTTGCGTAGGCCTGGCCACACAAACTTTTCGGCAACCATTTTGACCGAGGCACGCACACCTGGGTGCGCGAGGGAGTGAATTGCGTCGAAAATGCGGCGGCGCCAAGCAGCTGGTACTAACGGGCGAGGTCGGCCGGTTGAAACATCGCATATTAGGGGGGGGCACGCCGTCGCGCAACCCTTTTTCCTCCAGCCTTAACCCTGTTGGTCCAGACAGGAGCGCGCGCATGTCCGCATCACTACCTTGCTCTTCCGCCATGGCTGCATAATCTATCCCTTCATGGATAGGTGCTGCATATGTGTTTGCGTTAGAGAAAAGCTCAGCTGCTGAAGCAGTGTAATCTGTCTCCTCGTGCTCTGGCGGTGCCACAGCACGGGAGAGACAGTCAGCTACTACGTTAAGTTTGCCTGCTACGTGTCGAATGTCTGTGGTGAACTCTGAAATCGCAGCTAGCTGTCTTTGCTGTCTGCCTGACCATGGTTCTGAAATTTTAGCCATAGCAAAAGTGAGCGGCTTATGGTCCACAAAAGCCGTGAAACTCCGCCCTTCTAACCAAAACTGGAAGTGGCGGATGGACAAATGAAGCGCCAGCAGCTCTCTGTCAAAAGTGCTGTATTTGCGTTCAGTAGGGTTTAGCGATTTGCTAAAGAATGCTAAAGGTTGCCAGACCCCACTGACAAGTTGTTCTACAACTGCCCCTATAGCCAGGTCTGAAGCATCTGTGGTTAGAGCAATGCGGGCTGAGGAATCTGGGTGGACTAACATTGTGGCGTTAGCTAGGGCGCTTTTTACTTCCGCGAAAGCGCGTTCGCGCTCCGGGGTCCATTCGACCGCGTTGGAAGCTTTCTTTTTTCTGAGCGCGTCATATAGGGGTTGCATGAGCTGAGCTGCGTGGGGGAGGAAACGGTTGTAAAAATTAACCATCCCCAAAAATTCCTGTAGCGACTTAACCGTTTGAGGCCGTGGAAAACTTTCTATCGCACGAACTTTGTCTGGAAGCGGAATTGCCCCTGCCGGGGAGACCCTATGTCCCAAAAAATCAATTTGTGATACGCCGAATTTGCATTTGGCTGGATTGATTATAAGTCCGTGCTCTTCCAGCCTCTGAAAAACGGTAGTGAGGTGCTGTTCATGTTCTTCCTCGGATGAACTGGCTACCAGCATGTCATCGAGGTAGACAAAAACAAAGGGTAGGTCGCGTAGGACTGCGTCCATCATCCGTTGAAAAGTTTGAGCCGCGCCTTTGAGGCCGAATGGCATTCTTAGAAATTCAAAAAGGCCGAAAGGGGTTATAACCGCTGTTTTAGGAATATCTTCAGCTCGGACTGGGACCTGGTGATAACCGCGGACTAAGTCTATTTTTGAAAAAATGCGCGCACCTGCTAAATGCAATGGAAAAATCCTGAATGTGAGGAATGGGGTAGCGGTCATGCGCTGTAGCGTTGTTTAGCCTGCGGTAATCTCCGCACGGTCTCCAAGAACCGTCGGATTTCAGGACCATATGAAGTGGTGAGGCCCAAGGGCTCTTTGAACGTCGGCAAATGCCTAATTTTTCAAGAGCTGCAAATTCGTCCCTTGCTATGTTGAGCTTGGCCGCGTCTAAGCGGCGAGCTTTGGCAAAAACGGGAGGTCCGTTTGTTGGAATGAAGTGTTTAACCCCGTGTTTGGCTACAGTGGCTGAGAATTTGGGGGTTGTGAGTGCTGGAAATTGGGTGAGGAGTTGCTCAAACTTACCTCCTGCCGTGGTGACGTTGGCCTGCACAGGTGGTGGAGAAACTCGAGCTGAGCATGGAATAGAAGCAAAAGAGAGTGCATTAACCAGGCGCCTATTTGCAAGATCCACTAATAACCCATGTGCACACAGAAAATCTGCGCCTAACAAGTTAAAGCTCACCGCTGCTACAACAAATGTCCATCTGTAGCTGCGGCCGTGGATGAGGAGGTGCAGGCTCTTTTCCCCGAACGTGTCGATGTCAGAGCCGTTGGCTGCCACTGCTCCGTTGCCCCGGGTGCCCATGGCTCGCTCTGCGTGGGAGGGCATGACGAAACTCAGCTGAGCTCCCGTGTCGATGAGGAACTGCTTGCCTGTGTATCCATCCGTCACGTATAACAACTTATTCTTCTCGCTGAGAACTGCTGCTGTTAATGGCCCTCGGCTTGGGCGTTTCCCCGACCTCGTAAACTTGCAGGGGGGAACGCATTTGCGGGCTTTCTCTGCGAAGCGGTGGTGATAATAGCAGATGTCGTTCTGCTCGTTGCGCTTGGGCCGCGCCGCTGTCACCGTGGGTTGAGTCTCTCCAAGGCTCGGGGTGTCAGTTCTCAGATCTGCGGATGCCGCTGTGGGTGTCCGTTCTCTGCAGGCGTTGACGAGCCGGTAAGCCTCGTTGGCCAGTGTGCGGAAATCCTGATGGTTATTGCACTTCATCCTGGCGAGTGTCCCTCTCAAATGCGGTGGTAGCGTGCTGAGGAAAATGAATTGGAGAAGGAAATTATCATTATCCTCCTCCTTGAGTTGTAGCAAATCCTCCATGAGGGTCCTTGGATTGCCTCCTCTGTGGCCGTAGATCGCCAGGATTCTCTCGGCTCTTTCCTCCGCTGACGGGACATAATTCGCCACGATGGTCGCCTTGAGTGTCTCATATTTGTCCCGGGTTGGTGGTTGCTGGACCAAGCTCCGCACACACTTCGAAGTGGCGGAGTCGAGCTTGGAGATGATGTGATAAAATTTGGTATCATCTGCTGTGATACCCGCCAGTATAAACTGGGCTTCGGCTTGCTGGAACCAAGATGCAGGGTCTTCTCTCCAGAAGTCTGGCAGCTTGACAGCGACGGCGTTCGTGCACACCATCATTGTCGTGTTCGTCGGGTGAGAGTGCGTTTCTACGGCTCTCGCGGCGGTGTTGGAGCTCGGTTGAGCTCTCTCAGTGCCCTCTGCCACGGGGAACAGCTGTCTGCTTGTTCCCTCGTCTGCGTCGTCGCTGGCGTGTGCCAGAGCCACCATGGATGAACAGCTTGAAGAGCGCCTCCGGTCCATATTCTCGCGTAAGGGTCACCAGTGTAGTGGAGCTGAAATAACGAGGCGGCTTTGAATTAAAAACAGGGTTTTTAATGAATAGCTCCTCTATCAAATCTCAACAGGTGCAGAGCTTAGCAGAAGGCAAGAGAGAGATCTCTGCTTTGCTCACTGGTTAAATACAAGCATACATGGCACCACTCATTGAAACAGCTGATGTTAGAGTCCACTCATTGAAAAAGGTAACATCTCCCCATTATCTAAATCCCCCCATTAGTCCTGTTAACTCCTCCCTTCGCCTTGGGGGGTGATGGGAAGACCTTCTCCTCTCTCAGGGGTGAAGGGTGTCGAGTCTGTTGCCATGGCGTCCTGTGACGTCATGGGTCTTCACACGGCGGTGAGATTTCTTTGTTCTTTCAGAGGTGTGAAGTTCCTTTGTATATGTTGTCCCAAACATTTCCACATGCTCTAACCAATGTAGGTATGGAATATCTGAGTGATATATACCACAATGACGAACATAAAAGACACAAGACTAGACTGAAGACAAGGGAGACTGAGAGAAACACGGGAGGCACAGGGGATACTCATGATAATAATAACAACTCCAAAATAAACAATAACTCAAGTTGCGGGGTATGTTCACAAAACATGGCCCCTTTAACTGAAAGAAGAAAATTCCTTGTTTTTAACGTTCCTCTAAAAAAATCAGTCGCCAAGTCTAAAATAAGACTTGCTGAATTTTATTATAAAAAGACAACAGTCAGAATGCAACATTAGCACAAAATCAGAGTAAACATGGCATGTAGAAGAGACCAGGGGCCTCGGGTACATGGATTTCCTACTGAAAGATGACGTACGTTTAAATCAAGAAACGCTGTAAGCCAAAAAAAAAAAATCCAGATGTCTGTAATTAAGAAAGGTCTGTAATGGCATTTTTTTTTTCCACTTTTTTCACTTTCACTTTTTGACTTCCGCTTTCAGAATCGACCAACTAACTCATACTTTAATCCCTAACCTCACAGGGACCTTTCATTAATGGAGTGAAAACAAAGTAAGGGAAAAAAAACAGGAAAAAAAATGAAGAAAAAGGTTTGTGAGAGATGAGAGTGGGAGTCAAACTCATGTGTTTTTACTGAAAAAGCTGTGTAAGTAACCATCCACCATCCCCCTCCCACCAGTAAACAATGTGTTGTTCTGCACATGCGTGGTGAGGACTGTATGGACAGTGAGTGAACTTGTAAAATGTACCGAGGTACTTTTTTTATTTAACATGTAAATGTACGTTTTTAGAGGGGTGGGAAAACATTTATTAGATACGTTTTTTTACTGAGACCAGGTAGAAATATCAAACTCCTCCCTTGACAGCATTCATATTTTCATCTTCTTCCACTTAATCCTTTTCGGGTCGCGGGGGGGCTGGAGCCTATGCCAGCATCTTTGGGCGAGAGGCAGGGTACACCCTGGACAGATCGCCAGTCCATCGCAGGGCCAACACAGAGAGACAGACAACCATTCACTCTCACAGTCATACCTAAGGACAATATAGAATCCCCAGTTTGATGCCAATTAACCTAACTTGCATGTTTTTGGCATGTGGGAGGAAACTGGAGAAATCCTGGAGTAAACCCACACAGACACAGGGAGAACATGCAAACTCCACACAGATCACTGTTGGTCGAGGGCTGGGATCGAACCCAGGATCCCCCGGCCAAGGGTGAGTTGCCGTGCTGCCGCAGCGCTAACCACTGCGCCACCGCGCTGCCCAGCCTCCATTTGAATATGCAATTACATGCAAATAGATAAGCAAATAGATATATACAAGCCCTGCACATTTGATTCTCCTGTATCCACGATCAGAAATAATGGATTCAATGGAATTTCATGGACTGTGACTTGGAGGCCCTCCTGAATGAAGCAGAGGCACGTAAAAAATTTTTGTTTGGCACGGTGTCCTCCGGCATTAGTGCCAAATACACGTAATTCTATAGCCTGATCACAGCTCTATACAATTAGTTTACTGTTTTCCTTTATTCAGAACAGGGATGAGAAGGAGATGTTTATTTTAGTCTTGACATGTTTTCACTGACGTCTGCAGTTATCCTCAGAAGCGTCAGCTGATCGCTGTCATTTGTGACCAGCCAGATGGATCAGCTCATTGAATAAAGGAAAACAGTAATGAAAAAGAAGACAATATGAACCTATTTAGTGGGTAGCCACGGTCACCTGTCAGTTGAAAGCAGATCATATTAGACTCGACAAGTACATATTTTATGTCCACAGTGCAAATCTCCTCCTTTATAGTTATATACAACTTACATGGATTACACACACTACTATTAAATGAATGAAGTGCACTGGGAAAAGGTTGACACTGTTGCATTTCAAACTTTACGCATGTGTTTATTGACATACAGTGGGGAAAAAAGTATTTAGTCAGAACTCAGAACTCAGAAAGGATTTATTGCCAAGTACATTAACAGATATGAAAACTGATAACATACGAGGGATTTGACTTGACACAGAAAACGACCTGCATTTCCGGTGACACGGCAGCATCTGTGAACGCGCCTGTCATCAGATGGGTACAGGATGCATAGGGAAGAAAAGGATAATACAATAGGAAGGAGCAAAAAAACCACTGATTGTCAGAATACTGGTCATATATGATCAATATTATGATTACAAGAAAAAAAAGCCCTCAATGCACAGTTAGCAGACAAAAAGTACACAAGGACACAAAGAGAGCAGTGAGTGAGTGATCTTTTCCATCAGTTTTTGAGTCAGTGTGGGTGTAGTGTTGAGTGTAGGTGTTTGTATCAGTTAAGAACAACAAAGTCTCTTTGGCAGGAGATGTTTTGTCTTGGCTGCTGGCATTGTCCTTGGGCCATGCAGCTGGCTGTCCGTGGAGATAGTGCAGCTCAAATGTTTTGAAAACAAAAAACTGCAGATAATCTGGAGGACTTGTGTGAGGAGGGTCAGATTAGTCGAATAGTACCGATCCCAGAGAAAGAAACTTTATATCCTCTTACAGATTCAGTACTTAATCCTTCATCATTGCTGGACGTTGAATCCTTCATGGACGGCTCTCAGCGTAATCATGATGTAATCCATTTTCCTAGACAGTTCTCCATTTGCTGCTGTCAGAGTCCTCTCCATTTTTTCAATTTGATGGTTAAACCTCGCTTGGCCAGCATTTTGATAGGTTAAGTCCATCTTCATCAATTTACGGTACACCAGGATAATCCCAGATCCAATCAGAACGATCCCGATGACCATTACTACGAAGACGTACAAATCTTCGACATCTTTGATGGAAAGATCAGAATCAGAATCAGAATCAGAATCAGGTTTATTGCCATTGTTCATGTAGTACACAAACTAGGAATTTGTCTCGGTACAATGCTGCAACATTAAACATGATAAGATAAGAGAAATAAACTATACATGTAATAAAGTGTAGGATAAGATTAAGTGATACTGGTCAACAGTTAAAATATATATTAGCCAGCAGCAGATACTGTGGAGAACTATATAGTGCAGTCGGTAATGCAGGAAGAAAACAGTGATGATTGACATGAGTCTGGTTGAGCTGCTGTACATGGTGCACGAGAGTCAATAAGTCACTTAGTGTTCAGCAGTCTAATGGCAGAGGGGAAGAAGCTGTTCATGTGACGGGAGGTTTTAGTCTGGATGGACCGAAGTCTTCTACCAGAGGGGAGGGGGGCAAACAGTACGTGACCAGGGTGTGAGGGATCGGCTATGATCCGGCCAGCACGCCTCCGGGTCCTGGAGATGTACAGATCCTGGAGAGATGGGAGCTTGCAGCCGATCACCTTCTCAGCAGTGCGCACGACGCGCTGCAGCCTTAGTCTGTCCCTGGCAGTGGCTCCTGCGTACCACACGGTTATGGAGGTGGTGAGGATGGACTCGATGATGGCTGTGTAGAACTGCACTAACATCTTGGTGGATAGCTTGAGCTTCCTCAGCTGCCGCAGGAAGAACATCCTCTGCTGGGCTTTTTTGATGAGTGAGCTGATGGTCAGCTCCCATTTGAGGTCCCTGGTGATGGTAGTGCCTAGGAAGCGGAAGGAATCAGCAGTGGTGATGGGAGAGCCTGAGAGGGTGAGGGGGGGCAGAGGAGTAGTGACTTTCCTGAAGTCTACAATCATCTCCACTGTCTTCAGAGCGTTCAGCTGCAGGTTGTTATTGCTGCACCAGGACGCCAGCTGGGCCACCTCTCTCCTGTAGGCGGACTCGTCGCCGTTGGAGATGAGCCCGATGAGGGTGGTGTCGTCCGCAAACTTGATCAACTTGACAGACTGGTGGCTGGAGGTGCAGGAGTTGGTGTAAAGGGAGAAGAGTAGGGGGGAAAGTACACAGCCCTGGGGTGATCCGGTGCTGATGCTAGTATAGTCTGAGACAGTCTTTCCCAGCCGCACATGCTGCCTCCGGTCCATCAGGAAGTCGATGATCCACCTGCAGAGGGAGTCAGGCACGTTGAGCAGGGACAGCTTGTCCCGGAGCAGAGCGGGGCGGATGGTGTTGAATGTGGAGCTGAAGTCCACAAACAGGATCCTGGCGTAGGTTCCCGGGGAGTCCAGGTGCTGCAGGATGGAGTGGAGGGCCAGGTTGACTGCATCGTCTACAGACCTGTTGGCTCGGTAGGCAAACTGCAGCGGGTCCAGGAGAGGGGTGGTGATGGACTTGAGGTGGGACAGGACCAGGCGCTCAAAGGACTTCATGACTACAGAGGTGAGCGCTACAGGTCTGTAGTCATTAAGTCCAGTGATCCGTGGCTTCTTGGGGACAGGGATGATGGTGGAGGATTTGAGGCAGGACGGCACGTGGCATAACTTAAGGGAGGTGTTAAAAATGTCTGTGAATACAGGAGCCAGCTGTTTCGCACAGAGTCTCAGGGTGGAGGGAGACACGCCGTCTGGGCCGGGGGCCTTGCGCAGGTTCAGTCTGGAGAACTGTTTGAGCACATCCTGCTCACTGATGATAAGGGGAGGGGGGAGGGGGGGGGGGGTGTGCCTTAAATGAAGTAGGGAATGTGGAGGCTGTGGAGCTGGAGGGAGGGGGGGAGTTGGACACAGATGACGAGGTGTCAAAACGGGCATAGTGTTGGGACAGTCTCTGACAAAGGGCTTTGTCATCCTGACCTTTAGGAGCCTTAGGTCGATAGTTGGTGATTTGCCTCAGTCCTCTCCACACGGAAGCCGAATCATTAGCAGTGAACTGCTGCTGGAGTCTCTCTGAGTATAGAGATTTAGCCCTCTTCAGCTCTCTGTTAAACCGGTATTTAACCCCCCTGTAGCAGTCCCTGTCTCCACTTTTCAGCGCTGCTTCCTTCTCCTTCCTGATCTGTCTGAGCTTAGCTGTGAACCAGGGTTTGTCATTAGAGTAACTCACCCTGGTGCGTGATGGAAGAATGTTCTCTTCACAAAAGTGGATATATGAGTTCACAGTGTCCGTGTACTCATCCAGATCATGCGTGGCTCCTTTAAGCATGCCCCAGTCAGATATTTCCATGCACGTTTCCAGCTTCTCCTCAGCATCACTGGTCCGTATCTTCGTAGTGCTCACAACAGGTTTAGTGAGCTTCAATCTCTGTCTGTATGTGGGAATGAGGTGAACCATCACGTGATCAGATAATCCCAGCGCAGCTCGAGGGACAGCGCGATATGCGTCTTTCACTGTGGTGTAACAGTGATCCAGTGTGTTTAATCCTCTGGTGGGGCATTTAATAAACTGTTTGTAGCGGGGGAGATCGTGGCTCAGATTGCACTGATTAAAGTCGCCAGCCACAATAATCAGCGAGTCTGGAAAACTCCGCTCTGTGTGTTGAATGTGATCCGCGAGCACGCGCTGAGCTTCGCACGTGTCCGCGTCGGGAGGGGCGTACACAGCGATCATTATGAAAGAAGCAAACTCCCGCGGGGAATAGAAGGGCTTGCAATTGATAACAAGAAATTCCAAGGCAGGAGAACAGTGTTTGGAAATTACCGTTACATCAGAGCACCAGCTGCAGTTGATGTAGAAGCAGACACCGCCTCCTGTGGTCTTGCCGGAAAGCTCTGTGTCACGATCAGCACGGAAGAGCTGAAAGCCGTCGAGGCGCAGCGCGCTGTCCGGTATATTTTCCCGGAGCCAGGTCTCAGTAAAGCAGAGGACAGCTGAGGAGGCGAGGTCCTTAAAACGCATCAGCAGTCTCAGTTCATCTACCTTGTTAGAGAGAGAGTTGGTATTGGACAGAAATATGCCAGGCAGCGCCGTTCGCGAGCCTCTCCTGCGAAGTCGTACGAGAGCGCCCGCTCGTCTTCCTCTCTTCCGCCGTCTCACTTTCCGAGCCAAACAATAAACCAGATCGGCGGCAGGGGCTAGAAAAACTGGGAGGAGGTCCGTGGGGGTGAAAGTCCTGATATTTAGAAGTTCTTCACGGGTATAAGTGCAAGCAGACACACAATTGACAAACAAAAACAAACAAAGAGCGCAGCGAAGCACCATGTCGACCGCTGTGGGCGCCATCTTGGATGACAGGCACAAGAGTTTCTAATTACTTGTGTCCCTCAAATAGCCCGCAGCAGCTGCTCCTGCGGGGCAAACAACCTCCCCCGGGGCACTTTTCCTCGTTGAAAAAATAGTGTCAATTGCGTTCAAAGCCCAGCTTATTAAGTCCATAGTTTCGTTCGATGATCAGCAGTAAGGACACGCAGACAGACGATAGCAAGCTGGGATCCAGTTAGTTAGAGGAGGAAGGAGATAAGTCAGAGCAGGAGAGAAGAAAAAGGCGTCTGCTCTCTTTGGGAGGCGGAAGTGAAGCCACCAATTGTGCAAGTTCTCCCACTTAAAAGATGAGAGAGGTCTCCAATTTTCATCATAGGTATACCTCAACTATGAGAGACAAAATGAGAAAAAAAAAATCCAGAAAATCACATTGAAGGATTTTTAATGAATTAATTGGTAAATTCCTCGGAAAAATAAGTATTTGGTCAATAACAAAAGTTCATCTCAATACTTTGTTATATACCCTTTGTTGGCAATGACAGAGGTCAAACGTTTTCTGTAAGTCTTCACAAGGTTTTCACACACTGTTGCTGGTATTTTGGCCCATTCCTCCATGCAGATCTCCTCTAGAGCAGTGATGTTTTGGGGCTGTCGCTGGGCAACACGGACTTTCAACTCCCTCCAAAGATTTTCTATGGGGTTGAGATCTGGAGACTGGCTAGGCCACTCCAGGACCTTGAAATGCTTCTTATGAAGCCACTCCTTCGTTGCCCGGGCAGTGTGTTTGGGATCATTGTCATGCTGAAAGACCCAGCCACGTTTCATCTTCAATGCCCTTGCTGATGGAAGGAGGTTTTCACTCAAAATCTCATGATACATGGCCCCATTCATTCTTTCCTTTACACGGATCAGTCGTCCTGGTCCCTTTGCAGAAAAACAGCCCCAAAGTGTAATGTTTTCACCCCCATGCTTCACAGTAGGTATGGTGTTCTTTCTCCTCCAAACACGACAAGTTGAGTTTTTACCAAAAAGTTCTATTTTGGTTTCATCTGACCATATGACATTCTCCCAATCCTCTTCTGGATCATCCAAATGCTCTCTAGCAAACTTCAGATGGGCCTGGACATGTACTGGCTTAAGCAGGGGGACATGTCTGGCACTGCAGGATTTGAGTCCCTGGCGGCGTAGTGTGTTACTGATGGTAGCCTTTGTTACCTTGGTCCCAGCTCTCTGCAGGTCATTCACTAGGTCCCCCCGTGTGGTTCTGGGACTTTTGATCACCGTTCTCGTGATCATTTTGACCTCACGGGGTGAGATCTTGCATGGAGCCCCAGATCGAGGGAGATTATCAGTGGTCTTGTATGTCTTCCATTTTCTAATAATTGCTCCCACAGTTGATTTCTTCACACCAAGCTGCTTACCTATTGCAGATTCAGTCTTCCCAGCCTGGTGTAGGTCTACAATTTTGTTTCTGGTGTCTTTTGACAGCTCTTTGGTCTTGGCCATAGTGGAGCTTGGAGTCTGACTGTTTGAGGTTGTGGACAGGTGTCTTTTATACTGATAACGAGTTCAAACAGGTGCCATTAATATAGGTAACAAGTGGAGGACAGAGGAGCCTCTTAAAGAAGAAGTTACAGGTCTGTGAGAGCCAGAAATCTTGCTTGTTTGTAGGTGACCAAATATTTATTTTACCAAGGAATTTATCAATTAATTCATTAAAAATCCTTCAATGTGATTTTCTGGATTTTTTTTTTCTCATTTTGTCTCTCATAGTTGAGGTATACCTATGATGAAAACTGGAGACCTCTCTCATCTTTTAAATGGGAGAACTTGCATAATTGGTGTCTGACTAAATACTTTTTTGCCCCACTGTAACTACAGTACACACAAAGGCAGTTGGGGGTTTGGCAGAATGCTGTGAAACTGTAGTTTGTTCAGCAAATAAAAGGAAGTCACTTACTTGACCCACTGACTTGTAATGAAGCCTTGAAGACAGGGTGATATTTGGGGGCGCAGAGGCACGTTGCGCATGAGGTGGGTTATTGAGGACAATTACATGAATTTACTCACCAAGAAGCCACCCATCCACACAGTGCCAGCTTGTAGTTTGTTCCCAACAAAGTTGTTCATTAGAATTATTAGGAAATCCGGCTGTCGCTGCAAATTGCGCTTTGATGTTGGCCTGTTCAACTGCATTGTATGGGAATATGATGTACCTGGGTGACAGCTGGATAATGCCATCCCACACAGCTAGCATAGCTCGGCTCAGGGTCAACTGGGAAATTCCGGATTCATCTGCCAGCTCCCTCTGGAATGCCCCTGTTGCCAGGAACCCCAGAGTTGTTAGCACTTGCACTGGGACGGGCAGCGCACGGCTTCTCACCGTGTCGCGCTCCAAGAGCTGCTGCAGCTCTGAGCACAGTTCCACAAGGACTGCCCGTGGAAACTTAAACCGGCTGGCAAGCCAGTCATCACCCTGAGCAAGGAAATCTTCTCTGTCTCTAAATACCCTTTCTCTTCTCACTGCGAGATTTGCAATATCCTCTAATAATGCTAACGCCATTGTTGTTAGAGGCATTTTCTGCCCTTCTTTGCGCTTGCTTTTATATCCACTCATCCAATTGTGCACACTTGGCTGTTTGTTCATCATGTGTCTCTGGTGTGTACAATCATTTTCATGTCATTATCAGTCTCCCAACATCACCTCTAAGTGTCGCCAATGGACCAATAACAGCAGAAACGTACGTACGCCAGCCATGGAATTGGCATGGGGCTATGCATATTTCCACGGCCATTTCATTCTTGATACATCTGAAACTTTCCATGGAAAAGGACGTACGCCATGTTTTTCAGCGTAAGTACCCTTTGTATATGAGGCCCCTGGTGAGTGGGTTATAACTAGTAACTGCACTGTACTGTAAATCTGTATATTCTGAGTATGCATTCTGGCTTCATTTCAACTCCTTTGTTACATTTCATGCATTTTGTTTCTCATCCTAACATCTAAAAAGATTAAGCTTAAACAGAGGAGTTGTTTTTCTCTCAGTCAATGTGTGCAGTGATTTTTATTTCCAACACATTTACTTTCCAGCTGCTCTCACAGGAAGTCTCCACCCAGCCCCCCACAGGAAACCCTGATCTCCACTGTAGTTGAGCAGCGGCGGCAGCAGCAGGGTGGCAGCAACAGAGCACACACCCTGCCTGTTTATATGGGTTGTACACAGCATGTGCACACTACCCTTTAATCTGCTCACTGGATTGCTGCTCTGAGAGCAAAATCTTTAAAAGTTTAAAAATTGAATTGTTTATGTAGCACCAGGCTGTGTAACCTGATATAATGTGACTCCAAGCAGATCCCTGTTTTCATAGAGGAAAAAAAAAAAGTAAAAAAAAGTCTCTAACATAAAAGAAGCCTTGAATTTGTGAAAACAAACAATTTCATAAGAGCAGTCAAAAAATTATTGGAATGCCTAGAATTTATGCAAAAAAAAATGTATTTAATTAAAAATTAAGTTACAGATTTATGAAAATAAAGTCACAAATCTAATGCCAGAAACTTAGAAGAATAAATTCACAGATTTATGGGAACAAAGATTAAAATTTGTAAGAAAGATAAGACAGATTTGTGGGAGAAAAGTTACATACCTGGGAAGAAAAACTGGCCAGTTACTAATCTTGAGAGACTAATTTATACTTAAACTACATCCTGATGGCTTTGTTTTAATCAAAGTCAGATAGCATGTGAACAAAAATTGCTCAAAATGGTTGTTTCAATAGCAGAGGTTGACAATGCCTGAGTTGCTAGTCACCAAAGAGTAACAGCCACCAGAAGACATCCCCAGTGCAGACCGACTCTCATCTGAACCCTTTCATGCTGTATATTTACCCTGCCTGGTCCTGAGGAGGCTGCTGGTCTCTGCATATCTGGAAAGCTGGACCTCATAGTCCATCTGCTGCAGGACTCGCTGGTACAGCTGGACCTCCGTGTCTGAGGCTGGATGTCGACCCATCAGTATCACAGCCTGGCACCGGCTGGAGGATCTCTGAGATGGCACTTGGAACTGAGGAGAGAACAAAAGGTAGTTTAAGTTGATGATGGACAAAAAATGCATTGACAACACATTTTTTAATCATTATAGCCTTTATTTCATTTTTAATAATAAGGATAATAACTTATTAATACAAACAAAAACAAATCACTTTTTCAAGAGTAACTTGGCACTGTTAAACACCAACACAAATGACACATTCTGACTGTACAAACATTACACACCAATCATAAAAGTTCATTGTGAAAAACAATGTCAATTTCAGACACATTTCACAATGCAAGGTATCCATCCATCCATCCATCTTCTTCCACTTAATCCTTTTCGGGTCACAGGGGGGCTGGAGCCTATCCCAGCATCTTTGGGCGAGAGGCAGGATACACCCTGGACAGATCGCCAGTCCATCACAGGGCCAACACAGAGAGACAGACAACCATTCACTCTCACAGTCATACCTAAGGACAATTTAGAATCCCCAGTTTGATGCCAATTAACCTAACTTGCATGTTTTTAGCATGTGGGAGGAAACCAGAGAAATCCTGGAGTAAACCCACGCAGACACGGGGAGAACATGCAAACTCCACACAGATCACTGTTGGTCAGGGGCTGGGATTGAACCCAGGATCCCCCGGCCAAGGGTGAGTTGCTGTGCTGCCGCAGTGCTAACCACTCCGCCACCGTGCTGCCCAATACAAGGTATATTTGAACTAGTATTTACTGCTGTCTTTCCTATGCTTTGAAAATGACTTAAATTCCACCATATAACCAATTATGATAAATCCAGTTCCTAGTTCAGAGTGCCCAGGGTTTTAAAGGTCTCCTTCTGGAGGATTTCAGTGCGCACACTGGAAATGACTGCAAAAACTAGAAGGGTGTAATTAGTAGAAATGACCAACCTTATCTGAACTCCTAATCACAGCTTGTCCATATAGACACCATGTTCTGGCTTAAGGGTTTCTATAAGTGCATTTGTTTCCAGAACACCCTAGGTTACTGGGGAATGGCCATTTTAGCTGTTATATCATTAGATCTGCCAATAAATGTCCCGGACACTTAGGGGAACTGTCAGTTGATGACCACCTAGTATTGAGTTGGATGAGGTCATAAGAAAGAATGCTGGACAGATGTGGCAAGTTCAAACATAATTATGATGACCCAGGACTGTCTCAGCTCAGAAAGAACACAGGGACCATAACTTATAAAATTTGAGGATGTTGTGTAGGGTTGCTAACCGTCCCGTTTTAGCCAGGACGTCCCGCTTATTGGGCTAAATATAGTATGTTTGTCCCAAGCGGGATGTGCATTGTCCCATTAATTCAAAGCCGCCTTAATGAAGGGACTTGGCTGGGCTGAAGCCCAGCAGCCTACAAAGATCAGGGGCCTATCATGAGCCAATGAAAAAGATCACATTGTTGTTAATTGGACAAATTCTATGTCCATCACTTGATATTCATGTGTGGCTGCAGACTGGTCTAATTTACAAGTGCCTCACGTGGGAACTGTGGTGTTTTGACATGATGGTATTCCGTAGGTGACATCATCACGTGGCGAACTGGCCGTGGCGCAGGGCAGCACCACCCTTCTGTATATAATCAGTTGTGAGATCAATAAAGGAAAGTTCGGTTCAAGTCCGCTGTCAGCACCTCATTCTTAGACACAACAATGGTGACGAGGGAAAAAAAACACAATAGTGAGTGGGCAGCACAGTGGAGCAGTGGTTGGCACAGTGGCAGCACAGTAAAAAAGTCACGGGATCGATTCCACCCCTGACCATCGTGGGTTTGATCCCACCCTCTGACCATCACTGACCTTTCTGTGTGGAGTTTGCATGTTCTCCCTGTGTCTGCGTGGGATTACCCCGGGTACTCCAGTTTCCTCCCACAGGCCAAAAACATGCAAGTTAGGTTAAATGGAGACTCTAAAGTGGCCCTAGGTGTGAATGTGTGTGTGAATGGTGAAGTGATGGCGCCGTACCGTGGCTGCTTCATCCATCTAGGTGGATGCCCTGAATTTCTCCTCTGCGGATCAATAAAGTACACAAAAATAGTGCAACCAGTGGAACTGTTCCTCGCTCTACAAGGTGAGCCACCGATCCCCTTTCCCTGCTGGCATAAGAAATTCCAGGCTTTTATCGACACTTCTGGTCTAAACGATGCTAGTGATGAGAGGCTAAAGGGGGTGCTAATCCGCAGTCTCAGTAGTGAGGCTCAGCGTATGTTCCACTCTCTCGGCCCTGCGAGCACATACAAGGACTGTGTTGCTGTGATGGACAGACATTTCACCAACGCACGTAGTCTCATGGCGTGAAGAATCGCTTTCAACCAATGCCGTCAACGGGTGGACGAGACGACCCATCAGTATGTCATCAAGCTCCATGTCCTGGCAAGCATGTGGGCCGCTGTGTCGGCCGCTTAGAGGAAGAGCTGGTACGTGGCAAGCTAGCGGAGCATGTTAAGAGTGAGTGGCTGCAGGAGCAGCTGATAAGACCTGAAATTAGAGGACGCTGTGAGGATGGCATCCCAAATGGGTGGAGGGATAGGTTCAGGCGAGATATGACGAGCTGGAAGGTTGCAGAGTTTTATTTCCTCCATCAAAATGAGACGCACTGTGCGCTACAGTACTGTACTGTGCTGTGTCGCTGAGGCATGTATCGTCAGCTCTTTTATATGTTATACAAACAGAGAGAATGCATGGCACATTAGCATATTGATATACATACGTATCAGTCAATACATATGATTAGCCTGACCAACTGGTGCCCGGACGTCTTCTCCTTAACCCGGGGATGTATAAACAATAGTCCATTGTTCTGGTTGTCCCCCCAGGGGCTCTCTGTCTGTATGTGAATGGTCCTCTGCTTCTTCCAGACCTTCTGAGTGTGAGGATGATTGTCCTTGTAGATTGTGGTCGGTCACCACAGGGCTCCCCAACAGAACACTCAGAAGGAGCTGTGACCCCCCTGCATTGCAGGACGACGTCACGGCGGAACTGCAGAAGCTCTTAGACACCGGCATCATCAAGCTGATCCCCTGGATCTCCAACTTGGTGGTGGCAAAGAAGAAGTCAGGCAGCCTACAACGACACATTGACCTCAGAATGGTGAACAAGGTGGTGACCCCCGACAAATATCCCCTGCCCATGACGGAGGAACTGATGGTGGCATTCCATGACTTGAAGGATTTTTCCAAATTGGACCTCCGGCAAGGCTACCTGCAGGTTCCCCTTCACCCAGATAGCTGCAATCTAACGGCCTTCGTGTTTAGGCACACCCATATGCCTTTTGGCCTAAGTTCCACCCCAAGCTGTTTTCAAAAAAATCATGGCTACCATCTTCGCCAGTCTCCCAGGGGTGGTGGTGTACTTAGACGACATTGTGGTGCATGGCGCAACTTCGGCCTCCAACGACGCCCGCCTTGCTAAGGTAATGGAGGTGCCAGCAAAACATGGCGTCACACTCAGCGGGAAGAAGTGCATCTTTGGACCAACAACCATTGAGTTCGTGAGTTTCCGCCTGATCGCCGAGGGCCTGAGCCCCCTGCACTCAAACGTCGAGGCGGTACTGCAGCTACCCGAACCATCATGCCCTGCACACCTCTCATCCTTATTGGGCATGGCGAACTTTTATGGGTGCTTCATTCCCCATTATTCAGAGACGATAGAGCCGCTGTGTGCCCTCCTGAAGCAGGATGCACCCTGGATGTGGACCCCAGTGTGCACCACCGCCATCAGTCAATTGAAAACAAAGCTCACCTGTCATAAATTGCCCCTTGGGGCAAAGAGGAGAGACCCATGTGCTGGACTGCAGTTTGTGGAATTTATTGAGAAAAACAAAACACAAAGTCCAAACAGTGCTCCAACACAAAATCCAAACTGACAAGCAATGCAAACTTACAGATTAAACACACCAGAACAAGGGCTGGGTTCCGGTGGAGACGAGGGAAGAGACTCTGGCAATGAATGAAGAAAATAACAACCCTTAAATAGAACAAGAAACAAATGAAACAAATGACTGCAGGTGTGGCTGCCATGAGCAGGCAGGAGATGACAATGATTATAACAGAAATCAGCTGGGAGTAGTGAGAGGGAGAAGACAGGACTGACAGCTGACAGGGGCACCACCCACAACAGAGCAAAAAACCCGGAATTGCCACTGACAGCTGCAGCCCCAGGAAGAGAGAAAACACAACAGAATATGAATATAATAAAAACAAGAAAATCCAAAAATATGTAAATAACAAACCAACAATGAATGGAAACAGGAAAATAAATCATACTAATGTGATACAAAATGTGTGAAAATCAACCAAAGGTAAAATAACAGGAATACAACGCAAAACTACAGCACTATACAAATATGAAACAAAAGGCAAAGAGACTGAGCCTGGCGGGATCCCCCCCGTGCTCAGATCGTGACATCACCTCTCCACTAGTACTCGCCCACTTTGACCTACAGAGCCCCACATTTGTGACGTGTAATGCTTCCAACACAGCAGTAGGAGCCATTCTGTCGCAACTTCAAGGGAGGACCGAGCGGCCAATGGCGTTCGCCTCACTCATGTCAGCTGAGCAGAAGTGCTCAGTGGGGGAGAGTGAGGTGCTGGCGTGCGTTTGGGCTTGTGAACGCTGGCACATGTACCTGTATGGACGACGCTTCACACTGCAGACAGACCACAGGGCCCTCACAGCGCTGCTGGAAACATCGGGATCAGGGCACAAACCTCTGTGCATCCACAGGTGGATGGAAAGGCTACAAGCATATAACTTCACCACCCAGTTCACACCTGGCAGAGAAAATGTAGTGGTGGACCTATTGCTCCAGGCCACACCTAACCCCACAGTGAGTGTCGACCAGGACACCTTAGAGCCTGAACTGGTCCACATGCTGCATGGCCCACTTCAGACCGCTGTCTCCCTGCAAGAGCTCCGGGCCACGTCTGAACAGGATCCAGTACTAACCCAGCTCTGCACCTTCATTCACAAGGGCTGGCCACCCAAAGTGCTGGAAGAGCAAGCACCCTTCCACAGAGTCAGAGATGATCTATCATGCTGGAATGGCATCTGCGTGGCAAGAGACCTCTACATGGTAATCCCAGAGGCGCTGAAGGGTCGCATCCTGACCATGGTACACGAGGGCCACCTGGGCATCGTCAGAGTCAAACAGTGGTGTAGGAGCTCCGTCTGGCGGCCAGGGATTGACAAGGACGTGGAGATCATGGTAAAAGACTGTTTGCCCTGCTTAGCCAGCGGAAACACTGGGGTACCACCACCCCGCCCCTACAGCCACTGCCATGGCTGTCGGCCCCGTGGAAACACGTCCAATTGGACATATGCGGTGAACTGCATAGCACCCCCTGCATCAATGCTTTCTATTAGTGACCTACGATCTCCACTCAAAATGGTCAGAGGTGTTTCCCACTGGCTCAGTCACCACCAACATAGTCACTGATATCCTCACTTCCCTTTTCACCCACTGTGGCGTGCCAGACACATTCACAACAGACAACAGACTGCAGTTCACCTCAGCGGACTTCATGGCCTTGTGGGGGCAAGAGGCATTAAGCACATAAGCAACTGCCTTCTACCACCCTCAGGTGAATGGGGGGGTGGGAGGTGGAGAGATTCAACCAGACCCTCAAGAATGGTCTCAGGGCACACCTAGAGGATGGGCTCCCATTTTTGGCTGCACTACAGAGCGCCCTGCTACATTACAGAGCAACACCTCACGTCACGACGGGCAGCTCCCCAGCCCTACTAATGCTAGGATGTGAGATATGCCTTCCCCTGGACCGACTACACCCCCCATCAGATGCTACCCTGACAAAAATACCCTCACCTAGGGGGAGGGTGGTTGAACAATAGCAACATATGAAGCAAAGGTTTAACAAGAAACTCCGGGCGAAGCGACCCGGGCTTGCAGTACTGGATTGGATCTGGATATGGCACCCCAACCGCTCTCACAAACTGTAGTTGTTTTGGACAACGCCGATGCAGATCACAGCGCAGTTGGGCCCAACTACCTTTCGTCTTGCTGATTGGTCACGATGGCACACCAGTCACATCAGAAAAGTGACATTGACTTCGGTTCCGAATCAGGAGACAGCTGTGGACATGATGGGACCGGGCTGGGACTTCAGCGACACAAGACCCACAATCCCCGAAGAATGTCAGCCGGAGCCTGCGGCGGAGACACAACCCGAGTGCCACTCGGCCCGGGTTCGGCAGAGACCCTGCCACTTAAAGAATTTTATGACTGACTTTTGAAATTTGGACTCTTATGCATAGTTAAGATGCGACAGACAACAGTGGCAGAATAATCCACTCGGTCACCCGAGCATACCGGTGGTCTACCCAGGTGCCCAGTTCTTTGTTTTTTTGTTTGTTTTTTTTTCGTTTTTTTTGGGGGGGGGTGTTAATGTTGTGTTTGGATGTGGTGGCGTGCCGTAGGTGACGTCATCACGTGGCAAACTGGCCGTGGCACCACCCTTCTGTATATAGTCAGTCGTGTGTTCAATAAAGGACAGTTCGGTTCACGTCCGCTGTCAGCACTTCATTCTTAGACACAACAGGTACCACATAACAATAACCTATCAGACGAATTGTTTTGACATGCGACTATGCAAGTGCCAGTGAGAGGTAAGAAGTAATTAGCTCGGTCAAAATGTCCGGAAAAAAGTGTGAAAGTGGCACTCATAAAATTGCTGAGAGGAAAAGCGGTTAGGGAAAACAAATTGCTCAAAAAATCCCAAAGTGTAAAGGATTTTTCTAAGCTGACGTATCGAGTTGAGGAGGCTGCTAATTACTGCGCCGAGGAGACAGGTGGGCTGTTAAAGGACTCACCTGGAGGAGAAGGGCGAAGGAAGAAGAAAAGCTATGATTGCTTACATCAGACAACTGTGTGTGGGACAGTGGACTCCAAACTTGGTAAAAAGTAGACTGGATCAAGCATGCATCCACAGAGTATGACGATAATCGTGAGCTGGACTTAAAGGACATAATGAAGGCTTTTTCTTTAAAGAAGGCCAGGCGAAAGCACTTCCAAAACGGTAAGACATGCTACTGTATTTGCAGTGCTTTCCAGCCACCTGTTGCAGGTTTTTCATTGCTGCTGTTGTTCGAATCAGGAATACTTCACTGATGTAATTTTATGCCGAAGGCAGTATCTGTCACACTGTAAGAAGGGAAATCTCAGGAAGATAAAATATCCTAAATCAAGGCTTTATGCTTGTTTTTCTCTCACAAGATGACAAGAATTTCTTTTTGTTGTGTAGTTTTCTGTAAGATTTTACTTGCCTTATTAAAGTTTTTACTTGTTTTAAGAAATTAAATCTTACTTTGTTGGCAGATATTTTTTCTAATTTTAACTAGAATTATCTTTTGTTTATTTTAAGTAAAATTCTCTTCCAACAGAGCAAGAAAATTTGACTTATCAAATTGTATAAAACAAGTTAAAACTTTTGGAAAGCAGGTAAAATTTTCTTACACATAAACTGCACAGCAAGAATAAATACGTATCTTGTTATTCAAAAAAAAAAGAAACAAGCATAACCAGCCTTAATTTATTTCATTTTACTTACTGTATATTTGACTTTTACTTTTTGCAGTGTAGTTGTGTTTTCTAGCTCAAAGTTGCATTATTTCTCAGAGAAACAAAAATGAGGCCGTAGTGGCACAGGAAGTAGAGCAGGTCACCCAATAACCGGAGGGTTTGCAGTTCAAATCCCATTCCCCCCACCTTGCTGTTGTGTCCTTGGGCAAGACCGTTATCCACCTTGCCTCCAGTGTGTTCATGGTTCATGACACTGATGTATGAATGTGAATAAATGTTCGGTGGTGGCTGGAGAGGCCATTGGCATGGATTGGCAACCATGTTTCCGTCAGTCTGCCCTAGGGCAGCTGTGGCTAGAGAGGTAGCTTACCACTATCATTGTCTGTGGAGTAAATGAATAATGGACTCATTGTAAAATGTCTCTGGGTGTCATGAAAAGTGCTATATAAATGCAATCCATTATTAAAAACATAGCTATTACCCCTTTTTAAATTGAGATTCTGTACTCTGTAAAATCTGAAATTTCTAGGTATACAGTGTGGGATTATTTTCCTTGTAGTATTAAGCATGACATTGACTATCAATATTTTTAAAGTATTATCAAGGTAAAAAATCCCAGTATTATGACAACACTAATGTCCACAACATTGTGGCACCAAGCATTAGTTAAAACCCTCTGTCCCTTATTTGGCTGTGAGAAAGTTGACAACCCTAATGCTGTGTTACCCTTCCAACTTCTGACTAAACAAGCCCCTCAGTGCCCAGGGCCTACATATATCATATGCAGATTTACTCCACATTAACTTATCCGGAAAATGCCATGTCGCACGAAAGCTGCCTGCACCTGCCCACTGCTTTACTACCAAACACAGGTCTTCCAACAGTACCATAGCTGTAAGCAGCTTCTGCTCCATAGTCCACAAGATGGCAGTAATGGACCATTAAGATGGCTTTCAGATTGCCAGCCAGCCCTTCATTATGCCTTGGTGCACTGGAGGTACACGGTAATCACTCAATATGTCTGTGTGTAGTTGTGTGTGTGTGTGTGTGTGTGTGTGTGTGTGTGTGTCTGTCTGTCTGTCTGTCTGTCTGTCTGTCTGTCTGTCACCAGCTTTTCAGCTCACCCAGTCAAAATCAAGTGGAACTAAAGGCTTGTATCATTATATTACCATATTTTCTCGACTTTTAATTTGCCAGAATTTTGAAATAAGCCTTCGTTTTCAAAATAAACACAAATTTAACTCACCATTATACCCTCAATGGAGCCATGAAAAAAGGTATTGTAATAACTAGACAGGGCCAGTAGAGGTTGCACCGAGGCAGCTGCACCTTGGTGCTTTCATTTACATCATAGCTCATTCTGGACTGATGAAACTCCCACAATGTAATAAATGTAACAGTTATACATGGAAAATTATATATCCATAAATGCAGATCTAAAAAAAAATTCTCCCCTAATTTTGAAGGATTTATTCATGAATTTTGGGGATACATTAACACAATTAAATTTATAAACTCTAAAAAAGTAACAAAACTATAAATTGGATCCAAGAATTTTATAAAAGGACAGCGCGGTGGCGGAGTGCTTAGCACTGCGGCAGCACAGCAACTCACCCTTGGCCGGGGGATCCTGGGTTCGATCCCAGCCCCCGACCAACAGTGATCTGTGTGGAGTTTGCATGTTCTCCCCGTGTCTACGTGGGTTTTCTCCGGGATTTCTCCGGTTTCCTCCCACATGCCAAAAACATGCAAGTTAGGTTAACTGGCATCAAACTGGGGATTCTAAATTGTCCTTAGGTATGAATGTGAGAGTGAATGGTTGTCTGTCTCTCTGTGTTGGCCCTGCGATGGACTGGCGATCTGTCCAGGGTGTACCCTGCCCCCGCCCAAAGATGCTGGGATAGGCTCCAGTCCCCCCGCGACCCTTAAAAGGATTAAGCGGAAGAAGATGAATGAATGAATGAATGAATTTTATAAAAAGGAATAATCAAAAAAATTGATGTATATGTCTTCTCTTTGTTTCATTAACTATTTCTGTATTTTTGTTTCCTTTTGTCTTAATTTTTTAAATTATTTTTATTATCCTCTTGTAATGCAATATGTGAAGGAGACACATGTTTATACTGTTGTACAATATTCAATCTTACAATAAAAAAACACAATAGCACCCAGATCTCTTGACCTTTGACCTTAACCACAAGCTGGATGTATACCCATCTGAGGATTATTGTGCTACTTAAGTTTGGTGATCATCGGGGAATTGCCCAGATCGAGTAGATTTTTGTAAAATGTGGATGGATGGTGGATGAAGCACCATTGCATTAACTCTTTCTGGCGTCACCAGAGTGAGCTAAAAATTCCATAGAGGGTTGTGTAAACCAAAAAGTCACAGGTGAAAGAACTGAACCTAAACACTAATGAGAAACCATGAAACAATGAGAGTGGAAATGACTGTGTTATTTTCATTTATTTATTTATTTGCCCATTTCATCAAACCAAGAACTGAACGGTGAAAGTGGAGAGCAAGACTTTAACTGTTTGGAGCTAATGCTGCCTGAGCTAGCAGTAGAGAGAATCGGAGGCCCAGAGCTAGTGAGGAGCTGTACAAGGACCAGAATAATAATAATGCATCAGATTTATATAGCGCTTTATCATAGATACTCAAAGACGCTTTACAAATAGATACATTATTCATTCACTCCAGACAGACAATAGTAGTGGTAAGCTACTACTGTAGCCACAGCCGCCCTGGGGCAGGCTGACGGAAATGTGGCTGCCAATCAACGCCAATGGCCTCTCCGGCCACCACCAAACATTTGTACACATTCATGCCCAGTGTTATGGACACTGGAGGCAAGGTGGGTAAAGAGTCTTGCCCAGGGACACAACAGGATATCTGGGGAGAGCGGGATTTGAACCGCCAACCATTCGGTTATTGAACAACCTGCTCTACCTCCTGAGCCACTGCCGCCCCAGAAGACATGCAGAGCCCGTCATTAAGATTACCCTTCAGGGCCCCGTCGTCAGGACCAAAAGTCTGACTGACCACCAGTATACAAGGTATGGTCATACTCTCATATGCTAACAGGAAGCCAAGTAGAGAAGCTCTTTAGAATATGCAAAGTACCGCACGTCAGGCTTTCCAAGACTGTTAAGCATATAGTTTCACAGTAATTATTAGGAAACATTGCATTGTGGGCTGGTGACCATGATAGTATAAAAAGACCAAAATAAGACAAAAAAAGAAAGGAAAAGAGATGCCAGAATTAACTTTGATTTGGGATTCTAAAATTAGCACTTGGTAAACATTTAAAAGTGTTTTCTGCACTCTGGCAAAATAAATAAAGTGGGCCAGTCAGAGAAGAAGTACAGTTCATGTTTGTCTGCTTTATATTCAGCTCAGATCTGTGAAAGAAGGGGCTGGCACAGATTCTGTTTTTCTTCCTGTCAGGGCCTGGGTGATCCAGACCAGAACAGAACCACAACAGAATCAAGGCTACAGTTTCCTGAGACAAGAAATCAGAGCCTGACATGAAGCAGTCAAAAGTTAGTTTGTAGTCTGATTCAGTTTTGATCATGTAAAAGCTGCTGCAGCATTTAATAGGTCTCTGATTGTTAAAACATCAAACTACATGTGAAGAATAAAGTTTGAAACTTTTATTTTCATGCTTCATAAACAGGTTCAGTTTCTTGTCAAATGACAAGGAAAGCAGCTGTATGTTATATACATGTATTATTTTTAAAGATTAAGTGTGATAATTAAGACTATAACCCTTCAGCTAAGGCCTCAGAATCTATTAGACCAGAAACTGAGGCCACATTCCAAGCTGATGACCTGAGTCACATGACTCATAACATGCTGATCACATGACCATAAGCACAGTTACCTCCTCGCCACTATATTTTATTGACTAGTACTGTGCTTCTGATCCAGTGAGTTTAACTTTACTAGTATATGCCCAGAGAAAGCAAGTATTCCTGTCTGAAACAGGTAGGCCAATCAGGCTTTCCAGGCCCAAATGTAGGCTGTGTTTGAAAGTGGAATACAAAGAGGTGTAGCCTATATGTAGGCAATCACACATGTTAGGCTTTGACAAATATGAAAATGGACTGAACACCACTGAGATTTATCTGATTGTGTGAATATTAATTACAGAATAGTTGAAAATGAATGGGACGTCCAATATTAGCGACTACTTAAGAACCGCTTGTTTATTTGTTTGTCAGGTCACTTATTTGTCTGATCTTTTATGACTTATTATGCCTCGGTGAAAACGGAGACATACGGTAAAAAAGTGAATTTGTCTTACTATTACCAGCTTTTTCAGATCTCCCAGTCCAAATTAAGTGCAAGTAAAGGCTTGTATCATTTTATCGCCATATTTTCTCGACTTTTAGTTTGCCAGAATTCCGAGATAAGGCTTTGTTTTCGAAATAAATACAAATTTAACTCACCTTCAACGTCAATGGAGCCAATAGAAAAGGTATTGTAATAACTATGCCAGGCCACTAGAGGCAGCAGTGCAACTTTTTTACAGTACAACAGAGCATGTTTTTTTACAGCACGTCAAGCTTAACTGTTATAAAATAGCAGTTACTGAAAAAAAAAAAGTATTCAGCAATTACACAATTTATTCATCACATCGATTGTTTTCACACTGGTTTTGCTGTTAAGTTTTGCATAGGAAGGATGAGGTAAAACTTGTTAAAAACTCACTAAAAACTACAAGCCCCAACATTCAGTGAACTGCGCATGTGCCCGGAAACTCCCGCCAGAGGGAAGTACTGAGCAATCTGCCAATAATGGGTGAACAAATGTCCGTCTGATGGTCTGGCGAGTGTGCTCCCCCTCCCCCTCCTGTTCCTGGTTTCCCACTCCGGTGATGAGCACACCTGTATGATTATCCACCTGCTGTTCCTGATGAGCCAGTGTATTTAAGGCCAAGCGTGAGGGGAGCTCACCGCTGGATCATCTGGGTTTGCAGCCACAATTTTATGCCAAGCTTTGTCCCATTAGCATGTTCTCTTGAATTTATTCCCCGTGTCTCCTGTTCCTTGGGTTGCTGCCACCCGCAGGTGTGTTTCCCAGAGCTGATCACGCTTGCCTGACCAGGAAGACCATCACGTCCACCCAGGTCCTGCCTTCCACCTGTCCACGATCTGTGCTGGCGTTCCCTGCCGGACTCCACAGCTCAAGCAGTAAGTGTGCTTTCCTGCATTATTTTCCCTTTGGAGAATCTGTCCCTTATCACCTCTGTCTGCTCTCTCCAGTAGGCTATGTGCGCTCCAGGGGGCACCTGTCTTGGCAGAAATCTAAGTTGGCGTCTTCGTGTTTCATTTTCTTTAGTTTTGCACTTTATTTCCTGTTTTGTCTTTTCAATAAAATTGTGAAACTTTTATTGGAGTCTGAGTGACCATACTGGCAGCTCTGTGTTTGAGCCTAACCCCGGTCTGAATCATGACACCGTCTTTTTGCCCGTCTGTTTTCTTCTTCTGCCACTAAACAGCCAAAGCTCCTGCTCATCTTGATTGTCATTCTGTTCACGTACCTCCATCACTTCTGCCATTTAAAACGTCTGCCACCGTGCTCTTCTTTTGTATTTGGATTGCAGCTGTTCAAATCAGTTTGGTGGCTCTTGGCTGCCGCAGACAGTATGGACATGTGAACTGTAGATTATTTTCACTGCACATGTGTGTACTCCAAAACTACTGGATGGATTTGGATGAAATTATTACCAGAGGTAGTCCTTGGGCTAGAGAGGAACCCATAACATTTTGGTGATGATCCCAGAATGCATACCTCCATCAAGGCTCTGGTACCAAGGCATCAGCACCTTTGTGCTTTCATATTCATAAGACGAAGAAGAAGAAGCCATCTCTATTGTCATTCAGTCCATACAGCCAATCATGTACAGTAGAACGAAATTATGTTTCTCCTATCTACAATGTTAATCACATGTAGAATCAGAGGCGTCGCTGCCATGCAAGTCGCCGCCACAAACAACTTCTCCTCCCCCCATTCTATTACGCTGAGCACCAAGCTAGAAGGTGGGAAGTACCATTTTTATATGGACTTTGGTATGACCCGGCCGGGACTTGAACCCCCAGCCTCCTAGTTGTGGGGTGGGTGCTCTGTCAACTAGGCCACCACTCCACCACTCTTGTTGTATCTTGCACTTTGGAGAATGGAAGTTGTTCAATCACCATTATAATTGTTTTAGTTTATATGTGTAGTTTATAGTGTATCGTCAATAAACTTGTGCTGTACTATAACAGGACACATTTACAAATATTTGAGACCCATTGTCGTGCATCCTTTTATATTTTAGCAATATTACAAGTACAAAATACCAAACATTATTATACAAAGCAGAATGACCTGTTTGGCTGCAACTGTTGAATCCGTGTTGCCCATTTGTCTGTAAATATTTAAATAAAAATTATTTATTTTGTTATTTGGGCATTTTTGTGTCTTGTCTTCATTTAGTCAAAGTTTGCATATGTGTCCACATATGATATGCAGTTGACCTGGCCATTCCGCTCCACAATCATGGTGGTATTATTATATTATTATTATTATCCTTATTATTATTATTATTAAAAGGTCCTTTTGAAGAAGGACATTTTTTATTATGTTTATGTTTTTTGGTTTGATTCTTTGTTTTTAATTTTTTTTTTTTGTCTTGATGTTTAAATAAATAAATCAAATCAATCAATTTGTAGATACTTGCACGGGAGGGGGGATTCGCGGTCCTGCAAAGGACAGTGGTACCACACAGGTGAAGCAGCAGTCAGGACTCCCACCTACCACTGACCGGGCAGTCTGGGTGTGCCTCCCCGCAAAGGATCGTGGTCCGCCCGGTCAGACACCGGTGTTGGAGAGCAGCAGCTGAACTAGTGGATCGCAGTCCTTTGCAGGGAGCCAAGCCCAGCCTGCCCGGTTAATGGAAGTCTCAGCTGCTGCTTTACCCATGTGCCACTGCTGTCCTTTGCAGCACCACAGGTCCCTGCCAGCACCCCCCCCCCCCAAGTGCACCTGCACACCTCATGTTTTCCACATATGCCAAAATTATCCATTAGACCTACGCAATCACGGCAACTTCATGGTATAATTTTTAAGCATCAAATCTTCAGTATTATCTTTTTCTCGTCAAATTTGTCACTTTTTCCTTCCTTGTTTTGCTCACGGAGCACTGTGGTTACTGATGCTGTAATGCCGCATATTATCCAATCAATACAGAGTCAATTCAAAACCCTGCCCACACTTCTAGAAGCCTGGGCATGAGACGTAGCGGTGGCTAAACTTTTATTGATAAAAATTACATATTTTGACTGAGCAACTCCATACTCGGGGATGCACACCCTTGTAACTCCAGCAAAGCACTTATAAAATCTGAGGTCAGTCTGACAGACAGTTTGAGAGACATGTGAGAAACAGACAGACACACACACATACAGAGATTCTTGGCATTTATAGATGGATGTAGACTGAAATCAGATTTATTGGTATTTATTAGTTTGATTTTTATCAATGTGAACATCTATCCTCTTCAGAATGGAAGGCTACAATATGTTTGTAAGTTGTCAAGGAAAAACAAAACAAAAATGTATGAATACATACAAAAAATAATAAAAAGTACATTAAAGAATGTGATGATCAGTCAAAACAAAAACATTTAGAATGCTACTGTATAAAATGTACATTTCTTAGAAAAGTGGTTCAGGTTTTATCATCTTAAACTATTGATGATATATACAGTTGAAACCAGATATTTACATACACTATAAAAAGACAAACAACCTTTTTTTCCTCTCACTGTCTGACATTAAATCAGACTAAACTTTTCCTGTTTTAGGTCAGTTAGGAATACCAAAATTATTTCTATTTGCCAAAAAGTTTTCATGTTTGCTAAATGATTTTTAGAGAATTTTTTTATTAATTTCTTGAAAGTCAGAAGTTTACACACATTTCCTTAGTATCTGATAGCATTGCCATTAAACTGTATGACTTGGGTCAAACATTTTGGGTATACTTCCACAAGCTTCTCACAATAGTTTGCTGGAATTTTGGCCCATTCCTCCTGACAGAACTGGTGGAACTGAGTCGGGCTTGTAGGCCAGCTTGCTTGCACACGTCTTTTCAACTCGACCCATAAATTTTCTATGGGACTGAGATCAGGGCTTTGTGATGGCCACTTCAAAACATTGACTTTGTTGCCATTAAGCCATTTTGTAATTTCCTCGCTGATGTCTTGAGATGCCAAGGTACTGGAGAGGAGAGTCCGGCCATTGGTCAAACCTTGGATTAAGGAGGAGTGATGTGGTTTTTGTCCTGGCCGTGGCACATTGGACCAGCTCTTTACCCTCTCGAGAATCCTTGAGGGTTCGTGGGAATTTGCCCAACCAGTTTACATGTGTTTTGTGGACTTGGAGAAGGCATTCGACCGCGTCCCTCATGTTTTTTTGTGGGGGGTGCTTCGGGAGTATGGGGTATCAGGCTTGTTGTTATGAGTTATTCGGTCTCTGTACAACCATTGTGAGAGTTTGGTTCGTATTGCCAACACTTGATCGGACTCATTCCCAGTGAGAGTTGGACTCCGCCAGGGCTGCCCTTTGTCACCGATCCTGTTCATAATTTTTATGGACAGGATTTCTAGGCGCAGCCAGGGAACGAAGGGTGTCATGCTTGGTGACCACAGGATCTCATCTCTGTTGTTTGCAGATGATGTTGTCCTGCTGGCTTCATCCAGCAATGACCTTCAGTTCTTACTGGGACGGTTTGCCACTGAGTGTGAAGTGGCTGGGATGAGAATCAGTACCTCCAAGTCCGAGTCCATGGTCCTCAGCCGGAAAAAGGTGAATTGTCCTCTATGGGTTGGGGACAGGCTCCTGCCCCAAGTGGAGGAGTTTAAGTATCTTGGGGTCTTATTCACGAGTGAGGAGAGAATGGAGCGAGAGATTGACAGACGGATCGGAGCAGCATCTGCAGTGATGCAGACGTTGTACCGGTCTGTTGTGGTGAAGAGGGAGCTGAGCTCTAAGGCAAAGCTGTCAATTTACCAGTCAATCTACATTCCTACCTTCACCTATGGTCACGAACTTTGGGTAATGACCAAAAGAATGAGATCGGGGATACAAGCAGCTGAAATGAGCTTTCTTCGTAGGATCGCTGGACTCACCTTCAGAGATAGGGTGAGAAGCTCAGTCATCTGGGAGAGGTACAGAGTAGAACCGCTGCTCCTCCACATTGAAAGAAGCCAGTTGAGGTAGTATGGGCATCTGATCAGGATGCCTCCTGGATGCCTCCCCCTTGAGGTGTTTTGGGCACGTCCCACTGGGGGGAGACCCCGGGGCAGACCCAGGACTCGCTGGACAGACTATGTCTCCCAGCTGGTCTGGGAATGCCTTGGTATCCTCTCTGAAGAGCTGGAGCAGGTGGCTGGAGAGAGGGAGGTCTGGGCTTCTCTGCTTGAGCTGCTGCACTCTGCGACCCGGACCTCCGGAAAAGCGGTAGAAGATGGATGGATGTCTTGAGATGTTGCCTCAATATTTTCACATCATATACTTTCCTCATTAGGCCATCTATTTTGTGAAGTGTACCAGTCTCTCCTGCAGCAAAATACTCCCACAACATGACAATGCCACCCCCGTACTTCACTTTTGGGATGGTGGTCTCAGGCTTGCAAGCGTCCCCCTTTTTCCACAACATGTAACAGGGGTTATGTTGGTACAGGACTTGTTTTACTGTGTTTAATGACACTCTTACCAGCTTTAGCCAGCATCTTCATAAGGTTGTTTGCTTTTGTTCTGGTGTTGATACACATTTTGCACCAAAACACATCCATCTACCATATATCAGGAAATTTTACAGCACTTCATGCTTCTCTCTGCCGACAAGCTTTATGAAAATGCTGATTTCATTTTCCAGCAGGACTTGGCACCTGCCCACACTGCCAAAAGTACCAAAACCTGGTTTATTGACCATGGTATCACTGTGCTTGACTGGCCAGCAAACTTTCCTGATGGGGTATTGTCAAGACTGAGACGAGAGACACCAGGCCCAACAATGCAGATGAGCTGAAGACCACTATCAAAGCAACCTGGGCTTCCATAATCCCTCAGCAGTACCACAGACTAATCACCTCCATGCCACACCACATTGATGCAGTAATTCATGCAAAAAAAGCCCAGCTCAAGTATTGAGTGTGTATATGGACATACTTTTCATTTGGCCAAAATTTCAATTAAAAATCCATTTTTAAAAATTGATCTTATGTAATATTTTTTGAGAAACTAAATTTTGGGTTTTCATTAGCTGTTGCCATAATCATCAAAATTAAAAGAAATAAACACTTGGACTTCCGGTTATGGCTGCCACGTAGGACGGACGTGTCTCGCTCTGCTCTGCTCCTGGAGAAAAAAAATCGGCAAATAACTCTCTCATTTGGGACAGAACGTATCCCAGCGTTTGGGCGAGGATATGTCGGCGAAGCCTAAGGCTGGAAAACCAGGAAAAGGAAAAAGCGAGCCGCCGAAACAGTCCAAATTAACGGACTTTCAGGTCTGTGACGCAGCAAACAGGGCTCCATATATGGTGGAGGAGGCTGGCAACGCTGCGATTTCTGCGGGGAATGGCGCAGATGCGCTGATGGCTGCCATGAGTTCAATGAGAGCGGACTTTTCCTCTAGATTTGATGGGATTATGACAGCGTTGGAAGGAATAAGAAAGGAATTGGGTGACTGTGTAGAACGAACGGCGCAGATGGAGCTCCGTCTCGCTAGTGCTGAAGATGACGTCACCCGTCTTCAATTAAAGGTGCGCACTTTGGAAAAAAAAAATAAATCTCTGGAAGATAATATTTTGGATTTGGAATCTCGGTCGAGACAGAATAATTTGAGGCTGGTGGGTCTTCCAGAGGAATCAGAAGGTCGGGACGTATGTTCCTTTCTGGAAAAGTGGATTCCGGAGGTGCTGGGCAGCGAGGAGTTGCAATCAGCAGTGGTTCTGGAAAAAGCACATCGCATTGGCCCACGGAGAGATAAGGGACCGCCGAGGACCTTAATTATGAAGTTTCTTAACAACAGAGACAGGATGAAGATCTTCAACGCTGCACGAGCTAAAAAAGGAGAGATTAAACACCAGGACCAGCAGGTGCGGTTCTACCCAGATTTGGCCACAGGAATCCAGCAATTGAGGAAGCAGTTTGATCCCGTACGTAAGGAGCTGCGCAACCTTGGGATTCGTCATGGTGTAATCTATCCTGCGAGACTGCTGACCACGTATGAGGGCAGAACCCACATCTTCAAGACCCCAGAGGAGGCGCAGGAGTTCATCAAGAAGATCAAAGAAGAAGAAGAGACTGGTGGGAGCTAAGCATGAACAAAATATAAGGTAGAATAATTAAGCATTTGCACAGGCATCTGACTGACTTGAAGTAAATAGTAAGTTTACAAAATATAGATTGTATTATATATTAAAAAAAAACAAAAAACAAAAACAAAACAAACAAAAAAAAAAAACTATGATGTACAAAGTTGTTAAAAATTTTGGAGTTAAGTTGGAAAACTACAGAGGAGAGTTAATGTTACGTCATTAAAAGCAGTAGAGTTAGGGTGATTGGGAGGATGAAGAAGGAGTGGCTTAGGCTGTTCCCCGTGGGTGTGGAACGGTCGATGGCTATATCGGGAGACAGAATTTTTCTTTTGATTTTGGGGGGTTTGCCACAAGTGTGGGAAGGGGAAATTTGTTTGTGTGTAGTTTGTAGGATGAATGTTCAACCACTCATGTTTTTGCTTCTCTGTATGAGCATGTTTACACTGCAAGGTAATCCCAAACTCTCTATTGATCATGGACCAAAGTGTTAATCTTAATTTAACTTCATGGAATTGCAGAGGTCTACAAAATTTAAAAAAACTTAAACAAGTTATGAATAAAATAAAGGACATGGGTTCAAGAATTGTGTTTTTACAAGAAACTCATCTGATAGAGGAGGATGTTAAAAGAATTAGGAGTAGATGGCAGGGAAGTGTATTCACCTCTTCATTTTCATCCCGAGCCAGGGGAGTTATGACTCTCATACATAAATCAGTTCCTTTTCAAGTGAAAAATGTAATTGGAGACAAATTTGGAAGATATGTAATCATTCAAGGTTCTTTGCTATTAGAAAATATAAATCTTGTGAACTTATATGGTCCCAATATAGATGATCAGAAGTTCTTTGCTAATTTATTTCTCATCTTATCATCACTTACAGGGCAACATATAATAGCAGGGGATTTTAATTGTACATTGAATCCAGGTGTAGATAGATCAACAGGACTGGATTGTACGCACATTGGATGTAGGATGACTATTAATCATTTTATGAAAGAATTGAGATTGTTAGATATATGGAGAGAAATGAAACCACAAGTTAAAGCCTATTCTTGTTATTCCAGTACCTACAAGACATTCTCACGTATTGATTATTTTTTGATTTCCACAGAATTAAGGTCCAAGATTCAAAACTGCTTTTATGATAACATCGTGATCTCTGATCATGCACCCTGTTGTCTAATATATGTAGATAAAAAATTGACAAAGGAATCAGGTAGATGGCAATTTCAGCATAAATGGCTTCAGGATGAGGAATTTGTCAAGTATATAGAAAAACAGATAGACGAGTTCTTTGACATCAATACTACACAAACATCAGCATGTGTAAAGTGGGAGGCTTTCAAAGCTTTTATTAGGGGGCATATTATTAGTTATACAGGATCAAAATCTAAGAAGACTCGAGAGGAGAGAGCTAAATTGGAACATAAAATAAAAAATCTTCAGGAAAAAGTGTATGCAGGAAGTGACCCAAGGTTGGAGAATGAATTACTGATTTTGAGAGCTGAATACGACAAAAAATCAGCGAATAGAGCTGCCTCGAGTCTTCTAAGATTGAAACAATCTTTTTATGAACAAGGTGAAAAATCAGGAAAATTATTAGCATGGCAGATTAAACAATTGGAAATTAAAACACCAATTACCAGTATTATAAGTAACGGACAGGTAGTTATAGATCCTTTAGAAATTAATAGAGCCTTTAGAGATTACTATGAAAAATTATATGATACCAAAAATGAACCTGATTTAACAAAACTAAATGGGTTTTTGAACGAACTATCTATACCGTGTATTCCAAATGAAAACAGGGAGATATTGGAGTCTAAAATTAGTCAAGAAGAAGTTGGGCTAGCCATTGATAATATGAAATCAGGAAAAAGTGCAGGACCAGATGGTCTTCCAGTTGACCTTTATAAAAAATTTAAGAATAAATTAATAAAACCTTTTTTGGAAATGGTTTTAGAAGCATTTCAAAATAATAATTTACCATCATACATAAATAATGCCTTAATTATACTGCTGCCAAAACCAGGTAAGCCCTCTAATAAATGTGAAAATATGAGACCAATAAGCCTATTAAACGCCGACCTTAAGATAATCTGTAAAATTTTAGCAAGACGAATACAAGAAATTTTACCAAATATTATTAATCGAGATCAGAATGGCTTTATAAAGGGTAGACAAGGCTTCCATAATGTAAGAAGACTATTTAATATTATCTATTTTAATAAAGAAGCACCGGATACAGCTCTCCTATCATTGGACGCCGAAAAGGCCTTTGATAGAGTTGAATGGCCCTTTCTTTTTGAAGTCCTACAAAGGTTTGGACTTGGAAATAATTTCATAAAATGGGTTCAAATAATATACAATAATGCTACAGCAGAAATCCTAACAAATAACAATATTTCAAAACCAATAAAAATCAATAGAGGATGTCGACAAGGCTGTCCACTCTCACCTTTACTGTTTACTATGGCAATTGAACCTTTAGCGATAGCGATACGTTTACATTCACAAATATATGGAATTAAAGTTGGACCAACAGAACATAAAATCTCCCTGTACGCCGATGATATAATTTTGTTTATGTCGAATCTAAAAAAATCAATTCCAACCTTGTTGAATTTAATAAAGAATTTTGGGGAAATATCAGGATATAAAATAAATAAAACTAAATCTTCAATATTAATGCTAAATGAGACCCAGAGAAATTACCCAGCCCCTGAGGTAAATCAATTCAATGTTGTAAATCAGTTTAAATATTTAGGAATCCAAATTATGCCTAAGCTAGAATCAGTCGCCAGTGTCAACTATGAAGCCTTAATGTCAGATATCAGTGAGTTAACTCAGAGATGGATGTCACTACCAATGTCGATGATCGGGAGAATCAATATACTTAAAAGTAATATTTTACCTAAAATACTTTATTTATTTCAATACATTCCCTTATCACCACCTTTAGATCTATTCTCAAGAATAAAAAAAAAGTTAGTGGAATTTATATGGAACAACAGGAGGGCTAGATTACGTCTGTCTTTATTATATTTACCATTTGATCGTGGAGGTCTGAAATGTCCAAATTTTATGTTGTATTATTGGTCGGCACAACTGAGGTCTATGACATATTATTTTTCATCAAATGATCTCCCTCACTGGACTGAAATGGAATCATACAATTTACCTTTACCTCTTCCCATATTCATATACTCAGATTCGGCAAAAAAATTACAAAAACAAGTTAAAAATCCATTTGTAAAGCATATGATCAAAATATGGTGTGAAGCTAAAAACTATTTAAAAGAACCACAGTTATTGTCACAATTTAGTCCAATATGGGGTAATCAATATTTTAAACCAGGGAGAGCGGACGCTGTATTTAAAGTATGGAATTTAAAAGGGATACAAAAGATTCAGGATTTATATTTGCCATGTGCAGACAACATAATGTCTTTTGAAGAGCTGAGGATCAAATTTAATCTCAATAGAACACATTTTTTTAAATATCTTCAACTTAGAAACTTTATTCGATCAAATCAAAATAAAGCTCTCACTCGACCTATTTATTCATCCTTGGAAAAAATGATGATGAAAGATAGTAAAAGAAAGGGTATTATTTCAGAGTTTTATAACTCATTGACACTATCTTCAAGTGAAAATTCACTGAAAAGATTAAACTACTGGAAAGAAGATCTGCAAATTGAAATTTCAGAGGAACAATGGGAATTGGCTTGTACAGAAGCTCAAACCAAATCAATAAATGCACGCCTTAAATTGATACATTTCAAATGGTTAATGCAGATGTATGTTACACCGGAGGAGTTAAATAGATATAACAAAAATATACCAGATACATGCACAAAATGCATGGAAAGTAAAGGAACCCTATTTCATTGTTTATGGGAATGTAGATTAATAAGAATGTTTTGGGAAGAGGTGAGGGTAACAATTGAAAAAATAATCTCAAAACAAATCATATTGAATCCTAAACTGGTTTTGTTGGGTCTGTACCCAGAAAAGCATAATTTCAATAAAAGTGAAAGAACATTCATAGACCTCAGTTTGCTTAATGCCAAAAAATGTATTGCACTATTATGGAAAAAGACTCATAGACCAGATGTGACTCAGTGGTTAAGACAGATGTTAACAAACCTTCCATTAGAAAGAATAACATATATACTGAAATCAAAGGAAATTGTGTTTGAGAATATATGGAGACCTTTTATTGATTATGTAAAAAATTTAAACATAACTCTTGAAGAAGAAGGTGAATGATGTGTGTGGACCTTGTAAATTCCAAACTGGTGAACATAATATGTATACTTATGTATTGGATTGTCTAGACTAAACAGAGGAGCATTGTTGAAGACTTGATTTTGTTGGTGGTTGTTGGTGTTTTTAGTGCATTTTTTTTTTTTGTAGTACTTTAGTGTTAGCGTTTGATTGTTTGTATCATGTTTGTTAAAAAAAAAAAAAAGGTTCAATAAAGATATTGTGGAAAAAAAAAAGAAATAAACACTTGAAATATATCACTCCATGGGTAAGAAATCTATATATTATTTTCACTTTTTGAATTGAATTATCCATCCATCCATCCATCCACTTTCTACCGCTTTTCTGGATGTCCGGGTCGTGGAGGCAGCAGCTCAAGCAGAGAATCCCAGACTTCCCTCTCCCCGGCCACCTGCTCCAGATGAATTGAATTACTGAAATAAATTAAATTTTTGATATTCTAATTTATTGAGATGCGTATGTAAATATCTGGTTTCAACCGTACATGTTTCAAATTATTTTCCACTTTAACTGATAATAATAAGGTTAAGCCAATAACATTTTGGGGTCTGTGAGTCATAGGCAGTTATGAGATTTGCAGTTACTTAGACTAGACTTTATTAGATTAGATTAGATGACTATTAATCCCAGGGGGAAATTAAATTGTCACAGCAGTAGAATACAAACAAAAGTAAAGAAATAGCAAGATAAAAAAATACTATACATTGTACAAGACAGACATAAAGTACATGTGAAAACGAGCTGATTCAGAACAAAATACAGTGCATCTGGAAAGTATTCACAGCACTTTTTTTTCCTCAAAATTCTACACACAATACCCCATCATGACAACATCAAAAAAGTTTTTTTGAGATTTTTGCAAATTTATTAAAAATAAATACTAAGAAATCACATGTACATAAGTATTCACAGCCTTTGCTCAATACTTTGTTGATGCACCTTTGGCAGCAATTACAGCCTCAAGTCTTTTTGAATATGATGCCACAAGCTTGGCACACCTATCTTTGGGCAGTTTGGCCCATTCCTCTTTGCAGCACCTCTCAAGCTCCATCAGGTTGGATGGGAAGCGCTGGTGCACAGCCATTTTCAGATCTCTTCAGAGATGTTCAATTGGATTCAAGTCTGGGCTCTGGTTGGGCCACTCAAGAACATTCACAGAGTTGTCCTGAAGCCACTCCTTTGATATCTTGGCTGTGTGCTTAGGGTCACTGTCCTGCTGAAAGATGAACCATCACCCCAGTCTGAGGTCAAGAGTGCTCTGAAGTAGGTTTTCATCCAGGATGTCTCTGTGCATTGCTGCATTCATCTTTCCCTCTATCCTGACTAGTCTCCCAGTTCCTGCTGCTGAAAAACATCCCCACAGCATGATGCTGTCACCACCATTGGCCTGGTGATGAGCGGTGCCTGGTTTCCTCCAAACACGATGCCTGGCATTCACGCCAAAGAGTTCAATCTTTGTCTCATCAGACCAGAGAATTTTGTTTCTCATGGTCTAAGAGCCCTTCAGGTTCCTTTTGACAAACTCCAGGTGGGCTGCCATGTGCCTTTTACTAAGGAGTGGCTTCCGTCTGGCCACTCTACCATACAGGACTGATTGGTGGATTGCTGCAGAGATGGTTTTCCTTCTGGAAGGTTCTCCTCTCTCTCCACAGAGGAACGCTGGAGCTCTGACAGAATGACCATCGGGTTCTTGGTCACCTCCCTGATTAAGGCTCTTCTCCCCTGATTGCTCAGTTTAGATGGCCGGCCAGCTCTAGGAAGAGTCCTGGTGGTTCCGAACTGCTTTCATTTACAGATGATGGAGGCCACTGTGCTCATTGGGACCTTCAAAGCAGCAGAAATTTTTCTATACCCTTCCCCAGATTTGTGCCTGGAAACAATCCTGTCTAGGAGGTCTACAGACAATTCCTTTGACTTCATGTTTGGTTTGTGCTCTGACATGCACTGTGGGACCTTATATAGACAGATGTGTGTCTTTCCAAATTATGTCCAATCAACTGAATTTACCACAGGTGGACTCCAATTAAGCTGTAGAAACATTTCAAGGATGATCAGTGGAAACAGGATGCACCTGAGCTCAATTTTGAGCTTCATGTCAAAGGTTGTGAATACTTATGTACATGTGATTTCTTAGTTTTTTATTTTCAATAAATTTGGATAAATCTAAAAAAAAATAATTCACATTGTCATTACGGGGTATTGTGTGTAGAATTTTGAGGGAAAAAATGAATTCAATCCCTTTTGGGATAAGGCTGTAACCTAACAAAATGCGTAAAAAGTGAAGTGCTGTGAATACTTTCTGGATGCACTGTAAGTAACAAGTAACAAAAAAAATATACTAGTACTAGTGTGAGGTGTTGTTAATCCTAAACAGCATCCTCTGACCTGGCAGAGACACATGAATTTGACTTATTCTAGTAGGTATAAATGACCTCCTATATCGCTCCCTAGCACAGTGGAGTTGAATGAATCTATTATTAAACGTGCTTTTAAGACTGCTAAGTGTTTTATGAAGGGGCTGTGAACTACTGCCACCCTAATTGTTTGAATTTTTGCCACAATTTTGTCCTCCACCACCTCCTCAACTGTAGCCAGCTTCAGTCCTACCACAGAGCCAACATTCCTGATCAGTTTGTTCAGTCTATTGGCATCCTTCGCTCTGACACCTGCACCCCAGCACACCACAGCATAGAAGATGGCACTAACAACAACAGACTGATAAAACAAGTAAAGGAACCTTTTACAGATGTTGAAGGACCTGCATCTCCTAAGAAAATAGAGACGGCTCATGCCCTTCCTGTAGATGGCTTCCGTGTTTACACTCCACTCCAGTTTGTCATCCAGCTGAACTCCCAAGTGCCTATAGGAGCTGACGATCTCCACATCACTCCCACTGATGTAGACAGGAGAAGGGGGGAGTCTCTTCCTCCTAAAATCCACCACAATCGCCTTCATCTTGGTCACATTCAGCTGCAAATGGTTAACCTCACACCACTTCACAAAATAGTCAACCAGACCCTTATAGTCCTCCTGCTGCCCCCCCACCCATGCATCCAACAACGGCCGTGTCATCTGAGAATTTCTGTAGGTGACATGTCTCAGAGTTGTACTTAAAGTCCGATGTGTAGACGGTGAACAGGAAGGGTGAAAGCACAGTGCCCTGTGGGGTTCCAATGTTGCTGACCACCCGATCAGACACACAGCTCTGCAACCTCACATACTGTGGTCTGCCTATCAGGTAGTCCTTGATCCAGTTAGTCAGGGGGGACTCGACATGCATGTCCACCAATTTCTCCTTCAACAGTTGGGGCTGGATGTGTTAAATGCACTTGAGAAGTCAAAAAACATGATGCGCACCATACTATTTGATCTATCCAACCAGGAGTATGCCCTCTGCAGCAGATAGATGATTGTGTCATCTACAGCAATGTGAGGCTGGTATGCAAACTGTAGTGGGTCTAGTGAAGGATGCAGTGGTCTATGGTGCATCAAGACCAGCCTCTCCATCACCTTCATAATGTGAGAGGTCAGTGCTATGGGCCTGTAATCATTTAATCCGCCAGGATACACCCCTTCTTGGTCACAGGGACCAGGCATGGTGTCTTCCATAGCACAGGAGCTCTCTGTAAGAGCAGGCTCAGAATAAAAAGGCACTGTAAAACACCACACAGCTGTTTGGCACATCCAAATACCACTCTGGCACATCAGGTCCAAGGGCCTTTCCCAGATGAAGTCTCTTCAGTCCTCTCTTTACCTGGTTTGCTGAGATAAACACACCAGTCGGAGGAGAGGGGGGTGATGTCGAAGAAATGGCAGGTGGCTGTAGTAATGGGGGGTGGGATATGCAACAGTTGATAGGAGGGGATGGTGACAGTTGATAGGTGTTGCAACTCCAAGAAGTACTGGGGGGGGGGGGGTTGAAAAATTGATTCAGCTCATTAGCAAGTTGTGTATTCCCCTCCACTGGACCTCCTGTTTTCTTCTGGAAACCTGTGATCTCTCTCAATTCTTCAAAGAAATGAAAATCATGTAAGGTCTTAAACATACACCACACAGGCCAAATTTAAACAAAAATATACATAGTTGGCAGTCTATGAACAATGCACTGTCATTTAATGATTCTGATGAACATTCTGAGGGCCTTAGGTTAACTGGCATCAACTGGGGATAAATTTTCTTTAGGTATGAATGTCAGAGTGAACGGTTGTCTGTCTGTCTGTCTGTCTGTCTGTCTGTGCTGGCTTTGTGATGGACAGGCGATGTGTCCAGGGTGTTCCCTGCCTCTCGCCGAAAGATGCTGGGATCGGCTCCAGCCCCTCCTTGACCGGAAAAGGATTAAGTGGTTGAAGATGAATGAATGGATAAATGTATTTTGTGGGCCTTCGGAAATTAGGAACCCATATTGGTTAGATTTCTGTTATATGAGACCTATATAAATGAATATATGCTAATACAGAAGATTTGGGAGAAACGCCGACAGTTTCCTAAAAGATTTCTAATAGTCATTTTCATGCCACAGGAGGCAATTTATTTTTTCTGTTTACTCTTTAACACATTTGTTATTGAATATCAAACATCTTTTTGATGTGAAATATTTTATGTCACATGATTTTTTTCTGTTGGAAAGTTTTAATAACATAATACAGTGCTACACGCAGTGTTACACATTTTTGTTATTGAATTCTGTATAGTTTTCAGCTCAGAAATTTGTAACACAAACCAACAGTGAGGACTGCTAGCAGATGAAGTTTTGTCCTGAAAGAACAGGAAACGAGTTCAAAGAGAGACTGTCCCGTCCCTCTCTGTTATTTGTTGAAAGCCTTTACTAAGAAACATTCCAGTTTTCACACAGTGGCCTCTGTCTGTCTGTCTGTCCATCCAAACGCATCAGTCAGAGGTTGTTCCAGAAAGAAACATCATGGTGAGACATTCGTACTGCAAAAACACAGAGTCCCTTTCTTTTTCCCTCTAACATTTTGTGCTTTGGAGAGCTTCATGCAAACTTCCATCCATCCATCCATCTTCTTCCACTTAATCCTTTTTGGGTCGCGGGGGGGCTGGAGCCTATCCCAGCATCTTTGGGCGAGAGGCAGGGTACACCCTGGACAGATCACCAGTCCATCGCAGGGCCAACACAGAGAGACAGACAACCATTCACTCTCATCATCCAACAGTCAGCCTGACCCACACCAGTGCAACAAACAATCATGTTGTTTAATCAGCATTTTAATAATGATTAACTTTGCAAAAGAGAAGTGCTCTTTTACCATTGCTGACACATTATTTTTTTAGATTTTTAGATTTAGTATACTTTATTGATCCCCAGAGGGGAAATTGAGGGTCATCCACCACCTGGATGGATGAAGCAGCCACGATACGGCGCTATCCCTTAACCATTCACACACACATTCACACCTAGGGCCACTTTAGAGTCTCCAATTAACCTAACCTGCATGTTTTTGGCATGTGGGAGGAAACTGGAGAAATCCCGGGGTAAACCCACGCAGACACGGGGAGAACATGCAAACTCCACACAGATCACTGTTGGTCGGGGGCTGGGATCGATCCCATGATCCCACGATCCCCACGATCCCCCGGCCAAGGGTAAACTGTGCTGCCGCAGTGCTAACCACTGCGCCACTGTGCAGCCCACACACATGAAATATTTCCTGTTTTAAAATATCTTATGTTTCTTTCTCTGGGTGCAACAACACAATTCTAGACCATGGAAATTATACATGAAATGTTTATACTAATTAAAACAAAATAAATTCATATTACTGATGTGAGGCTAACTGGATGAGAGATTTGTTTTAATCTAAATTAGAAATGCCACCACTGTGAAGTTCTCTCAGTAGTAATTTTTCTGTATTTCAGTGATTGCTGTGCATTCATTGAAAGCTACATCTGTAAAAACACTCTGAACAGTTTCAACGCTCTAAGTCTTTTCTCACCTGTCTGAGCTGCTGTCAGTCAAACAGAATCCAACCGTCTGTTCAGAGCACAGAAACAACTGACAGATCATCTGATGAGTTTAAAGTCATGCTTCTTTGAAAGGCGTTGAAAGGAGTAAAGTGTGCATTTGTTTTCAAATTTAAAGGATCACAAGACTGGGCTCTGATCTGCTGTGGGATTAAAACAGACTCCCGAGGACTCTCAAAGACCCTTGTGAATTTAGTCTTAGTAGTAAATCTGACACAAACTGGCAGCTCAACAGCTGACAGCCAACAGCTGACAGCTACACTGACAGAAAAGACTAAATGAACCCTGGCCCCAAGAGACCACAAAGGTCCTGGGAGGCTACGGATTCTGAGTCCAGAAATACCCTGAGAAACTAAAAAAGACCAAAAAGATCCGGTACTGCTTATCTAGAGAAAACACTTGTGAATGGTTTAAAATACGTCTGCTGGTCGGGGCTCATCACTTGGTTAAACTAGTTAAACATGGTCACGCCATGAGAATAAACGCATCATAAGATAAGATAAGATAAGATAAGATAAGCCTTTATTAGTCCCACAACGGGGAAATTCCAGGATTGCAACAGCACAGGGATAGCAACACTCAGAGCAACAATCAGAAGGCAAGAAAAAAACAAGCAAGCAAGAGCAGCTAATATACATATGTACGTATTACTATAAAATATATATATATACACACACACACAGACACACAGTGCAGAGCATTGTAGCTGGATGGAATAAATATATGAATATATGAACACACAGTGCAGAGCATTGTAGCTAGATGGAATAAATATGTAAATATATAAACACCCACAGTACGGAGCATTGCAGCTAGGTGGAATAAATATGCAAGTATATAAACACACACAGTGCGGAGCAATGTAGCTAGATGGAATAATATGTAGATATATAAATATATAAACACACCCAGTGCTGAGCATTGTAGCTAGATGGAATAAATATGTAAATATATAAACACACACAGTGCAGAGCATTGTTGCTAGATGGAATGAAACAGCATAACCGTCTACTTAGTTATCCTACATGGTATGATTATGTGCCCATACATATTCTCACCCTCCATAGCGACCGGTATGTTCCTAGTTGTATGCCGGAGGGGACCATTGTGTAAGTCTATTGCATCTTTTGCATTCAAAAAACTATTAGTTTGTTACGTCTTTTTGCTATCTCTGCGAGCAGCCCTGCTTAGGTTGTACAGTCTGACAGCCGTTGGTAGGAAGGACCTACGAAACCTCTCGGTTGTGCACCTGGGATGATGTAGTCTGCTGCTAAATGAGCTCCTCAGTGCATTCAGTATGTCCTGCATAGGGTGGAACTCGGACTCCAGCAGAGATGACAGTTTAGCCACCGTCCTTCTCTCTCCTATCTCCTCCATCGGATCAAGGCGTTGCCCCAGGACAGAGCTAGCTTTCTTAATCAGTTTGTTCAGTCTCTTCCTATCGGCTGCAGTAATGCCACTGCCCCAGCAGACCACTCCAAAAGTGATGGCTGATGCCACCACCGTGTCATAGAATGACTTCAGCAGCGCCCCTTGTACACCAAAAGACCTGAGTCTCCTCAGCAGGAACAGCCTGCGCTGTCCCTTCTTGTAGAGTGCATCAGTATTGTGTGACCAGTCTAGTTTATTGTTCAGATGAATACCCAGGTACTTATAGGATGTCACCATCTCGATGTCTGTTCCCTGTATATTTACTGGTACTGTGAGGGGCTGCCCATGCCTGCGGCAGTCCACCACCAGCTCCTTAGTTTTCCTCGCGTTGATCTGGAGGCAGTTCCGATGGCACCAGTCCACGAAGTCCTGTTATAATAATGTTACTTAACGGCAACACATGATAGATAGATCAATAGATCGATAGATAGATAGATAGATGGATGTACTTTATTGATCCCAAACTGGTAAATTGCAGTGTAACAGCAGCATGACAGTAGATGACCAAAGAACAGAAACACACACATGACAAAGGGATTACCCATGGAAAGTAAAACTAGCACTACTATAAAAGCCTATATACATCATAGATAAATAGATGATGACCCATATAGATACATGAATCATACCCGCTGCACAATGCAGGACTATCAGGAGCAGAGTGAAATGTGAGGTACCAGTTAGTCTGTAAGGTGCAGTGTGGCAGCATAGCTATGACCAGAATACAACATCATAGTGAGTTATTGTACAGTGAAATGGCATGTGGCAGGAAAGATTTCCTGTACCTGGCCGTTCAGCAGTGAAGCTGCAGTAGTCTGCTGGAGAAAGTGCTTCGCTGTCTGTCTAGTGTGTGGTGGAGGGGGTGATCAGGATTGTCCATGAGGGATCGCAGTTTATTTAGTGTCCTCCTGTCCACCACTGTCTCAAAGGTCTCCAGCCTGAGACCAATTATAAATGTATTTTACCAATTACAAATGCATTTATGTATTTTATTCAGTATTTGGCAGCCTTTAAAGTTTACAAGTAAACAACTGACAACATATTAAGATTGGATGTTTAGAGACTTTGCTTTCACCTTTTAATATTTTCCCCACACCAGTATATTTTTATTCTCCCAAAAGTGATCTTTTGCAATTTTACAGTATGGTTTTCTTGTAAAAACAATGGAGGTACTGCATCCTTTACAAAACAGGAAGAGCACACCAGTTGCGACGGAGCACCACAGTGCATCTGTTGCACATCTGTTGCAGCTGTAAGTTGTCTAGAGAAAAAGAGGAAAAGCTGACAGGTAAGTGGATTCGCAAAATTATTCAGTGGATCCCTCTCTTTGTGCCAAAGCTTCCTCAGACCCACAGCCAGATAAAATGTGCTGGGTGCTGCGCTCTGCTATTGCATCAATTCATGTCTGTGCGTTCCACAACAGGAGCATGGATCAGGTCTGGTGTGCCATCCATGCGCAATGTGCTAAAATCAAGTAATTTCAACTTGGGCACAGGCGCTCTGAGGTGATGGCTGAATGTCTTCAGTCAGAGGGAATCTCAGTGCCATTTGCCCAAACTGGCTGTCAAACTGCCTCCATTCAGCCTTAAGTAGAAAACTGTTGCTGTAGAGCTGCAGTTCTTTGATGGGCTAAAAATCCCCAACGCCTGTCTTGAACTGAGGAGATCCTCAATCAACAGACTCTTTACTGTGCACCTCCTCTTTCTTCTTCTCCTTCTTCGTAAAATAACTGCCCAGGCTTTAACTTTAATTAATGCCTGACTTAGTGCCAGGCAGCGCACACAGCAATATACTGTAGCCAAAGGTGTGAAGCAGAGAGGGAGCAGCCTCGGGACTTTCCCAACAGGCTTTTGGTTTTTTAGCCCTGCTTTTTTCAGACAGTTAGAGCCACTGGATGTACAGGTGCATCTAAAAAATGTAATGTGAAAGCATTAGTTTATTTTTCATAAATTAATTCCCGAAGTAAACTTTTATATATTTTATATTTCCATCCATCCATCCATCTTCTACCACTTATCCGGGGATCCGGGTCGCAGGGGCATCAGTCCAGGCAGAGTAGCCCAGACTTTCACCCAGTTCACATAACACCATGATCCCCATGATCCCTCCTGCAGGTGGTGAGCCCACCAGAGGGTGGACCCATGTGGCTCACTTTGGTACAGTGGGTTCTTGATGTAACGTTTCCATGGAGATCCACTGGACCACTCTTGGTCTGGCCCTTCATCCAGGACCAGTATGTTTTGGGAGACTCTACCAGGGGCAAGTTGCCCCCGACAACACAGCTCCTTGGATCATTTGGGCACTCAAACCCCTCCACCACGATAAGGTAATGATCCATGGAGGGGTGTTCTATATTTCTTAAAGTTAAAAGAAATACTTTGATCCATTTTGTTTTCAGTTTTGATAATTATAATTTATAACTTGTTAAAATCAGAAATTTAATATCTCTAATTATTAGAACATTCCCTAAGACCAATCCAAAATAAGGATTTACAACACAGAAATGTCACACTTCTGAAAAGCATTCACTTATACATGATACACTTGGTTGGGGGGCAGCTCAGTGGCCCCCAACCAAGCAACAAGGCTGTGAGTTTGAACTGAAGAGCTGGCCAGCAGTGACCTTTCTGTGTAGAGTTTACTTGCTCTGTGGTTAAGAAGAAGATGAAAGAATGAATACTTGGTTGGGGCTCATTTACTGTTAATTACTGAATCAGTGTGGTGTTGCATGGAAGTGATCAGGTTGTGGTGCTGCTGAGGTGTTACTAAAGCCCAAGTTGCTTTGAGTGAACCTTTCAGCTCATCTGTATTGAGAGCCTAAGTCACACCCCCTCTATTTCCACATATGTGATCTTAAATTGGAGAAAAAAAATCTCCAATTAAATGAATGGCAAGAGTGAAATTATCTTTTGATCCTGATGGAATTTTGCCACAAGATACACATATGATGGTGTGTGAATGGGTGGATAGCAGGATCTGTTAAGTGTTTTGGTCATCCAAAGATGAGTAAAAAGTGCTATATAAGTGAATGCTGTTTACCATTTTACGATATGATGTTTGTCAATTTAAACGATAATTTTCCACGTAAAGAATGGGGGCGGTTGCTGTTAACTGTTAAGGTATAAGGTTGTGAAAATACATAGATTAAAAAAAACTACAAACACAGACTCACGTAACTTGACTGGCGCCTAGCGGCTGCCCCGGCCTTGGATGCGCTCTGCAGAGCGTGCCCAAATGCCAAGTCACGTTTCGTTACCTTGTATTCATACATGTGTAATGACAATAAAGTTGAATCTCAATCTCTCAATCTCAACTTATGTCATCATTTTCAAAGCACGCCCGGGGGAAGTAACGAACAGCCTGCTGTATCAGCTGCAGCTCTCAAAATACAATACAATACATTTGTGTTGTTTTTCCTCCTCTTTGGATCCTTCTTTCATCGGTCAGAAAACAAGAGGTGAGCTTTGAGATGGGAACCGCCATAATCGTGTTTGGTGACATCTATATATGACATTTTTTCGGTTCCGGTTCCGCTGGACCGGCGGCGCCACACGAGTCGGCTGCCTGTTGCAACAGCCTTTTCTTTTTATCTTCCTTCTTCTTTCTACACCTTTCACTCTGTATATATATCACGGACGCACGGATCGCCCCGGGGGTCTCCCGGGTCGGCGGACGGAGCCACGGTTTGCAGCGGGAGACGTTACAGCGGGGAGGAGCTAGTGCTAGCTAGCACTTGGCCGCCGCCCGGTGCTAATGGGAAACTCGACATACCGGGAGCTGTAGCGAAAACGATGCGGGTGCCGGGCTGGAGTTTAGGCGGCGTGAAAGAAATATAAGACAGAATAATAAAGAGCGATGGCAAGAACCAAGCAGACCGCCCGTAAAATCTACTGGAGGAAGAAGCCCCCCCCCAGGAGACAGCTAGCCACCAGGGCTGCTCGGAGAGGCGCTCTGGCCACCGGCAGAGTGAAGAGGCCTCGCCGTCACAGGCCCGTGGCTCTGAGAGAGATCCGTCGCTGCCAGAAATCCACGGAGCTGCTCATCCGTAAGCTGCCCGTCCAGAGCCTGGTGAGGGAGATCGCTCAGGACTTCAAGACCGTCCTGCGTTTCCTGAGCTTCGCCGTCATGGCTCTGCAGGAGACCTGCGAGGCCCACCTGGTGGGTCTCTTCTTCGCTAAGGGGGTCACCATCATGCCCAAAGACTTCCAGCTGGCCCGCTGCATCCGCGGAGAGAGAGCTTAGACTTTATGCTGCACATTCACCAGCCATAATGCTCTGCACTGTGTCTATATACTGTATATACATTTATAGTAATATGGACATATGTTTACTAGATGTTGTTTTTTTCTTGCCTTCTGATTGTTGCTCTGAGTGTTGCTATCCCTATGCTGTTGCAATCCTGGAATTTCCCCATTGTGGGACTAATAAAGGCTTATCTTATCTTATCTTATCTTATAGTCTGAGACAATAGCCGATGTAGTCCGCTCAGCGGATTCACGAAAACTAAATATCACTCTTTTATTACGCAACAACCAACACTGTTATTTACGTGGGAAATTATCTTTTAAATTGACAAACATCATATGTGTAACTTGTGGCAAAATTCAATCAGAATCAAAAGATAATTTCACTCTTGCCATTCATTCCAGTAGAGATTTTTTCTGCTTTAAGGTCCCATATGTGGAAGTCGAGGGGGCGTGACTTAGGCTCTCTGTTGTGGGCTCAGGTATTTCTCATCTTTCTCTTGACTGTACTCCATAATCTATGGGGTTCAGGTAAGGTGAGCTGGCTGGCCACTCAAACACAGTAATATTAGGGTCAGCAATCCATTTGTAATAGTTTTGGTGCCGACATGATTTGGCAAAAACAGACCCAAGAGCGGATAAAACAGCAGGGACACAGAGTAAATTCGTTAGCAACAGTTTATTAATAACATTGTCAAGTCTGGCCAGAACACTGCTAGGAGGGGAAAGAAAGGGAGAATGTTGAGAGAGAAGCCCAATAACAATTAGTGACCAATTTAGATATGCTTTTAATCTTACTCTCTGGGGGTGAAGCAATCAACGGAAGCATCCTTGGAGAGGACCCTCCACAATAGAGATGTCCAAGATCAGGAACAGGTGAGTATCTTTCTCCAGACAGGGGAAGGGTGAGGTAGAGTTCCTGATAGGTAGTGGGGAGCCTGGGCCCAGGCTTGAGCTGAGGGGGAGAGTCAAAGGAGAGTTGATTGCCAATAACTGGATATATGTTGCTCACGTGAGTTTTGGTTCCAGGTGGGGAACAGAGGAATCCTTGGCCAAAGGTCCTCAGCGGTAAATTCCAGCAGGAGCTGAAGACAACCAAGAGCTGGAGGACACACGCAGCAGAGCTCTGAGAAAAGCAGCATGCGGGCAGCACAACCAATCCACAAATGCTGCTGAGCAAAGAGGGGCTAAATAGCAGAGCAGTAATCAGCACCAGGTGAGAGGGACAAGGAGCAGCTGCAGGCAGTTAGAGGAGATAATTAGCAGGGCCGCTTCCTGGCAGCCCTCTGGGCTTCTCTGGATTGTTGCGGTGGTTTTCCTGAAGCATCCTGGGGTTCAAAAAATATGAGTGTGGGATCCAGGACTGCTCCTCCGGGCCATTCCCCTCCCAGTCCACTAAATATTGGAGACCCCGGCCCCTACGGCAAATACCCAGAATGCGTCTGATAGTACAAAAGGGGTCCCCATTGACGATCCTGGGGGGAGGGGGGTTTTGAAGGGGGACACAAAGGGCTGGTAGAAACAGGTTTGATCTGAGAAACATGGAATGTAGGATGAATGTGTAAAGGAGGTGGTAACTTGAGACAAACAGCAGACTGATTTATGATGCGGGAAATGGGGAAAGGGCCAGTGTAACATGGTGACAGTTTCCTTGAGTCAGTTTTGAGTGGAATGTGGGGTGTGGAAAGCCATACCTTTTGACCACGGGAGTAGGAAGAGGCCAGGATCCTCCACCTGTTGGCAAAGGCAGAGTTCTGGTCAGCTGTGCGCAGGAGACCAGAGCAAGTGGTCCTCCAGATGTGGCGACATGGTGTTGAACAGAGGGAACAACAATCACCTCCTTTGTGATGGGAAGCAGCAGAGGACTGTACCCCAAGGATGCCTCGAAGGGGTAGATGCCAGTAGCTTAAGAGGTAGCGGTGTTATGTGCATACTCTGCCCATGGCAAGTGTGAGCTCCAGGTGGTAGGGTTCTGTGCAGTGATGCAGTGGAGTGCAGCTTCCAGTTCTTGATTTGTCCTCTCACACTGCCCGTTGCTTTCGGGGTGGTAGCCCAAAGTGAGACTCACAGCTGTCCCCAGCACCTTACAAAAAACCACCAGACATGGATGTGAACTGGGGTCCACAGTCAGAGATGATGTCAGTCGGGATGCCATGAAGGCAAACAATGTGCTCTACCAGAAGTCTAGCCATCTCAAGGGCCGAGGGGAGCTTGGGGAGAACGACACAATGGGCAGCTTTGGAAAAGTGGTCCACTACAATGAAGATAGTTGAATGGCCTTCAGATGGAGGAAAACCGGTGACAAAATCGAGGGCTATGTGTGACCAAGGGCGGCTGAGGATGGGCAGAGGTTGCAGAAGACCAGAGGGGGGTGATGTGGAGGCCTTGCTGGTAGAACAGAGGTTGCAGGCTTGGACATATTCCCACACATTGGAAGTTAAAGAAGGACACCAGAAGGCTCTCTTGACATGGCTGATGGTGTGGGCGACCCCGGGGTGGCAGGTAAATTTGGAGGAATGGACCAATGGATGACCTCACCCCTCATGGCCGTGGGAATGAAGAGTCAGCCTATTGTTGAGGCGAATGACGAGAGAAATGAGGGCATTGAGCGAGCTAGCTTCATCCCATATTGCCAATTGGTCCTGAAGGTTTGAATTTAGTGCTTCAGTAAAAATTCCCCACAGTGTGGTCATTCCACCCGGCTTCAGCTGCAAGAGCCCGAAAGTTAATGGAAAAGTCGGCGACCGAGAGATCACCCTGGCGGAGATCGGGCAGCCCGTTAGTGACGTCTCTCTCCCGGTCGGAGTGGTCGAACACAGTTTCAAACTCATTAATGAACCATGAATAGGAATAATTATCAATATCCGGGCCCTCTATGACCGCCTGGGCCCATGCTAAAGTGCAATCATCACAGAGGGAAGCAATGTAACTTCTTTTACTCAAATCAGTAGTGAAATCCCCAGGGGCTCGATCAAAGACTAGTCTGCACTGGAGTAAAAAACCCTTGCATCCCCCCACCCATCCACCATAGTGGGAGGGAGAAGGGACGGAGAGCGCATGACCAGCAGACAGAGCCAGACGGAGCCAGCCAGAGGGAGCCGGCGGAGCTGGAGGTGAGGGATTGTCACTAGTGGCAAGGGCTGTAGTTAGTTTATGAACCTGCTGGGTGAGCTGGTTCACCTGGTCATGTGAAGCAGTGAGGTGCAGAAAAACCTGATCTATTTTAGCTTGCAGAACATCTACACAAGAGCGGGGTGTCGCTACTGTAGCACCTGCTGGGTCTCGACTATGGTGGATTGGTACCGACATGATTTGGCAAAAACAGACCCAAGAGCTAGCAACAGTTTATTAATAATATTGTGAAGTCTGGCCAGAACACTCCTAGGAGGGGAGAGAAAGGGAGAATGGTGAAAGAGAATCTCAATAGCAGTTAGTGACCAATTTAGATATGCTTTTAATCTTACTCCATAGGGGTGGAGCAATCAGCAAAAGCAGCCTTGGAGAGGACCCCCCATGATAGAGACATGTAAGATCAGGAACAGGCGAGTATCCTTCTTCAGACAGGCAAGAGGTGAGGTGGAGTTCCTGATAGGTAGTGGGGAACCTGGGCTCAGGCTTGAGCTGGGGGGGGAGAGTCAGAAGAGAGTTGATTGCCAATAATTGGATATATGTTGCTCACGTGAGTTTTGATTCCAGACGGGGAACAGAGGAATCCTTGGCCAAAGGACCTCAGGGGTAAATTCCAGCAGTAGCTGAAGACAACCAGGAGCTGGCACAGAGTGGAGGACACACGCAGTAGAGCTCTGAGAAAAGCAGCATACAGGTAACGTGACCAATCCACAAATGCTGCTGAGCAAAGAGGGGCTAAATAGCAGAGCAGTAATCAGCACCAGGTGAGAGGGACAAGGACCGGCTGCAGGCAGTTAGAGGAGATAATTAGCAGAAGAGGTGTGGATGTGTGTGCACTCTCACCATGGCCCTGACAGGTGCTGTGGGTTGGTACTAAGTCCTGTTGGAAAAAGAAATAAGCATTACCATAAACACTTTCAGCAGATGAAAGCATGAAGTGCTCTAAAATTTCCTGGTTGACAGCAGTGTTGATTTTGGACTTGATAAAACATAGTGGACCAACACCTGCAGATGGCATGACACCCCCAAACTTCCTTGGATTCTGTGCTTCAACACTCTTCCTTCAAACTCTAGGATGTTGATTTCCAAATAGAATACAAAATTTACTTTCATTAGAAAAAAAGGACTTTGGACCACTGACAAAAAGTCTAGTTTTTTTTTTTTCTTTTTAGCCCAGTTAATATGCTTCTGATGTTTTCCCTGGTTCAGGAGTGACAGTATTAGGAACACAACAGCTGTAGTCTATTTCCTAAAGACATCTGTGTGTGGTGGCTCTTGATGACTGACACCAGACTCAGTCCACTCCTTGTGAAACTGTCCCAAGTTCTTGAATGAACTTGTCTTGTCTTCTATATATTTATTCCATCTAGCTACAATGCTCCGCACTGTGTTTTTATATATCTACATATTATTCCATCTAGCTACATTGCTCCGCACTGTGTGTGTTTATATACTTGCATATTTATTCCACCTAGCTGCAATGCTCCGTACTGTGGGTGTTTATATATTTACATATTTATTCCATCTAGCTACAATGCTCTGCACTGTGTGTTCATATATTCATATATTTATTCCATCCAGCTACAATGCTCTGCACTGTGTGTCTGTGTGTGTGTGTGTGTGTATATATATATTTTATAGTAATATGTACATATGTATATTAGCTGCTCTTGCTTGCTTGTTTTTTTTTTTTTTTTTCTTGCCTTCTGATTGTTGCTCTGAGTGTTGCTATCCCTGTGCTGTTGCAATCCTGGAATTTCCCCATTGTGGGACTAATAAAGGCTTATCTTATCTTATCTTATCTTGACAATCCTCTCAAGGCTATGTGTTATGAATGGCTATCATAACAAAAGTCAACGCGGGCATGATGACAAAGCCATGGGTGACGTCATCACGTCCAGGTGTATGTAAGGGATAGACGGTGGCAGCTTGCTCTCTTTGGGGCTCCGCCTCTCAACAAACACCAACCTGTACCTCCTTAGAGTTAGCTTGCTAGCCTATTGTGTATGTTCCACGTGCTGTTAGCACTATCTAATAAAGTTCACTGTTCAGCACAGTCGACACCTCCAGTTCCAAACATAACATTGGCGACAAGGATGGGATACAGCAAAAATAACGACATAGAAGCGTGCTTGACACCCCTGCCACCATTCCGTGCATCCCCAGGTGAGTCGCACATCCCATGGCCTTGCTGGTTCGAGTCGTTCCGCACATACATGTTGGCGATGTACCTAGCGAAAGTTGGCTAGATGCGGCTGTGAGCATTTCTCATCCACAGCCTGGGTACCAAGGGACAATGGGTGTTTGGCTCATTGGGACCACTGGACACATACGAGGAGTGCATCACTTCGCAACACCAGAAAATGTGCTGGTGCAGAGGATAAAGTTCCACCAGCGACAACAGAGAGCGGGGGAGATGACACAACAGTTCATCACAGACCCCCGCTGTCTGGCTAGTGCATGCAGGTTTGTTCAGCTAGAGCAGTGGTCCCCAAATTACGGCCCACCTCCACATTTGGCCCCGCCCCCTGAACAATACCAGAGACGCATTATGATTTTTTTTTTCAGTCTGGCCACGCGATCGAGACTAATACACGCATAGAACGTGACATTCTATTCTACCCTTCTGCATTCTGTGCCCCTATCTGGAACCCACCCCACCCAGAAAAAAAAAATCCTAGTGTTAACCTTTCCTGCTTTGGTCTCCTAACCGTGGTTGGGGGACACAGGGGAGATCTGTCTTCTCCAGGGCCGGAGGCAGCTTTTCCTCCGGGGTCAACTCCCGAGTAAACCTCACGGTTGTTAACAACAATATGGTGGTACACCGAAGAACAGGCCGTTTTGCTGAAGAGTTGGGGGCTTTATTATCAGACTGCACCGTTAATAACAGCAATTCTAGTTCGCTACCTGCTCTGGTCGCCTCTCTCTCTACTCACCCGCACACTTCACACACACCGTCCGCTCCTCGGGGCCATTCACACAGGGGCGCGCCTCGGCTGGTGATTGTACTCGCTGACAGACTCACGGCATTAAAGACATCTTTCTTCTCGGGACACACCTCCTCCGCGACAGCATTCAAACATTTCTTGACAAATTCTCCATCAGTGAAAGGTTTACCGCTGCTTGCTATCAGTTGAGCAACCCGAAAGCTGGCCCGAACGGATGACTGATTCAGCTAAGCTTGGCGTAGAAATGTATTCTGCTGAGATGTTACCTGTTAAGATTGTGCACGGCACAACAGAAATGTTCCATGGACTTTTTTTCTGTGAAGAACCCAGAGAGGGTTATTTGGTTATTATTTATTTCATTAATAGTGTTATTATTTATTTTCTGACTTTTTTTCCTGTGAAGATCCCGGAAAGGGTTATTAATATTTGGTTATGTGTGACTTTCTGGAAAACAATAAATGTTTACGTTTAGGCACCCCTGCGATCGTCACACTTTTTCTGTTACAAACTGACCCCGGCCCCCATCAGAGAAGGCAAAAGTTATGTGGCCCTCACAGGAAAAAGTTTGGGGACCCCTGAGCTAGAGGATGAAATGGTGCGGGACCAGCTAGTGGAGTACACCAGCAACCCATGGCTGTGTGCGAAGCTGCTGATGGCGCCAGATGACCTGCCGCTGGTGAATTCGGTGGAACTGCTGTTTCAACTGGAGGCTGCCGACCGGTTATCATCACAGCTAAGTGAGCCACAACAACAAGCCCCGCTAGCACATGCAGTCACCACAGAAGGACCCAGTTACACCGTGATGTTCATGGAGGATGCCGAAGTGAACACCATGGGACTGAGGAACACCATGGGGCACTATTCATGTGGTAACTGTAGCTCCCCGACGCACCAAGAGTGAGCACGATCTTGCCCTCCCAGGGGGCAGCAATGTCATGAGAAGCACCCCATGGCATTCTTCTGGCTCACGGTGTTTACCTCGGCCTCTTCTGTGCTTACCATGCATGCAAATGGTGTGTAGCTCGGCTGTCGTTGTTGCTGCACACTTAGCTCTGATGCTAACCTGTCGGCAGACTCCAGCTGAAATGCTAGCTCAGTGGTGTTAGGTAGCGTCACGTCATTTGGCACCGTTAGCATTTTCATCCACAGCCGTGGGTTTCCTGTGTGCTCGGGCAACTGGTCCTGAACCATTTTGTCCTCCAACAAACCAAGCCTGCACATACGAGCTAGGTGCTGAAGGTCCACTACGAATTGTTGCATCGTCTCTCCAGCCTTCTGTTGCCATTGGCGGAACCTAATATGCCGCGCCAACACATTGTCTGGTGTGGCAAAGTAGCTAGCTAGCAGCTTGACTGAATCAGCGAACGAGTCTGTTGGTCTTAGCGTGCAGAAAATACATTGGCTTTCTATGTCCAGATAGTGGATTAACAGAGCTTGCTTCCGTACCTTGTCTAGCTCGTCCAGGCCCAATGCCGATATGTAGGTGGTGAAAGCATAGAACCAGTGCAGCCACAGTATGGGGGGGCTCACTGGGGTTTTCCATAAATGGCTGTGGTGACCTCACGTACGCTTCCATGGTTTAACTCTCATCGCCAAATGTTATGTCTGGAAACCCCCAGTGACCAATGGAGAGTGGTGCTGATTCAGAACAGGAACTTTATTACACAAACTGTTATTATTACAGTACCGGCTTACTGTGGAGATTGTGTACTGTATAGCCTGGAGCTGAGAGAAGCCTAAGATGGCCAACTCTCCCCTTATAATAGTCCAGTGTGATGACGTCACCGCATGGCTGCATCACCACGCCGGCGACAATTAACCCCTTGTAGTTACACACACTGCACTTGCCTCTAGTGTCCATGACACTGGGTGTGAATGTGCATAAACGTTCGGTAGTGGTCGGAGAGGCCATTGGCACGGATTGGAAACCACATTTCCGTCAGTCTGCCCTAGGGCAACTGTGGCTACAGTAGTAGCATACTGCTACCATTGTCTGTCTGTGGAGTGAATGAATAATGGATTTTCATTGTAAAGCGCTTTGGGTTTCTTGAAAGGTGCTGTATAAATGCAAACCATCATTATTATTATTATCACACCATGGTCATCCATTTTGCTTGTTCACCTTTTTCTACCACACTTTTTTCTTCATATCAGCTTTCCATTAATATGCCTTGACACAGCACTCTAAACAGCCAGTCTTTTCAGCAATGACTTTCTGCAGTTTACCCTTAAAGATGCACTCTGGTGGATATAAACCCAATTTAAAAATAAATCTACATTGTCTAAAATGGTATCTTATGCCCCTTTTTCTATGAAAAAAACTTTCATTGTCTTACAGTTTCATGTCAAATTCTTTTCACTCCCCTTCCCTTTCAATGTCAGAATCTGTGGTTACTAGGCACAACCACATACCACAAGGCTAACAGTGGCTAGTGTTATATACAATAAATGGCACTTTATTGTGAAGTGCAGTGTGGTGACGTGCACGTCCCATCATATCACCGCACTGCCCTATATAAGGCAGGGGGCATCCATATTGCGGCCTCTTTGACCCGTGCCCTCTGCCAGGTGCCTGCCGTGTTACCGCATTCTCAGTTCCATCAATAAAGCTGTGTTCGCCAAGTCATCTTCCCTCATCCTTCACCCAGGTATTTTACCATACATAACATTTGGCAATCAAGGATTAACTCATGGAGGCGTGTATCACACCACGTCGCTCCTTTCTTGAGCTTCCAGGTGAACCGCCGGTGCCTTGGCCCCATATGGTTTAAGGCCTTCCAGACCTACATCACCACGCTGGACCTCGGTAAGCTTGACAAGTTAAGAGCACGTGCGCTTCTTGTTCATAACCTGGGTATTGAGGGCCAGCGAGTCCTGCGCACACTCGGAGCTTCGGACTCTTTTGAAGACGTCATGGAGGTGCTAGCAAACCATTTCCACACCCTGGATAGCGTGACGGTCCGGAGGATTCGTTTTCAGCAGCGACATCAGCAAGTAGGTGAGCCTATTCATCAGTCTGCCACTGACTTAAGGCAGCTAGCTAGTGAGTGTCATTTTGGCCTGTTGGAAGATGAAATGGTATGTGACCAGCTTGCGGAGCACACGTGCAGGGCCACATTGTGGGCTAGGCTACTCACGGCGTCCAATGACTTAATATTAGCCAGAGCTGTTGAACTAGCTCTCCAGCTGGAGGCCACAGACAAGCTAGCTTTGGAGCTAACTTGGCGCCAGTCACAGTGGCCGCCAGAGTCACCCACCGCTGTAAATGTTGCGGACTCGGATGGTGAGGATAGCTTGGATGACGACACTACGGAAGCCAATGCTGCCAGCCAAAGGTCTGCCCTGGGAAAACCCCTGTGTAAGGGTTGTGGGTCTGCAACGCACCAAAATGAGGCTAAGGACTGCCCGGCTAGGAGAAAACGTTATAGCAGATGTGGACGCTTGAACCATTACACTAGAGTGTGCCGTGCATGAGACCCAGAGAGCCCATGGAAGAAATCACTCCCCCCACCCCCGATGACCATCCATACGGTACCCAAAGTAAATCAAAAGCTGTTCTTCAACCCTTTGCAGCATCTTAATGGGGTTGGTCTCATTTAAAAGAAAACACTTTGAATTTTTTGGCAAAACATTCATAATCTCTCTAAGTGCTCCTGCCACTGAGTAACAGTCATCTAAACATACTGAACTTGAAGAAAATAAATTTCGCCTGGGTGTTTTTTTGGATACAAATGCTTGCAAATAACACGCAGCTTCAGAGCCGAGCTGGAAAATGCAACAGAAATGTAGAACCAAGTGTTATCCAGCTGAGGTCAAAATTTTGTAACAATACCACAAAAAATGAATATATTACACAGCTTTGTTCTCAGGTAATTCCCAGGCGTTTTTGAACTGTGCCAAATTGTGCCAAATGGCACAGTTTGGAAAAACGTCTGTAACTTTTGAATGATTCAATATAGAAGCTTCATCTTGGGCTCTAATGAAAGGTGACACTCAGGGCTGTGTGTGTGTGGGGGGGGGGTTGTTTATTCATTCATTCATTCATGAATGAACAAACAAGCCCCCACACACAAAGAAGCATGCCACGTAAAAAATGTGTGGCTTTTTTTTTTTTTACAAGAAAAAATAACCTACAGTGCACTAAAAATTATTCTAAAATATTTGTAATGTAGAAGATAACAACTCCCACCCCACCGCCCACCCCCGCTACAGAGGACGGACATCGGCCATCGCTACATGACGGAACAGTCATGTGGCGATGTGGCGACTGCGGCGCACAGTCCCCGCGGGCTCCCCCCCCCGCTACAGAAGAGTAGTGGGGGGGGGGGCGTTCACGGTCCGGACGCAGCGCACAAATCGTGTACCGCGGCGCACGGACTTTGGACTTCGTGCGCCGCGGTCTACTACACACAGTTGTAATTTACCGATTGGTCAAAAGTCATTTTTGATTACAATTTTCAGGGATAAAGAATAATTTAGCTTATAACACTTACCTGTCCACAACAGCATGTGGACAGTCTATGATGACCATGGAAGAGAATCCTAAACGTCTACTCTGCTGGGACAGCACCGCCCGTGGCTGAACAGGCCGATGTGCGAATGGCAGACCCTGTCACACAGGTCGCACTTGTGGGTGGTCTCCGTGCTGCTGGGTCTGTGGTGGTTCTTCCTGCGGGTCCTTTTTTCATCTGCTGCAGCAGTCAGTCTCTCTTCACCCAGCCTTACACACAACAGCTTTCGAACTTCTGTGCTTCAATTGGCTGGCTGTATTCGCAGCTGTTGGTAGGCGGGTCCTTCTTGCTAGGTTTTCAGTCATTGGTTCTTCAAGGTTTCAGAAACCCAATTCAAGGCTCTTATTAGTCGAATGAGAGGTCAATCACATCTAAACCAATCAAAGCACTCCTTTGGCTTTCTGTTCGCAGCTGTGTCTGTAGTGGAAGAACGGAAATGCAGCTTTCTTTTTTCAGTGCGCTCTAGGACGCAGCGCCCTCATGCACCCTCGTGCGCCCTTGTGCGCTCTAGGACGCAGAGACGTGCCCGCCCGCAGTACACCAGAGTGCAAGAGGTTAAAGTTTCTGTACAAAAAGAAGCGAAAAAGAAACTTGTTGGTTGCTGAAAATTTTTCCAGTTTTGGAACTTGCATTCACTGCGTAGATATACTGTAGATACAGTAGGAACATGTAAAAGCATTCACATTATATTTAAGCACTTATGTAACCACATATTGTAATCTTTTAAGTTAAAAGCAAACATATTTACACATTTTTAAGAAAAATTGCAAACTTTGAAGCGATATGTGTGTTTATTTTGCCGTTTTTTTAATGGGACATGGTGTGATTCCTATCAAATTGATGTTTAAGTAGGATCAAACCTGTGCATTTTTTAACAAATAGATTTGGTGATTCACTGAATCTTTTTATTTAGAAAACTGTTGTTTTCTAACAATTTAGATTGTAGAGGCGTCCCGTGACATTGTTCTGTATTCTCCACTCACTCTATATGTTCCTCATGCTGTTGCACTGCTTCTGAATGAGCAGAAGTCGTCACATCTCTCCCACACAAGGTGGCTTAGATATCATTCTACCCTCCTTGAATCTCCAAACCTTACTGTCAAACGCTGTGCACAGTCAATTAACCCAGCCACCAATCTCCCCCCACCTTCTTGTGACGATGACACAGACTGTGACCATGACTGTTTGTCCTTGCTTGACTTTGTCACCTTTCCTAGACCCGACCTGTCTGACGCTCCACTTCCCAACCCAGACCTTATCCTGTACGTTGACGGCTCTGCCTCTATTGACCTCTCTGTAGGCCGCAACAAAGTGGGTTGGGCAGTATGTGATGACCACTATACATTGCTCTCTGGCTCCTTGCCATCTCATCTTTCTGCACAGGCGGCAGAACCAGCTGCCTTGGCAGAGGCATGCACTTATGCTACGGGGCAATCGGTCACTATTTACACTGACTCTCGTTACGCTTTTGAAGTGGTGCATGACTTTGGTGCCCTTTGGCGTGAACGTAACTTCCTTACCTCTGCAAGCTCACCGGTAAGAATTCTATACATGTGTCACGTCTGCTGAAAGCTATTCTCCTTCCTTTATCTGTGGCGGTGTGCAAATGCACAGCCCACACTTCATCTTCTGACCCTGTGTCTAAGGGTAATGCACGTGCTGATGCTGCGGCTAAAGCTGCAGCCCTGTCTCTTGCTGCAACCCACGTCATGACTCCTTCTTCCCCTTCGTGTGTCTGCCCTCCTACTAACCAAACCCTCTCTCCTGTTGACTCACTTCTTACCATGCAGTCTTTTTTCTCCCCACAGGAACATCAGAAATGGGCCAAGAAAGGATGTCACAAAGACCAGGATTTCTTCCATCATTTTGCTAAATTGACACATGGGAAAGACCATGTGTCAAGAGAAGCAATGATATGCAAACTGGTTCTGTTTATGCTGACAATTTTTGCAAAAGTGTCTAATCCAGGGGTGGGCAGTGAGGGCCATTCCACTGCAGGTTTTTTGTTCCACCCAGTGTCTTCAGCAGGTATGTGCTCTCTGATCAGCTTCAAGGATTGCTAATCATTGAAAACACCTGCTGAAGAGACTGGGTGGAACAGAAAACCTGCAGTAGAATGGCCCTCCATGGCACATGATTGCCCACCCCTGGTCTAATCTGTGCCACTAACAATGCTCACAGGGTCCCCAAACAGGTTCCAGCAGCTCACCAGCCCCCTGCAGGAGGGCAAAAAGTACTGTTTGGTAATGGTTGACATGTGGTCCAAATGGGTAGAAGCCTTTCCAGCCAAGCATGCAACAAGCACTGTTGGGGCCAGAGCATTATTGTCAGAAATTATTCCCAGATGGGGAATACCTGAGAAAATCTCCAGTGATAATGGTAGACACTTTGTAAATGAAGCACTGACCAATTGAGTATTACATTAGCCTTTAATTTGAGAAAGCGTTGTGCCTAACCTGGCCTACCCTGGACTAAGTGCCTCCCATTAGCACTCATGTACATGCGCATGCGAGTTAGAAAGAAATATGACATCACCCTTTGAGATTTTGTTTGCTCACCCTGTAGCTCATGTATTTTTACCTACATATGTATAAGCACTATGGGATGCTTGAGATTGCATGTGTGGATTGACCTCACGTCTTGGATGGGACAATATGTCTGGACCGCCTGTGGATAACAACAAGAAGACGGAGGTACGGCGATAAGGAGCTGAAAGGACTTCCTGACCTCCTGGGACCCAGGCAGAGGACTGAAGGGCGCGGGGGGAGAGTTACTGTCAATAGGGGGTTTTGACGGTGATATTGATTCTTCTTTTGTCCTTGTGTGTATAAAAGAGAAGGTTTTGACTCAGCTCTCTCTCTTCTGTTCTTGAGAGATAGCTGGGGATGTGATCGCAACAATAAAACCTGAATTAAGAAATAATTCAGCCTTGTTATTTCACGCTCCCCACATTGGTGACCAAGAGACGTGAGAATGCATAGAAGGGATTCTCATGATGCAGACTCGTCGGAGTCTGCCCAAGTGACCGCCGTCTCCATTAAACTGCCAGAATTCTGGCAAGACAACCCGGACTCATGGTTCCTCCAGGCTGAGGCACAGTTCACGCTCGCAGGAATAACGGCGGATGACACTAAGTTTTACCACATCATCGCAAGACTCGACAACCGCACAGCTCGATGCGTGCGGAGCCTGGTAAAGCAGCCACCCGCTGACAACAAATACGGCGAGTTGAAGGCTGCCCTCACCAAGTGTTTCACACCCTCAGCTGAAAAGAGGGCTAGGAGGCTCCTGGCTATGCATGGCCAGGGAGGGCACAGACCAGTCGCCCTGATGGAAGACATGCTGCAGCTGAGGGAATCGGACAACGATAATTTTCTATTTACGCACATCTTCCTAAGTAACCTCCCGTCGCACATGAGAGGGACCCTCTCCGGCACGCCTTGTGTGACCCAGTGGGACTTCCGTGCGCTGGCCCGAGAGGCGCAGCGGCTCCTCGACTCCTGCGGCGAGCAGACGGCCACAGCAGCGGCGGCAGACCTAGGTGCGGCGACCCGAGGCAACGATGAGCCAGAGACAGCGGAGCCAGCCCCACCAACAATGGCAGCGACGCGGCCCCGGCGCAGCAGAGGAGATGGCCTCTGTTATTATCACCGGCGTTTCGCAGAGAAGGCACACAGGTGTGTGCCGCCGTGCAGCTACAAGAGCTCGGGAAACTCCAGGACCGGGACCCGTTAGCAGCTTCGGCTCTCGGTGAAAGAAATAAGCTGCTGTACATCACAGATGCGAGCTCCAGGCGGCACTTCCTCATAGACACCGGAGCCCAAGTGAGTTTCATCACCCCGACCTATGCTGACCGGTTGGCTGGCCCCCGTGGTGACGGGGCAACGGTGGCGAATGGCTCGAGCATCAACACCTAAGGAGAAAGGACCCTGTTTCTGTCCTTGCATGGCCGCACTTATGAATGGACTTTTATCATAGCGGCAGTGAGCTTCAACATGTTAGGTGCCGATTTTCTGTGCTCGCATGGTTTGTTAGTTGATCTTGCCAACAGACGATTAGTTAATGCACTTCATCTTTCTATTCTATTCCTTGTGCAGCTCGAGTGTCCCCACCACCGGTGCAGACCAACGTCGCCACAGCAGGCGGTAAGTTTAACACACTCCTCACCCAATTTCCAGCGCTCACGGTTCCTACTTTTTCGGCAACAGTTGCGAAACACGGGGTGGAGCATTTCATCACTACAGCGGGCCCCCCCCGTCTTCACGAAAGCTCGGCGTTTGGATGCTGCTAAGCTTTCCATAGCGCGCGAGGAGTTCGCCAGCCTGGAAAGGCTGGGCATTATTCGTCGTTCGAAAAGCCCATGGGCTTCGCCACTGCATATGGTCCCTAAAGCTGACGGCTCCTGGAGACCTTGCGGCGATTACCGCAGACTAAACAATGCCACAGCGCATGACCGCTACCCAATCCCACACATTCAGGATTTTTCGGTGCATTTAGCGGGGGCGCGCATTTTTTCTAAAATAGACCTGGTTCGCGGCTACCATCAGGTTCCAGTCCGGCCTGAGGACATTCCTAAAACAGCGGTAATAACCCCTTTTCGACTTTTTGAGTTTTTGCGCATGCCGTTTGGTCTTAAAGGCGCCACACAAACATTCCAACGTATGATGGATGCCGTGTTACGCGATCTCCCTTTTGTGATCGTCTACCTCGACGACATTTTAGTCGCCAGTACTTCAGAAGAGGAACACGAAAAACACCTCACTGCGGTTTTTCAGAGGTTGGGAGAGCACGGGTTAATAATTAATCCAGCCAAGTGCCAGTTTGGTGTGGCGCAGATCGATTTTTTGGGGCACCGCGTCTCCCCAGAAGGGGCAATCCCGCTACCAGATAAGGTGCGCGCAGTGGCAGATTTTCCCCGACCACAAACGGTCAAATCATTGCAGGAGTTTTTAGGAATGGTAAATTTTTATAACCGTTTCCTCCCCCACGCAGCACAGCTCATGCAACCATTACACGCTGCACTCAAAAAACAAAAACCCTCCAATCCTATCGAGTGGTCCCCGGAGCGGGAGCGCACATTCGCGGAGGTAAAAAAAGCCCTGGCTGACGCCACGCTTCTGGCTCACCCAGATCCATCGGCCTGCATAGCGCTCACCACCGACGCATCAGATTTAGCCATAAGGGCGGTCGTGGAACAGCACGTTGCCGGGGTTTGGCAGCCGCTGGCATTTTTCAGCAGATCCTTGAACGAAGCCGAGCGGAAGTACAGCACATTTGACAGGGAGCTGTTAGCGCTCCATTTGGCTGTCCGCCATTTCCAGTTTTGGCTGGAAGGTCGGCGCTTCACCGCTTTTGTCGACCATAAGCCGCTCACTTTTGCGATATCCAAAATTTCAGAACCTTGGTCGGGCCGGCAACAGAAGCAGCTGGCCGCAATTTCGGAGTTTACCACTGATATTCAGCACGTAGCGGGTAAACTCAACGTAGTGGCAGACTGCCTCTCTCACGCGGTCACAGCACCGGTGCGCGCGGAGGCAGATTATACTACCGCAGCCGCAGGGCAAAATAACAGCGCGGAAGCGCACGCGGCCCCAGTTCACGTGGGGATAGATTACGCAGCCATGGCAGCGGAACAGGGTAGAGATGCGGACGTACGCGCGCTCCAGTCTGGACCAACAGGGTTAAGGCTGGAGAGCAAGTGTTTGCAAAACGGTATGCCCCCCCTAATCTGTGATGTATCGACTGGGCGACCGCGCCCGGTAGTCCCGGCCGCGTGGCGCCGCCGCGTTTTTGACTCGGTTCACTCCCTGGCACACCTGGGAGTGCGCGCTTCAGTGAAAATGGTAGCGGAGAAGTTTGTTTGGCCGAGCCTGCGCAAGCACATGAAAGAGTGGGCAAGGACCCGCATGGCTTGCCAGCGGGCCAAAATTCATAAGCACACGAAAGCTCCCTTAGAACCGTTCCACATTCCGGCCAAGAGATTCGATCACGTGCACGTCGACCTCGTGGGCCCCCTACCGTTGTCGCAGGGGTTCACACATCTTTTGACAATGGTGGACCGAACCACACGTTGGCCGGAAGTGGTCCCACTGGCATCGACCACAGCTGTAGAGGTGTCTCGCGTTTTTTTGACAGCCTAGGTAGCGCGTTTCGGGGTTCCGTCGGATATTACCTCTGACAGAGGGCCTCAATTTGTCTCTGAGCTCTGGTCGGCGATGGCCAGCAGCTTAGGAGCAAAAATTCATCGCACTACCGCTTATCACCCCCAGGCTAATGGTTTATGCGAGCATTTTCATAGGTCTTTGAAGGCAACCCTCAGAGCGTCGCTTACGGATGCAGATTGGGTAAACAAACTACCATGGGTTTTATTGGGGTTGCATTCTGCGCCCAAAGAGGATTTAAATGCCTCCCCAGCCGAGTTAGTTTTTGCACAACCTCTCAGGCTGCCCGGTGAGTTCCTACCAGAGCATCCGGAGCCGGGGCACCCCCCGGCTCTGGGGCCGCTGATCAGCACGGGAGCAGACATGCTCCCGGGCCCCGTTCATCACACTTTTCCGCGCGTTTTTGTTCCCAAAGCTTTGAAAAATGCCGAGTTCGTTTTTGTCAGGCACGAGGCTCTGAGACCGACCCTCCGCCCGCCATATGATGGTCCATATAGGGTGCTGGAAACAGGTGATAAGCATTTTGTGCTAGATTTGGGAGACAGAAAAGAGACAATTAGTATTGACAGACTAAAGCCTGCTTTTGTGATGAACGACGAGTCTGTACGGGTGGCGAGGGCACCTCGACGTGGCAGACTTTCCAGGGAACATGTCCCTGAGCCCCCGCAGGGATCAAATAACCACTCTCTTCCTCAGTCAGCAGATTCTTTGCAGGACGGCGCCGCAGGGACAGCGAGACCTGCTTACAGCAGATTTGGGAGATGTTTGAAGCCCAGACAGCGTACAGACTGAATTTTTTATGTGATCATGTGGTATAGACTATGCTATTGATGTTATCACTGATTTTTGATATGATCATGTGGTATAGACTATGCTATTGAGGTTATCATGTTTTATTAACTCTGATATATTGTCCATTCTTCGACGTTTGGTGGGGGGGTGGTTATGTAGCTCATGTATTTTTACCTACATATGTATAAGCACTATGGGATGCTTGAGATTGCATGTATGGATTGACCTCACGTCTTGGATGGGACAATATGTCTGGACCGCCTGTGGATAACAACAAGAAGACAGAGGTACGGCGATAAGGAGCTGAAAGGACTTCCTGACCTCCTGGGGCCCAGGCGGAGGACTGAAGGGCGCGGGGGGAGAGTTATTGTCAATAGGGGGTTTTGACGGTGATATTGATTCTTCCTTTGTCCTTGTGTGTATAAAAGAGAAGGTTTTGACTCAGCTCTCTCTCTTCTGTTCTTGAGAGATAGCTGGGGATGTGATCGCAACAATAAAACCTGAATTAAGAAATAATTCAGCCTTGTTATTTCACGCTCCCCACAACCCCCCTTTTTTAGGTTTCTCTGCGGAAAGAAAGACACCACCTCCTCTAACCACTTCACATTTTGAAAATGCCATGTTATCCTATTGCTCTGCATTGTCCTGCCAACTTCAAAACATTTCACAGCAGGTAAAGGCTGCCCTGCACAGGCCAGCAGAGGGAGTCCTCCACAACATAAGACCCGGTGACTGGGTGGCAGTTAAGAGTTTCAAGTGGAAGAATTAGCACAGCAAATGGTGGCTGGGTCCATACCAGGTCCTTCTGATGATGTACACAGCTGTGAAGATCGCTGAAAGGGCAACGCAGATCCATGCAATACATTGCAGAAAGGTCCCAGGAGTCAAGCCAGGAGAACCCAGACCAGACTAGGAATAGAAGCAGAGGGTGGTTAGCCACAACCACCACCCCACGTTGTAGACTAGGACAAGAAGAAGCAGAGCCATGTCAAGCCAGAGGAACTCAGATCAGACCAGGATTAAGAAGCAGATGGTGATTAGCCACAATCACCACCCCACGTTGTGGACGAGGACGAGAAGAAGCAGACATCGCACTATTGCATTTGACAGCCGTCACAAACAACCTGAGTGCATGCCGAACGCTGCTCAGTAGAAACATACAGCATATATCTCATTTACACTGATACTGATAAGATGAACGAGGGACAGACTGCACATTTATTGCAGTGTGAGGCTGCTGAAGAGGATCACTGTCACAGACGCCGAAAATATCGTCAAGCTTGGACCACGACAGACATGATACATGTGGGTGGCCCTGTCATTTTCCTGCTTGGGCTGACCATATACTCATCGGTTCACTGCTCTGCCCCATCAACCGATATGCTCCAAACAAGACGCGAAGTGCATGATTCCAATAATTACTCTATTGACACATATGATAACGACTGCGGTGACAGTGTCAATAAAGGCTAATTAGTGTATAAAATAGATAACCCTCCCAACACCTGCCACATTATATCCCACCCTTGCTTGCCCTTCATTGAGTGCGTATCGAGATGCAGCCTCTTGTGACTTTTCACACATGCCACTATTCTATGTCACTCTCCATGATGTGATAGTTTGAACCCAATAGGGTGTACTCTCACTGATGTTTGCTTTTACCGTCTTGTACATTATGTGTGATCATATATGATCAAGAGAAGGGAACTGTGGTGGAAATTTATTATTCACATGTTCATCATGGTGGAAATTTACTGCTATATACCAATCTGTTGTGTAATTTAGGTGATGTGCAGTTATGTTTAAATGTCTTTCTTCTTCTGAATAATTGCTGCTAATACATGCCCTGAGTGTAACTATGGTCAGTGGAATAGTTACTGTCAGAATGTTCTAGTACTTGCTAGGTTTGAAGGCCAGAATGTTTTCGTACTTTCTCAGTCAGTTTCTATGTATCCATATAAGGTAATGTGGGGAAGCGCTCTGAGGGTGCCTATAAAAACCAGGAGCCTCCTTTGTTAGGAGTTACCAGAATGTTCTCGTACTTTCTCAGTCAGTTTCTATGTATCTGATAGAAAAATTCCATATTATCTATACTATTGATATTAATAATGTATTATTATATTTGAGACGTATCATACCTTTCATATGCCATGTTTAATGTTTATATGTGCATTCCATATAAGATAAGTTTATATATTCTTGGCCTGTTTCTGTGAGCAATTTCAGCGAGTTCAGACTGAGGATCAGTACATGTGGAAGGAATGATCTAAGCCATTAATTATAATCTCTTTGACATGTACTGTTTCGGGTCACAGGAATACACAGGAACTCCTCATCTTATAGATTAGTGTTTCATGGACATTCTGTTAGTTTTATGGATCTCATGTCTTCATGACCCATGTCTCCAGTGTCTGACGTCTGCCTGGATAAGCTCAGTTATCAGGACTGTCCCGTTCTGTCCCTTCCCTTATCCTCATCCTCCCTCTCCTTTCTCCTACCTATATTCAGTATATCAGACTTAGAAGAATGGATCCTTTAGAGATTCTAGGTGTATCTGAATGTCATGCCTTGTAACCTCTCCCCCATGGTGGCCAATGGGGTGATTTTGTAATAAATGTACATAAATTCAACTTTCCGCCTGATTATTTGACTTTGAATAATCTAAGCTCAATATTATTCTAACAGTATCCATATAAGGTAATGTGGGGGAACGCTCTGGGGGTGCCTATAAAAACCAGGAGCCTCCTTTGTTAGGAAGAGCAGTGCAGAAACTTCAGGCTGGCTGTTTCTTCACTTCTCTCCTGCCGGCAGTCATAAAGGAAATTCAATATGGTAGATACGTCTGATTATTTTCTCCAGGACCTTATAAGTGGGCTAGGAAATATTCGGTTACATTGCAAAGACATTTCTAAAGCTTTGGGACTCCAGCAAACCACAGTAAGAGCCATTATCTACAAATGGCAAAAACAAACAGTGGCAAACCTTGCCAGGAGTGGCCGGCCGAACAAAATTACCCCAAGAGTGAGTGATGACTCATCCAAGAGGTCACAAAAGACCCCACAACAACATCCAAAGAACTGCAGGCCTCACTTGCCTCAGTTAAGGTCAATGTTTATGACTCCACCATGAGAAAGAACTGGGCAAAAATGGCCTGCATGGCAGAGTTCCAAGACGAAAACCACTGCTGAGCAAAGAGAACATAAAGGCTTGTCTCAGGTTTGCCAGAAAACATCTTGATGATCCCCAAGACTTTAGGAAAATACTCTATGGACTGACAAGACAAAAGCTGAACTTTTTGGAAGGTGTGTGTCCCATTACATCTGGTGTAAAAATAGCACAACAGTTCAGAAAAGGAACATCATATAATAGTAAAATATGGTGGTGGTAGTGTGATGGTCTGGGGCTGTTTTACTGTTTCAGGACCTGGAAGACTTGTTGTGGTAAATGGAACCATGAATTCTGCTGTCTACCAAAAAATCCTGAAGGAGAATATCCAGTCATCTAGTCATGACCTCAAGCTGAAGCGCACTTGGGTTCTGCAGCAGGACAATGATCCAGAACACACCAGCAAGTCCACCTCTGAATGGCTTAAGAAATACAAAATGAAGACTTTGGAGTGGCTTAGTCAAATTCCTGACCTGAATCCAATTAAGATGCTGTGGCATGACCTTAAAAAGGCGGTTCATGCTCAAAAACCCTCCAATGTGGCTGAATTACAACAATTCTGCAAAGATGAGTGGGTCAAAATTCCTCCACAGCCCTGTAAAAGACTCATGGCCCGTTATCGCAAACGCTTGATTGCAGTTGTTGCTGCTAATGGTGGCCCAACCAGTTATTAGGTTTAGGGGGCAATCACTTTTTCACACAGGGCCATGTAGGTTTGGATTTTTCCCCCTTAATAATAAACACCTTCATATATAAACTGCATTTTGTGTTTACTTGTGTTATCTTTGTCTAATATTTAAATTTGTTTGATGACCCGCGACTGGAAAAGGATTAAGTGGAAGAAGATGGATGGATGGATGGATGGATCTGAAACATTTAAGTGTGACAAACATACAAAAAAAATGAGAAATCAGGAAGGAGGCAAACACTTTTTCACACCACTGTATGTTATGGTATGGGGTTATTTTACGTGTTTATCTTTTAGTTTAGGAGCACGGTGAGTGATTTTAGTTTGATAAAGGACTTTTTTTAGGTATGGGTGGCAGAATAATCCACCCCGCCGTGTGGCCTGTGCGGTAGTCCACCCACCAGCCCTATTCTAGGTTGGTTTGAGTTAGTGCGTTAGGCCAATTTAGTACATTATTTTTTGTTATTTTAGTGTGTGATTCGGGTCCCAAATTGGGGTAGGGGGTTGGTGATGGATTCAATTGTGTGTATGGTTTTGGACTTTTCTAAAGAGGGGGAGAACTGTGTCACAATCTGCCCTCTGGGCAGACGAAAGTGCAGAAGGACGACGACAGGCAGGGTCAGGTGCGAACAGTGATTTAAGTGAACTTAAACTTGGCAAACATAACTTAAACATAGCATGGCATAGTTTGGCAAAAACTTAAGTGGCATGGACATAGAACTTGACGTGGAAATGGAGCGATGCCCGCACAAAGAACACTGAACGGAGAGAGACATAAACTCATAGTTGGGGAAACACAGAAGAGCTGGGAAGGTAATCAAGGCAACAGGTGGACTCACGGGATGGGAGGGGCAGCACAATGACACAGCCACAGACAGGGAGACAGACAAACAGAACATGCAGGGCACCAACAAAAGTATAATAGAATACAAAGGTCAAACATAAGACACAGACACCAGACGGCAGGGGAAGACATGATAACAATAAACAAGGGACTAAATCATAAACAACCTCATAATATTAATAATACAATGAAACCAAACCCATAAATGAACATAAAGCATGGGCACAGTCCTAGCCGTGCCCCCGATCACGACAAAATGTTAACTACTATAAACAGCACTTTATTCTGAAGTGCAGTGTGGTGACGTGCACTTCCCGTCACGTCACCGCACTGCCCTATATAAGGCAGGGGGCATCCATATTGCGGTCTCTTTGACCGGTGCCCTCTGCTAGGTGCCTGCCGTGTTACTGCATTCTCAGTTCCATCAATACAGCTGTGTTCGCCAAGTCATTTTCCCTCATCCTTCACCCAGGTATTTTACCATACTTAACAGCTAGCACTACATTATCAAAAATAAATCCTGTGATAAAAAGACTTACTGTTCGAAGGACATTTCCAGTTGTATGCACGCTGACACAGGATAATTACTGAAATTGCATCAGTCCTTAAAAGCAGTTTAATGGTAAAACCCATTTTAATTTGGAGCAAGTTTTCAAAGCAGTTTGTTAAAAAAAAAATGCTAACTAGCCTAGAGGATAACTTCAGTTAGGCCAGAGAGTCCTAATAGGCTCAGCACCACCCACGTGCCAGCACCACGAAGAGTTATGTCACCAAAAACATTCTCTCAACTCAACTTTTTGTAGGGGGCAGGGCTTAAGTGAAACTTTACAGCAAAAAAAAAAAAAAAAAAAACAGATATGAGACATTTGAGTGATTTCACTCTTCATATGTCTTGTAAGTCATAAAAAACATGTTACAGACATTTTAACAAGAAAAAAAAATTCAATTTTTTGGTGGAGTGTTGCTTTAAATTATAGAAAGCAAAAGAAAATGTTCACAAGACTGTAATTCTTGAAATGCACCTGTATTTTAATTGCCGTCAGCGTTTATATCATTGATCAGACCACTCTGAAAGTTATCCGAACAATATTGTTTGCCACTGTCCTTATCATTATTGTTGTAGTGTGGACACTGCTTTCCACCTGTGTAAGAATGATTTCTAAAACAATATATACCATTTTAGTTATTGCAATTACAATATAAAAAATAGTTATTGGTGCGGAGGGCCCTTTAGAAAGTGGACAGACAGGCAGGCAGGCAGACAGACAGACGTGACCTCCCTACCCCTACATACAACTAAACTGTCAGCATGGTTAAAAATGGCCTGAACACAGAAAGAACCAGAACGATGGCATTCAAGAATCTGGTAAAATTCTCTTGAATAACTTCATAACCTTTTATAATCTTTGTTCCTTATTTTAATTGTTATTTAGTTGATAAATAAAACCTTTGTGGAAGACAGGTATCAATAAAGTTTTACTGATTAATTCTTAACTAACGCCATGAACATGCGGTCCTGTTGGCGTTCGTCTTTGGTGGTCCATGTTTACAGTGAAGTTACAAGTGTTTAGATGGTGGGGTGGGGGTCCTAACTGGAGGGTTGGAAAGGGTTATCCATCCTGTGAACAACCGAAACAAGATGTTCAGCCAAGATATGCGAAAGTTCATTTAAGACAGCAGGTGACAGAGTTTTAGCACTGCAGTTAAACAAACCAAAACGTGTGTGTGTGTGTGTGTGTGTGTGTGTGTGTGTGTGTGTGTGTGTGTGTGTGTGTGTGTGTGTGTGTGTGTGTGTGTGACATTGGATCCTCAGCTGATTAATGACACATAAATATTTTTATCGGGGCACGCCGAGGACCATGACACACTTAAAATACCAAGCACACATTCTGACACAATCCTCTGGCTCTGATTGGTCCCCGCAGCTGTCAGTCACTGAGCAGTAAAGTAAAACTGTGTGTTCATGGCCATTCACCCGTCTGAGTCCAAAAATACTCCAACAATGAGAAGAAGGAGCCTCACACAGCTGCAGGAAGCAGGAAAGCTACAGAAGTCCATTCAGATATCGCTGAGAGAGTTTATAAGTATTCGCTCAATGTGAATGTAATTTGGTTCCTAATATTACTTTAAAAAGACATTTTAATGGTATTCATTTGACAAAACATTATTATACATAAAACATTCCTTACAGACTCTAACATCTCCAACCAAGGACAACAGTTTTAGGACAACATGCAATTAATCTCATATGAATGGTGCCTAACACCTGAATTGCTGTATATTGGTATATTGGGTAACTAAATAGACGGTTATGCTGTTTATTCCATCTAGCTACAATGCGCTGTACTGTGTATATATATTTATATATTTATGTGTACATATGTATATTCACTGCTCTTATTTTCTTATCTTCTAAATTATTGCTCTGAGTGTTGCTATCCCTGTGCTGTTGCAATCCTGGAATTTCCCCATTGTGGGACTAATAAAGGCTTATCTTATCTTATCTTATCGGAATTTACTGTATTTCAAGTTTGACTTTCTAAATTTAAATAACTGAAGGGCTAGTTTGAAGTCTAAGCAACTTTCACAGGGCCGTTTAGAGTAGAGGCTGCATTAACATCTCTAATGCTCTTTGTGCAATCTCATTAAGACCTTTAGAAAAATAGTGAAGACTTGTCTTCATAAAAAGACTGAACACTTCTACGAACTTTAAGATATCAAGAAACCTCATTAGCCATCCAGAGACTTCTCAAGAAGCCATCTCTATTGTCATTCAGTCCATACAGCCAATCATGTACAGTAGAACGAAATTATACAATGTTATTCACATGTAGAATCAGAGGGGTCGGTGCCATGCAAGGCACCACCACAAACAACTTCTCCTTCCCCCATTCTATTACGCTGAGCACCAAGCTAGAAGATGGGAAGTACCATTTTTATATGGTCTTTGGTATGACCTGGACAGGACTTGAACCTCCAACCTTACAGTTGTGGGGCAGATGCTCTATCAACTAGGCCACCACTCCGGTAACAGAGCAAGAGATCTATTAAAATATCAGAGACTTCATCAAGACGTAGACACTCCATGAAACACCTCTGGCTTCATTTAGCTATTAGAAACTTTAAGATTGCTTAAATATCACCAGAACTTATAGAAATGTCATCATGTAACTTCGAAACTTCTGTAGAAATGCCATTACAATATCTGAAAAATACCTCAGGAGCTGTAGAGAATTCAAGACCTTTGGAGACTTAATTAAAATATCGAGAAACTTCATCAAAACCTCTACAAACTTTCAGTCTTCTAGAGACTTTATATAAATAATCTAGAGAAACTTCACAGAGAACTCTACAGATTTGATAATATCTACTGCAGAAATTTCACAAAGACCTCTAGAAAATCCACTAAAATTTCTTATTAAAAACCTCTAGGAACTTTAAGACTTCCAGTGACTTCATTAAGATCTCTAAAAATCTCATCAAGATATGATGTGATGAAAAATAGAGCTGCATTTTATATGAGTGGAACTGTTTCATCTTCAAAATAAGATTAAATAGTCATGCTATACATAAACCTGGATTAAAATTAACAATGATCTCACCGGATGTTGTTAAAAATCCTCTTAAATTTCCAGATTTTAAAAATGTCTTTTGAAGCTCTATGTCAGAACCAGAAAACTGGATCATGGAGCTGGTTTGAATTTTGGGGTTATGACAGGTCACACACCTACACAATGCTGACCTCACATCCATTTTCTGCACATGAAAAACATATTTATGCTACCTTTAAAACCAATCCTCCATAGTGATTTACAACAAGAGGACGCGTTTCCTCACCTGAGCCTCCTTCTGCAGGGCATCCAGGGTTGCGATGAGCCTCCTGGTCTCCATCAGGACCTGCTCTGAGGGCCTCCCTCTGTCCGGACGCTGTGGACTGGGTCGGAGTCGGTTGCGAGCCACCACTAGGGTCTGGTAGAAGAGGCACACCACGACGCCAAGTAGGAGCAGCAGCGGGCCAGAGCAGGGCCGCCGACGGAGCAGGGCCCCAGCCCCTCTCAGGAGGAGGACAAGGAGTCCTCCAGCAGGAGCCAGCAGGCACCGCATGGGAGGAGAGGAGAAGCTTCACTTCATTGTCCTGAAGGTCTCAGAGTCACTGCCCAGCCTCATCATCTTCATCTGAGCCCCAAGTGCGGGCCCAGGTCACAACTGATGTGCTTCCTTTGACTGAAAAAGTCTTCTGGTGTGTTCTAATTATGCCACAGCAGCGATGAAGTTTTTAGATGTCTGAGGTTTGGATCTGGCTTCTAACCACAGGTGGGTAGTTTGATTACTCAGTTGCTACAGTAACTTTTCCACAAAATTGTGCTTTATTGAGTAGTTTTATTGCAGCATAATCTTTTAGTACTGGTTTAGAAATTTAATGCACGTGCAGTTTTTTGAAACGTGGTTCTTTACATCAAAACATCAGCAGAGCTGTGTCATTCAAGCAGATGGAGACCAAATATAGCAAAATATTCAGATACTTTCCTCATGAATTTACAGGAATTCTAAAGTAACTGAAATTTCATCCAGTAGAATTAAACGATTACAACTCTATTTTCATTTCTATCAAATTATAACTATTTTTTTTTACTTAAATCAGTGTTATTCATTGTTCTTCTGCTTTTGCTGTGGATGTGATTTGTTTCTTACTCCCCACTATTTGTGAGATCAGACTGTATCATGGACAGTCCTTTTCTCCTTGAACACTTCCAGTAAACCTGATCAAAGTTACACTACTCAAGTCATCTTTAGAAGCTTTTACGCAGGTCATCTGGTGATTACTGCTTACAAGAAATGATCAGAAAATGACGTTTTTACCTGAGCACAATTTCTGGAAAGTCTACCCACGTCTGCTTGGACGGACTCTAGTCGGGCTGTGATCAGGATCAAAAATGTGAACTCTGAGTGGTCTCCAGGAGGGTCTAGAGTGCCGGGCTGGTCAGTGAGCGTCCCAGAGGAGAACCGGAGCTGAGAGAAGGAGTGAGGAGAAACCAGCTTTTCAAAACACTTTGACGTTTCACAAAGCAGACGCTCGGAGCAGGAGGCGCATCTCCTCCTCCTCCTCCTCGGTCAGATCATGTGGCTTTAAACGAGACCATATGACTCCTCAAAGACAAACTCTGCTCCTTCAACCCCTTCATTATCCTCCTCCTCCTCCTGGCTCCTCTCGGACGGTCTTCGTCTTCTTTTTTTTTTTTTTTAAATCAAATTCTAAAAGCCGTCCAGCAAAACGGTCTCCGCAAAAGAATCCGCTACCGGAGCTGCCCCGGCCCTGTGAGGAGCGCAAAACAAGCGGAGCTCCATCTGGTTTGAGTTAACTCCTGCAGGAGGAGAAGGAGGTTCAGGTTTCAGCCAGTCCTCCACCTTCTTCTTCTCTGGCTAGAAACACGTAGGGCAACTCTTCCTCCCTGTCAGCTGGACAGTTTAAAGTCAGTTTTGTGCTCAGCAGGAGGTCAGCTGCTCCTGCTGCTCCTGCTGCTCCTGCTGCGCTTATTTCAGGAGCTCCGACAGGCCTGCAGACACGCAGCCGCAGTGTGTTAGAGTAGCAGTTCTTTGCCGAAAATAATTCGGGGTTTCCCCTTCCAAATTTAGATTTTTTTATATACATTATTAAAAAATTATATAAAAAATATATAAAAAATTCTCAAGCTAAAATTCTTTTAAAACGTAAAGAAATTCAGAGGAGGAATGGAACTTGGAGGAATGTCTACAGCACATAAAGTAGAAGAATACATTTAAAAAAAAAAGCTATTTTAATACCCTGGGCAATAAAAATAAAGCAAAACAATCTAATGCGTTTTATTTCAGGTTATATTCTTACTGTCATATCTTGGATGCATTGTTGAAAATCACTGAAAAGACAAGTCCAGTCATCTTCAAAGTTAAAGGCAGTCTGGTCACAAACCTTCTTGAAAAATGAAAGAGCTATTTTTCATCTCTTTCTACACTAGTGTAGCCTATTTATTCATTCCAGTGCCTATAGTGTGTTCATTAGCGTATCACCAAATTCTGGGATCAACAGCAGGCGTGCCCCCACCCCACCCCACCCCACCCCCAGCGTACATTTTTTAGTATGGGCCTTAATTAGATAAATTTTTCTTTCTTTTTTCAAGGGGCGGCTGTGGCGCAGGTGCAGTGTTGCTGACTATTGATCAGAGGGTCGGGGGTTCGATTCCCGCTCTGTCTGCATGTCCAAGCGACCTTGAGCAAGATGCGACTCCTGGGGGGGTCAGGCCGGCGCCTGTGCATGGCAGCTCTGCCGCCATCCGTGTGTGGACAGCAGGATCTGTAAAGCACTCTGGTCTTCCAGAGATGAGTGACAAATAAATGAATGCCATTTACCTTTTCAAAAATATGATGAATGTCATGAAATAGTGTTTCATGTATTATGTGTAAAAATTAGTCATACAAAAGTTGAAAATTTGGAGTTAAAAAAAAATACAAAAGAAAATCTAAACAGCTACTATCAGTAAATATATGTTCTTCCAGATTAAAAACCACTGGCAGATTTTACATCCATCCATTTTCTTTCTGCCGCTTTTCTGGAGGTCCAGGTCACGGAGGCAGCAGCTCAAGCAGAGAAGCCCACACTTCCCTCTCCCCAGCCACCTGCTCCAGCAATGCAGAGAGGATACTAAGGCGTTCCCAGGCACAGCTGGGAGACGTAGTCTCTGCAGCGAGTCCTGGGTCTGCCCCAGGGTCTCTTCCCAGTGGGATGTGCCCGAAACACCTCAAGTAGGAGGCATCCAGGAGGCGTCCTAATCAGATGTCCAAGCCACCTCAACTGGCTCCTTTCGATGTGGAGGAGCAGCGGTTCTACTCTGAGCCTCTCCCGGATGACTGAGCTCCTCACCCTATCTCTGAAGGTGAGTCCAGCAATCCTACGGAGAAAGTTCATTTCAGCCGCTAGTATCTGTGATCTCGTTCTTTCAGTCATTATCCAAAGCTCGTGACCATAGGTGAGGGTAGGAACGTAGATTGACTGGTAAATCGACAGCTTTGCCTTAGAACTCAGCTCCCTCTTCACCACAACAGACCGGTACAACGTCCACATCACTGCAGATGCTGCTCCGATCCATCTGTCAATCTCTCGCTCCAGTCTCCCCTCACTCATGAATGAGACCCTGAGATACTTAAACTCCTCCACTTGGGCCAGGAGCTTATCCCAAACCGGGAGAGGACACTTGTCCTACCGGGGGACTTCAATGCGCACGTGGACAATGACAGTGAAACTTGGAGGGGCGTGACTGGGAGGAACGGCCTGCCCGAACCCAAGTGGTGTTCAGTTATTGGACTTCTGTACCACCCACAGTTTGTCCACAATGAACACCATGACAGGGTTTCATGTCAAAATCATAAATCACCTTCATAAATCATCTTTGAATTCAAGACGAGTGCCAAACTGCAGTCATTTTTCATTTTAATATAAGTAGCTTTTAAAATTAGTCTCTGCTGAATTCCCGTTCACCTTTCACCACTTTTGTATTTCCTATTCTCAGCTTTAAAGGGAGTCATCCCTGATGTCCTGTTAATGCTATTCACCGCAATAAAGTCTTTACATCTCTTTTTCTTTTCCAAATATAACAATGAAGTGAATTTCTTTGACTGCCGTTTAGATTAAATGATAATCTCATCTAATGTTAGAGAAGACATACTTTGATGAATCTACTTGCCATGCTCTGCAAGAACGGCCACCTGCTGAGCCTAAACTCAGTCATCAGAAGCTCTGCCAAGGGGGAAGAGTTTGTTTTCACCTGCACTGGCGTCTTCACTCGTTTGTGTGTTTGTATGAGCGTATTAACAGCATAACTCAAAATGGATTTTGATTAATCTTTAAGGAGATGATGAAATGAACCAAAAAAACAAACAAAAAAGTAGCATTTCAGGGTGATTCAGATAACCTGGATTAGGCAATTGTTCTAAATTTTCCAAAGGGGAAAATAATGTAGTATATAGTCTGTTTTGAGGTCACCACAAAGGGCATTGTTTGTCCACAGCTAAGAGAATGTTAGGAAAAAAATTAGATGCCTTGGAGGAGGTTTGCACTCTTTGAGAAGTTAGTTTTAAGTGTTTTTAAATGTGGACAGGAGCATAAGAGGAACTGTGGGAAGAGCTGGAAATGAGGTTGGGGTGCTGGGATGAGAGAGGATTCTGACTAGACTGAGACCATAATCCCTACAGTTTTTACATTTGTACCCGTCAGCTCGAAAAGGCTGAAGGGGTATTGTCGTCACCCCACCTGGAGGATGGGCGGAGTCAACACCAACCGTGTAAATGTGATAACTTGAGAATAAAATGATGTAGGCTTTTCAGATTTATATCATAGTTGTATCCATTACAAATCTCGGACGGGTTAGAATTAAAGTGACCTCTGACTTTCAGGTCAAGGTCAGAGGTCAGTGTTTCCCAAATTCTTTACGTGATCACTACAGAAATGATGCAGGCTTTTCAAACTGATATCTTAATTGGATTTAAGACGAATCATGGACGGGTTAGACTACGCCTCTGACTATGGATTTGGGCTCAAGAAATCAAAGGTCAAGGTTAACATTCCTTTTACACCATTACTATAGAACAAACATGGTACAGGTTTCTGTTGTTGACCCTGAACCGTGACTATAGGTTTGGGATCGCAAGGTCAAAGGTCATGGTCAAAATTCCATATTAGCTATATGTCAAGAACAAACTAAGCCAAGGTGGCCAAACTTGCTATACAGGTTCACCTTGGGATCCTCAAACTATGGGTTTACCAATCAAAAAGGTCAAAGGTCAAGGTTGACTTTGCACAAAAATTCTTAATGCCAGTAATTTCACTACTGCTGCCCAGTTTTTGAAGCTGGATGTTATCCAACATTGTTGACTCTGGTCTAGTGTCATTAAAATACAGCAGCTTCAAAGACAGCTATTTACAGCTATTTAAAACATTCTTCTCATTTCCAATTAGTTTTTTTTTTCAGCAGGTGTTGAATGTATTCTCCATACTTAGACTGTTTAACACGGATTTTGATTTCAAACTTTTTAACAGCACCTCCAAAGTTTTACAGGCGTCACTGAGGGCCAGCTGTCAGATCCCAGCCTACTGAGCATATAAACACTCAGAATGTGACATTCAAGCGTAGAAATTAAGAGAATAAAGACACAAATTGAAAATGTTGAGAATATTCCACAGGCAGCGTGGTGTGTATGTGTAACTGGTTTTGTCTGAGATTTCTTTAACAGGTTCTGTTTAATTAGCACAGGTCAGTTGTGGCTCTGGGGGACCATGTTCACAGGTTTAACTGGATAAATTCAAATACAGGGGCCAAACTTCTGCATTCACCACAAACAACTGCATCTGAAATATTAGAGAGAAACCTGCTATCAAAGGTAATGAAGAAACGCATGCAGAGTCGTCAGCAGGTTTAGATAACTTTTTTCCCTTAATAAATGAAACTTAATAAACTGCATTTTGCATTTACTCCCGTTATCTTTGTCCAATATTAAAATTTATCATCTGAAAAAAATACAAGAAATCAGGAAGGGGTAAATACTTTTTCACACCACTAGTCACACAGTTACAGGCTGTGTCTCAATTCAGGTTCTGCGTCCTTCAAGTGCGCATTTCAAGGCCAGATATGTCACTGCGCTGCGTCCAAGGCCGTCCCATTCCGTGGGCTCCTTCACATGCAGCCGACAGCAGCCTTCAAAACCCCGAAAACCGAGGATCCATGAAGACGATCCTTGTGGCCTCAGCATATCCCAGCATGCAGTGCGTGGCTCAGCCTGGCTTCTTTTTTGGTTTTTCTCAGCTCAGGCAGAAGCAGAATGAAGTCAGAAACAGTTCAAAGTAAGTTTTTTTTTTTGCTTCTGCAGCAGTTTGAATGTGAAAACACCAACGGACCGATTATTTAAGCTCATGATAGGTGACACTGTTTTCTCTGATGTGCTGGTACAACTGAGATGAAGCTGAAGACTGAATCTGTTCTACTGCTGCTGAACATCATTGAGGATCATCATCCTACAGTACAGGACTGAGCTCTGCTTTACAACATTAAAAACTAAATATCAGAGCTGATACAAGCAGAACATCTAATTATTTAGCTACATAATGGTCATTAATGAGAACAGTAAACCACTATATTTTCTACTGGTCATGCAATTAAGAATATAGCGTTCAATCTAGCTGATATACATATTTAAAGTAATAATTAATTTATCTATTTTGTGGTTTTAATTTACCTTAATTTTACCTGCTGACTTTTAACATGAGTTAAAGTCTTATTTTATTTATTCTGTCTGGTGAAGATTCTCCAGTAAAAGGCAACTCACCCTTGGCCGGGGGATCCTGGGTTCGATCCCACCCCCCGACCAACAGTGATGTGTGTGGAGTTTGCATGTTCTCCCCGTGTCTGCGTGGGTTTACTCCGGGATTTCTCCGGTTTCCTCCCACATGCCAAAAACATGCAAGTTAGGTTAACTGGCATCAAACTGGGGATTCTGAATTGTCCTTAGGTATGGATGTGAGAGTGAATGGTTGTCTCTGTGTGTTGGCCCTGCGATGGACTGGCGATGTGTCCAGGGTGGACCCTGCCTTTCGCCCAAAGATGCTGGGAGAGGCTCCAGCCCCCCCCGCAACCCAAAAAAAGGATTAAGCGGAAGATGGATGGATGGAAAAAAGGTAAAAATGAAGTTCTGTCGAAAATGTCAGTTAAAAAAAAAAAACTCGACTGGTTGCTAGGCAACAGGGTAGCGTGTGGTCAAGTAAACATACGTCCTCCAAAGACCAGACCGTCTCATTTAACAGCCATAAATCTGCTTTTAGATGCAGCCTGCCCCACCTTTGAGTGCTCTGGCCTCCAGAGCCGCGGTCGGCGAGGCTGCAGCACCTGAACTGAGACACAGCCAGTTTTAGTTACCGTCTACAGATGTGTTTCATGGCTGCTGTCAGATCAGTGATTAAACCGTCACGTTTCTTTCCATCAGTTTTTTTTTTTTTTTTTAGGAAATTGATAAACTTCCCATTTTAAATAGCTAATATGACAAAAACAAAAGGAACATTTCTAGTGTTAAAAAAAAGGACCAAGTAGTGTTTCTGATGTTTAACCACAGCTGATCCATTGTAGATGTGCTAGACTGTTGCTGCTTCCCATCATATCTGAGCTTAAGAAATCAGATATTAAAAAACAAAACAAAAACAAGCAGAGTTTAGAAAACATCCTCATTCTTTTATTGGGCTTTTTTTTTTTTTTTTACATCCAACTATAAACAGACACAAACACACACACACACGTGTCACACTCACACAAGTACATTCTGGAACAATGTGTTATTCATGGAGGTCAACAGAGACTCATCAGCTCTCACAGGCTGCCATAGCTGTAGTCCAACAGATCACCATGTTTGTAGTTTTGGATGGGGAGAGAAGCAAAGCCCCGAAAGAAAATGATTTCACTTATGAGATGAATGAAGCAATCGGGGACTAAGATTATAGAGTGAAACTACAGGTAGTGAGAAAATATCAGTCAATAGTTGAGATTTCAGGTTCAAGGTTATAGTTTACAAAAAAAAAAAAAATACAGGACAAGTCATATTTTCTGACATTATTAGCCTTAAAAAGACCAAAGTTTAAATCAGAGTTCAAATTAAATAATCTGGCTTATTATGTTTATTATTTATAATAAACATGATAATCATGTTGTTGTTAACTGGGACTTCAACAAAGTGAGTTTTTAGACTTGACTTTATCCTTTAAAAAGCAGCCAGTAAAATGTCACAGGCAGGGACAGGCCAGGAACGTCATTCTGCCCTCTCGTCTATAGTGTCACATCTAACATGGTTGAATTTGTGCAGGGTTTTAAAATCCAAGCTTTACTTTAAAATCTTTAAAGCATAAATGTGGTTAAGATCCACGCTTAATTTGTGACTTCTTATGTCAGTTTAAAATAAAACACTTGTTTTGGAAAATAATGTAAAAAAAGAAAAGAAAAAAGGGCCGGTTGGTTGGTTGTGTGAAGGTCAAACACCACGATCACAATAGTTGGAGGACAAACTGCTGTCTGGACCATCTCCAGTCTGAAAAAATGAAATAAAAGCTCAAACAACAGTTTCAAAAACTAAAGTTCTCCCCAAGAACAATCCCCTGCCTCCTTAAAGCACTTCCAGTAGGCAAGGGGAACCCAAACAGGTGGTCATCTTCATCATATCCCCACGGAGACGTGTGACGGAGGCAGGCAGGACACGCAGCAGCAACGGGACCAACATCCTGCGCCTTTGATCGTCGTTAAAATAGTGAGAACAGCTTCTCATTTTAATCCTCAACTGAAAATTCTGCAGATCATCTCAGAGAAATGTGCTCAAGATATCAGTTCACTCTGCAGGTGAGGCTGGTTCTGTGATCACAGTGTCATATATTCAGAGTCCAGTTGTGTGATCGCTAAAAAAAAAATCCTCCTCCTGCATCAATTGTGTGAATGAGCATCCAGGACAAGGATGGGCAAAAACAAGAAAATCTGAATTGGAGTCTGTGCCAAGGGGAAGGTTGATGAAGACGAGAGAAGGTGGATTAAAATAAAGACAATTGAAATGAATAAACTGAGTATTTGTGGGGGAAAATAATCTGATTATTCATTACACTGGTTTATTTCCCAGTTTGGTTTCAGGGTGAGTTAGGTTCAAGAATGAGAATTTAAAAACCTGAATTCATGGGGATCACTCTTTAGTTTTAAATGTTTAGTGTTTTCAATCTTCCTCTCAGAGCTGAAATGACGCTCCTCCAGCAGGCTTTGTTAACTCCACGCTGATACCCATTGGAACAGTTTTCATCCGTGAGTTGCCCATTGACCTCTGATGGCTGCAACGTGCAAGTCTATTTGTGGCGGCTGCCTCTCCTCTTCATGGCAGCCGTGCACTGAGGACAGTACCACTTTCCTTTTGGAGCCTCCGTCAGCCCCACACAGCCGTAATGGAACCACTCAATCGGGCACTGAGGATGCAGATGGACAATCAATAATTTTAGGTGTCACTCCCACGCACATCTAACATCAGGTAAACTGAAACTGGATACCATGACCTCACTGAGCTTTAGACAAGAACAAAAAAATACTCACGTCTGCATTGTCACAGCCAACCATCTCTCCATAAGAAACCTAGAAAACAAATGTAGGTGGCTTTCAGCGGCTGCGTTTTAAATGTGCTCTATTATTTTCATGGCTGTTTTCCACAAAAAATATTCTGGAGAAAACACAGATCACACCGCTCTTAAAAAGTTGCAGTCAGAGTCTTCACTTTTTTGAAATTAAAATAAATTAACTAAAATCTTCAGCAGTGACAGACTTATTCCTAAGAATCCATTATTCTATCAAGGACACATGGGAGTGTAGAGCAATTTAATAATAAACTAGCATTTATGAGGACTTTTATACTGCCTTTTCAATTAAGTGGACATTAGCGTAACTTATTCATTCAGTCATCTTCTACCCTGGACAAATCGCCAGTCCATCACAGGGCCATTAACCTGTCCAAGTAAACAAAAAAACGGTGCTCCTGTGCTGTAACGCCTTTAATTAGTAAATATGTTCTTTGATGACTGCGTATTCTTGCACACCTGGTTGCAGATGCAGTATCGAGGCTCATTGGGGTCGTAGGTCCAGTCCACCTGACTGTTAGCCTCTGCTTCAGGCAGCACAGATGCCTGCTGGGAGAGTTCCTGAGCCAATGCTGACGAGGAGGAGCAGGAGGACAGGGATGATGATGATGACGATGAAGACGACTGATGACTGGAAGACTTGATGCTGCTCCTGGAGAACAAAAGTGAGAAGATTAGCGTCGTTTTCACTTATAGATAGAAAGGTTAGTGGGCAGGGGCCTTACTTGGACTTGCGACCCCTGGAGTCTGTGGTGGTGGTGGGAGTGAGGGTCTGGGTGAGGGTGGAGGCCAAAGCAGAGGAAGAGTATCCTGTGTTGTCCCGGGACAAAGAGAACTCCCTGCCCAGCTGGAAGTCATTGTTTTTGATGGCCTCATAGCTTGCTTTCAGACTGGACGTCCTTCTGCCCTCCTTCATCTGAACACACAGAGGAGTCAAACATGACAACATTTTTAAATTTAGGACATGTAATGCAAACATCCAAAGGGAGAGGTTTGCAGTGTTTTAGGAAAACCAGACCATCAATGACGGAGTAGCTCCTTCTGACGCGATGACACCACAGAGTGTGCCCAGATTACCTGACCTTTGACCTTGAGAACAGCTTGGATGCAGACCTGCCCAAGGATCACTGTATGACAGTTTGTTGAGTACTGTGGCAATCGCCTAGGAGAAGGAGCCATTTTTTTTTCTGAAATCACGAGTGCCCAGATTTCCTGACTGTTGACCTCAACCATAACCTGGATGCAGACTCAGCTGAGGATCATTGTGTAGAAGTTTGACAAGTATTCAGCGATTGCCTCGGAGTAGGGCTGTGTGATATGACGATACTGTATATATCGGATGATGAAATAAAAACATTATCATTTCATCTAACACCATCATTTATATTGGGATTTAAAATGCATATACTCCATTTCTTCAGCAAAACTCCTCACACACTACTAGTCAGCGCCCTGCCTCTCTCCCCAGTGCTCGCAGCAGAACAGCTGTGTGGGTGGTTGGCCAGGCTTCATTCCGGTGATCAGCACAGCAGCTAACTCCCTGTGCCACGGATGTGGGACTGTTTCCCACCGTGCTGCGTCAGAGAGGATAGTCTTCCAACCCCGTTTTAATTGGAGGTAAGTAACGTTAACATCTCATTCTAATTAATAAACAGCAAATGCTAAATGATGATGCTAAATTGTTGCAGAGAGTGTATCAGACCATTGTTTCTTTGGTTTAAATTATTACTGAGTTTCTTAGTTTTTTCTGAAAAATTTTCATTAAAGCTGCAATAGTTTGTGATAGCTGCACATACACGCAAAATAAATAATAAATAAATGAAAACGTGTTGGAGGAACAAATTGGCTCTTAATGTAATTTATTTGATTTCTAATCATTTTAATTATTCGTAGCGATAATGAATAAAGTTAAAGTCATCACCTGTATTTTATTACATTACTTTTTGTGCCTTTGATTTTCAGATCATGGCCAATATGAAATATTTTTACAAAGAAGCAAACAGGTTAAATCAGACCAGAATGGCATCTTCAGGCTGCCATTTGTTCATTTTGTACAAATTTATTCAATTTGTACAAACTGATTTTTTAAAGTATGTAATTTAAAATGTAAAAAAAAAAAAAGAGAGAGAGATGGTCCTTTTTATGTGATTATCTAAACTGCAGAATATACTGAAAATGTATATTGTGATATACTGTATATCGTTACCGTGATACAAGATGACTTGCACCGTGATATGAAATTTTAGTCATATTGCACAGCCCTACATAGGAGGAGGAGTGATTTTTGTGAAATGTGGATTAAACTGACATACAGATGGGATGACAACGGATGCCGCGCCATTGCATTACCTCCTTTCGGTTTCACCAGAATGAGCTAAAAATACATTCTAATCAAAGTCATGCATATCAATTTGTCTAAAACAGACAGATAATCTCAGTCTCACCTGAGCTGTGGCCTGTACTGCCTGAGCAGCAGCCATGGTGATGGCACCAGCTCCAGCACCAGCTCCTGTGGACAGGGAGCTGAGGTTGTATGAGGCCATGGGCTGGGAGGAATTCATACTGTACACGTTGTTGGTTGATGAGGATGTGCTGTTTGTGCGAATGCCTGGAGGGGACACACACAGGGTCAACATATAAGGCGTCATGCTGTCAATCAGACTGTTAACCCTTTAGTCTTGGTTTCATGGACAGATAGCGCTGTGGAGTGTCTGTGTCACAGCTCCGCGACCGTCATGTGACATGGCCATAAACAATAACAAATCCCCAGTTGTACTAAGTATTCCACCTCACAAGGTGGCAGACATGTATAACTTACTGCTCTTGCCTTGGAGGACTAATGGACCCCTAATAACCCCTCCCCCCAAAACCACACTTCTGGGACACCTGAGAAGAAGAGTTTGTAAACAAATGTTGATGTGCTCGATCGCAAGACGGAGGAGGCATTTGGGGGGGGGGGGGGGCAGTAAACATACCAGAATACAGTGGGGCAAAAAAGTATTTAGTCAGCCACCAGTTGTGCAAGTTCTCCCACTTAAAAGATGAGAGAGGTTTTCAATTTTCATCATAGGTATACCTCAACTATGAGAGACAAAATGAGAATAAAAAAATCCAGAAAATCACATTGAAGGATTTTTAATGAATTAATTGGTAAATTCCTCAGTAAAATATGTATTTGCTCAATAACAAAAGTTCATCTCAATACTTTGTTATATACCCTTTGTTGGCAATGACAGAGGTCAAACGTTTTCTCTAAGTCTTCACAAGGTTTTCACACACTGTTGCTGGTATTTTGGCCCATTCCTCCATGCAGATCTCCTCTAGAGCAGTGATGTTTTGGGGCTGTCGCTGGGCAACACGGACTTTCAACTCCCTCCAAAGATTTTCTATGGGGTTGAGATCTGGAGACTGGCTAGGCCACTCCAGGCCCTAGAAATGCTTCTTACGAAGCCACTCCTTCGTTGCCCGGGCGGTGTGTTTGGGATCATTGTCATGCTGAAAGACCCAGCCACATTTCATCTTCAATGCCCTTGCTGGTGGAAGGAGGTTTTCACTCAAAATCTCACGATACATGGCCCCATTCATGCTTTCCTTTACACGGATCAGTCGTCCTGGTCCCTTTGCAGAAAAACAGCCCCAAAGCATGACGTTTCCACCCCCATGCTTCACAGTAGGTATGGTGTTCTTTCTCCTCCAAACACGACAAGTTGAGTTTTTACAATAAAGTTCTATTTTGGTTTCATCTGACCATATGACATTCTCCCAATCCTCTTCTGGATCATCCAAATGCTCTCTAGCAAACTTCAGACGGGCCTGGACATGTACTGGCTTAAGCAGGGGGACACGTCTGGCACTGCAGGATTTGAGTCCCTGGTGGCGTAGTGTGTTACTGATGGTAGCCTTTGTTACTTTGGTCCCAGCTCTCTGCAGGTCATTCACTAGGTCCCCCCATGTGGTTCTGGGATTTTTGCTCACCATTCTCGTGATCATTTTGACCCCACGGGGTGAGATCTTGCGTGGAGCCCCAGATCGAGGGAGATTATCAGTGGTCTTGTATGTCTTCCATTTTCTAATGATTGCTCCCACAGTTGATTTCTTCACACCAAGCTGCTTACCTATTGCAGATTTAGTCTTCCCAGCCTGGTGCAGGTCTACAATTTTGTTTCTGGTGTCCTTTGACAGCTCTTTGGTCTTGGCAATAGTGGAGTTTGGAGTCTGACTGTTTGAGATTGTGGGCAGGTGTCTTTTATACTGATAAAGACTTCAAACAGGTGCCATTAATACAGGTAACGAGTGGAGGACAGAGGAGCCTCTTAAAGATGAAGTTACAGGTCTGTGAGAGCCAGAAATCTTGCTTGTTTGTAGGTGACCAAATACTTATTTTACCGAGGAATTTACCAATTAATTCATTAAAAATCCTTCAATGTAATTTTCTGGATTTTTTTTTTCTCATTTTGTCTCTCATAGTTGAATGATGATAAAAATTGGAGACCTCTCTCATCTTTCAAGTGGGAGAACTTGCACAATTGGTGGCTGACTAAATACTTTTTTCCCCACTGTATGTTAATATTATACTATTTATTTCTTTTTAAAATTTTACACAGTAACGTTGCATATGGAACTTGCCATTTCAAGTATTGTACAACCAAGGCTTGAATATTGGGTCCCACCCAGACATCCTGTGTTTAGACTTTTTAGTGGTGTTATCCCTCTCTTCTTCTTCTGCCTGAACACTTTCCTCTCCTTGGCTCCTCTCTTCTGTCTCATCTTGCCCTCTCTGAGCTCTGTCTAATTCAGGTTCTCTTTCTGTCTATGGTGGTATACAAACAGGTTAGAAAATATCAAGTGTCATGTTTTGTCCTGCAGGATTTATTTTTTTTTTTTGTCATGGTTTACATAAATGACAAAAATATGTGTATTTTTTGTATTTTTATTTTAGTGTTTCTTTTTTCCATTGAGAGAGTAGGGAAGGGAAAGAACCATTCATAATAGTAATGTACTCAAGCATACTTAAATTATACGATCAAGTGGGTATAGTAACCAGAAATTCTACTCATGTAAAAGCAGTGCTTTGAAAAAGTAGGCAACCAAAAATTTCTAGTCGAGTTAAGGGTACAAGGAGCACCCACTTAAAAACTTGAGTAATGACTTCAGTCTTCAAGGTTTGAGGTTTTTCTCAAAAATTTATAACAATTTTCTTATAGCTTTCTACTTTTCTCTGTAAATCTATCTAAAGTTGAAACCATGTTCCTCAAATTTGTAATTTCCTCTTGTAAAATTGACTTTTCTTGTACATTTGAAACTTTATTATAAATTTGTGGATTATTTTATGACTAATTTTTGTGTTTTTTAAATTGAAATTACTGTTTTTTTTAGATAAATTTGAAACAGACTGTGGTAATTTTTTAAAACTTTTTTCTTATAACAATTTATATTTTTGACCATAATCTTGCAGTCAGAACAGAACAATAATTTAACTCTGATTACAAAGAAAAAATATTAATAAAATTGTATTTCATGAAATAAATTAACTTAAATGACCAAGGATGCTGTTATTTCTGTTATAACACTGCTATATATTTATAGTTTTTTTTAGAAATCTCCACACCACCCAGACAGCAGGAAAAACCTCCCTTATTTTGAAATCAGATGTTGACACGTTTAGTTTGTCTGAAGGCTGCTGATGGATTAAAGTCATTGACTTCGTGAATTTCAGTCATCTTAACCTGCCAGGTACATAATGGGGAACCGTAGCGGACTCTAAAGACATAATTCATCACAATATGTGTTCATGTACAGAATGATCTCTTTAGGCAGTTATAGTTGTGCTCTCGGGCTTTCTCATCAGGCACCTCTCTAGCAGCCGCTGAAGGACCTCAGTTTAGAGTGAAAAGAGAGCTAGCGTTTTTAGCTGTTGCTTTTTGTCACCGACGCTGGAAAATAAAAACGGCACGCCTGCTCGTGCGAGAAAAGAGAGAAATTGCCAGTCTCTTCATTCCTGCAATTCCTACAGAACATAACTTATTACTGTAGTGGTTGGTGAAATATATCCTCAGTAATTCATCAGTCTCCCTCGCCTTTCCCTTCATATGAAGCCGGCTGTACATGAATTCTAACCACATCTCTTAGCTAAGCGACTCTTCCATTATTGCTCCCGTTTCCAGCGGGTTAAAACCATGATAAATGCCTCCAGTGCTTACATACCTCTCCTGGTTTTTTTCCACATTTAAAGTACTTTAACAAACTCATGTTTCTGTCGGACAGTCGCGCTTAGCAAGACAGTGCCTACTGACTGACTGTAAAACTCCTGTGGGCGGGGAACTTCTAAACTCTGTGCGGATGACGGCCACGCGCGTTGTTCGTGTGCGCGCTTGCAGAAAGTCATTGCTTCATATATTTTTCTTAATAAATTCATATCTCCTTGGCGTGGCAGTAAAATTTCTGGCGAGGTGGGCCGCCACCGAGAAATGTTACCAGAGGAAACCCTGGGTGGAAAAATAATAACAGTTTCTGGATGTGGGAGAGAAAGCGAAAATGACCGGGAGAAGACAAAATAACGACCTGGATGCCACAAAAGGATGAAGCGAGCTGCCTGGCCAGCAGTAAGTGGCAAACGTCTTTGTTTACACTATAGTGATTTTCTGGTTCATATACTTTGAAGATAAGATAACAAAATGCCCAAAACAATAAACGGTGACAAAAACAAAACCATTCTTTGTGCAAATATGTCCAAAGTCCACTTTTGACTGAAAGTTATGTAATTTGATATGGCTGCTGTGGCATTATGCAAATTAGATGCGTAAATTTCAAACTTTGGATCACATTCTACATCTTTCTAACTGACAGTAAGCCATTATCTCTTACCACTTTCAAGTTATAGCTTTGGAAATCTCTGACATCTGAACTGAATATTTTCTTGAAAAAACCTTGACCACTAGAGGGGGTGGAGGCTGACGGCACAACAGAGCACCTCAGATAGTCAAACAGTTAAGACTGGGGTGTGATGATGGCACCTGGTGTGTTCTCTTTGGAGGCATCTGACGTTAGCGTGGACAGCAGAGCTTCAGACTTGAACTTCTTCTCCGGGATGTGTTCTGTGGTGTGGTGAGCTGGAGCGCTGTACTTTCTCTCTGTAACAAACAGGAACAACAGGCTTATTAGGCATTTTTTCTAGAGTTGCTGGTAATGCAACATCTAATGCCAAATTAAACCCAGATCAGTGCTGACAAGAGATACCATTTCATTAAACCAGAATGACTGATTTTACCGACTCCCCCAAATTTTCACTTTGTATAAAGTAAATCAGTCCGCTCACATCTACAATTAGTTGTTGTTGATCAAAAGAGCAGCAGCTTATAATAAAAAAAAATAACTGGCGGCTGTCAGTGGCACCTCTCAGCCTGTTTGTTGTTGAAATGTAGTTTGTATGGCATTTTGAACTTGCAATCCCATAGGCAGATGTCATGGTGACAGGGTGAACATGTGTACAAAGTCTGTTGACCCTCATCATCATCATTTTCATAGCAGTCTGTCAGGGGTGACAATGACTGTTTCATTTAGGTGTGATCAGATTCCTCCACACAGCTCTGTCCTTCGCCCTCCGCTGTCCGTTAACCCGGGCGATGTCCGAGCCGGTGTGAGTTGCTTTCTGACTGACCATTTCATGAAACTGCTTGCAAAGTATTTGAGTACCGCTAGCTTTTGCTGGACTAGCAGCACATTCTTGTTAGATAGAGGTATTATCAGTGGCAAGGACAGGACAAGACAAACTGACTCCAGCATCTGTTGCAGAACTAAAAACAATATCTGTCACAGATCTGTGGTGGACCACTCCCAGTTACACGGGGTGAGACTGGACATCCTGGCAGATAAGCACATCTGGTGACCCTAACTTTACTCATTATGAAAAATTCATTTATTAAGATAAGCCCCTTGAGATGTGACATCTTGTTTTCAAGGGGGCCCCAACATACAACACTTAACAAAACTGAAAAATAAAATACAGAAAATACAAATCTTAAAACAGAACAATAAATAAAACACGCAACACCCACTCCTAAACACACAAACACTTGGAATGTTACAGCAACTGCATGTGTGTATAGAGGGGATGCACAGGAACAGAATTCTTGGCAGTTGCACGGCAGTTACAATAGTTACCCAACACTGGGTGGCAAACACATGTGGCAGCTTTAGGCTGTGTCCACCCAACGTGTTTTTTGTCGCCCAACCGCCCTGAGTGGTTTTTTCAGCGTTTGTGCGCTGCGCTCTGGGAAAAAAAAAAAAAAAAGTCTGTGCCCTGTATCCCAGCAACAGCTTGTCACGCTCAGCTCAGCACTTCCGCTTTTCCTATGGTCAGACTTTCTACTTATTTTTTTAATAGCAGTTTCTAAATAACATGTTTTAGCAGTTCTGGATGTAAAATATGATGGCATTGAAAACAAGAGTCTGAGTAGAGACTGTACCGGGGTCTTATGTCCAGACCTTCCTTATCTACTGCAACAAACTTTCAAGAAATATGACCGTGACAAAGGAACAAACACTCACCTGACATGCCGACAGATGTGGACACATTCCTCCAAGCATTTGCTTTTAAATTTTGATCATGATAGCCTTTTAGCGTCAGATCAATACCAGATTGTCTGATACAGCAAGTATCAGCCTCTCCTCTGCCATCATAACAGCTGTCTTCTTCCAGTATGTCCCACCCTTCCTTAATTCTGATTGGCTCCTTAGAAAGGTCTGGCATTGATGAGCTCAGCTGCAGTCTGAAAAGTTGAACTTTTTTCCCAATGCTGAGTGCCACGACAAAAAACAGCCACCGCTCAAAGCGTTTGTAAACGCTGGACTACATACAGGGATGGCAACAGGAAATTCTGATTTCAGCTGAAATCTAATTTGGTCGATTGACTTATGGGGGGGCCAGGGGGGCACAGCCCCCCTGAAGCTGAGAGGTTTTCAGTAAAACAGAAGTAATTTAGACTAAAAAAAAATGATAAAAAAATGAAATATTAGACTTAGATAAATCATTAAGTTTAATGAAAAGTTAACTTACTTTTTCTTCAATGTAGTCTCACTGTCTTTAGTCCAACATGGTTAACAGTTCTATAAGAGTTTATTAGACTATTTACACTGGTCACCAAGTCACTTCTAAGGTAGTCGGCATGTTTCTTCACTTTTGATGCGTGGTCTGACAGCGCCACACATCCACGCGATCCATAGTTAATCAAGTCTTTACAATACACACAAAAAGCTTTTCCAGCCACGTCTGGTTTCTTCAGAAATTGTCCGAGTCTTTCTGTTACCTCGTCGAACTTTGAGCCAATTTTCACCTTTACCGTCACTTTTCTCTCAAGCCAATTCCATCGGAACTTATTTTTGACACTTTTGTCTATTTCTAGCACTGATGACTCCCGATCCTTCGATAAAAATCTCATAATTCCGCTGAAAACGATACCAAAAGCTCAGAATTCCAACACGAACACGCTGCCATGAATTTTTGACAAAGCATACAACGAGCCATTTGATTGGTCCAATCGTTTGCAACTATCCAATCGCAGGGCTGTTTACAATACAGCAGCAGCTTGAGTACAAAACATCCGGGTTATCGCGGGAGACTTGACCCGGGTAAGCACCGAGCGCTTATGTAATCGTGTTGATTTTCGCTAAAATCGGTAACATCGGTGACAATAAGGTACCTTACCCCCCCTAAAATTTTCTCAACGGATTTAGACGATTCACAGAAATGATCAATTTGAAAATAAATCGGCGGAAATCCACGGATCGGCGTAAAATTGCCATCCCTGTACATAGAGAATGAATAGAAAACTGTTGCCCTGAGTGGGAAAAAAAGCGTTTGGTGGACACACAGCCTTAGTTTATATGCAGCAAAACATAAAATCACACAAAATATTTAGTCACAGTAGTACACAGAGTTAATTTTTTAACTTTAGATGTTAATATCACACCGTTTACCTGATCATAATGATGTGTGGGTAAGAGCACACAAGTGAAGAACTGGTTTTGAGCCTTTAAATATTTATTTAGCTATTTTTTGTCAATTAATACAAGCTGGAATGATTAGATTAGCTGTCTACAATGCATACAGGTACTCTGTGTACTGCTGTGACTGAATACTGCGTGTATTTTTGTGTTTTACTGCATACACCCTAATGCTGCCGCTCATTTTTGCCACTCTGTGTTTTGTAACTGCCATGAGTTCTGTTTGGTGGCATCATATGCATACCCTCCATACAGTGGGGCAAAAAAGTATTTAGTCAGCCACCAATTGTGCAGGTTCTCCCACTTAAAAGATGAGAGAGGTCTCCAATTTTCATCATAGGTATACCTCAACTATGAGAGACAAAATGAGAAAAAAAATCCAGAAAATCACATTGTCTGATTTTTAAAGAATTTATTTGCAAATTATGGTGGAAAATAAGTATTTGGTCAATAACAAAAGTTCATCTCAATACTCTGTTATATACCCTTTGTTGGCAATGACCGACGTCAAACGTTTTCTGTAAGTCTTCACAAGGTTTTCACACACTGTTGCTGGTATTTTGGCCCATTCCTCCATGCAGATCTCCTCTAGAGCAGTGATGTTTTGGGGCTGTCGCTGGGCAACATGGACTTTCAACTCCCTCCAAAGATTTTCTATGGGGTTGAGATCTGGAGACTGGCTAGGCCACTCCAGGACCTTCAAATGCTTCTTACAAAGCTACTCCTTCGTTGCCCAGGCGGTGTGTTTGGGATCATTGTCATGCTGAAAGACCCAGCCATATTTCATCTTCAATGCCCTTGCTGATGGAAGGAGGTTTTCACTCAAAATCTCACGATACATGGCCCCATTCGTTCTTTCCTTTACACAGATCAGTCGTCCTGGTCCCTTTGCAGAAAAACGGCCCCAAAGCATGATGTTTCCACCCCCATGCTTCACAGTAGGTATGGTGTTCTTTGGATGCAACTCAGCATTCTTTCTCCTCCAAACACGACAAGTTGAGTTTTTACCAAAAAGTTCTATTTTGGTTTCATCTGACCATATGACATTCTCCCAATCCTCTCCTGGATCATCCAAATGCTCTCTAGCAAACTTCAGACGGGCCTGGACATGTACTGGCTTAAGCAGGGGGGACACGTCTGGCACTGCAGGATTTGAGTCCCTGGCGGCGTAGTGCGTTACTGATGGTAGCCTTTGTTACTTTGGTCCCAGCTCTCTGCAGGTCATTCACTAGGTCCCCCCGTGTGGTTCTGGGATTTTTGCTCACCGTTCTCATGATCATTTTGACCCCACGGGGTGAGATCTTGTGTGGAGCCCCAGATCGAGGGAGATGATCAGTGGTCGTGTATGTCTTCCATTTTCTAATAATTGCTCCCACAGTTGATTTCTTCACACCAAGCTGCTTACCTATTGCAGATTCAGTCTTCCCAGCCTGGTGCAGGTCTACAATTTTGTTTCTGGTGTCCTTTGACAGCTCTTTGGTCTTGGCCATAGTGGAGTTTGGAGTCTGACTGTTTGAGGTTGTGGACAGGTGTCTTTTATACTAATAACGAGTTCAAACAGGTGCCATTAATACAGGTAACAAGTGGAGGACAGAGGAGCCTCTTAAAGAAGAAGTTACAGGTCTGTGAGAGCCAGAAATCTTGCTTGTTTGTAGGTGACCAAATACTTATTTAAACGAGGAATTTACCAATTAATTCATTAAAAATCCTTCAATGTGATTTTCTGGATTTTTTTTTTCTCATTTTGTCTCTCATAGTTGAGGTATACCTATGATGAAAATTGGAGACCTCTCTCATCTTTTAAGTGGGAGAACGTGCACAATTGGTGGCTGACTAAATACTTTTTTGCCCCACTGTACATATAATTATACAACAGTTAGTTCCGACCAAGCAATCTGATTGGACAACATGGATTTCAGGAGTTACTATATTCCACCATAATTGCACTCCAATGTTTCACTGGATATGTATCACTCCGCTTCAAAGGTCTTCATATAACCATTAATTACTAACAGTAATTTACTGTCAAGTCTGCAGACTTGAGAATTCCAATACTGTGTTGCATACCTCAATTTCCACAATTAGGCACCGTTTGAAAAGAATTATACATCTGTGACCCCGAAGTCCCACCCTTTTGAAAAAAACTTTATTGAATTTACAAAGTCTGCCCTTGTATAAACATGATTAAGCTATTCCACGTCTGTTTAAAAAATAGGCAGTGCTAGAGCTGGATTTAGTGTCTCAAGTAACAAACCACAATACCTTTGTGGTGATGTAGACTCTTTTATTTCATCTGAAAATGCCAAGAAAAAGTGAGCGAAGCCAAATTACTAGCATGCTAACTAACCACTGGCATTTGCCACTTTTCGATCTCGGTCCTTCTGTGGTACCGACTCAACAGGTGACCGGTATGTATTCTAAACAATGACTTTTGCACTTGACAATATTTAATTTGTGTACATATATGTGAAATGACAACAGACGTCTTCATGCTGATTGAGATGTTTAGCAGCAGTTACTGGCTTCATTTAGAAGGGACTTTTTTTTTTTTTTTCTCAGCTGTGCAAAATAACTGGTTAAACAAACAAACCACAATATTTTGTCCAGTATCTTTTTTGGTCCCCCTCCCCCATCTCCTTGTAGCCTCTGTGTGTATAGAGAGCATTTCATGTACTTGCCCATTAAGACATGCCTGCGGAGTTAAATGCATGGACACATACCACCGCACCCCGGAAGCTCCGCACTTAAGAGCTGCTCAAAAGCAGAAAAAAGTGAAATGGCTCCGACCACATAGTATGTGATGACTGACTCTTTATTTCAGCTGAAGATGCCAAGAAAAAGTGAGAAAAGTGCACGTAAATTAAAACATGGATACCTGAAGCTAAATTGCTATTAGCATCTGACAGCTATCTGTGTCATCACAACCATTTCTTTTCTTTGTCGAGATGGACGACCATAGTAGACAAGCTAAGGTTGCTGTTTTGAGTCACATGACCCACACGGTACGGAAACACACCGACTTCTGCTAGGGATATGATACCACACAGTTATCCAATACTGCTTAATTACAAGCCTAGTCAGTGAACTATAAGGGAGAAGACAGGGGGTGGGGGGGAACCTGAAAGGGTCAATAAACCATGAGCCAATGAGGCGAAGCTTATGTGTGTTGTAATGGTGATGACGGTGTCATAGGCAGGTGAATAGGGGCGTGACTGACATTGGTATGTGCTGCTGGCTGTTTTCTCCCGTGGACACAGAGGAGGAAAATTTGTGCCAGCAAAACCCTTCCATTCTGGAGACTGGTTTCAAACCTTTACACTCTGACACCTTCCTACAGCTCATGTTTCTATTAATGTTACAAACAAGTACAGAGGCATCAGCACATATGGTGCTTTCATTTAACACAATCTAAAACTAGAGGGCACTCAGAGAGCGCATACCTCTGCCAAGGCTTGGTCCCTCCTTCCCTTTGTCCTCCCCTCCATCTCTTTGTCCATCCATATCGCCATCCATCTGTACATTGCGAGATAGGGCCTTGGTGGAGGTATGCACTCATGGATCACCTCCAACATCTAATGAGTTCAGCTTTGAGCCAAGAACCACCTCTGGTGAAAATTTCATCCAAATCCATCCAGTATTTTTGGAGTATTGTTGCTAACACTGTGAGAAGATAAGAGCCTTGGCGGAGGTATGGATCTTGAGATCATCATCAAAATCTAATCATCTGTTCAGTGTGCCATCACACACTTTTCCTGAAAATTTGAATGAAAGGCACTATATAAATGCAATCCATTATTATTTTTTTTTAACAGACAGAGAAACAACAGCAAAAACAATATGACTACATAATATAACAAGACAGTCATAACTGTATTGACCATACATTGAGGCTGGGCAATTCCACCTTAAATCAACATCATGGTTTATTGAATCTTTCAGGCTGGTTTTCTTTTTTTTTTTTCCTCCTCTCTTCTCCCTTACAGTTTAGTGACAAGGTTCATAATTATTAAGCAATATTACACAACAGTGCAATATCATTACATTTTTCTGCAGTTATCAACTACAAATTCCCATGGTATCCATATTACCTACCACAACAAACTTGTAAGAATGTGACCATGACAAAGGCACAAATGCTCACCTGGCACGCCAACCGATGCGGACATGTTCCTCCAAGCCTTTGCCTTCAAATTTTGATCATGATATCCTTTTAGTGTCAGATCAAAGGTTATTGGGTTGTTTGATGCAGCAAAGTTCAGCCTCTCCACCGTCTGTCACCTCCCGCTCTCGTCTTCCTGAACTTGTGTCCTATGTCTCGCCTTTCCTTAATTCTGATTGAATTAACTGACACTGACGAGTGCAGCTGTACATTAGTCTGACAAGTTGAGCTTTTTTCAGCCCTGAGCACCACGATATTTAAAGTTTGATCATCTTAGAGGCCTATTCATTAACAGTTTGCAGCTCCCAAAATAATCTAAACTAAGTAGAGAAAGAACATAAAACAGTATTAAAACAGAAATTAAGATCTGGCGACTAGCTCGGTACTTACTCTCAACTGTAGCATGTGAGTGGACATGGTGGTTGTTGACTGGCTGAGATGGACTGTCCATTTCTAATGATCCTGAGAAAGAAAACAGGAAGTCAAACAGCAGACTATAAGAAACTCTGCGACTCCAATCTAATCAGATGTAGAGCCTCACGTCTCTCCAGGATCTCTGTGATGCCAGCATTATCGGCCTCCAGCTCCATCTTAAATTTGGCCAGTTCCTGGTCCAGTTTACGTAAATGACGGTCCACCTGCAAGTAAACAAACAGCAGAGTGAAACCTACTCAGCAGTAACAGAAAGCAACTACACAGATATGGTTATCTATTTCAGATGGGTTTTTTTTTTTTTTTTAAACAGACAGCTTTCTTTTCTCACATGCTAATCATATATTTCATAAATTAATGTCAAAACAGTTTTACATTTTGAGATTGCTATAAAACATTTATTGATCTCACTGTATAAGTCTTGCTATTAATAACCATCATGAGCTTAAGAACATGTAGTTAAATCCTGGCTTATACTTACTGATTTATTAATTTGTTACATATTTGATGACATAAGAACATTAAAATTATTATTTAACATAAGCTCAGTGAATATCAAGTGCTTGTGACAGTACGTTCCTGCCCTCTAGTGGTGTCTGCACTCAACAACACTGCAGAGACGTACAATTAGGTCCATATACTGTATATTTTGGACACTGATACAAGAGGGTTTTCCCATCCAAATTGGAGTTAGGGTTTAGGAATTGGAACAATTTCTATACAAAAATTACTCCTTTAAGGGGCTAAAAAGTAATTGGACTATTGACTTAAAAGCTATGTCATGGGCTGCATGGGCTATTCCCTCATTAATCCACCATCAATCAAGCAGGTAAAAGGTCTGGAGTTGATTCCAGGTGTGGCATTTGCGTTTGGAAGCTATTGCTGTGAACCCACAACATGTGACCAAAGAAGCTCTCAATGGAAGTGAAACAGACCATCCTGAGGCTGAAAAAAGAAGACATCCATCAGAGAGATAGTGAAAATTGTAGGAGTGGCCAAATTAGTACATTCTGAGAAAAAAAGAAAAAAAAAGTGTGCACTGGTGAGTTCGGGAACTCAAAAAGACCTGGACGTCCAAGACAACAGTGGTGGATGGTTGCAGGATCCTTTCCATGGTGAAAAAAAAAAAACCTTCACAACATCCACCCAAGTGAAGAATACTCTCCAGGAAGTAGGTGCATCAGTATCTAATTCTACCATTAAGAGAAAATTTCATGGGAAAAAAAACAAACAAACAAACAAAAGTGGGACAGACGGACGGATGGACCCATAACACAATCCCCCTTCAGTCTTCACCCAAAGGGGCTGAACAGCCCTTTGGGCTTTGACTTGCAGGGATAAAAGCTGAAAAGCACTCCAGTGAAAGTAAGTGTTTAACATACGTACACTGCTTCAGCCAATACAATCATGAACATTCAGGGAAGAAAAAAAATTAACAAACAAACAAGCAACAACAACAAAAAAACTAGTAGGGAGAACATCTATGGGACAGATTCATTTAAAGAGGCCATGAGTTCCTTAAGGCTAACCCAGGATTTACACAGACTCCGGATGCAGGCCGTTGCAGAGACAGTGCGGATGGCCCTTTGCGTCCATCCCTACCAGCACAGTTTGTGTTTTGCAGCGGCATGGATAATAACAGAGTTTCAAATACAAGATCGTGTGAGATTTATACAAAATAACACGAGATCTCGAGAAAGACCCGAGAGTGACCAAGATGAACCGATCGCAATCACGTGATAACAAGGAACATGATGTAGCAGCTCTCCACCTGGATTTTTAGGTTCTAAATAAAACATAGGTAGCCTGTTAATTTTAATTCTATGAAGTGTTTGTAAGTTAAGTCAAGTTTTTACCTTCTCTGACACACTGGTGGAGGACAAGACCTCAGAAAATAACGGACGATCCTTAAATCATTTTAATTAACAAACGGCGATTAAATACCATGTGATACCACAACATTTCCTTGCGTATTGGATCCGGCATCTGTCACTCGTTGCGTTTCATTAGCAAACCGAATCTGACAAGCCAGATTCGTTCCGCAATGGTCCAGACCAGGTGGGGATTAGAAAATTGCCGAGAGTGGGAACTATTTGCTGTGGAGACCAGATTGCATCTGTAACGGACTGCATCCGGAGTCAGTGTAAATCCAGGATTAGTCTGTGAATACCAACTTCTATAATGTTCTACCTTTCTACAAGTTATTCCAAATGTCTCCTTGGAATCATTTATCTAGGGACAGTTTGTTTTTTTTGTTTTTTTTTTTAAAACAACCCTCGATTTCACAGGTGCCACTTTATCCAAAATAGTTGACACTGACTATTAAAAGACAGAATAAAGATATCTTCATCATTGTACTCTATCAACAAATAAGGGTCAAATAAAACAGAGAACCTTTGAGCATCATCCTAATTAAAAATTCTCCTTTGGGTCCCAATTTTTTTCCTTTGGTGAAGGATTCACAAGCGGTTTAAGCCAAACAAAATATGCAGCTGTGATCAGTCACTTGTACAGTATATCCTCCACCCACACATTATCTAGTTTGGCCAGTGTGATAGCATTGATGAACCAATCTGTCTTTCACTTATCCAATGTCAACAAACAATGAAGGAACTCATTTGACTCACCAGATCATAAATCTGATTGGCCAGCTGGACTTTCTCATCTGCATCTTCCAGAGCTTTGTAATAATCCTGAAACACAGGAGTCTTCTTGAATTCAATACAGACACACTTGTCGATCTGTACCTTCTCATCGTAAACACATACACAGGTGCAACTCAATAAATTACAATGTCATCAAAAAGTTGATTTACTTCAGTAATTCAACAAAATATGATTTGTTTGTTTAATCAATTATTTTGGGCAGCTGAGAAAAAAAATAATCCCTTCTAAATGTAGCCAGTAACTGTTGCTAACGATACACAACACTTGGTCGGGGCTGCTTTTGCATGAATTACTGCATCCGTGTGGCACGGCATGGAAGCGGTCAGTCTGTGACACTGCTGAGATGTTATGGAGGTCCAGGTTGCTTTGATAGCAGCCTTCAGCTCATCTGCACCGATGGGTCTGGTGTCTCATCTTCCTCCTGACAATACTCCATAGATTGTCTATGGCAGGTGTGTCAAACGTACAGCCCGTGGGTCAAATCCAGCCAGCCAGAGAGTCCAAATCAGCCCGTGGGACAAATTTGCAAAGTGTGAAAATTAAATAATAGAATACACAAGCCAACAATTTTTCAATAAAATAAATGCTATTCCCAATTTGTCCATTTGGGGTCGCACAAGAGTAGCAGACACAAAAGTGATCCCCAATTTACACTGAGGGAGTCTGTTATGCAGGTTGGTAGGACAGGATTTCTTCCAGAAAGGTTCAAAGGCAAACCTTTCCCACCTGCGTCTGTTATTATCCCTTCTCGCCCATAACAGATAGCTAAAAATATGCAACAAGTCTTTTTTTATGGATGCCAGATCCAGCACACACTGAAATATCATGGTATTTACTGTACTTAATATCTTTAAAAATACATTTACCCCCGTGTCGCACAGCTCAGTGTGTGCTGAGGGACGTCAGTTCGCTGCCTTATGTCAGATGTTTTTACAGTCGGAACCAGTTTTTGTCACAAAATTTTTTGAACATGTTCACAAGAGAAGCTGCCGGTGTCTTGCCAAAAAGTGATGGGCCACTAGAAACTGATTGGCTTACTGCGGGAGAGTGCCTCGCTCGGCTAATGTCGTTTCTCTTCTGATTCTGAGGCTGACAGGTGCTTTTGAGCAAACCGGATGTAACTTTTTGTCCATGCAATTAGCAAAAGTATGTCTGAATATTTAATGCAATGAGGGATTAGTCATAACTTTAGCCCAAGTTTTGTGTTAGAATAATCAGATAAGACATTTTATCCTGTAGCAGCTTTTAACCCCTTGCACTCTGGTCAATTTCCCTAAAAACGCCTAAAAATAATGTACCCAAAGTAAATCAAAAGCTGTTCTTCAACCCTTTGCAGCATCTTCATGGGGTTGGTCTCATTTAAAAGAAAACACTTTGAATTTTTTGGCACAACAGTCATAATCTCTCTAAGTGCTCCTACCACTGAGTAACAGTCATCTAAACATACTGAACTTGAAGAAAATAAAGTTTTGGATACAAATGCTTACAAATAACACACAGCTGTCAGATCCGGGCTGGAAAATGCAACAGAAATGTAGAACCAAGTGTTATCCAGCTGAGGTCAAAATTTTGTAACAATACCACAAAAAACAAATATATTACACAGCTTTTTTCTTAGGTTGTTCCCAGGTGTTTTGGAACTGTGCCAAATGGCACAGTTTGGAAAAACGTGAATGATTCAACTTGACTTGAATGATTCAATATAGAAGCTTCATCTTGGGCTCTAATGAAAGGTGAAGGGCTGTGTGTGTGTGGCGGGGGGGGGGGGGGTTGTTTATTCATTCATGAATGAAAGAATGAACAAACAAGCCCCCACACACTTCAGAAGCATGCCACGTAAAAAATGTGTGGCTTTTTTTTTTACAAGAAAAAATAACCTATAGTGCACTAAAATTATACTAAAATATCTGTAATGTAGAACAACCCCCCCCCCCCCCGCTACAGAGGACGGACATCGCCCATCGCTACATGACGGACGCACCGTCCCCTCGGTCTACTACGCACAGTTGTACTAAAATATCTGCAATAATATCTGCAATCCGCTACAGAAGAGTAGTGGGGGGGGGGGGGGCGTTCACGGTCCAGACACGGCGCACGGACTGGACCCGTGCGCTGTGGTCTTCATGTTGCGATGACGCAAAGTTGTAATTTACCAATCGGTCAAAAGTCATTTTGATTACAATTTTCAGGGATAAAGAATAATTTAGCTTATAACACTTACCTGTCCACAACAGCAGTGTCGCTGGCGATCTTCTCTTCCTCATTGTCAGATGAACATGACGCTGGTCCGCTTGTTACGGACTCGTGGTTCTGGTCACGCGACCCGGTCAAACCATAATTCCATTATTGCGGTTTTGCGCTTCCATGATTGCGGTTTTGGCGAACAATTTTTCAAAACAAATAAGAACAGTAGTAAGAAAAAAAGACTGGCGAACGCGTGTGTGTCACCCAGCGGCTTACACAAAACAGATTTTACGCAAGGGACGCACACTTTCCAACTTCTGTGCTTCAATTGGCTTGCTGTATTCGCAGCCGTTGGTAGGCGGGTCCTTCTTGCTAGGTTTTCAGTCATTGGTTCTTCAAGGTTTCAGAAACCCAATTCAGGGCTCTTATTAGTCGAATGAGAGGTCAATCACATCTAAACCAATCAAAGCACTCCTTTGGCTTTCTGTTCGTGGCTGTGTCTGTAGTGGAAGAACGGAAATGCAGCTTTTTTTTTTCAGTGCGCCCTAGGATGCAGAGACGTGACCGCCTGCGGTACACCGGAGTGCAAGAGGTTAATGTTTTGCCTTATATGTCAAGAAAAGTGTGATAAAATTAACAAAATCCATGTATAACGACGTAAAAGTCAATAAAGCTTTTCTTTCCCATGAATACTAGTGTTTGTCCATTATTTACCTCCTATAATTATATAATGCAAGTAGAATCCATAAAACGTGTGCTTCATATGCCAAAAATTCATTAAGGCTCCCAATTTGGATTCAAACATTTTACCTGACAAAAAAATTACTTGATTTGGTTCTTGAAGGTTGAATTGTGAAGATTATAACATGTTCTGTCCAACTTGTGAATAGTCTCAAAGAGCTGTTATAGCTTATAAATGTTATTTCATCTGCCAAAAACTGATTAAGGGTCTTAATGTTGATTGAAACAGTTTTCATGCTTTAAAAATAATTTGATTTGGTTGTTCAGTTTAAATTGTGAATACACAGTAATACTGTAACTTGCTCTGTCACACTTGTGAAATAGTCTTAAAGGACAAAAATTCTGTATTTTGCCTGCCAACAACAAAGTGTACAAGTGATGACTTTCCTGCTTGGTATCTTAGCCTGCCACACCTCCTCCGGTGCCCTTCGGGTCAGCTGCAGGGTCATCAGCTGGAGCCACCGATCACTGTTTCACCTCTTATCCAGTACATCTCCCGGTGGGGGGGTGGCCATGGCTGAATGGGGACATCTCCTCGCTACCCCCTGCAACTGACCCCACTGGGGTACCTTACTTCACGTGCTACATACTTCACGTTCATTCCTCCGACGCCACAGGCAGTGACTTGCCTTCTCAGCCTCTTCCACCAGTTCTTTGATGGCTCTCCATAACCTTTCCCCTGAGAGACCGACTTCCCACAGGAGGCGAATCATTGACCTTCACACAAAGCCCCTACATCCAGCTTCCACTGGGTGGATAGTTGCAGCCCGGCCTACTTCTCTACACTCTGCTGCTAGCTCTGTGTATTTGAGCCGCCTACTTACATTAGCTGCTGGTATCCCCTCCTCCCAAGGGACAGTGAGTTCAATGATGGCGACCTTGTGTATAGCTGAAGACCACATGACAGTCTGGTCTGAGCAGAGTCTCGATAACCTCTGATGGAAAAACCAGCTGTCTGCCCAGGTCAATCTTCATCTCCCATGCCTTTCCAAGGGTGAGCAATGATGTCCCTCCTTTTCCTGGCTTCTGATGAACCTCCCCTGCTTTTACAAAATGCACAAGCTTTTGCTGGGCTGGTGTGGGATTTACAGTAAACCTGCTCTTCTCCAGGAACTTTGCTAGCTTCAACAGCACCTCTGTCTTCATCTGGATGGAATCTCCAGAAATCGAATCATAACCGGTTTATTCATTTGCATGTAAACATAGTCAACAATCAGGTTTACAAGTACACTAATAAACCGGTTGTGATTGGATTTCTGCAGTAAGCCGATAAAGGCCATGTTACTGGGGTCATTAACTCAAGAGGTTTACCCTCCAATAATCCGTTTATTCAGTACATGTAAACATGAGAAAACTAATTATTGGCATTATCAATTTATTGCCAGTAATCGGTTTACTGTGGCCATGTAACAGTAGATGGCAGCAGTATATTTTTGTATTTGTGTACTTTACTAATCCCAGAGGGAAATTCAGGGTATCCACCTGGATGGATGAGGCAGCCACGGTAGGGCGCCAATCCCTTCACCATTCACACACACATTCACACCTAGGGCCACTTTAGAGTCTCCAATTAACTTAACTTACATGTTTTTGGCATGTGGGAGGAAACCGGAGTACCCGAAGTAAACCCACACTGACATGGGAAGAACATGCAAACTCCAGAGAAGGGTCACCAATGGTCAGAGGGTGGGATCGAACCCACGATGGTCAGGGGTGGAATTGATCCTATGACCTTACTGTGCTGTCGCAGTGGTTAGCACTGTGCCGCTGAGCTGGTATCTAGTTCCTTAAATGGCATTTGTTTTTATCGTGATTAAGATATTGTTCATCAGCAGTTTCAGTTCAAAACAGAGCACAAAAGAAAAAAATTCAGGTTGTTCATACTTTGATGATGAGTCATCATTCAGGTTGTTCATGTTTGGTAAATGATCAATGGTTCAATAAATGTAACCATTTCATAATGTACTTGTATTTCTTTGTACTAAATTTAGAGTTGCCATTAGGTTGTTTTGCTATTATTTTATTGGTCTGGCCCAGATGACATTAAATCCAGGAGTAAGTGGCCCCCGAGCTAAAATGAGTTTGATATCACTGCTCTATGGGGTTTAGGTGAGGAGAGTTTGCTGGCCAATCAAGCACAGTGACACCATGGTCATTAAACTAGGTTTTGGTACTCCTGGCAGCGTGGGCAGGTACCAACTCCTGCTGGAAAATAAAAATCAGCAACTTCATAAAGCTTGCCAGCAGAGGGGAGTGTGAAGTGCTCTAAAATTTCTTGGTAGATGGCTGCGCTGACTTTGGACTTGATAAAACACAGTGGACCAGCAGATGACATGGCTCCCCAAATCATCACTGACTGTGGAAACTTCACACTGGCCCTCAAGCAACTTGGATTCTTTGCCTCCCCACTTTTCCTCCAGGCTCTAGGACCTTAATTTCCAAATGGCAGGACTTGGCACCTGATTTGTGGAGCCATGTCATCTGCTGGTGTTGCTCCACTTTGTTTTATTTAGTCCAAAGTCAGTGAAGCTGTCTACCAGGAAATTTTAGTACATTTCATGCTTCCCTCAGCTAACAAGGTTCATGGAGATGCTAATTTCATTTTCCAGCAGGACTGACTTGGCACATGCCCACACTGTTAATAGTACCAGTACCTGGCTTAATAACCATGGTATCACTGTGTTTGATTGGCCAGCAAACTCCCCTGACCTAAACCTATGGGGTTTTGTCAAGAGGAAGATGAGACACACCAGACCCAACATCAAAGCAACCTGGGATTCCATAACCTCAGTAGCACCACAGGCTGATCACCTCTATGCCACACCACTTTGATGCTGTATTAATTCATGCAAAAGGAATCCTGAGCAAGTACTGAGTGTGTACATGGGCATACATTTCAGTCGGCCAACATTTCTATTAAAAATCCTGTTTTAAAAAATTGGTCTTAAGTAATATTCTTATTTTTTGAGAAACTTAATTTTGGGTTTTCATTAGCTGTAAGCCATAATCATCAAAATTAAAAGAAATAAACACTTGAAGTATATCAGTGTGTAATTAATCTATATACAGGTTTCCCTTTTTGAATTGAATTACTGAAATAAATGAACTTTTTGATGACATTCTAATTTATTGCGATGCACCTGTACACTCTTGTTTTAGCACCATCAGAAGCTTCGCCGTGTGTCCTCTGACCTTTTTAATAACCTCCATCTGCTCCTCTCTCCACTCAGGTTTGTTTTTCTTGGCATTGGCGAAGAACTCGACGACTTTCTGCTCCAGCTGGTCTGTGGCATCTGACCACACACACAAGAAGAATAAGAAGCCATTAAAAAACAAAACAAAAAAACACCCCACAGGAACAGATCTGAATCTCCAAGTTCACTGGGTTAAAGAATAACACAAAGGATCCCTAGTCTGTTTTTCTCCAATGCTTACCTTTATTATAGCAACTTAAATCAGACTTTAATTACCATGGTTGTAAAGGGTTTTAATATTTATGAGATCATTTAAAGTTTGAAGATGTCATTTTCTGAACATTTTCTAAGGGCTGACTCACAATGTATAGGATCTGTTCTGTACTGACCAGTGTTGGACCCCCAAAGTCTGGAACATTTGACTTGTGTGATTTGTTTGTACTGTTCTTAAGAACTGAACAATGGCACAACTCAATGCATGCAGGTGCTTGCACCCTCCCACCACTCACATTGCATTCCAACACATCTTGAAAATGCTGTATTGTAACGTGCTGCTCGACATGGCGACGTCCCACCGGGAGATTTGAACTCACGCCTCCCGCTCCGGAGTCCCGCACCCTACCTGTGTCGCCAATAGGGTCAACCCACTTGGCAAGCCAAGTAGGGTGCTCATATTGAGTTCGCTACACTACTCCCCTCTGGTTCTCGACATCGTCCCGATGTCAGCGCCCCATTACTGCTTTGGACAGGAGATCCCACTCCTGACACCAATGTAACGTGCTGCTCGACATGGCGACGTCCCACCGGGGGATTCGAACTCACGCCTCCCGCTCCGGAGTCCCGCACCCTACCTGTGTCGCCAATAGGGTCAACCCACTTGGCAAGCCAAGTAGGGTGCTCATATTGAGTTCGCTACAGTATTATTGATCCAACGGTTCCTCTCTACAATCATTTAACAATGGCATCAAGTTGGCCCAGTACAGAGGCCAAGTGGTCCTTGATGTGCAGATACAAATTGAGGATTTGCAGCAAGGTCACCAAATCATGTGATGCTCCGTCTTCTTCTTTTGGTTGCTCCCTTTAGGGGTCGCCACAGCCAGATCATCTGCCTCAATCTCCCCCTATCCCTTGCATATTCCTCTGTAACACCAACCCTCTCCATGTTCTCCTTCACTATGTCCATGAATCTTCTGTGATCTTATTCTTTTCCTCCTGCTTGGCAGCTCCATCTTCAACATCCTTTGTCCAATATATCCACTATCCCTCCTCTGCACATGTCCAAACCATCTCAACCTTGCCTCTTACCTTGACTTACCTTATCTCCAAAGCCCTCAACTTGAGCTGTTGCTCTGATATACTCATTTCTAATCCTGGTCCCCCTAGTCACTCCCAATGAGAATCTTAGCATCTTCAACTCTGCCACCTCCAGCTTCGTCTCCTGTCTTTTTGTCAGTGCCACTGTCTCCCCAGGCCACAGTCATAAATAAGTACATGTTCTTAATCTGTCTTGCTTGGTTAAATAAAGGTTAAATTTAAATTTAAAAAAAACATGTCTCACCACTGTATTGTAAATCTTCCCTTTCACTCCAATTGCTATCTTTCTGTCACAAATCACCCCTGACACTCGTCTCCACCCACTCCACCCTGCCTGTACTCTCTTCTTCACCTCTCTTGTGCATTTTCCATTGCTTTGGACAGTTGACCCCAGGTATTTAAACTCCTCTACTTTTACTACCTCTACTCCTTGCATCTTCATCATTACACCTCCCTTCCTCTCATTCACACTCATGTATTCCGTCTTGCTTCTATTGACTTTCATTCCTCTTTTCTCCAGAACATACCTCCACCTCGCCCGGGTTAACAAAGTCAGGAGTTCCTGGCAGCAGAAGGCAAAGGACAGAACTGCGTGGAGGAATCTGATCAGACCTAAATGAAACAGTCGTTGTCGCCCCTGACAGACTGCTATGATGATGAAGACCCCCGTTTCTTGAGCAAAGCTCCTCACACTACTTGTCAGCACTCTGCCTCTCCCCCGCAGTGCACGCAGCATGTGTGGTGTGTGGCTAGGCTTTCCAGTGGTTGCCAACTCTGAACTCCCGGTTTGGTCAAATAGCCGCTAGCCCGCTACTCCTGTTTGCCAGAGAGGACGTGGGACTGTTTTCCATCATGCTGCGTCAAAGAGGATATTCCACTATCCATCCATCCATCCATCTTCTACCGCTTTTCCGGAGGTCCGGGTCGCGGAGGCAGCAGTTCAAGCAGAGAAGCCCAGACTTCCCTCTCCCCAGCCACCTGCTCCAGCTCTTCAGAGGGGATACCAAGGCGTTCCCAGACCAGCTGGGAGACATAGTCTCTCCACCGAGTCCTGGGTCTGCCCCGGGGTCTCCTCCCAGTGGGACGTACCTGAAACACCTCAAGCGGGAGGCGTCCAGGAGGCATCCTAATCAGATGCCCATACCACCTCAACTGACTCCTTTCAATGTGGAGGAGCAGCGGTTCTACTCTGAGCCTCTCCCGGATGACTGAGCTCCTCACCCTATCTCTGAGGGTGAGTCCAGCAATCCTACGGAGAAAGCTCATTTCAGCCGCATGTATCCGCGATCTCGTTCTTTCGGTCATTACCCAAAGCTCGTGACCATAGGTGAGAGTAGGAACGTAGATTGACTGGTAAATCGACAGCTTTGCCTTAGAACTAAGCTCCCTCTTCACCACAACAGACCGGTACAACGTCCGCATCACTGCAGATGCTGCTCCAATCCGTCTGTCGATCTCTCGCTCCATTTTCCCCTCACTCGTGAACAAGACCCCAAGATACTTAAACTCCTCCACTTGGGGCAGGAGCCTGTCCCCAACCCGGAGAGGACAATCCACCTTTTTCCGGCTGAGGACCATGGACTCGGACTTGGAGGTGCTGATTCTCATCCCAGCCGCTTCACACTCAGCGGCAAACCGTCCCAGCAAGAGCTGTAGGTCATTGCTGGATGAAGCCAACAGGACAACATCATCTGCAAACAACAGAGATGAGATCCTGTGGTCACCAAGCATGACACCCTCCATTCCCTGGCTGCGCCTAGAAATCCTGTCCATAAAAATTATGAACAGGATCGGTGACAAAGGGCAGTCCTGGCGGAGTCCAACTCTCACTGGGAATGACTCCGACCGAGTGTTGGCAATACGAACCAAACTCTCACAACGGTCGTACAGAGACCGAATAGCTCGTAACAACAAGCCCGATACCCCATACTCCCGAAGCACCCCCCACAAAAATCCACGAGGGACGCGGTCAAATGCCTTCTCCAAGTCCACAAAACACATGTAAACTGGTTGGGCAAACTCCCACGAACCTTCAAGAATTCTCGAGAGGGTAAAGAGCTGGTCCGATGTGCCACGGCCAGGACGAAAACCACATTGCTCCTCCTGAATCCGAGGTTCGACCAACGGCCGGACTCTCCTCTCCAGTACCTTGGCATAGACCTTCCCAGGGAGGCTGAGGAGTGTGATCCCTCTAAAGTTGGAGCACACCCTCCGGTCCCCTTTTTTGAAGAGAGGAACCACCACCCCGGTTTGCCATGCCAAAGGCACTGCCCCCGACCTCCACGCAATGTTGCAGAGGCGTGTCAACCATGACAACCCAACAACATCCAGGGCCTTGAGGTACTCGGGGCGAATCTCGTCCACCCCTGGGGCCCGGCCACCAAGGAGATTTTTAACCACCTTGGCGACCTCAGCCCCTGTGATAGGCGAGTCATCCCCCTCGTCACCAAACCCTGCTTCCTCTGTGGAAGGCGTATCAGTGGGATTGAGGAGATCCTCGAAGTATTCCTTCCACCGCCCGACGATATCCCCAGTTGAAGTCAACAGTGTCCCATCTGCACCATACACAGTGTGGACGGGGAGCTGCTTTCCCCTCCTGAGCCGCCGAAAAGTTTGCCAGAATCTCTTTGAAGCCAACCGAAAGTCTTGTTCCATGGCCTCACCGAACTCCTCCCATACCCGGGTTTTTGCTTCAGCAACCACCCGAGCTGCACTCCGCTTGGCCTGCCGGTACACCTCAGCTGCTTCGGGAGTCCCACAAGCCAACCAAGCTTGATAGCACTCCTTCTTCAGCTTAATGGCCCCCCTCACCACTGGTGTCCACCACTTGGTTCGGGGGTTGCCACCACGAGATGCACTGACCACCTTGCGGCCGCAGCTCTGGGCCGCCGCTTCAACAACAGAGGTGGAGAACATGGCCCATTCAGACTCCATGTCTCCAGACTCCCTTGGAATGTGGTTGAAGTTCTTCCGGAGGTGGGAGTTGAAGACCTCCCGGACAGGGGCCTCAGCCAGACGACAATTTAATTTATTAAATTTGACTTTTTAGATTTATAGGCACCTGCAGAATCAGTCATATTAAAAAATATATAAATAAAATCAAAGGAACTGCTCACAGGGAGGATACCAAATTAAAATGAATAAATAAATAAATAAATATGTACAACTACACACAGTTGCAAATTATACACACAGAAAAATAAAAAAAAATAAAAATATGGTGTGAAGAAGAGCAGTACTCCAATGTGCCATATTGGTAACAATCATTACATTTTTCTTGTACACTTTTTGTGTTCTAATGCAGAGACTGTGTTAACTGAAACCTGTCAGTGATTGACAGATTTTATTTTTTTTTTTTTTAAGAAGTGACAGAAAAATCTGAAAGTTGTCTGGCATTTTGACAGATTACATGAAGCATAACCTGTTGTCTTTTACTGGTCATTTCCGCCTGTCCACTTTTTTGTGCATACTGAAAAGTAATTATCTAGTAGCCTATTGTCTCTCCAGTTTATGTTCATCAGTTCAATCAAATAATGCATAATTTGCATGCTGTATCTTGCAGGTCCATGATTACATGTAATGTACAAAAACAAAAGCTACTCATAATCTTCACTCCATAAATTCAAGAAAGCTCTGTCAGTATGTCACGGCTAAACATCATAGAACCGCCTATGATGTTCCTATGATCTCTGCATGATGTCCTATGACGTTCCTATGTATAACGACTCCTTATGCAGGGATGGCAACAGGAAATTCTGATTTCAGCTGAAATTTAATTTGGTCGATTGACTTATTGGGGGGGGGGGGCGCAGCCCCCCTGAAGTTGGGAGGTTTTCAGTAAAACAGAAGTAATTTAGACTGAAAAAAATGATTAAAAAAAATTAAATACTAGACTTAGATAAATCATTAAATTTAATGAAAAGTTAACTTACTTTTTCTTCAATGTTGTCTCACTGTCTTTAGTCCAACATATTTAACAGTTATATAAGAGTTTATTACACTATTTAAACTGGTCACCAAGTCACTTCTAATGTGAAACTTTCTTCCTTTTGGCAGCAAGCTGTGTCAGTCTCTGAACTTTGAACTTCATCTCCTTTTCTGGTTTCTTCAGAAACTGTCCGAGTGTTTCTGTTACCTCGTCGAACTTTGAGCCAATTTTCACCTTTACCGTCACTTTTCTCTCAAGCCAATTCCATCGGAACTTATTTTTGACACTTTTGTCTACAAGGACTGATTACACCACTCTGCAATTTTTCGCCAATTGTGCCGCAACAGTTTAGGACTGACTTATGATTATACTATGCTGTTATATTTTCACTGAACTCTCTTAGGAGCATGGCTGCTTGGAAGTTTCTTCTGTGACAACAGCTGTAACACGTAGTATGTCTTAGTAATTACCCTAAACTGTGAATCTTTCTGTGTCCTTTCCTAGTTGTTTGGGGGGCCTGTGGTATATATTACTCATATATTCCATACCTGCATACGTTGGAGCATGTGGAAATGTGTGGGGCAACATATGCAAAGGAATTTCACACCTCTGAAAGGACAAAGGAATCTCACCGCCGTGTGAAGACCAATGAGGACACAGGACACCATGGCAACAGACTTGACACCTTCACCCCCTTAGGCAAGGAGAGGTTTTCCCATCACCTCCCAAGACAGAGGGAGGAGTTAACAGGACTAATGGGGATTTAGATAACGGGGGATTTCAGCTTGTGTTTTGCATGTCTTGGATGTGTGCCTGTATTTAACCAGCGAGCTGGGCAGAATTCTTTCTCTTTGCCTTCTGCCAAGCTCTGCACCATGATGAGACAAGATAGAAGAGTTGTTCATTAAAGACTCTGCTTTTGTGATACAAAACCGCCTCGTTATTTCCAGCTCTTCTACACTTTCTTCCTTTTGGCAGCAAGCTGTGTCAGTCTCTGAACTTTGAACTTCATCTCCTTTTCTGGTTTCTTCAGAAACTGTCCAAGTGTTTCTGTTACCTCGTCGAACTTTGAGCCAATTTTCACCTTTACCGTCACTTTTCTCTCAAGCCAATTCCATCGGAACTTATTTTTGACACTTTTGTCTATTTCTAGCACTGATGACTCCTGATCCTTCGATAAAAATCTCATAATTCCGCTGAAAACAATACCGAAAGTTCAGAATTCCAACATGAACCAGGGATGTGATTTGGGGTTGGGGAAATTATCTGAAAATTTAGCAGGGGGTCTGGGGGACATAGTCCCCCAGCGGGGTCTGGGGCAGAACCCCGGTGGGGGGGCGAAGCCCCCCGAAGCTCCTGGGTTTTTATGATTTTTAAGTACCAGAACTGTGCTTAAATGACATAATACAAACAGCTGAATGCCACTTATTACTGTATAATATTGACTTATGTTCCAAGAAGATAGCATTCCTAAACTAGAAAAGCACTCATAGAGCGCATACCTCCGCCAAGGCTCTTTCCGTTTGCCATGGATCACCTCCAAAATGTAATGGGTTTGTGTGTAGGTCAATAGCCACTTGTGGTGAAAATGGCATCAAAGTCTGTCCATCAGTGTTGGAGTATTGTTGCTAACACACTGTGAGAAGATAAGAGCCTTGGCTGAGGTATATATTCTTAGATCATCACCAAAATATAATGGGTTCCTCTCTAGCCCAAGAACCACCTCTGGTGAAAATTTCATCCAAATCCATCCAGTAGTTTTTGTGTAATCCTGCTGCACAAATACAAACAAAGCCCTTGGTGGAGGTATGCACTCTCAGATCATCACCAAAATCTAATCATCTGTTCCCCATGACATTACACACCTTTCCTGAAAATTTCATCAAAATCCGTCCATAACTTTTTGAGTTATCTTGCTAACAAACAGACAGACAAACAAACCAACGCTGATGAAAACATAACCTCCTTGGTGGAGGTAAATATTCCAACAAGCATTATCCATCACATGCTTTAACACTTGATCAAATCAAAATCAGTTAATTTTATGTATTCCATAATAGAAATAAAATTCCAACATACCATTACTTTTTATAATTTCAGCATTCATTAGTACATACCTCCGAATGTACCTGTCTATCGGCAAGAGGTGTTAATGGAGCAGACTCGTTGTTTGGTTCAGCCAAAGTCCCCCAGTGTGTAACATCTTTGACTGCTTTATCCACTGTCGAAGACTGTTTCAAAAACGCTGACCCCAAAGAATAGTTGCTCCGCCGAATGGCAAGGTAGTGGGCATGTTTCTTCACTTTTGATGCGTGGTCTGACAGTGCCACACATCCATCGTTAATCAGCTCTTTACTATACACACAAAAAGCTTTTCCTGCCACGTCTGGTTTCTTCAGAAATTGTCCGAGTGTTTCTGTTACCTCGTCAAACTTTGAGCCAATTTTCACCTTTACCGTCACTTTTCTCTCAAGCCAACTCCATCAGAACTTATTTTTGACACTTTTGTCTATTTCTGCCACTGATGACTCCTGATCCTTCGATAAAAATTTCATAATTCCACTGAAAATATTACCGAAAGCTCAAAATTCCAACACCAACACACTGCCATGAATTTTTGACAAAGCATACAACGAGCCATTTGATTGGTCCAAATTTGCAATTATCCAATCGCAGGGCCGTTTACACATAACATCCGGGTTATCACGGGAGACTCACCCGGGAAAACGCCGAGCGCTAATGTAATTGTGTTGATTTTCGCTAAAACCGGTGACAATAAGGTACCTTACCATCCATCTTCCATCTTCTACCGCTTTTCCGGAGGTCCGGGTCGCGGAGGCAGCAATTCAAGCAGAGAAGCCCAGACTTCCCTCTCCCCAGCCACCTGCTCCACCACCGCCATGAATTTTTGACAAAGCAACAACGAGCCATTTGATTGGTCCAATCATTTGCAACTATCCAATCGCAGGGCCGTTTACAGCAGTAGCATGAGTACATAACATCCGGGTTATCGCAGGAGACTGTCACTCAGGGAAGCGCCGAGCGCTTATGTAATCGTGTTGATTTTCGCTAAAATCATAAATCCGCGGAAATCCGCGGATCGGCGGAAAATTGCCATCCCCGCTTATGTGTGAAATGTCCTATGATGTTCTTAAGTAACAAAGGCGGGCATCACTCACGATGTTAGGACTCGCTATGACATCATCAAAAATCAAACGCAGGCATCACTCACGATCATAGGACTCCCTATGACGTCAGCAAAGATCATAGGACATGCTATGACATCAGCAAAGATCAAATGCAGGCATCATAGGACTTGCTATGACCTCATCAAAGATCATAGACCTCACTATGACATCATCAAAGATCAAAAGCAATCATCACTCACGGTCATAGAATATGGGTGGGCAATATAAGCTGCAGCTTCAGCCATCACCCATTTCGGATAACTTACGTGGAATTGTATAGTAGGAGGAGTCTTTGTCTAATTTGACCTTGTTGTTATATTATTCAGTTTCTTTTAACCTGTACTGTACTATCCGAAATAAATTCATTCATTCATTCATTCAATGCTGACGTGCTTGCTTACACCTGCTTTCTACAGGCATGCAGAAATACTTGCTTATACTTGGTTTCTACAGGCATGCACAGGTATGCACGGGCATGCCCTAGTACAATATGAAAATTGAAATGCCAGGTAGAGATTGATAGAATTTTTGCACTCGTCTACCAAAATGACAAATACGAGGAAGCATAGGGCAACGCAACCTCTGCTGAAATGTTATGGAATAGATCAGTAACTTTATATTTATGTTAACAGTTGTTTTTGAATAACCTTTCACTGTACTGTAAATAAAACACCTCTTAAAAAAACTTGCTAATTATTTACCTACTCATTTACATATATAAAACTGTAATGTTAAACCCAAATTTTAAAACTAAACTTTACTGAACTCCACTTAAGTAATTATTATCTACCAAGTTTTATGTCTATATAAAACTGCTCAGAAAAAAATACATTCATTGCACATCCGCTTACTACAAAAAGAGATTATTGGGACTTCTCTTGCAACAAAGTGGTTGTGGTTCATGGTGACAGTAAACTGTAGTCGGGGCTGTCTTGTGTGGTCTGTTAGCTCATAGTGCTAAATTGTGTGATAACTTCTCAACTACATCAAGTCTCTGAACTTATAAGACAGCAAAAGACAGCTTTAATGTTTCGAGACACTTTGTCAGAATGCCCGATAAGTGTGCGCGCCAACGTTGTGCGTGTAGTTGGCAGCGAAATAGCGCCTACTTTGAACCTGCAGGTCCATCTCTCTCATTTCCGTAAACCTGTCGCGGAGATCCATGGGTAGCTGCTCAATCACTGCCAAGAGAAGAAAAGGATGTTACCATGCTAGCCCGGCTAGGCTAACGACCGAGGTCGAAGGAGCCTCAAAATAACACTCATTTAATGCACATTGCACCCTGAGCGCTCAACGTACGCCTCAGGAAAGTCACATACTCACTTTCCAGATAATCCTCAAGGTACAACATCGTGTTGTTTTTCAAGTTTAACACGTTTAGTGGAAAAAAATTCTTCTTTCAATATGGCGCCGCCAACCGATGTCTGCACAGAAAAAATACCCCAAAAGAGTGAGGTCAGCATGCGTGACGCAAAAAGCTACTCACGTTCTGATTGGTTGAAACTCAGGTGGGCGTTCATTTGTAGCTCTAATTCCTAATGCATCTTGGGAATTGCAGTTTCCTTTTACAAGGTAAATTTGTCTTTTGAAAGTCGCTAAAAGCTTTGCTTTTATATACATTCTACGACTGACCAGAGTAAAATTGCACTACAATAAAATATTTTAATACATTCAAATAAACTCGCATTGTGTTTACACAGTGTAGAGTTAAATTATTTATAAGAAACAGCACAGTAATCAAGTAGACTATACACATTATTTCCCCTTTTGGCAAATCGACGCATAAGAGATGTAACAGCCTACCATTTCCGTCGGAATATGATCATTCATGATCATTCATATAGGCTATTCTATATACTTGAAAGGTTATCTGTCTTCAACTGGTAATACTAGTAATATAGTTGCGACAGCTTACTTTTGACGATCAGCTGTGAAACAACTTAATTTTGATTAATGTATATTGTAAATCACTGTGCAAAATTTCAGTTAAACATTTCACTGTGCAAATCGGTTTGGTGAAAAGAGAAATCAGAGCATAAAATCAAGATAAGGGATTTAGCCAGGATTTTCAAGTAATCCTGGCTTAATTTATACTTGACTTAGTTGCATAAAAGGCCCAGCATTACACTTTTTATTGAAGACGGTCATTTATATCACTGTCTGAGGTGTGATGATACACAGCCTACATTACTGTAGTCACTGACATCATAAATGTCTGGTGACGGTTCTGTGTGAGTGCATTTATATGACATTACTGTCACAGCACTTTTTTTTTGTTTGTTTTTGTTTTTGTTTTTGCAGATTTCAGGTTAGTTTCATTTAAACTGGCTCTATAAAATAGTGTACTGGATAGTGTACTTGTCATCTTGAAGCTGGAGAGGAAAAATACGATGAATACATAGTTTTACAGACATGGTTCCAGTGTGTAATGAGACATTCAGTTATAATTCTTTCCAGTTTCTGGATCTCCAGGTCCAATTTTCTCAGTACGGTATCTTGCATTTTATTTCATTTCTAAATCCAGATCTAAAAACATTTTCTCTTTCAGTCTTATTGTGGCTCCTGCCAGCTCTGTATCTTCAAGTGCATTGTGTAACGACATGATATCTGAGGCCTTCTTGGGTCCGGCAGCAGTCTCTTCATCTGCACATGTGCGCTTGACTCTTACAGATATGCCTTCCCCCACCATATTCAATAAAACTTGTATTAACAGTTCTGACAGGACGTCCTGTGATTATGATTTTAATTAGAGAACTCACAGCATCACCTTCATCTCATGGCTCATGAAGGTTAACTGTTGCCAGACACTGCAGGTAAGCTAAAGTCAGCACATATGCCACGTGCTTTTTTGGGCACGTTTGTTCTTTATGAAGGATAGAATTAAAAAATTACAACCTTAATACTAAAATATTAAAACAGCATCCATCTTAATCTAAGTTTCTTCTCTCTCTTCAGTAGTGTGTGTGTGTGTGTGTGGGGGGTCTCCCCGCATGAGCGCTCACACTGATGGTGCCAACATAAAAACTGCAACAAAAAAATATCTCAGCCAAGAAACGTTAGCACAGTAACTTATTATGTAACTTGTTTTCACAATTTGCTTAAAGATAACATGCTCATTTTTAGACATTACATATTTCCCATGAAGCTTTGCGGTTACATTCCCCAAGAATGCTACAATATTTCTCTCTTTTTCTTTATTTACAGCAGCCATTTTTCCTTTTTTAGATATTATATGTTTCTCCTCCTCATAGGTTTCCATGAGAATTTTGCTGTTCTGCTGGTGAGAAATATGCTGCTCGTGTTTGTCTACTGTCTTATCTGCAGTAGGATCACTGAGTCTGTAATCAGTCATGTCATCTATTTAAGTTTGCCATGAACTTGCAGTTATCCCAACTATCTACACCTGGCTTGAAATAGCTTCCACTTCTCATCCTGCTTGACACTGGTGCAGCTGAATAAGCCGGGATAAGCAGGTCCAACTATGTCAAGCCACGATTTTTCACTTATCCAGGCTTTATTAATTCTACTTTTATGCAATACCACTCTGGTCTGAATCTACTGAACACATATGAATTCATGCCCATACACTCTGTGAATAATTTTCACCTCCTGATACTCATTAGTTCAAGTACAAAAATGTAATTAGGGTACCCATAGAACACATACCTCCACCAAGACTGTTTGTCCATTAATTAAAATGTGACAGTTGACAGAGCATCATAGGTTTTCAGTGATTCAAGATTCAAAGGCTTTATTATCATGTGCGCAGTTAAGAAATGCTATATATTTCCTGAGCAATGAAATTCTTACTTTGCTCGCTGAACGAATGCCAAGGTTATAGGCACAGAAACAATAACAACAGTGCTTGTGTGTTTTCAGATTGATTAGCCCATTAGTTTTCATGGATTAACAACCTTCTACCAAGAAACCATCTCACACATTAAAAAAGTGAAAAAAGTAATATGGAATACACATACTGATCCATATCCATCCCAAAATCTAATGGGTTCATCCTAGGCTCAAGGGCCACTTCTAATGAAAATTTCATCAAAGTCTGTTCAGTAATTTTTGCACATGATCCTGCTAACAGACAGACAAACAAATGAGCAAATACAGGTTAGTAATAAGCATCAAAAGCCATACATTCTCAAATGACTATCTATCTATCTATCTATCTATCTATCTGCGTAACATAAAACACACATGCAATATTAGTTAGCAGTACGTGCCTTTAGATGTTATACCACACTGTTTACTTGACTGTAGTGATGTGTAAAGAACAGGGAGCACACATTAATTAACATAATTAACATTAATACATGGTGGAATGATAAGATTAGCTCTCCACAATGCAAGCAGGCGCTCTGTGTGCTGCTGTGGCTGACTGCTGTTTGGGTTTTGTGTGTTTTGTTGCATATGTCTTACAAAATAATGCTGACACTTGTTTTTGTCTCAGTGTGACTGCTGTGAATTCTGTTCTGTGACATCATGGGCATACTTTCTATAGCTGGACATAAATTAACGGTTATGGATTATTAGCCTACTTGAAATTCTCTCTCTCTCTCTCTCTCTCTCTCTCTCTCTCTCTCTCTCTCTCTCTCTCTCTCTCTCTCTCTCATATTTACATATAGGCCGGTATGCTATGGTATGGTATTATAGAGGAAGTTGGAGAGTAAAAGAAGGAAAAACAATGCTAAAGATGTGTGGGCGGGTACAAAACAAATAACGGTGCAAGTGGAGAGTCAGACAGACATCTGGGAGCCAGGAGAGAGCTGATGAGCTGAATCTGGTTTTTAATAGGTTCAACTCACAGTCTGTCACCCCCACAACACAGCCAGACCCCCCCCACACACACACACCCCACCCTCCTGTGCCCCCCCAGGGGACACCAGGCCCTTCCTTCACATCACTGTGACTACAGACAAGGTTAAGAAACAGCTGGAGAGACTCCGTCAGCGAAAGGCGGTGGGCCTTGATGGCATCTCCGCCAGGATCCCGAGGACCTGTGCCAACCAGCTAGCTGCGGTACTGAAACACCTGTACAACCTGAGCCTGAGTCTGGAGAGAGTACCTGTGCTGTGGAAGACATCCTGCATGGTTCCTGTCCCCAAGATGTCATCTCCATTGGACCTGAATGACTATCGACCAGTTGTCCTCACATCTCATGTGATGAAGGTCCTGGAGAGACTGGTCTTAGCCCACCTGAGGCTGCAGGTGAAGACGTGGCTGGACCCTCTGCAGTTTGCATATCAGTCCCATTTAGGAATTGAAGACGCTGTCATCTATCTGCTGCAACGAGCCCATCTGCACCTGAATGGTGGAAGAGACACTGTAAGAATCACATTTTTTGATTTCTCCAGGGCCTTTAACACCATCCAGCCACTGCTGCTGGGTGAGAAGCTGCGAGTGATGGGGGTCAACAGCTCTATGATCTCGTGGATTACTGACGACCTGACAGGCAGGCCACAGTTTGTATGGCTGGCAGTGTCTTGTCTGGTGTGGTGATTAGTGATACGGGAGCTCCACAGGGGACTGTGCTCTCTCCTTTTCTCTTCACCTTATACACCACTGACTTTCAGTACAACACAGAGTCATGCCACCTGCAGAAATTCTCTGATGACTCAGCTGTTTTGGGGTGTGTAAGAGGGGGAGAGGAGGGGGAGTTACAGGGCACTGGTAGACAGATTTGTGGAGTGGACAGAGCAGAATCACCTGAGGCTGAATGTCAGCAAGACCAGACAGATGGTGATTGACTTCAGGAAGAAGAGGACACCTTCTCAGCCATTGCAGATTTGGGGGGAGGATTTGGGGGTGGTTGAGGACTACAAATATCTGGGTGTCAGGATCAGCAATGGGCTGGACTGGAGATCCAGTCAAGCACAAGAAGGGGATGCGCAGACTCTACTTCCTGAGGAAGCTGAGATCATTCAACATATGCAGCAGGATGCTGGAGCTTTTCTATCAGACCGTTGTCACCAGCGTCATCTTCTTTGCTGCTGTCTGTTGGGGTAGCAGTACCAGGGTCAGAGACACCAACAGACTTGACAAGATTATCAAGAGGGCTGGCTCTGTAGTTGGTCTCAGGCCAGAGACCTTTGAGACAGTGGTGGAGAGAAGGACACTAAATAAACTGCGATCCATCATGGACAATCCTGATCACCCCCTCCACCACACACTGGACAGACAGCGGAGCACTTTCTCCAGTAGACTACTACAGCTTCGATGTCGAACGGTTAGGTACAAGAAATCTTTCCTGCCACATGTCATTTCACTGTACAATAACTCACTATGATGTTGTATTCTGGTCATAACTATGCTGCCACACTGCACCTTACAGTCTAACTGGTGCCTCACGTTTCACTCTGCTCCTGATAGTCCTGCATTGTGCAGCGGGTATGATTCATGTGTCTTTACGGGTCACCATCTATTCAGCTATGATGCATATAGGCTTTTATAGTAGTGTTAGTTTTACTTTCCATTGGTAATCTCATGTCATGTGTGTGTTTCTGTCCTTTGGTCATCTACTGTCATACTGCTGTTACACTGTAATTTCCCAGTTTGAGATCAATAAAGTCTATCTATCTATCTATCTATCTATCTATCTATGTAGGCCTATGCAAATGAAGAAATGCGCATCCTCTATATTTAGTATCTATTTACATGTTCGTGTGTGTGTATGTGTGTGTGTGTGTGTGCGCGTGCGTGCGTATGTGTGCGTTTTGTTTCCTCTGCAGCCTCATCCTCTGACCCGGCAGCTCTGTGGCCGGAGGCGGACACATTCCTCTGTCCGTCCCTCAGGACCCGCTGAGGGGGAGGAAGGGAGGGACGAGGAAGGGACACTGCTGCCGCGTATTTAATTGTGGCACCAGAAGCAGGAGGGGCGCACTGTCCCCCCAGACTGGCCCGGGCTCCAGCGCCGAAGATTTGCCCCAAACGCCAAATCGGGACTTTTTACGCACCAGATGGAGAGCAGGCGCAGCACTAGATAACCTCGCATGTGTGGACTGTCTTTTTTTTTATTGGGATTTGTGTGTTTTTTTTGTTTGTTTATTTTGTTTTTTTACTCTGGAGTTTCCGTTTGGATCTGATATTAAACGGACAATCCGTCACTTAAAGAGGACAACCGCGTTTCTTGCTGAGCTGGATTTTGTGTCCCGCTGCGTGAGTGATGACTGGCTTCACTGCATCACCCCGGTGGAGCCAGGGCAAAGTAGGAAACCACCTGTTGCAAAAGTTTCCTGGAGTCTTTCACGGATGAACACGAGCCTCTAAAAAGAAGCCGCCGGAAGGAGCCGAGTCCAGACGCTTGGAGCGGAATGAGCATTTTCACGCACGGAGCGAGCGCGGCTCCTGAGAAGACGTCCTCCGTGTAATGAGAGAGAATTTCCTCAGCGCTGTCCCCGGGCTCCGTGCGGTGCCTACAGCGAGTGTGATGCCGTGGTGTCCCGGACTCAGGTGAGGAGCCCGGCGGAGCTGCTGTGGGGATGGCTCGGGACGATGCGGTGCGCTGTCTGCGCTGCCTGCTGTACGCGCTCAACCTGCTGTTCTGGGTGAGAGGAGCGGCTGGACACCTGACCACAGCACAGCACTTCATTTCACTCCTGACTGGCAACAAACGACAACCAGAAAGGGGTTCAAAAAGCCATAGTTAGCTATAAATTAAAAAAAAAAAAATTAAATATTTAATTTAAATATTTAATATATTTAATTTATCTAATTTAAATATTAAATTAGTCAATATTTAAACTGTGTGCAGTTTAAGTGTTAAAAAATTGCAAAAGTTAACGTCTGCAGAGAAAATGTAATTATTAAATGAACTGTAAAATGTGCAGTGAAACAGCTAACCTTGTCACTGGTTATTGAAATACTCTGTCAAAAATATGATCAGCAGTGAGATTTGAGTGTGTCTTTATACCAACATTGTGCATTTTAAGTGTAAATGAATTATAATGTTTTAAGAAAACTAAAAATTGCTGTGAAAGCCTAAATCAATTTAATGAGTAAAAAGTGCAGTTTTATACAATTATGAACATTTTTGAAAAACAGTTTGAGTTTATTATCTGTGTGCCAAATTGAGACTATAGTAAAATTAAAAAAAGTTAAATTTTGGTTTATAAATTAAGTATAAATCTCCTTTCAGTGGTATGATTTGCGTATGTATGTGCTACAGCAGAAGTTAAAGTGTAAGTTTGCATTGAAGCTTTGAGGTGAAAGTTTAGGCTTACAGACAAAGATCATGTCTGAGGTAAAAGTTTGAATTTGCAGCGAAAAGCGACCTCTGCAGCAGTGGTTCCTGGTTGCAGAAAGTAGGCCAGCGTCCATCTGTGGGAGCGTGTTTCACATTCTGAGATGTTATTTGTAGGCAGCAGAAACAGATCCATGTGTTTATTTCTGTGTGTGTGCCTCCAGCTGATGTCAGCATGTGTGCTGGGAGTGGCAGCGTGGATCAGAGATTCGCTGAACACTGTTCTGACCCTGACAGCCCACACCAGGTGAGTCCACACTGGTCCTCAGGTTGTAAGTAGCAGAACCAGGGGAATTATGACCTCCCAAGTGTAGTGCAGGCAGGGATGCAGTGCAAAACAATAATTTATTAACATAAACTCAGGGCAAAACAAAACATGGGCTGAAAACAAACACAAGAGGCAAACACAAAGTAAGGCAAAATACTAAACTAAGCAGGGTTAAACTCACATAGACACTCAGGGAACATGGCGTGGATCAGAGCAGGAACTTAGACATGGGGACACATGGTAGTGTTATGTCTGGAAACCCAGGAATGACCAACGGAGAGTGGTGTTGCTTGGAACACAAACTTTATTACAACAACGTATTGTCATGAACCTGGGTTTGGTGGTCCCAAACCCAGTTCTGACCCCGTGGCTATTTTGGCCCATTTCATTATTTGTTTTCCATCAGGCGCTTCAGGGAGCCCTTTGGGTCCTCGCTCCCTGACAGCTCGGGCACACCTCCTCCTCCTGTTAGTATCGCCAGCTGTGTCTTATCATTGGTGCCGCACACACATACACACACACCTCATTCATGTCCATTCACATGCTCAGACACTCACTCATGCACACATGGTGTCAATTATGTCCAGCCCACGCTCCTCACACCGGTGGTCTCTTCCCTCATTAGTATTGTGATTACTTAAGTTCAGTTTGAGTGGGAAGAGATCGCCGGAGCATTACGCTTCATTCACAGCAGTGTGTACCTCTGTGTTTGCTAACCGTCATTCCCTACACTTATTTTCAGTCTGACTAATGTAGTCTTCTCTAACGCTACTTTACTGCTGCTAGTTTTTTGGTGTTAGCGGCTGTTCCTGTCACGCTCCCATCCACCGGACTGCACGGACGACCTTGGATCACTCCAGCTCGTAAGTTAATGTTTGCCTTTCTCCTCGTGCTGTCAGCAGTTCCGTGGCAATAGGCATTCCCTAACTCGGGCTGCTGAGCGTCCAGGTGGCTTCCCTGTATGTCTGGTGGCCTCAGTTTCTATCATATCAACTCTCTGTTTATTACGTGATTGTTTGCTGGACAATATTTGGATTTGATTTTAATAAACTGCACGAAACTACTTCTGCACGTGGGTTTTCCATTCCTCCCTCTGTGCGCTGCGTAATGGCACACGAGGGGTCATAACACGTATAAACGTACAGTACAGAGTGTCTGTTATGAGAGGTTAGACCCTGAGAGAGGAGAGAGCTATGAGACCTAAGATGGCCGTCTCTCCCCTTATATTGGCTCAGCGTAATGACATCACCAAATGGCTGCATCATCATGCCGGTGCCATTTAACCCTGTGCTTTCTTATTCCACATTCATCCCCTCCCCCCTTGGAAAAAAACAGAACATGCAAGACCAAATCAACCCTCCCCAATTTGGTATCACAAAACCCCAAACTAGCTAGGGCTAGTGAGTAGACCACTGCATAGCCCAGCATGGCTGAGTGGGTTATTCTGTCACTATCTGTTGGCAGCTGCACCCCTAGCTAAACATTCCTTTTTTCTTTTTTCTGAGGAGGTCAGTTCAATCGGAGGGGCCCTGAGGCGAGCTTGTAGTGGACGCACCCCGGAGGTGCTAGTTAAAGCAGGCCCAAGTGCTATCCTGCTGGAACTGCGGCACTCTCGTCAACAATGTTCCAGCCAGGATCCCATAACAGCTGGCTCGGCTCCAACGCTGCGTCTTGATCCACGGCAGCTGCTCTCACCTTCCACAGACAGCTGGCTTGCCATCTCGATCCATCTGCCTTCTGAACGTCGGCTGATCTCAGCTGCACAGCGATCTTCATAGGTTTTGGTGGTGGTGACGATGTTAAAGCCAACTGTGGGCCCAGTCACTTGGTTCTGCAGACCTGAACCCAGTTCATCACTGTGAGTGGCACTCTGTTCAGCTGCGTTCGGCATCGTGGTTGTAATGTTATGACTCTCACGTCTGCTGTGGAGTGTCCACCAGGTTGTGGTGGTTCTGCTACATCCTGTTGGGTCACGGACTCTTCATCCTTTGTCACTGCGGTAGTTCCTGGAGGCCTATGCCGATCGTAGCTTCGGAAGACATCTGGTTACTTTACTGTTTTTTGTGTGATCACAGACTCTTCATCCAGCGGCTTGGCAGCGGCTCCTGTAGGCTGGTGCTGTGTGTGGATTCGGAAGTAATCCGGCCTCTTCTCCTCCTCACCTGGGAAGTCTGGTTGTGGCGATGTGTCGCTATCGTTGTTGCTAGAATCTGCACCGGGTTGTTGTGTCCCAGGATTCCTGATAGATGCCGGCTCCCTCTCCTGCAACTCCGCAGTGGCTCCTGGAGGGTCATGCTGGGCGAGGATCTGAAGCGAGTCCGGTTGCTGCCCCTTCTCCTGGAAGTGCTTCTCCTGTGAGCATAGGATGGCTGTACCTTCGTCGTCAACCGGGTGTGTTGTGTCCCACTCAACATCGGTCAAACTGAGTCCGTTACTGTTTCAAATGGAGAAGCTCAGTTGATAAAAAACAAGTCACATCCTAATATGTTGTCTCCATGTGTGGCCACTTGAAAAAGAAAGTCAGTAACGATTCTTGACGCATAGCAGAGCATTAGTGTGATGGTCCCTACATTGCTGACTCGGAAGCCACCATACCCATACAGCACAACTGGATTTTTTTCTGATCGGGTGGTTGGGAAAGAACTTCTTCACCGTGGCCCAGTTTAACATTGATCTCACTGCAGCAGTGCCGAGCAGGAATGGCAAGTTGACATTGTCCAGCCCTACCATGCAGAATGCGTACGCCGCACCTCCGGACCTCATTGTGTGAATGGTCATTGTGGACAAGTGACTTGAGTTGGCCAGTGGGTTCGGCAATGGTGCTGACCGGCAGACTTTGGCAAAGTGGTTGAATTTTCTGCATCTTTTACATCATTGCCCCCTTGCTGGGCAGGAACATGCTCTCTCTTGGTACGTCAGGGAACCACAGTTGTCGCATGAGAAGCACCCCGTGGCGTTCTTCTGATTCGCAGTGTTTACCTTGGCCTCTTCTGCCTCGTCACTGGGTTCTTCTGTGCTTAACGCGTATGCAAGTGGTGTGTGGCTCGGCTGTCGTTGTTGTTGCTGCACACCTAGTTCTGATGCTAACCTGTCGGTGGACTCCAGCTCAAATGCTAGCTCGATGGTGCTAGCTAGTGTCATGTTGTTTGGTGCCATTAGCATCGTCGTCCGCAGCCGCAGGCTGCTAATGTGGGTGGCCAACTTGTCCTGCACCATTTCGTCCTTCAACAGACCAAATGTGCTAGCTAGGTTGCGAAGGTCCTCGATGAATTGTGCCATTTCTCCAGGCTTTTGTCATCACTGGCGAAACCTAATGCACCATGCTAACACGTTGTCAGATGTAGCGAAGTAGCTATCCAGCATTTCGACTGAATCAGCAAACGACTCCGTTGGGCCTAGCGTGTGGAAAATACATTGGCCTTCTATGCCCAGTTTGTGAATCAGTAGAGCTGGCTTTTGTACCTTGTCCAGCTTGCCCAGATCCAACGCCGACATCTAGGTGGTGAAAGAATCAAACCAGCACGGCCACGGTACAGGGGGCTCACTGGGGTTATCCAGAAACGGCTGTGGTGGCCTCACACACGCTTCCATGGTTTAACTCTCGTCACTAAATGTTATGTCTGGAAACCTGGGAATGACCAACAGAGAGTGGTGTTGCTTGGAACACAAACTTTATTACAACAACGTATAAACTTGTCATGAACTCTCCGTGTGCTTCTCAACAGCGCACAGAGGAGGGGAAAAAGGACAAATGGATTTAAGCGCTGGGTTACACCACACACACATTTATTAATGCAAAACTACACATACAGACACAAGACAACTCAGATACACTTAGAGTCCTTTAGGACGCCCAACACACACACTGGAGGAATACAGCGGCGAACAGAACACAGGCAGTTACTCACAGTGCGGGGGCGGTCCGAGTAGTCACAGCGAAATCAATGAGCACACACAGATACAGTCCTTAGTGACTTGACGGTTAGACTGGGAAGAAACGACCAGCCAACGCGTACAATGATCCAGCTGCATTTGTCCAGCAATGAGCTGCTTATGAACAAATGCCGCTGGTGTGGCAAATTGAGAACACCTGGGCGGGGTGCAGAAAGGATGATTAACGGGGCTGGAAACAGCTGATGGAGTCAGAGGGAGAACAAGGGGGCGTGGCTGGACCGACAGACTGTCAGCAGCGTGAGAGAAAGTAGGTCACCATGCTGACTAACAGCTGCCGGTCAGGCAGTGGCTAAGGATATGGAAATACACAAAGTGCACATAGACAGAGGAGCCAAAACCCACAGAGAGGTCAGGGCCGAGACAGGGAAAACCAAGCTGGCTCGGCTCATGACAAAACTTACAGTACAAAGTGTCTGTTATGGGAGGTTGGACCCTGAGAGAGGAGAGAGCCACGAGACCTAAGATGGCCGACTCTCCCCTTAAATCGGCTCGGCCTGATGATGTCACCAAACGGCTGTGTCATCACACCGGTGTCGTTTAACCCTGTGGTTTCTTATCCCACAGGTAGTAGACGTGATAACCTTTCAAAGAACAAAGCACAGAGACAAACATATACGTATAGGGGCAGGAACAATTATCAAGAAGCAGGACAGCTGAGAACAATCAGGAGCTGAGCACTGCACACATGAGGGAGAGTGGCTATAGGTATGGAAACATGAGGAGTTGAGGACACTAGGCAAACAAATATGCACACAAGCATGAACTTAGACAGGGGATGGCACAACATGATCAGAGACAGTAAGGACACTAATACTAAACAGTAAAAATAAACAGGGATGACAAAATATAATCAAATACAAAAAGACAACCATAAGACACAGACAACAGAGGATGACTACACATGACAGACAATGATCAGGGAACACAGGGCACTTAATAATAATAATAATAATAATAATAATAATGCTACTACTGTGGAAAAGCAAAGAATAAAATGAACATAAAGCACGGGCACGGACCATAGCCCTACCCCAATCATGACAGATATGTTCCAAAATATTTGGACAGATTTATTTTACAATGATATTCTCATTTTTTCCATCTTTTTTTTTACATATTTATTGTTTTATGATATGCTTGATTAATTTTGTGACAGATACAGTCACATTTCCAATATACGTACATATTTATTACAATATTTCTTAACATTTTTACAACAGCACATGTTCTGTTTTTGGACATACTGTAGTCATATTGCTGGGTAAAATTTGTGTTTTTGTGTAAAGTTTGAGTGTATGACATTTTGACAAATGAAAATGCAGATGTCACGTCTAATGTGTTGTCAGCAATATTTTCAACATCCTTGTGACAGTTTGCTGACATTTTTCCCCAACATATTTGATATTTCTGACTTTATGTCATATTGTTGGACATATTCTTTGCATGTTTTTTGGCACAACCTTAGACATACAGTGGCGTGAAAAAGTGTTTGCTCCCTTCCTGATTTCTTACTGTATCTCACAAAAGTGAGTACACCCCTCACATTTTTGTAAATATTTTATTATATCTTTTCATGGAACAACACTGAACATATGAAACTTTGATACAATGTAAAGTTGTCAGTGTACAACTTGTGTAACAGTGAAAATTTGCTGTCCCCTCAAAAGAACTCAACACACAGCCATTATTGTCTAAACCACTGGTAAAAAAAGTGAGTACACCCCTAGTGAAAATGTTCAAATTGTGCCCAATTAGCCATTTTCCCTCCCCAGTGTCATATGACTCATTAGTGTTACAAGGTCTCAAGTGTGAATGGGGAGCAGGTGTGTTAAATTTGGTGTTATTGCTCTCACACGCTCTCATACTGGTCACTGGAAGTTCAACATGGCACCTCATGGCAAAGAACTCTCTGAGGATCTGAAAAAAAGAATTGTTTCTCTACATAAAGATGGCCTAGGCTATAAGAAGATTGCCAACACCCTGAAACTGAGCTGCAGTATGGTGACCAAGACCATACAGCAGTTTAACAGGACAGGTTCCACTCAGAACAGGCCTCGCCATGGTTGACCAAAGAAGTTGAGTGCATGTGCTCAGCATCATATCCAGAGGTTGTCTTTTGCAAATAGACATATGAGTGCTGCCAGCATTTCTGCAGAGGTTGAAAGGGTTGGGGGTCAACCTGTCAGTGCTCAGACCATACGCCACACACTGCATCAAATTGGTCTGCATGGCTGTTGTCCCAGAAGGAAGTCACTTTTAAAGATGATACACAAGAAAGCCCGCAAACAGTTTGCTGAAGACAAGCAGACTAAGGACATGGATTACTGGGACCATGTCCTGTGGTCTGATGAGACCAAGATAAACTTAACTGACTCAGATGGTGTCAAGCGTGTGTAGTGGCAACCAGATGAGGAGTGCAAAGACGAGTGTGTCTTGCCTACAGTCAAGCATGGTGGTGGGAGTGTCATGGTTTGGGGCTGTATGAGTGCTGCTGGCACTGGGGAGTTACAGTTCATTGAGGAAACCATGAATGCCAACATTTACTGTGACATACTGAAGCAGAGCATGATCACCTTCCTTCGGAAACTGGGCCACAGGGCAGTATTCCACCATGATAACGACCCCAAATGCACCTCCAAGATGACCACTGCCTTGCTAAAGAAACTGAGGGTAAAGGTGATGGACTTGCCAAGCATGTCTCCAGTCCTAAGCCCTATTGAGCATCTTTGGGGCATCCTCAAACGGAAGGTGGAGGAGCGCAAGGTCTCTAACACTATGATGTCGTCATGGAAGAGTGGAAGAGGATTCCAGTGGCATCCTGTGAGGCTCTAGTGAACTCCATGCCCAAGAGAGTTAAGGCAGTGTTGGAAAATAATGGTGGCCACACAAAATATTGACACTCTGGGCACAATTTGGACATTTTCACTTAGGGATGTACTCACTTCTGTTGCCAGTGGTTTTAACATGAATGGCTATGTGTTGAGTTATTTTGAGGGGACAGCAAATTTACACTGTTATACAAGCTGTACACTGACTACTTTACATTGCATCAAAGTGCCATATCTTCAGTGTTGTTCCATGAAAAGATATAATAAAATATTTACAAAAATGTGAGGGGTGTACTCCCTTTTGTGAGATACTGTACATGAACAAATATATGATAAAATGTTTGCAGACTTTAAGGGGCAGTGGTGGCCTAATGGTTAGGGATGTGAACTGGTGACTGGAGGGTCACCAGTTCAATTCCTGAACCAGCAGGATCAGATCTGGGTGGGACAAATAACATAGCAGTGTTTGCCTCACCGTCTTTAACCCCACTGTGGTGCCCTTGAGCAAGGCCATTAACCCCAGCTGGTTCAGTGGAGCTGCTCACTGGCTGCAGGTCAGTGTGTGGTTGTACTGGGCAGCTTCCTGGTGTGAATGTGTAACTTTGTGAGTGTGAACAGAATGTTCTTGCAAAAGAGAGATTATCTCTCAATGGAACTACCCTGTCTAAATAAAAGTTAAAAATATGAAAAAAACACCACAAATTTATGTGGAAAAAACAATTCCTAAATTTAATTAAAATTTTGTAGTAGATACTTTTTTTTATTCAAGCAATGTTTTGGTGACTACTCTTAATTTTACTTGGCTTCTCTTCCTACTTTTCTGATAAATAAGTGGTGTGTGTGTGTGTGTGTGTGTGTGTGTTTTTAGGTTGGAGGAAGCTGCCGTCCTAACATACTCTCCAGCTGTCCATCCCGTTATCATCGCTGTGTGCTGTTTCCTCATTATTGTGGCCATGGTGGGATACTGTGGCACACTCCGATGTAACCTGCTGCTGCTGTCCTGGGTACGAGTCACAGCATTCTTTACACTTGTTTTGGGTTCATTTTGAATGAATCCAACATTGGATTCTTTACTGTGGCCAAATCAAAATGGATTCAGAGAGGGGAGATTCACTACTACCCAAGTTCTTGCACTAAGGCGACTAATTGAGGGAGTTAAAAAGCAGCAGCTACCTGCAGTATTCACTTTCACTGATTTTTGCAAAGCATTTGACTCCATACATCACAGTAAATTGCTGAAAATCCTACTGGCTTATGGAATCTTGCCAAAAATGATACAGTCAATTGTTAACATGTACACCAAAACCAAGGCAAAAGTGATCTCCCCAGATGGGGAAACAGAGTCATTTAATATCGAAGCTGGCGTGTTACAAGGGGATACTTTGGCTCCCTACTTGTTTGTGACAGCCCTTGATTACACTCTGCGCAAGGCAATCAACAGTCGAGAGGAAGAGGTGGGATTTACTATTCAGAAGAGAGTAGAAGAGTTGGTCCAGTTGTGTACAATTACCTTGACTTTGCGGATGACATTGTACTAACTAGTGATTTTGTAGACCAGGCACAGGCGTTGCTTAACAACGTACCGTTAGAGTGTAAAAGCACTGGTGCAGATTGGCAGCCATGTTTCCTTCAGTCTGCCCCAGGACAGCTGTGGCTACAGCAGTAGCTTACCACTACCATTGTCTGTCTGTGGAGTGAGTGAATAATGGACTCACTGTAAAGCACTTTGGGTATCTTGAAAGGTGCTACATAATGCAATCCATTGTTAATGCTACTAAGCCAGACATGGTCCAGTTTACCATCCCAACTGTGGCAGCTCTGTCAACTTTAGATGGTGAGGTACTGTCAGCTAAGGATGACTTTAAATGTCTGGGTTCTTACATTAGCTCCTCTAACAAAGACATTGCAGTAAGAAAGGCACAAATGTTGCGCACACTGCATAAGTTAGATAGCATCTGGAGGATGAACTTGTCTGACATCGTAAAGAGACACCTGTTTGTAGCTACTGTGGAGTCCATCCTATTATATGGTTGTGAGGCCTGGACTTTGACAGTTCAGGTGGAGGAAAGGCTGGTTGGATGCTACACCCGCAGACTACGGAAAGTACTTGGCATCTCCTGGCATGACCGTGTCTGCAGTGATTTGTTGAATGGGGACTTGCCACAGCTGTCTGCCAAGATCAGGGCCAGGAGGATGCAGTTAGCAGGGCATTGCTTGCAGAATTGCGATCTGCCTGCACTCAGTCTTGTACTACGGGAGCCCAAGCATGGTCGTGCTCTCCGCGGTGGCCAGAGGCTAACCTACATAGACCAGCTCAGGAAGGACACTGACCTCCAGTCAACTGACGAAATAAGATCCATCATGCTGGACAGACTATCATGGCGTGCTGTCGCTGGTTGTTCCCGAGGAAACTCGACCTAGTAGTAGTAGTAGTAGTAGTAGTAGTAGAATGAATCCAGTGTGTGCATCTGTGATCTACTGGCTTACATGAAGTTCACATTAATCAGGAATTCCTCCCCATTGCCCCTCGTTTGAGACAGAAAAGCAGTTGTACAATCATTTCAGTGCAAAAATTGGTATTAATCATTCTGAGCATGATGGTAGGATATGCTCAAATCTCACAACAGGTCTGAGTTTGTGTATGCAAATTTTCAAATTGCTGTATACTTGTGGTGCAGCAGAGAAGCCTGGCTGTGTGGGATAATTATATGATTAGATTACTGAGCAGTTCCACCTTTCAGATGATATGTTTGGCTTGTGTTATATTTAGATGAATGCTTTAATGATTTACTTTACAGACTAAAGAAACTGCTTGTAGTAATTATAGACATCCATTACGCATTTACAGTATGTCACTACAGCAACAGCAAACAAAACCGATTTAAGCAGAAAATTAAAAAAAACTCTAGTTATTTAATTGAATGGTGAAAACACAATTAAAGTTTTAGCTTGTGAAATTTTTAATGTGATTGAATTCAAGGTTTTTCAGTGAGTTGTCGTTTTATATTTTAATATATTAATATCTTTGCACTGTAAGGAGTCATCTCCTGTGTGAGTACTGTGTTAAATTAATATTCTGAACAAGTATTTCTCTGACTGTCTGGTGTTATGTAGTATTTGATAATGGTTATCCTTCACAAATTTTTTGTTAACTCCACCGGGTAAACCACAACAGAGCTTTACGCACACAGAAGCACACAGCTGAGGTGATGCACTGCATCAGGTTTATAAAAAAAAACTTCGCTGCTGTATACACTAGAGAGAGTGCGTGGAAATTATTTTTTTATTTTGCCCTGTGCGTTTCTGCACAATATTGCTGAGCGCCAGAGAGCTGTGGCAAAGCTGAGCCAATGTGCAGAGCATGCAACTGTGCGGGAGACGGGACACCTTTCTGCACTTCAAAAATGTAAGTAGTAAATTCTTATGTTTGACAAGTATGCTTTAAACTGACCAGGCAAACAACATTTAGTCATATACTTTATTCACTTTGGCCCACTTCTGTCTGTAATAGAACTAATGAGGGCAGACTCACTCCTCTGTCTGGGTCAAAGTCCAGCCACTTTTTACCTTAATGTAAGAAATTGTGATTATACAGACAACCAGTGTTGGGCAAGTTAGTAAAAAATAGTAACTGACTACAGTTACTGGTTACTTCTTTTCAAAAGTAAGATAAGATAAGATAAGATAAGCCTTTATTAGTCCCACAATGGGGAAATTCCAGGATTGCAACAGCACAGGGATAGCAACACTCAGAGCAACAATCAGAAGGCAAGAAAAAAACAAGAGCAGCGAGTATACATATGTACATATAAACATAAATATATAGACACACGATGCGGAACATTGCAGCTAGATGGAATAAATATATGAACATATAAACACACACAGTGCGGAGCGTTGTAGCTAGATGGAATAAATATATGAATATATAAACACACACAGTGCGGAGCATTGCAGCTAGATGGAACAAACATGCAAATATATAAACACACACAGTGCGGAGCATTGTAGCTAGATGGAACAAATATGCAAACACATAAACACACACAGTGCAGAGCACCGTAGCTAGATGGAATAAATATGTAAATATATAAACACACAGTGCGGAGCACTGTAGCTAGATGGAATAAATATGTAAATATATAAACACACAGTGTGGAGCATTGTCGCTAGATGGAATAAATATATAAATATACAAACACACAGTGCGGAGCATTGCAGCTAGATGGAATGAAACAGCATAACCGTCTACTTAATTATCCTACATGGTATGATTATGTACCCATACATATTGTCACCCTCCGTAGCTACTGGTATTTTCCTAGTTGTATACCGGAGGGGACCATTGTGTAAGTCTATTGCATCTTTTGCATTCAGTACTATTAGGTTGTCATGTCTTTTTGCTATCTCAGCGAGCAGCCCTGCTTAGGTTAAGTAATTGAGTTACTTTACCAATTACTGCATGATTAAAGTAACTAGTTACTTGGAAGAGTAACTTTCATATTACTTTTAAATGCATACTTAAATCATCTTGCACACATAGCAAGATAATTTAATTAATGAATTACATTACGGGCTTATTAATATCAAGGCTGAAAACAGACTGTTTCAGACAGAGCTTTCAGAACATGTTCAGTCTGCTTTATCCTGACTAAGAGCTCTTATTGTGGTAAAAATCTGAAGAAAAGCAACATGATATTGCCAGTAATTTCCTTATTTTGGAGTGAGAGTTGGCAGCATTGCATAAAGTTGTCCATGTTTATCTTACTGTTATGATATGGATTTAATCCGATGTGCAGCGATCCAAAGAAAATGTCCATTATCCACAGGCCAAATGTCTGCTGTGACAGAGACGTGGTCCAGTCCCTCAAATTCCTTTTGGAGATCAAAATCCATCTTTGAATAATATTTATCCAGGTAGCAAGTAAATGTGTTTAACTTCAGTGGCTAACAGTTTCAGCAGCCTGATGGAAAGTCACTGTTTATATCACATCTTCAGTCTGTAACAACGTATCTGGTAATCAGTTGGTTTAATTCTTGCTGGGTCACAAACTGTCCAGATGCATACAGTGGGTATAAAAATTCTACACACCCCTGTTCAAATGCCAGGTTTTTGTCATGTAAAAAAATGAGATGTTACTTTGTAACGTGTTACCCCCAACACTGCAAACAATATAATTCAGATACACAAGTAAATCACAGCTGTACAAATTTAAACTAGAATTGCACTCAACAGAGATGCAGACCTATGCCTTACAGCCCTAATTCTACTGGAATGTCATGCAGTAGAGGAAATCTCTGGTTGACTTTTTTCTTCAATTCTGATGGGACACCATGACCTATTTTCAGACTTTATCGATCTTCAAGGTCAAATGCAATGTCAAGGTCTTTGGACATTCAAGAGGTATCCCAGACCCCATTCTACTGTAGGTTGTGTTAAAATTTGTTGGTTCTTTCCGTCATAATAAAATGAATATAAGCCAAAACTGTCATGAACTTGGGTTTGGGTTCCAAACCCAGTTCTGACACTATGGCTATTTTGTCTCTTTACGTTGTTTAGTTTCCATCAGGCGCTTCAGGGAGGCCTTTGGGTCCTTCGCTCCCTGACAGCTCAGCCACGCCCCCTTCGCCTGTCAGTGTCACCATCTGTTCCTCGTTATTGGGTTTCCCTCACGCATGCACACACACATATACACTCTTACTCTCATTCTCACTCACATGCACTCCCCTGCACACATACACACACACACGCCTCCATTCAGCTTCACTCACATGCTCAGAGACTCACTCATGCACACCTGTTTTCCATTCAGTCCAGCCCACGCACTTCCACACCGGCGGTCTCTTTCCTCATTAGTATTGTCATTACTTAAGTTTGATCTTAGGGGGAAGAGATCGCTGGATCATTGTGCTTTATACACAGTAGCTGTTTCCTCTGTGTATACTAGCCTCCACTCCCTACGTTATACTTTCAGCCTGACTGTGTAAGTCTTTTCTAACGTCACCTGACGCCCGCTCGTTGCCTGATGTTAGCGGCTGTTCCTGTTTGCCTGCTCAGACCAGACAGCACAGACTGCCTCGGACCGCTCCAGCCCGTAAGTTTACGTTTGCCTTTCTCCTTGTGCCATTCAGCTGTCCTGCGGCACTAGGCATTTCCTTCCTTGGGCTGTTGAGTGTCTTTGAGGTGTTCCTGCTCACCTGGTGTCCTCCTTGACTGTAATCCATCCTTCTGTTGACACCGTAACTGTTTGCTGGACTGAATCTCTTTTTGTTTGTTCAATAAAGTGCACGCTACTACTTCTGCTCGTGGGTTTAAATTCCTTCCTCCATGCACTGCGTAATGGTGCATGGGGAATCATAACAAAAACTGATTTTGACCTTTTCTGACCCTGTGACCTCGACCTTTGACTTTTTGATCCCCAAAGCATAGCCAAACGTGGTACTCTTGCTGTAGTCAGTCTGTTGCTGTGTTTGAAATGCTCACTCCTTCCCCATATAGTGTACTATATAGTGAATCAGCCATCTTGTAGTACTGTTCGAAATCTTAACTGACAATTTCATTCACTATATAGTACACTCAAAATATCCCACAATGCATTTTGAAAAGTAGTGTACAACGGATGGTAACTACATTAGCCAATATATCCCATAATGCAATGCGCAGTCAACGGAGCAGTGAGAGGAGAGCTTCACATCACAACATAAACTACCTTAAGGTGTTTATATTCATTAGTTCAGCAAAAACGATTTGATTTAATACATATTTACTACAAATTACATGCAGGTATTCATTTTTTTACCACCGTTAGTCTGTTAGGTTTTACTGTCTCATGTGATGACGTCATTAACCATGCCGCAAAAACAAGCCAGTACTGTCCAAAAGCTGTTAATTTTATTGTTATATTGAGTTTACTATATAGTCCACTATATGTAAATTCACTATATAGTGAATAGGGAGGGAGTGAGTGAGTGAGTGAACATTCCGAACACAGCCTGTGTGTCAAGTTTGGTCACTCTAGCATCATTTCCTCTTGAGTTACAGCACAGATACACAGACAGGCGGACAGACAGACAGAAAAGCAGACTCAGGCCACCGCCCTACCCATGTCTTGACTCCTTCAGCACGGGTAATTATAACCCTCAGCCGAAGATCAGCTCATCAAATCTTAGCTCTTGTGCAGCAGTGATCTCCAAAATGTGATTCTTTTGCATTTAATGCCACTTTTGAGGTTGCCACACACTATTATTTTTCACTTCTTTTATAACAATGTCAGTTTCTACTGTGAAGAAGTTTCTCTTTTTGCCGTCTTATACTTGGTGTGTCATAAATGCTGGGGTCAAAGCAAGGGTGTGGTATTTACAATCATTTCCATCTGTCAGATTTTTCAATAAGCGATCATCAAATGAGATTGACCAGATACACAAGGTTTCATAAATATCATGTGGACCTAGTGTATGATCATTTCTGCACCTGAATGTGCGGGCCACACAACGGGCCATTGAGTTTCATTCTCAATCTTCTGGATGTACAGTTTATGGAACCCATGTGTTGTAATAGAGAGAAATGTTTGATATCGACTTATTGCAACAGGCACACCGTAAGCTGAAAGAGCCAACAACAGATAAGTCTTTGAGTCAAGTTTGAAAGTTCCTCTCTGGTTAAACATGTTTAGATCAATAACTAATATACAGTTGTTAAAACAAAAATAGTATCTTTTTCAAACTGTGCTGAGGAAGGCAACAACCTAAAACCATATGTTCATCAAAATGAGCTGGAATAACATCATAGGTGTTACTGTTCTTAGTCTACAATAGAACAAATAGATTTTGGTTTAGTGTTTTAGTAGATTCAAATCTGTGAATACATTCCAAGAGCTAATCCTTCTTCTTACAAACCTCCACTAATGGGAGCACATTTCCTCTTTTGGAATTCTTTTAAAAATTTCTGGAGCTGAGGAGGGTATTAGGAAGCATGCTTCTACCAGCTTTATAGTGACAGAGTCAGTCCGACCTCTGTCCTGACTGGCCTGAGAGGGGTGCAGGTGTCAGGTGTCTTCATTGTCTCTGAGAGGAGATAAGATTATCCACTGAAAGATGAGCGGGTGGGACACAGAGAGCAGCTTCAGTCTGCTGGAAGGTGTCCCACTGGGCATGATGGGAAAGTCACTGTTTGTCCCTCATCCCTCCCCCAGCATACACACACACACCTCAGTCACCCATGGGACACCTGTAAGGTCAGATAATGAATGAATGAATGAATGAATGAATGAATGAATTTATTTATTTCGGATAGTACATTACAGGTTAAAAGAAACTGTATAATATAACAACAAGGTCAAATTAGACAAAGACTCCTTCTACTATACAATTCCACGTGAGTTATCCGAAATGGGTGATGGCTGAAGCCGCAGCTTATATTGCCCACCCATATTCCATCCAAGAATTCAAAGGAGAAAAAAGAGAAAACAAGACAAGAGCGATTACAATTTAAAACAAGGCTAAGACAAAATATGACTGAGAGAAAAAGAAAACTGAGCTAGTCTAAGTTAAGCGGTTACTATTCAAAAACAAATCTAAGACATAGTGTCACAGAGAAAAAAGAAAAACTAAGCTACAACACAACACAGGCTGGAAATGTCAATCCTTATGTGAGTTTACATGTCGTCTTGTAAATATGTTTGGAGTATTTCTTCCTTTAGTTTTTGTTTAAATTGTCCAAGCTTTGTACATGATTTTAATTCAGGTCCAAAATCGTTCCATAATCTGACACCTTGCACTGAAATACAGTGTTGCTTGGTAGTTGTTCTCACTGTAGGCTTTTGAAATATACATGTTCCTCTGAAGTGATATCGTTTCTCCCTTGTTTGGAACAACTTTTGGATATTTGCGGGCAGTGATAGATTCTTCACTTTGAACATTATTATTGCGGTTTTAAAGTCGATTAGATCTTTCAACTTGAGAGTTTTTTGTTTAAGAAAAAGTGGGTTTGTTGGTTCCCTGTAAGCTGCTTTGTTGATTATTCTAATAGCTCTCTTTTGAAGCATAAAGAGTGGATATATGTTTGTTTTATATGTATTTCCCCATACTTCATTACAATATGTCATGTATGGGAGTATTAATGAATGATACAAGGTGTATAGTGTGGGTTGATTCAGCAAATTTTTCACTCTGTGTAATATTGCAATTGATTTGGATACTTTACCTTTTATATAATTAATATGTGGCTTCCAACACAGTTTGTTATCAACTATTACTCCAAGGAATTTAGTTTCGGATACCCTTTCAATCTCTACACCATTTACACTGAGTTTGGGTACTGGGTAGTTGTGATGGTTGTTAAAGACTATAAATTTTGTCTTGCTTAAATTGAGCGTTAATTTGTTTGAATCAAACCACAGTTTCAGCTTTCCTAATTCCTTTCCGAGTGTATCCAGAAGTTGTTCCAAGTTGTTTCCACTGCATAGCAGGTTAGTGTCATCAGCAAACAATATTAAGTCCATTTTTTCTGAAACTTTACATATATCATTTATATACATATTGAATAATAATGGTCCCAAAACTGAACCCTGTGGGACTCCACAGGTGACCTTCAGTAGCTCTGAGTTTTTGTTGTTAACACATACAAACTGATATCTATTCTTTAAGTAACTTCTTAACCAGGACAGTGCTACCCCTCTGATACCACAATTTTGTAGTTTCTTTAATAATAGATTGTGATCTACTGTATCAAATGCTTTTTTAAGATCCAGGAATACTCCAACTGAATACTCTTTATTTTCAATGGCTGTTGATATTTTTTCTGTAAATTCCATTAAGGCAGATAACAAAGGAAAAGTCTTCTCCTACATTACCGTCCTGATGACCACAGATGCTGCTCGTCAGGTTAGAAACTAGTTTAAAACCAAATCAGAAAAAAGTATAATTTAGTATGAAACTACATTAAGCAGGTGAGTTTTAAAAGTGTTGCATCATGAATGAATGAATGAATGAATGAATGAATTTTATTTCGGATAATACAGTACAGGTTAAAAGAAACTGTATAATATAACAACAAGGTCAAATTAGACAAAGACTCCTTCTACTAAACAATTCCACGTGAGTTATCCGAAATGAGTGATGGCTGAAGCCGCAGCTTATATTGCCCACCCATATTCCATCCAAGAATTCAAAAGAAAAAAGAGTAAACAAGACAAGAGTGATTACAATTTAGAACAAAGCTAAGACAAAGTGTGACTGAGAGAAAAAAAAAGAAAACTAAGCTAAGCTAAGTTAAGCGGTTACTATTCAAGACAAATCTAAGACAGAATGTCACAGAGAGAAAAAAAAAAAAGAAAAAAAAAAAACTAAGCTACAACACAACACAGGCTGGATATGTCAATCCTTATGTGAGTTTACATGTCGTCTTGTAAATATGTTTGGAGTATTTCTTCCTTTAGTTTTTGTTTAAATTGTCAAAGCGTTGTACATGATTTTAATTCAGGTCCATAATCGTTCCATAATCTGACTCCTTGCACTGAAATACAGTGTTGCTTGGTGGTTGTTCTCACTGTAGGCTTTTGAAATATACATGTTCCTCTGAAGTGATATCGTTTCTCCCTTGTTTGGAACAACTTTTGGATATTTGCGGGCAGTGATAAATTCTTCACTTTGAACATTATTATTGCGGTTTTAAAGTCAACCAGATCTTTCAACTTGAGAGTTTTTTGTTTAAGAAAAAGTGGGTTTGTTGGTTCCCTGTAAGCTGCTTTGTTTATTATTCTAATAGCTCTCTTTTGAAGCATAAAGAGTGGATATATGTTTGTTTTGTATGTATTTCCCCATACTTCATTACAATATGTCATGTATGGGAGCATTAATGAATGATACAAGGTGTATAGTGTGGGTTGATTCAGCAAATATTTCACTCTGTGTAATATTGCAATTGATTTGGAAACTTTACCTTTAATATAATTAATATGTGACTTCCAACACAGTTTGTTATCAATTATTACTCCAAGGAATTTAGTTTCAGATACCCTTTCAATCTCTACACCATTTACACTGAGTTTGGGTACTGGATTGTTGTGATGGTTGTTAAAGACTATAAATTTTGTCTTACTTAAATTGAGCGTTAATTTGTTTGAATCAAACCACAGTTTAAGCTTTCCTAATTCCTTCCCGAGTGTATCCAGAAGTTGTTCCAAATTGTTTCCACTGCATAGCAGATTAGTGTCATCGGCAAACAATATTAAGTCCATTTTTTCTGAAACTTTACATATATCGTTTATATACATATTGAATAATAATGGTCCCAAAACTGAACCCTGTGGGACTCCACAGGTGACCTTCAGCAACTCTGAGTTTTTGTTGCTAACACATACATACTGATATCTATTCTTTAAGTAACTACTTAACCAGGACAGTGCTACCTCTCTAATACCAGAATTTTGTAGTTTCTTTAATAATAAATTATGATCTACTGTATCAAATGCTTTTTTAAGATCTAGGAATACTCCAACTGAATACTCTTTATTTTCAATGGCTGTTGATATTTTTTCTGTAAATTCCATTAGGGCATATGCAGTTGTCCTCTTGTGTCTGAACCCATATTGCTACTCACATAATAAATCATTCTTCAGTATGAAGAATGATTTATTATGTGAGCATCATGGGAAATTAGGGGCTAAAATTGTTTTGTACTGGATTTTAAATGTGTTTATTTCTGCTGTGAATTTAGACATTCATACATGATGATCTATGGGGACTGACTCATTGTTGGAGCCAGCCTTGACTGGATTTTAGAGAACCTGCAGCTTTTCTTAGTATTTTTTTTTCTTTTATCTCAGAGATTGGTGTTTGGTTTCCATATGTTTCCTTTTGATAAGATGTTGTTAAACCATCTCTTAGTACTTATGGCATCCAGCCACTGGACACCCACATTTTAATTCACATTCATGATTATAAGTGACTTTTATCTGACTCTAATATAAAAGTATCTGTCTTCTGTAACGGTAACATTCCTCACATCTATACAAAAGACACCATATTTGTCTGACTACTTGTTCACTTTAACAAAGACACTTGACTTTTTAAAATAAGGAAATGCTTGGGATTTTGCTCTGGAGGACTGCTAACAGTTAGTCGGATATACATATGTGAATAGGTCCAAAAGAAGGAAGGAAGACAGACGGGGGTATTGTGAGCTGTTTTAGCAGCATCTGCTAACACTGATGTTAACTGGTGTTCACTAATGATATCAGTGTCCCATGCATACATTAAAATAAAATTAGCATGAACTCTGGACTATTCTCAGTCAAGTCCCATGACCCTGTAAACATATCTGATCAAGTACCACGTATGAAAGTGATTCAGATCTTTTGCAGACAGACGGCTCTAAAAAAGAAAATAACTCAGATCTGTGTCAAATTAGAATCAGAATTGAGTCACATCAGGGTGGGTAACACGAACATAATCTTTAGTTTCACACAGAACCACAATCTCAGCTATGAGACTTCAGTTTCAGTCTTTAAGTGTGACATCCTAACATGAGTTTGGAATGTCTAATAGGGACAGGAGTTTCTGACTGCCCTTGGTTCCGTGTGAGGGATGACAGACCTTTATTTTGACCCCACAGAAGGTATGTGACTGTGAGGAAACTCCTCAGACTGAACTCTGTCTCCATCCGTCTGTGTTTCAGTACTTTGGCAGTCTGCTGGTGATCTTTTGTGTGGAGCTGGCCAGCGCTGTTTGGACCTATGAGGAGGTGAGTCTCTGACCAATTTAACCACCTCTGCTAACAGTGAAGAAAGTGATACAGTGGGTGAGACTGTTGCCTCACAGCTAGAAGGTTCCAGGTTCAAATCCCCAGGCTGGCAGCGGTGGGAGCTTTTCTGTGTGGAGTTTGCATGTTCTCCCTGTGCTGTGGGGGTTTGCTCCGGTTTTCTCCCACAATCCAAAAACATGCATGTTAGGTTAATTGGTGACTCTGAATTGTCCCTAGGTATCTGTCTGTGGTAGGCCTTTAGAATAGAGGGTTAGTGTACCTACTAGTTAAGTGCTTTGAGTGGTCTTTGTGACTAGAAAAAATACAATACAAGTACAGGTCCTTATCTGTCTCTGATAAGCCCTTAAAATCGAGGAGTAGTGTAATTATTGGTTAAGTGCTTTGAGGGGTTTTTGAGACTAGAAAAAGAGCAGTATAGATACAATTCCTTATCCTAAACAACTGCATGATCACCCAAGCACAAAAACAAAACTGAACACCCCTAAAAGATAAGTGTGTAGGATCTGAAAAATCCCACCTGAGCCTCTATCCACTTCCACTCTGAGGTACTGACATGTGAAAATCAGTGTTTTTCTCATGAGTGTCTCTGTGATGAGGTTAAGTGTTAGTACATAGCTGCAGTTGCGTCAGTGGTGAGCAGCTGCAGGGTTCACAAATATTCATAGACTGAGCCAAATTGGACCCACCGACTCGATCCGAACTGACTCTAAGAATAACCAGACATGTCAGACACGTCTGGCTCGACGCTGCTCTCAGATCAGCTTCTCTTTCAGCGTCCATCACCAAAACACACGGCATAGATACTAGAAACTTACCTAAATGCCACAGCACATGCTCAGAGCTGCAGCCTAGCACATACACTAGAATGGAGGACAATAGAAAAAATATTAAGTATCAATATTGTACCTGATAAAGAAAAACAAGCCTATTGTAGTATTAAATTGTTGAAAATCTCTTAATAAAAACATAGGAAGTGAAGGTGGATGTCTAGTTGTGATGCATCTAGTCTTCATTTTGTTTCTTTCAAAATGTGAAATTAAATCATAGCTAACATTTAACACAATGACCATCTTGGGACAGTATTGTATTTTTTTGGTATTGTACAGTGACATTGATTTGATGGATTTGTGGTTACCATTTTGCACTGCAGCATACTGTAACAGAAACTGAAACAAGTGTAATTATCAATAATCAATGAATTACTGATAATTACACTAGCTAGACCAGTAATTAATTATCTAGTGGCAACACTGACCTTGGGGAAGTATAGATTTAATATGAGCTGGGATGATAATTTGAAGGAATTGTTAGTCTCAATTTTTGACAAAACTAGTTTTAACTATTTTGCAAATATAAGGCTTTAAATTTGATCAAGTCCCTTAAAAAGGTCTTAAAAAGTCTTAAACTTGACTTCCTTACAGCTGCAGGTACCTTGTATTTTGTTTCCACATAAAGTCATATTTTAATTTGTTTTTTCCCCTTTTCTCCGAAAAACTTGTCATAGGGGCCACACAGATTAGACTTTTTCCTCACAATGGTTACATTTATTTCCACAGCTCTTCCAAGTTTGCGCTCGGATTCACTTGCCTTCAAGGGGCTTCTGGGTATTGTAGTGAGGGGGTCTCTTATCAGCACAGAGCAGACTCACCTGGATGTCAGGGTGTTTGTGCCCGGGGGAGGAGGGTGGGGGTCAGACGTCAAGGATGATGAAAAAAAGAATGATCAAAGGGGGTCAGAGGAGGACCACAAACATGCAAACATGGTTTCACTCCACAGATTGAGCTACACCACATTTAAAAACAGAGTTAGACAGTGTGTGTGTGTGTGTGTGTGTGTGTGTGTGTGTGTGTGTGTGTGTGCGTGCGCAGCCCTCAGTGCAGCGCTCTGATATGATCAGTCTGAAGTCTCGGATGCCCAACTACGGCCTGCAGCGTTACCAGTGGCTCACACACACCTGGAACAGCTTCCAGACCGAGGTAACACACACACACAGGCAAACACAGACACAGATGGTTGTGTGGTCATATGACCTCCATGCTGACAGTTGTGTGTGCTCACCTGCCCACAGTTTAAATGCTGTGGAGTGATCTACTTCACCGACTGGCTGGAGATGACAGAGATGGAGTGGCCGCCCGACTCCTGCTGCTCCGTTCAGTATCCAGGCTGCGCCCGGCATGCCCATTACCACGACCTCAGTGACCTCCATCAAGAGGTGAGACAACGCCTCAATTGGACATGGAGCAGTAGAGTGTTTATGCTCAGAAAAACCACAAGAAAACCCAACATTTTTATTTCACTGAGAAACAGTGGGTACTGACATCACAAGAAGTGATTTCTTTTATGATTAAAGTTGTCTGTGCTTCTGTGAAAAAGAGAAAAGGTAGAAGGGATGAGCGTAAAGGAGTCTAATATTTCTTGCATATACAATATCTTAAATTAACTACACGTACCCCTATACAGTGGATATAAAAAGTGTTTACACCTCTGTTAAAATACCAGGTTTTGTGATGTAAAAAAGACGAGGCCAAAATAAATAATTTGATAATGTTTCTAATTTTTATTTTCACTTATGGGCAACTCATTTGAAAAAAAAAAACATAGAAAAAAATACAATAAATGGATTACATAAGTGTGCATGTCCTTCAACTAATAATTATATGAAGCACATTATGATTTGATTAAAGCATGTAGTCTTTTTGGGTACAGACATGCTATTGATTAAAGTGACTGATTAACTCCAAATAAAGTTCAGATATCCTCGTGGGATTTTTCAACATTTACTAAATTGCATCATACAGCAAAAGCCATGGTTCACAAAGAGCTTGCGAAGTATCTAAGAATTCTCAGTGTTGAAAGAAATTAGGGGAAAGGTTAAAAAAAAAATGGCGCATTACAGATACCACGGAACACAGTGAAGTCTGTCACAAAGAAGGGCAGAAAATATGGGACAGAAGTGATGCTACTAAGAACTGGACAGACCTCCAAAATTGATGAAAAGATGAGATGAAAACTGATCATGGAGGCTGCCCTACAGCAAGGACCTGCATGAATTGCTTTCAGTTACTGGTTGTATATATGTGTATACTACATGTGAAAACAATCTCCCATATTGTCCATATGTCTGGACTACGGGGCACGGTTTCATTACACAAGCCTTTTCTAAGAAAGAAAAAAAAAACTAAGTCTCCCAGAAGCATGTTGAAAAATGTGTTATTGTCTGATATAGTGGGGTAGCTCAGGAAGTAGAGCAGGTTGTCCCATAACCAGAGGGTTGGCAGTTCGAATCCTGCTCTCTCCTGTCATCGTGTCCCTGGGCAAGACACTTTACCTACCTTGCCTCCAGTGTCCATGACACTGGAGAATAAGTGGTTGAAGGGGCCATTGGTGTGGATTGGCAGCCATGTTCCTGTCAGTCTGCCCCAGGGCAGCTGTGGCTACAGCTTACCATTGTTTGTGAATTAATAATGGACTCACTGTAAAGTATCTTTGGGTGTCATGAAAAGTGTTATATACTGTAAATACAATCCATTATTATGTAATCAAGTTTGAACTTTTTAAACCATGATTCCAAAGGGTACTTCTGGCATGGAAACAACATTGCACACCACCAAAACAACACCATACTCACAGTGAAACATGGTAGAGGCTGTATCATGCTTTGGGGTTTTGCTTTTCTTTAGGCTTTAGTCAAGATGGAGTGAATTATGAACAGTTTTGGCCCAAAAATGTTCACGTGTCTGCTAGAAAGCTGAAGAGGAGGAGGAATTTCCATTTTCAGCAAGACAATCAAGTATCTGTACAAATCAACAAAAGGCGTTTTGGAATTAACAAGCTGGAGCCCAGACCTAATTTGAAAATCTGTGGGGTAATCTAAAGAGGGCTGCTGAGAAGAGATGCCCTCTGACATATTTGGAGCACTTTTGCAAGGAGTGGACAGAAATTGCCAAGCCAAAATGTGGCAAGCTGATAGATTCCTACACAAGAAGACTGATTTCTGTATCAGGGGTTGACATAACGCACGGCTCAGGAGACACACACGCAGGCTCAGGGTAGATTTAATAGCTTTATTGAACAACAAGAGTGTGTGGCTGCGTGTCTGTGGGATAAGAATGTATTGGTGGTGGGCGTCTGCGTCAGGCACGGGGGCAGGAAGCCGTTCAGCCGGACAACCCTAAGGGAGGAAGCAGAGGGAGAAGGGTAACGGGCACAACACCAATACAGGAGACTAAGATAGTTTGCTGGCTTACTTGGTTTGGGCAGGTGGCTGGCGTTAACAAGGGCGTAGCCCGGGAGACAGCAACCTGGAGCACCTGTAGCAGCAGCGAGGAGGCAGCGGCGAGGAGACGAGGTCCGCCGCCGGGGAATCCACCTGTGCACAGGGGAGAAGACTGGGAGAAAAGAGGTAAGGGATCCTTACCCAAATTTCCTTACTTGGTGAAGGGAGTTCCTTGTAGCAGGAGATGCCGATCAGAACAGATGGCTTCAGGCCGAAGCCCAGGGCAGAGTGAGTTAAATACCTCGCCGCTGACGAGGTGCAGGTGTGCGCGCAGCTGGCGCCACTGATGAGCGGCGAGTCGTGACAGTACTCCCCCCTCTAGCAGCGCCTCCTGGCGATGGTTTCTCCGGGTGCGCTCGGTGGAACTCAGCGATGAGGGACGGGTCCAACACAAAAGAGGAGCACACCCATTGTCTCCATTCAGGTCCATAGCCCTCCCAGTCCAGCAAATACTGCAACCCGCGACCCCAGCGCCGGGAGTCCAGGATGGCGGAGACTGTCCAGGCCGGATGGCCACCTATCATCCGGGGCGCGGGCTGCGCCGCAGGTGGAGGGCAGAGGGGGTCAGAGACCACCGGTTTAACCTTGGAGACGTGGAAGGTGGGATGGATGCGGAGGGAGGGGGGAATAGCCACACGCACAGCCACCGGGTTGATAATCCGGGTAATGGGAAATGGGCTGATGAATCGTTGTGCCAGCTTTCTCCTCTCACCCTTTAAATTCACGTCCTGTGTGGACACCCAGACTTGTTGGCCCACCTGGTAGGCAGGTCTCCTGTGCCGGTCCGCCGTGGATTTGTTGCGCTCCGCTGTGCGTAAAAGCGCATTGCGCGCCGTGGACCAAAGGGAGCAGCACCGCCTGAGGTGCGCCTGGACTGAGGGGACAGCCAACTCGCCCTCCTGCGCGGGGAAGAGAGGTGGATCATAGCCCAGGGATGCCTTGAAGGGGGACATCCCGGTGGCAGAAGAGCAGGAGGTGTTGTGGACGTACTCCACCCAGGCGAGATGTGTGCTCCAGGACGCGGGCTTAGATGCAGTGATGCAGCGGAGCGCAGCCTCCAGCTCCTGATTGGTCCGCTCACACTGCCCGTTGGATTGGGGGTGATGGCCGGAGGAGAGGCTTACTTTGGCTCCCAGGGCGTTGCAGAAAGACCTCCAGACGTCCGAAGCGAACTGGGGACCCCGTTCGGAGACCACGTCAACTGGTATCTCGTGCAGTCTGACCACGTGCTGGATGAGGAGGTCCGCCGTCTCCAAGGCAGAGGGGAGCCCCCGTAGAGGCACAAAGTGGGCGGCCTTGGAGAAACGGTCAACGATGGTCAGGACAGTGTCGAAGTTGTTGGAGACAGGGAGACCGGTGACGATGTCTAGGGCGATGTGCGACCAGGGCCTACCAGGGACGGGCAGGGGCTGGAGCAGGCCCGCGGGGGGAGCGTTACCTGACTTGCTGGTGGCGCAGACGGGGCAGGCCCGGGCGGCGTCCTTCCGCAGTCCCGGCCACCAAAAGGACCGTTGGAGGAGGTCGATCATCCGGGAGGACCCAGGGTGGCAGGTGAGCTTCGAGGTATGGAGCCAATGGATAACCTCCCCCCGGACAGCAGATGGCACGAAGAGCCTCCCCTCCGGTCCGCCGCCAGGGTCCGGTTCTGACTCCTGTGCCCTCCGGATCTTGCTCTCAATGTCCCAGGAGACGGCCCCCACGACGCACGACCTGGGCAGGATGGTGTGGACCGCATCTTCTGACGCCTCAGGGGCGAATTGCCTGGAGAGGGTGTCGGGCAGGCTGTTCTTGGAGCCGGGCCTGTAGGTGATGTTAAACCTAAACCTTGCGAAGAACAGGGACCAACGCGCCTGGCAGGCATTCAGACGCTTGGCAGTTCTCAAATACTCCAAGTTCTTATGGTCGGTGAGTACCACGAAAGGCAAGGCGGCCCCCTCCAGCCAGTGGCGCCACTCCTGAAGCGCAAATTTGATGGCCAATAGTTCTCTGTCCCCCACGTCGTAATTATGTTCCGCCGGGGACAAGTGCCGAGAGAAGAAGGCGCAGGGCCGCTTGGCTCCGTTGGCGGGTGACCGATGGGACAGCACCGCCCCCACCCCCGTATCCGAAGCATCCACCTCCACGATGCACTGCAGCGCGGGATCGACCTGGCTGAGGACCCGGGAGGAGGAAAACTCCGTCTTCAGCACCTGGAAGGCCGCTGCGGCCTCTTCAGTCCACCGGAACGGGACCTTAGGGGAGGTGAGGCGGGTCAGAGGGCCGACGATGGCTCCGAAATTAGGGACGAAGCGGCGGTAGAAATTGGCAAACCCGATGAACTGTTGCACCTGTTTCCTTGAGGTTGGCGTGGGCCAATCTACCACCGCTTTAACCTTCGCTGGGTCCGGGAGCACCTGGTCATGGGAGATGACGAACCCCAGGAAGGAAGTTGTCTTGGCGTAGAACTCACACTTCTCCGCTTTCACATATAGTTGGTTCTCCAGTAGCCTCTGAAGAACCCGCCTCACGTGGATCCGGTGCTCGTCCCTGGATCTGGAGAAGATGAGAATATCGTCCAGGTAGACGAACACGAATAGGCCGATGAAATCCCGGAGGACGTCATTTATGAGACGCTGAAAGACGGCAGGAGCGTTGGTCAGCCTGAATGGCATGACTAGATATTCAAAGTGGCCGTTAGGGGTACGGAAGGCAGTCTTCCATTCATCTCCCTCCCGGATCCGGACGAGGTGGTACGCGCTGCGGAGATCCAGCTTGGTAAACCAGGTCGCCCCCTGGAGGGAGTGGAAGGCGGTGTCCATCAGGGGCAGGGTGTAGCGGTCCTTCTCCGTGATGTCGTTGAGGGCACGGTAGTCAATACAAGGACGAAGGGAGCCATCCTTTTTGCCCACGAAGAAGAACCCTGCGCCTAATGGTGATGATGATGGGTGGATAATCCCAGCACTGAGCGACTCCTTCAAATACGTGTTCATCGCCTCCTTCTCTGGCGCTGACAGACTGTAGAAGCGTCCCGAGGGTAGAGGTGCCCCCCAGCAGATGTTAATGGCACAGTCATAGGGCCAGTGTGGAGGGAGAGACATCACCTTGGACTTGCTGAAGACCGCGCTCAGGTTGTGGAACTCCGAGGGCACCAGGGTGAGATCTGGAGGCGCGGCGTCCTTGGCTGTGGGAGGAGAGGATGGGGTGCAGGCAGCGGATTGGAGACAGGTGCCAATGCAAAAGGAGCTCCAGGCCGACACCCTACCGGTCTTCCAGTCCAGGACGGGGTTGTGGAGGCGGAGCCATGGGTATCCAAGGATGACAGGAGTAGTAGAGGAAGGCAGGACGTAGAAGGTGATGTCCTCCCGGTGGTTCCCCGAGATGATAACCGGGACGGGGGACGTCCGGTGAGTCACTTCCCCCAGGGAGACACGGGAGAGATTGACTAGGGCGAGAGGAGAATCGAGCGGGTGGCAACGGATGCCCCATCGGGTTGCCAGGCTTTGTGATATGAAGCTACCCTCCGCGCCTGAATCCACCAGTGCGTGAGTGAGGTGCCCTGTGGGGTTGTGGCAGAAGCGGATGGGCAGCGTCAAATGTGTGAGGGGAGTTAACCGATTAGCGTCCGCGAGGCCCCCTACAGTTACTCGCGGACCTCCTCGTTTGGTTTCTCCGGACAATGCTCCACTGTGTGCTGGCTGCCCCCGCAATACATGCAGAGGCCCAACTCACGGCGACGTTGTTTCTCCGCTAGGGGGAGCTTTGTCCGGCCCGTCACCATCGGCTCCGACTCCTCGGAGGACTCCGGCGGCAGTAACGCCAGGGGGCGAGCTTGGGGCAGGCGCGCCGAGGCACCCCACGAGCGAGAAGTGGACTTCCGCTCCGAGGCGCGCTCGCGGAGCCTGTTGTCCAAGCTAATAGCTAGGGAAGTCAGCTCCGCTAGCGTCTCCGGGATATCCCGGCCGGCCAGCTCATCCCTCAGACCAGAGTTAAGACTGCGAAGGAAGATGCCGCAGAGCGAACGCTCTTCCCAGCCGACTTCCTCCGCGGTAACCCGGAAGTCAATCGCGTAATCGGCCGCCGATCGGCTCCCCTGCTGGAGGCTGAGAAGGCGATCGGTCTGGACACTCTCCATACACGAGTGATCGAACACTTCCAGGAATTGTCACACGAACTGGCCATAGGTGAGGGTAGCGTAGCTGGGCTTCGCCATTACGGAGTAAGCCCAGGTAAGTGCTCGACCCTCCAAGAGGTTACCTATATAGCCAATCCGGCTGTGGTCTGAGGGGAAGTCTCCGGAAACGCGGTGGAACACAGACTCACATTGCATAATAAACCCCCGCACTCCACCGAGCTTGCCGCTAAAGCGGGCGGGGGTAGGAATGGGTGTGAGTCGTGCCGGCGCACCCGGAGCAGGCTGGATGGCCGCCGGAGCAGCGGAAGCTGCGCCACCCAGACGAACCGGGGGGAACGGTTGTTGGGGGTCCAGGCGGTCTAATCGGTTAGTAATTGTCGTTAATTGGTTAAGGATCACTTATTGTTGGTGGGTTATTAGATCCACCCGAGCCTCGAGGGTGGAAAGACGGCGTGCGAGCCCGCTGTCCGCCGAGCCGCTCTGCTGAAGCCGTACTGACATAACGCACGGCTCAGGAGACACACACGCAGGCTCAGGGTAGATTGAATAGCTTTATTGAACAACAAGAGTGTGTGGCTGCGTGTCTGTGGGATAAGAATGTATTGGTGGTGGGCGTCTGCGTCAGGCACGGGGGCAGGAAGCCGTTCAGCCGGACAACCCTAAGGGAGGAAGCAGAGGGAGAAGGGTAACGGGCACAACACCAATACAGGAGACTAAGATAGTTTGCTGGCTTACTTGGTTTGGGCAGGTGGCTGGCGTTAGCAAGGGCGTAGCCCGGGAGACAGCAACCTGGAGCGCCTGTAGCAGCAGCGAGGAGGCAGCGGTGAGGAGACGAGGTCCGCCGCCGGGGAATCCACCTGTGTACAGGGGAGAAGACTGGGAGAAAAGAGGTAAGGGATCCTTACCCAGATTTCCTTACTTGGTGAAGGGGGTTCCTTGCAGCAGGAGATGCCGATCAGAACAGACGGCTTCAGGCCGAAGCCCAGGGCAGAGTGAGTTAAATACCTCACCGCTGACGAGGCGCAGGTGTGTGCGCAGCTGGAGCCGCTGATGAGCGTCGAGTCGTGACAGGCGTCTTCAACCTGGGGCTCCTGGAACGTTCAAGTTTCTGTGGGAAATTTTCTAATTTCACTTCTTAATTGGTCCAAAGATTTACAAATAATTTGTCATTGTTGTGCATGTGTTCTATAGGCACCCTTGCACCCATGCACAACAACAACAAATTATTTGCAAATCTTTGGACCAATAAGAAGTGAAATTAGAAAATTTCCCACAGAAACCTGAACATTCCAGGAGCCCCAGGTTGGAGACCCCTGCTGTAAATAAATTAAAAGATGCTGAATGTTTAAGGGTGTGAAGACTTATGCAAGTAGCTTATTGTGCATTTTATTTTTCATATTTTTTCTCCAACAGAGTTGTTTGTTTTTCAATTAAGTTGTACAGGTTATAGGTCACATTAAAAGTGGGAAAAGTCTGAAAATGACTTATAATGGTTTTATTTTTTTGCATCACAAAACCCAGCATTTTAACAGAAGTGCATACACATTTTATAGCCACTGTAAACTGTACAGTACATTATGAAAGAAGGAATATGTTGAAATATTGCAACGCTATGTATGTGTTTATGTGCTAGAGTTTTGAATATCACCTGGTCGAAGGTATCCAAGCCTGCTGGCTCTGGGGATTTTGTACTATTTGACAGGCAGTAAGAGAAAGTGGAATTTGTTGCTGGGGTAGGTGGGCTCCTGCTTTGCTTCCTCTGTGTGGAAAAGTCCTGTGTACACGGTGGCGCTGACTTTCTGAGTGGATTTGATGAGTCTTTGCCGTGACTTGCTATGCAACCACTCAGGACTCTGTCTTTAATACTTTCAAAAGCTGCTTTGTCTACTTGTGAATAATACGCTCATCAGTCTCTGAAGTAAGAAGAATTGCTAGTCGGCACTCTAGATGTCAGAGGATGAGATGTGGAGTCCATGGATCCTGGATCCCAGAAGCTTCACCCCCATCAACTGGTCTTCTTGATGTTGTCCTGACACCATATTGTCAGGGTTGTCATCTCCTCACCATATGCCCTCTCATTATTTTTTTCTGATCAACCCAGTGACGATGGTATTGTTAGCAAGCTTGAAAATGGTGTTGGTGCTGAGTGAGGGCCCTTTTACACAGCACAGAGATCGCTGAGAGATTAGGCCTATTTCTGATCTTTGGGATCGTTTGGGAGATCCTAGTGGATTTTGGACTGAGTCAAAACTTTGAGGAGACCATGGAAACTGTGGAGATCACTGAAGATCATTGATAGATCAAAAATTGGTCAGATCTCTCAATGATCTCCACCCCCTGTGTGTTAGTTACACAGTCACCGGTTTACAAAGCCCCACCACTTATCATACAAGAAAAAATAAATGCAAGGAACATTTCAGACAAAAAGTTAAACATGATCACAATTTTGGTTTAAACAAAATGGTTAGGGCCCAGGTGCACACAGAGCTACTAGGCAGATCCTGTAATATAGTCAGGGGCATCAAAGTAGGGGCTGTGATGAAACCAACACTCAGAGCTTATTGAATCAAATTTGTAGAATTCAAATATATCTGTTAAATTTTTATCCTACATCATTATACACCTTTTACTCTAATCTGTGTTTTCAGCTACTGAAAATACAAATTTCTAAAGATAACCCTGCAGTCTGATGATTTCTGGGTGTCTCTGGTTAACAATTTCCCTCCTTTATACACAAGTGTTTCTGTGTTTCAGGGCTGTGGACCAAAGATCTACAGTTTCATTCGCGGGACGAAGCAGCTGCAGGTGTTGCGTTTCCTTGGCGTATCCATTGGCGTGGCTCAGATCCTGGCTATGGCGCTCACGCTCACTCTGCTGTGGGCACTGTATTATGGAAAAAAGTCTCCAGAGCCAGACTTGACAACAATCCAGATGGCGCAGGAGGACTCAGCCTTGGCTGCAGTGGATCAGGGAGCCTCAGCTGAGGCTTTAAACTTTGTCTCTGGTCGGATGAATAAATTAACTACCAATACGCCTTCTGCTACTGCTTCCAAGCAAAAGGAACAAAAGTTTGAGATGGACCGACTTCACGCAGCAGCATAAAGATTGCTGAGGGAAACAGAGACTAAAAACTCATGCTTTGTCCAGTCTCAGTATGAGCAACATGTTAATATACAGACTAGGGCAAATTGACTTATGTTTTAACAGATATAGAGTTTGATTAGAGTATTTAATCTTTGATCCAAATTGAAATACTGCAAGTTAAGCCCAGTGGTCTGAAACAACAGTCTAAAGAATCAAATTATCTTTTGAGATTAATATTATAATCTACACAAAGGATGATTTATTAAAGAACTGCTTGAATAAGAGACAATTAGATTAAGTTGAAAACATGCCAGAAAGCAGAAAACGTCAGAAGCCCAAGGGCAAAGCCTTGGGGAATCCCCATAGACTGTATATAAGTGATGGACACATCTTCCTGATCTGAAACGTGATGTCAGTGTTGCAGCACCTTAAAAGCGTATTCTGTTTTAAGGACCAGCAGGGCCCCGTGGCTGTAAAGTAACTCCAGGTCCATAGGAGTGTACAGTACGAAAGAACAACACGTAAGCACAGGACACTTTCTCAATGAGGTTTGTTTTTTTTTGTGTTTTTTTTTATCAACATTGTACATACTGAGTAAAACTGATAATTTTCTTCATTCTGGTCACTGTTAGGACAATTGAATTAAAATCCACTCATATTCAAAGCCCTCCAAATATTTGCTCACACCTACCTCTCTAAATTTCTTCCGTTTTCCACTCCATAGCTCTCCCTTTGATTCTTCATCTCCCTTTGCTCAGTTCTCTTCTTTTGCCCTTACCTGAAAGGATGCCATGATAGACTCTGAAACTTGCTCCCTCAGCACACTGGTTGAAACTGGCCCATTCACTGTGATTCCCACATTCTTGAAACATTGTTTTGTTTTAACTTGTATGGGTTTTTTTGTGATGCAAGTTGAAATTGATTGTCCTGAAAAGTGGTTATAAATTAAATGTTTATTATTATGAGAGAGTATCTTGTGATTGACAGGTCACAAGTATATTTCCCTTACTTTACTCTCCATCTGTCATCAAATCCATTTTCATAACAGCCAGACAGTAAGTAAGGTTGTGACAGAGGGAAAATTCTGGCTGAGGCTTCGTATCAGGATATTTTAAATCAATCAATGTAACTGTGTCCATCTTTATATACAGTTTTTGGGACACCACAGGTCTCTGTTCATTAGACTTAAATGTGGCACTGATGTTGCTTACACAGCTTACAGCTTAATGCAATAAAAATTCACCAGAGTTGGATTGTCTCAATCGTGTTGATCTACCTTCATTTCAGTCACCGTCTTCCCACTGGTGTGTGGAGGATAAACTCTGAAAATAAGACGAGCTGGGACAAACATACATTAATGACTGCAAATGTTGAGGTACAAAGAGAAAATGTTAACGTCAAACATGCTGAACTCTAAATATGAACTGAAGCACCGATGGAAAGAACTACTGTTTGAAAAAAGACTTTTTTCTGTTGGGAGTTGCCACCACTACTGAGATGACATATCTCAATGTCAGCCATTGAAAAGGTTTTAGTACCAGACGGGACTGAAATGGATTGCTTCTGGAACATAAAATGAGTTTTTCTATACCTGAGGAGATGCTGAATGATAGGAGGACATTTTTTTTTTTTTTTTTTACAACCAATTTATTTATGGAGCTCATTTGAAGTTGTTGACCAAAGTTCTTCACAGAAGAAACCACAAGACTATTTGGAGATTAAGCTTTTATTCAGAGGCTTATGTGCATTATTGGTTTTCCTCTCAGCTTTTTCACATTCTGGAAATTATGTGTGCTTTCAACAACTACACTGTGTAAATTACAGGGCTCCCCTTTTTCTATGTTGTTGTTCTACGCAGTTAAATGTAAGCACAGAATTTGAACTTACTGTGATTATCATGTGATTTCATTCAGACTTTATTTTGCATGTATTCATGCATTTGAAAGTACTCAAGAGCCTGTGCATGATGTTGGGTATTTCAGATTTAAACAGTAACTGGTCACTGGAATAAAAACTAAAAACCATTAAGATGAGACTTCTCCCGAGGAAATCTTTTGGTATCAACACAGTCATTCTTTGGTCATTTGTTAGTGTTTTTATCCAGGGTTCCATGGGAAATTGTCTAATTTCACATCTTAAGTGGTCCAAAAATATTACTAAAGAATTTTGGGCAAAACAACGGCAAATTATTTGCAATTTTTGGCCCAAATAAGAAGTGAAATTAGACAATGAGCCACAGAACCCTAAATGTTCTGGAAACCCTGGTGGAAAAACACACTGTATCCCATAATTATGTAATTTTCACGAGTGCCATTTGATTTCAATGTTCTTTTAAAAGGTTTTGTAATTTTGCTTTAGAATTTCTGCTGTATTTGAATGCAAATCTCTGCTGTCTGTCACAAGGCTGTCTGATTTGGAGCTAATGGATCAAGATTGGCTCTACCTCCTCAATTTCACAGTAATGTACAACTCTGCCTTGTCTGCTCCTGCTTTCTCTTCAGTTTTTCTATTTTTTTCTAATTCATAAAAAAAATCCATAAAACAACTATTTTTGTCCCTCCATGGCAAAGAATGTGGGCTCTTCTGAATTAGATTGTTAGTTTCCAGTTTAGGGTAAGCTGAGAGGGGTAATACTGATTTTCTTTTACTCTGGAAGAATTATACACAATTATTCTATTTTTTGTAGGACTTTTGAAACTTACTTCAGTTCTTACTGGCCTACATTCATGAAGAAAAAAATACTTATGCTCAACTAAACATGGGCATAACTTACTCTTTATTTTTGATTTCACCAATTTGAAAACTTAACCTCCTTTTACACAGGGGTGGAGCTCCTTGACAGATGAAAAAAATGGCCAGATCTGTCAATAATCTTTCAATGAGCACCCAACAATCACCAAGATCTCTCAGTAATCCCTCTGCAACCTTTGAATGAACTCTATTAGTCTTTCACCAAACACTCAGTGATCCCTCACTGATTTCTCAGCAATCTTTCAATGATCTCTCAGTGATCTTTCAATGATTTCTCAGAGATCTTTCAAGAAACACCAATTTTTTTCCACCCAAAGGTAGAGATCGTTGATTGATCAGTGAGGGATCACTGATCATTAAGTGAGAGACCAATAGAGTTCATTGAAAGATCGCTGAAAGATCACTGGAATATCAATGAGCTCACTGAGAGCACCTTGAGAGATCGCTTCCCTTTGGAGATCATTGAGAGACTGTTTTGGACTGAGTCAAAACTTTGAGGAGACTGTGGCAACCATGGAAATCACTAGAAGATCAATGAGAGATTTTTGAGAGATTGAGAGATCTGGCCATTTTTTCATCTTTCAATAATCTCTCAACAATCTCCACCCCTGTGTAAAGGGGTTAAAACAGCATTAGAAACCTCTCAAATATATATATATATATATATATATATATATACTGTATATATATACAGTATATATATATAAAGGTGCATATCAATAAATTACAATGTCAGCAAAAAGTTAATTTATTTCAGTAACTGAATTACAAAAATGAAACACATATATGAGGGGTGGCTGAAAAGTTCATAAGCTGACCATGATGCAGTGGTCAAATTCGACCAAATGTGGTTTATTTTTGAACATAGTCTCCAATGTCAATGTATTTGAAAAGAAACAATGCAGTTAGTATCAGAAAATGTTGACTTTAATGCATAACTCCTTAGTCAGCCTATGAACTTTTCAGCCCCCCCTCGTATTATATAGATGAGCAGCAATACCTGGTAAATAAGACATGCTGTCTTTTGTCCTGATGATACCACAACAGTGATATCAAGGACTTGCTGACCAACCTCTGCTCCTACCAGAGTTCAGCTGGGCTGCAATGAATATACAGTGGTGTGAAAAAATGTTTGCCCCCTTCCTGATTTCTCTTTTTTTATTTTTTGTATTTTTGTCACTCTTAAATGTTTCAATTCCATTCAATTCAATTCAATTCAACTTTATTTATATAGCGCCATTTCACAACAACAGTCATCTCATAGCACTATCAACTGTAGGGGGAACCCCCACAGTTGCAGAAAGACCCCAGCAATCAGGCAATCCCCTGTGAGCAAGCACTTGGCGACGGTGGAGAGGAAAAACTCCCTTTTAACAGGAAGAAACCTCCAGCAGAACCAGGCTCAGGGAGGGGCAGTCATCTGCTGCGACTGGCTGGGGGGTGAGGGGATAGAGAAAATGAAAAGAACAGACATGTAGAGAGCAAACAGCACGATGGGGACTCAATCTATGGGAGAGAACAAACAAATGTTAATGACCAGCAAAAAAAATTATTTCATTGAGAGTGAGGAAAGGAGTGAGGCCCAGTGCATTACTGGAGGTCCCCAGGCTGACTAAACCTATTAGCAGCATAACTAAGGGAGGGTTCAGAAACACATGATCCCTCCCTAATTGTAGGCTATATCAAAAAGGTAGGTTTTAGCCCAGGGGTGGGCAATCATGTGCCATGGAGGGCCATTCCACTGCAGGTTTTCTGTTCTGCCCAGTCTCTTCAGCAGGTGTTTTCACTGATGAACAATCCTTGAAGCTGATCAGAGCATACACCTGCTGAAGAGACTGGGTGGAGCAGAAAACCTGCAGTGGAATGGCCCTCGCTGCCCACCCCTGTTTTAGCCCTATTCTTAAAAACAGAGATCGAGTCTGACTCCCGAATCCAGATTGGCAGCTGGTTCCACAGGAGAGGAGCTTGATAACTGAAGGCTCTGCCTCCCATTGTACTTTTGGAGATTCTAGGTATTACAAGTAATCCTGCATTTTGGGAGCGTTGTGCTCTGTTAGGATAATACGGTAGTATCAGATCTTTTAAATAAAAAGGAGCCTGATTGTTTAGAGCTTTGTAAGTAAGAAGAAGGATTTTAAACTTAATTCTAAACTCTATGGGAAGCCAATGAAGGTAGGCCAGAACCGGAGAGATATGATTTCTCTTTCTAGTACCTGTTAAAACTCTTGCTGCAGCATTTTGGATCAGCTGAAGACTTTTTAAAGATGTTTTAGGACAGCCTGATAATAAAGAATTACAATAATCTAATCTCGAGCTAACAAAAGCGTGGATCAGTTTCTCAGCATCACTCTGAGACAAAATGCTCCTAATCTTGGCAATATTACGCAAATGATAGAAGGCAGTCTTAGAAACAAATTTAATATGTGAATTGAAGGACAGATCTTGATCAAAAATAATTCCAAGGTTCCTCACAGAGCTATTAAGAAAAAGAGTAACCACATCCAAACTGAAAGTTGTCACGCCGCGCCATTCATCAGCGGCGCCACCTGCTCACGCACCTGCTACTCGTCAGCGGCGAAGGATAAAAGCCGCCTCGCCCTGAGCGTCGGCCTGAAGCCGTAGACTTCATTTCCTTTGTATGGACTTCTACCACATTCTCTTCAGCATCCTCATCTCCGGTAAGAAGTTCACTTACCTCATCTCTCCAGTCTGCTCCCCTGTGCACAGGTGGATTCCTCGGCGGCGGACAATCCCGTCCCTCGTCTCTCCTCGCTGCTGCACCGAGCCCTGCAGGTGGCTGTCTCCCGGGCTTCCATCCTTGAAGCGCCAGTCATCTGCCCAAACAAGTAAGCTTCTCTCCCTCGCCTATTCTCCTCCCGTGTTGGTGTGTGCTCATCACCCTGTGTCTGTTTTCTCCCATAGGGTTGCCGGCTGAACGGTCTCCTGCCTCTGGGTCCGAAGCAGACGCCACCACCAACACATTAACATTCCGCAGACACGCACCCAAACATCCCTGTTGTTAATAAACAGTTTGAACTACTCTGAGCCTGTGTGTGTGCGTCTCCTGAGCCGAACGTTATGTCAGTACGGCTTCAGCAGAGCGGCTCGGCGGACGGCGGGCTCGCACACCGGTTTACCATCCTCGAGGCTCGGGTGGATCAGATTGTTTATCAGCAACAGGTGGTTCTTCATCAATTATTAGAACTGACTAACCGATTGAACCGCTTGGACCCCCAACAGCCGTTCCTCCCGACTCACCAGGGTGGCGCGGCTCCTGCTGTTCCAGCGGCCGTCCAGCCGGCTCCAGTGGCACCGGTTCGGCTCACGCCGATTCCGACCCCCGCCCGCTTTAGCGGTAAGCTCGGCGGAGCGCGAGGGTTTATTATGCAGTGTGAGTCCGTGTTCCACCGTGTGCCCGGAGATTTTCCCTCGGATCACAGCCGAATTGGTTACATAGGGAATCTTCTGGAGGGGCGTGCGTTAACCTGGACCTACGCCGTAATGGCGAGGCCCAGTTATGCCACCCTCACCTATGACCAATTCGTGAGGCGCTTTCTGGAGGTCTTTGACCACTCACAAACCGAAACGGTCCAGGTCGATCGGCTTCTCGCTCTCCAGCAGGGAAGCCGGTCGGCAGCGGACCACTCGGTCGACTTCCGGGTAGCGGCGGAGGAATTGGGCTGGGAGGAACGCTCCCTCTGTGGCCTGTTCCTCCGCAGCCTCAATAGTGATCTGAGGGATGAACTGGCTGGTCGGGATATCCCTGGGACGCTAGCGGAGCTGACATCCTTAGCGATAAGTTTGGATAACAGGCTGCGCGAGCGCTCCTCGGGGCGGAGGTCTTCTTCTTCTCGCCCTCGTGGAGCCTCGCCGCACCTGTTCCAAGCTCGCCCCCTGGCGGCGCCGCCAGCATCGCGCCCCGAGGAGTCGGAGCCGATGGTGACGGGCTGGACTAAACTTTCCCCTGTGGAGAAACAACGCCGCCGTGAGTTGGGCCTCTGCATGTATTGCGGAGGCGACCAACACACCGTGGAGCGTTGTCCACGGAAAGCCAGTCGGTGGGGTCCGCGAGTCACTGTTGGAAGCCTCGCGGATGTCAATCGGTTAGGATCACCTTCTCAATTGAAGCTGCCCATCCGTTTCTGCCATAACCCTACTGGGCACCTCACCCACGCACTGGTGGATTCGGGCGCAGAAGGCAGCTTCATTTCACAAAGCCTGGCAACCCGATTGGGCATCCGCTGCCAGGCACTCAACACTCCCATCTCCCTAATCCACCTCTCCCGTGCCACCCTCGGGAGAGTGACACATCAAACTGTTCCCCTACCGGTCATCATCTCGGGAAACCACCGGGAGGAAATGACCTTTTACGTCCTTCCCAACTCTGTGTCGCCCGTCATCCTGGGGTATCCCTGGCTCCGCCTTCACAATCCGGTCCTGGATTGGAAATCAGCTGGGATCTCGGCATGGAGTACGTTCTGTATGGGCACCTGCCTTCAGTCCGCTGCCTGCTCTCCGTCCGCTCCTCCCCCTGCTACGGACGCTGCACCCCCGGACCTGTCTCTGGTGCCCCCAGAATTTCACGACCTGGGTATAGTGTTCAGCAAAGCGAAAGCTATGTCTCTTCCCCCTCATCGGCCCTATGACTGCGCCATCAACCTCCGCCAGGGGGCTCCCTTACCCTCTGGTCGCCTTTACAGCCTGTCTGCGCCGGAGAAGGAGACGATGAACGCCTACCTGAAGGAATCATTGAGTGCTGGGATTATCCGCCCATCATCGTCACCCGTGGGGGCAGGGTTCTTCTTCGTGGGGAAAAAGGATGGGTCCCTCCGCCCTTGTATCGACTACCGGGCCCTCAACAATATCACGGAGAGGGACCGTTACACCCTGCCTCTCATGGACACTGCCTTCCACTCCCTCCAGGGGGCGACCTGGTTCACCAAGCTGGACCTACGCAGCGCTTACCACCTCGTCCGGATCCGGGAGGGAGATGAGTGGAAAACGGCCTTCCGTACCCCGAACGGCCACTTTGAATATCTGGTGATGCCGTTCGGGTTGACCAACGCTCCTGCAGTCTTCCAGCGCCTCATTAATGACGTCCTCCGGGACTTCATTGGCCTTTTCGTGTTCGTCTACCTGGACGATATTCTCATCTTCTCCAAGTCCAGGGATGAGCACCAGGTCCACGTGAGGCGGGTCCTCCAAAGGCTGCTGGAGAATCGTCTATACGTTAAGGCGGAAAAGTGTGAATTTTACGCCAGGAGTACATCCTTCCTGGGGTTCATCATCGCCCACGATAAGGTGCTCCCCGACCCAGAGAAGGTAAAGGCGGTGGTGGAATGGCCCACACCTGCATCTCGGAAACAGGTGCAGCAATTTGTTGGCTTCGCCAATTTCTACCGCCGCTTTGTCCCCAACTTCAGTGCCATCGTGGGACCGCTGACCCGCCTCACGTCCCCGAAGGTCCCGTTCCGGTGGACCGAAGAGGTCGCTGCCGCCTTTGAGGCGCTGAAGGCGGAATTCTCCTCCTCCCGGGTCCTTCGCCAGGTCGACCCCGCGCTGCAGTGCATTGTAGAGGTAGACGCCTCGGACACGGGAGTGGGAGCAGTGCTGTCCCAGCGGTCACCGGACGATGGCGCCAAGCGACCGTGCGCCTTCTTCTCCCGGCGCTTGTCCCCGGCGGAGAGAAACTACGATGTGGGGGACAGAGAGCTCTTGGCCATCAAGCTCGCCCTGCAGGAGTGGCGCCACTGGTTGGAGGGGGCAAGCCTGCCGTTTGTGGTCCTCACGGACCACAAGAACCTGGAATACTTACGGTCTGCCAAGCGCCTGAACGCCCGCCAGGCGCGCTGGTCTCTGTTCTTCGCCAGGTTCCAATTTTCCATCACCTTCAGGCCTGGCTCTAAGAACGTCCTGCCTGACGCCCTCTCCAGGCAGTTCGCCCCCGTGGAGTCGGAGGAGGCGCCCCACTCCATCCTGCCCAGGTCGTGCGTCGTGGGAGCCATCTCGTGGGACATTGAGAGCAAGATCCGGAAGGCACAGGAGGTGGAACCTGACCCTGGCGGCGGACCGGAGGGGAGGCTGTTCGTGCCATCCGCGGTCCGAGGAGAGGTCATCCACTGGCTCCACACCTCCAAGCTCACCTGTCACCCTGGCACCTCCCGGATGATAGATCTCCTCCAACGGTCCTTTTGGTGGCCAGGCCTGCGGAGGGATGCAGCCCGCTACGCCCGGGCTTGCCCAATCTGTGCCACCTGCAAGTCGGGAAATGCCCCTCCAGCGGGTCTGCTCCAGCCCCTGCCCGTCCCTGGCAGGCCCTGGTCGCACATCGCTCTGGATTTCGTCACCGGACTCCCCATCTCCAACTCCTATGACACCATCCTGACCATCGTGGACCGCTTCTCCAAGGCCGTGCACTTCGTCCCCCTGCGAGGCCTCCCTACTGCCCTGGAGACGGCGGACCTCCTCGTCCAACACGTGGTCAGGCTGCATGGGATTCCGGTGGACGTGGTCTCGGACCGGGGCCCCCAGTTTTCATCTGAGGTTTGGAGGTCTTTCTGCAACGCCATCGGAGCCAAGGTGAGCCTCTCCTCCGGCCATCACCCCCAATCCAACGGGCAGTGTGAGAGGACCAACCAGGAGCTGGAGGCTGCGCTCCGCTGTGTGTCCAGATCCAAACCCGCGTCCTGGAGCAACCATCTTGCCTGGGTTGAATATGCCCACAACACCGCTCGCTCTTCTGCTACAGGGATGTCCCCCTTCAAAGCGTCCCTGGGTTACGACCCCCCGCTGTTTCCGGAGCAGGAGAGTGAGGTAACTGTCCCGTCAGTTAGGGCCCATCTCAGGCAGTTCCGCTCCACCTGGGCTGCCGCGCGCCATGCGCTATTGCGCACAGCGGAGCGCAACAGGACTGTGGCGGACCGGCGTAGGAGACCTGCCCCGGCGTACAGAGTTGGGCAGCTTGTTTACATTTCCACCCAGGACGTCACTCTAAAAGGCGAGAGGAGAAAGCTGGCACAGCGCTTCATGGGTCCCTACCCCATCACCCGGATCATCAACCCGGTGGCTGTGCGCGTGGCTATTCCCCCCTCCCTCCGCATTCATCCTACTTTCCACGTGTCGAAGGTGAAACTGGCGGTTACTGACCCCCTTTGCCCTCCTCCTGCAGCGCAACCCGCGCCCCGGATGATTGGTGGCCATCCGGCCTGGTCCGCCTCCTCCATCCTGGACTCCCGGCGCCGGGGTCGTGGGTTGCAATACTTGGTGGACTGGGAGGGCTATGGGCCCGAGCATCGACAGTGGGTGCCCCCGTCGTTTGTGTTGGACCCATCGCTCATCGCGGACTTCCACCGAGCGCACCCGGATAAGCCATCGCCAGGAGGCGCTGCTAGAGGGGGGAGTACTGTCACGCCGCGCCATTCATCAGCGGCGCCACCTGCTCACGCACCTGCTACTCGTCAGTGGCGAAGGATAAAAGCCGCCTCGCCCTGAGCGTCGGCCTGAAGCCGTAGACTTCATTTCCTTTGTATGGACTTCTACCACATTCTCTTCAGCATCCTCATCTCCGGTAAGAAGTTCACTTACCTCATCTCTCCAGTCTGCTCCCCTGTGCACAGGTGGATTCCTCGGCGGCGGACAATCCCGTCCCTCGTCTCTCCTCGCTGCTGCACCGAGCCCTGCAGGTGGCTGTCTCCCGGGCTTCCATCCTTGAAGCGCCAGTCATCTGCCCAAACAAGTAAGCTTCTCTCCCTCGCCTATTCTCCTCCCGTGTTGGTGTGTGCTCATCACCCTGTGTCTGTTTTCTCCCATAGGGTTGCCGGCTGAACGGTCTCCTGCCTCTGGGTCCGAAGCAGACGCCACCACCAACACATTAACATTCCGCAGACACGCACCCAAACATCCCTGTTGTTAATAAACAGTTTGAACTACTCTGAGCCTGTGTGTGTGCGTCTCCTGAGCCGAACGTTATGTCAAAAGTTTGATTTGGAAAGGAATTTCTAAGGTTTTTTGGACCAACAAGAATGACTTCAGTCTTATCTGAATTTAATAGCAGGAAATTACAAGTCATCCAAGCTTTGCTTTCCTTAAGACAGGCTTCTAAGTTGGCTAATTGATTACTATCATCTGGCTTCATTGACAGGTATAATTGTGTGTCATCTGCATAACAATGAAAATGTATACAGTGCTTTCTAATAATGTTGCCTAATGGAAGCATATATAAACTAAAAAGAGTAGGGCCTAGCACAGATCCCTGTGGAACTCCATGACTAAGCTTTGAGTTGAAAGAAAACTCATTATTTACATGAACAAACTGGAACCTATCAGATAAATAAGATCTAAACCACTGCAACGAAGTTCCATTAAGTCCAACATAGTGTTCTAATCTATCAAGTAGAATATTATGATCGATAGTATCAAAAGCTGCACTAAGGTCTAAAAGGACAAGTACAGAAACCAGTCCATTATCAGATGCTATGAGGAGGTTGCTAGTGACCTTTGCTAAGGCTGTTTCAGTACTATAATGGATTCTAAAGCCAGATTGAAACTCTTCAAGTAAACCATTTCCCTGCAGGTGGTCAAATAATTGCGTAGCAACAACTCTTTCTAAGATTTTTGAAATGAAAGGGAGATTAGAGATTGGTCTATAGTTAGCTAAAGCTCCTGGATCTAGCGTTGGCTTTTTGAGTAAGGGTTTAATTACAGCCGTTTTAAAAGCCTGCGGTACATGGCCTAAAGTTAATGAAGAATTGATTACATGAAGAATAAAGCTACCAATAAGTGGGAAGACTTCTTTAAATAACCTGGTATGAATAGGGTCTAAAAGACAAGTTGAAGGTTTGGATGAGGAAACTATTTTGTCTAACTCACAAAGGTCGATTGGAGTAAACTCATCAAGACAGACATCAATAGAAGGAGTTGTAGTAGTTACAGTATTTAAGTTTACTGGGGGAAGAATCTGATTGATTTTTATCTCTGATGGATGAAATTTTATTATTGAAAAAGTTCATAAAGTCCTGACTGGTAAGCTCTAAGGGAATGCTAGGATTGACAGAGTCCTGACTCTTTGTCAACCTGGCTACAGTGCTGAAAAGAAACCTGGGATTATTCTTGTTCTCTTCTATTAATGCAGAGTAATAACTCGTTCTAGCTCTTTCAGATCAAACAAATTTAAATATTACACAAAGATAACACAGGTAAACACAAAATGTGGTTTTAAAATGAAGGTGTTTATTATTAAGGGGGAAAAAAACCCTACTTGGCCCTGTGTGAAAAAGTGATTGCCCCTAAACCTAATAACTGGTTGGGCCACCCTTAACAGCAACAACTGCAATCAAGTATTTGCGATAACTGGCAATGAGTCTTTTACAGCACTGTGGAGGAATTTTAGCCCACTCATCTTTGCAGAATTGTTGTAATTCAGTCACACTGAAGGGATTTTGAGCATGAACCATCTTTTAAAGGTCATGCCACCGCATCTCAATCGGATTCAGGTCCGCACTTTGACTAGGCCATTTCAAAGTCTTCATTTTGTTTGTCTTAAGCCATTTAGAGGTGGACTTGCTGGTGTGTTTTGGATCAATGTCCTACTGCAGAGCCCAAGTGTGCTTCAGCTTGAGGTCACGAACAGATGGCTGGACATTCTCTTTCAGGATTTTTTGGTAGACAGAAGAATTCATGGTTCCATTTACACTACCGTTCAAAAGTTTGGGGTCACTTAGAAATTTCCTTATTTTTGAAAGAAAAGCACTGTTTTTTCAATGAAGATAACTTTAAACTGATCAGAAATACACTCTAATATCTAATATACATTGCTAATGTGGTAAATGACTATTCTAGGTGCAAAGTTTGGTTTTTGGTGCAATATCTACATAGGTGTATAGAGGCCCATTTCCAGCAACTACACTCCAGTGTTCTAATTGTACAATGTGTTAGCTCATTGCATCAGAAGGCTAATGGATGATTAGAAAACCCTTGTGCAATCATGTTAGCACAGCTGAAAACAGTTTAGCTGGTTAGAGAAGCTATAAAACTGACCTTCCTTTGAGCAGGTTGAGTATCTGGAAAAAATTATTATTTCAAATACAAATCATTATTTCTAACCTTGTCAGTGTCTTGACTATATTTTCTATTCATTTTACAACTCATGGTGGTAAATAAGTGTGACTTTTCATGGAAAACACAAAATAATTGTCTGGGTGACCCCAAACTTTTGAATGGTAGTGTACCACAGCAAGTCTTCCAGATCCTGAAACAGCAAAACAGCCCCAGACCATCACACTACCACCACCATATTTTACTGTTGGTATGATGTTCCTTTTCTGAAATGCTGTTACTTTTACGCCATTACGATGTAATGGGAAACACACCTTACAAAAAGTTCAACTTTTGTCTTGTCAGTCCACAAAGTATTTTTCCAAAAGTCTTGGGGATCATCAAGATGTTTTCTGGCAAAACTGAGAGGAGCCTTTATATTCTTTTTGCTCAGCAGTGGTTTTCGTCTTGGAACTCTGCCGTGCAGGCCATTTTTGCCTAGTTTCTTTCTTATGGTGGAGTCATGAACACTGACCTTAACTGAGGCATGTGAGGCCTGCAGTTCTTTGGATGTTGTTGTGGGGTCTTTTGTGACCTCTTGGATGAGTTGTTGCTGCGCTCTTGGGGTAATTTTGGTCGGCCGGCCACTCCTGGGAAGGGTCACCACTGTTCCATGTTTTCAACATTTGTGGATAATGGCTTTCACTGTGGTTCGCTGGAGTTCTAAAGCTTTAGAAATGGCTTTATAACCTTTTCCAGACTGATAGATCTCAATTACTTTGTTTCTCAATTGTTCCTGAATTTCTTTGGATCGCAGTATGATGTCTAACTTTTGAGGATCTTTTGGTCTACTTCACTTTTTCAGGCAGGTCCTGTTGAAGTGATTTCTTGATTGAGAACAGGTGTGGCAGTAATCAGGCCTGGGTGTGGCTAGAGAAATTGAACTCAGCTTTCCAAAGATGTGATAAACCAGTTAATTTTTGTAACAGAGGAGGGCAATCACTTTTTCACACAGGGCCATGTAGGTTTGGATTTTTTTTTACCCTTAATAATAAACACCATTCAAAAACTGCATTTTATATTTACTTGTTATCTTTGTCTAATATTTAAATTTGTTTGAGCTGAAACATTTAAGTGTGACAAACATACTGTGTCAGGGGCAGTGGGAGCACGCCCCTCCCATCCTGCCTCACATTCACCAACTCATCACTGCACCTGAGGTAGAAGACACACCTGCACTCGCTCATCAGCCAGAGTACTTAAGGAGGCTCTCTCCGTGCAGTCAACGCTGGCTTGGCTGGGTATACTGCCCGTGATTAGGCAAGCTAAACTAAAGTTATAAATGTTGACACATCGTTAACCTTATTTCTCCTCTTTTCCCAGGTTGCTCCCACCGTGTAGGTGTGTCTCTAGGACTGCCCACACTCTCCTGCCACATCTCACTGAACAGTGAGATGTGGCAGGAGAGTGCTCATCTTCCCCCCACCCTACTAGTTCGTCTGTTCCTTGTTGGGTCCTGCCGGTTCTCCCTGGATTTCCTAAGTAAGTGGCAATTTGGCTTGCCTATTCCCCTTACTCCATTCCTTTGCTCACGGCTCTCGTCTTCTCTCCACAGGGCTTTTCCTCTGGCGAGTGACTGTTTCTGCAGCTGTGCGCTTTGGTTTTTGCTATTTAATAAAACTTTCAAACTCTGTGTGGTTCCTTCCTGTGCTTTGGCATCGTGCACGTGAGCTGTCAATCTTAATTAGTCATGACATATTGTCATAAACTGGCCCCTCTGGGGCAGAAAGACAGATCCAGGCACTGAACTGCAGTAGTGACCTTTATTAGCAAAAATCCAAAACTGTGCAGACAATACAAAAAATGCAAACAAGAATTACTTACTGAAAGAGGCACTCCAGAGCAGGATAGCTCTGGAGGAGATGAGGAAAAATGTGGAGGGGTAAAGTCCATACAATTCCAAACAATGCAACACTGCTGCAGGGAAACAGTGAGCTTGCAGTGTTTAAATACATGAACAAACAAATGAATGGCAGGTGTGGGGAGCTGAGCTGGCAGGTGACCTAATTACGTCATTGCTCATAGCTGAGATGGCAGGAGAGCAGACTGTGAGCAGCGAGAGGAAGTGTCTGGAGAAGAGAGGGCACAAGTGTAAACAAACCAAAATATAAACAAAAACTGACAAGAGAATAACAGACATGCAATACTCAAAATAAATTGAGAGTCTGCAGACTCATGTCACATACAAAAAAATGAGAAATCAAGAAGGGGCAAACACTTTTTCACACCACTGTATAGCTTATGTTGACCTGACGTGTCTCTCCAGAAATGTAACTACACATCATGGCAATGTTTTGAATGGGATGGCTTTCCATACAATTGGCCCCTTTCCCAGAAACCACCCTACATGTGACAATGTTGGCATTATATCATGTCATGTGTCAGCATGACTTAAAAAGCTGATGTTTCCAAACGTGTTGCGTTGTTTTTGTGTAGCATTCAGGGAGATTTATTGCTCCAGCATTTCTACATTCTCAAGGGTATATAAAGCATTAAACATGTATTAATATTTTCATTAGTTTTTCATTGCACAGTGTAAAATGCACCATGGGAAGAGGGAAGATCATGGCATGTAGGCATAATTTACATTTATTTATGTCATTTACTTAATGCACCACTTTGTTCTTCAGTCATATAGTGTTTTATTCTTGTATGTCTCTTCATTTTTACTACTGTTTCACTTCAGTGAAATCAATTTATTTTCTGAAATTTCCTACTTCTTTCTTGTAAATTTGCTGCGTTTGTCTCAAACATTTGACTTTCCATTTGTGTCTGTCATAAATGTGCAACATTTTTTCCTAAAATTTGACTTTTTCTTGTAAATTTGCAATTTTTGTTATAGAGTTGAAACTTTTTGATAAACTTGCAGTTTTTTTCTCCAATTAGCTTTTTTTTTTTTTACTTGTTAGTTAAAAAGTTAATTTTTCCCCCTCATAAATCTCCTACTTTTCATGTAAATTTGCAATGTTCATAGGGTTGCTGGTTAAATTTTTGTTCTATGTAATTATTTTCTGCAGATCTGGACAATGATCCAATTTTATTTTTTAATGTTTTTGTTGAAAAAGAAGTTGTTTTTCTTTTTTGTTCCATTTTAAGGTTTTGGTGATAGATGGATGACTGTTCAATTCAATTCAATTCAACTTTATTTATATAGCGCCATTTCACAACAACAGTCATCTCATAGCACTATCAACTGTAGGGGGGAACCCCCACAGTTGCAGAAAGACCCCAGCAATCAGGCGATCCCCTGTGAGCAAGCACTTGGCGACGGTGGAGAGGAAAAACTCCCTACGGTGGAGAGGAAAAACTCCCTATTGAATTTCTGTTCAAAAAAAGAAATTTTCCTGAGTGTTTTTACAAACATTTTTAATCCCCAATAATTCACACTTTCTATCAGTATGTTGTTAATATTGTTTAAACACATTATTTTTGCTCTCAATTGAGTCCTTTACATTTCCTACACTTACAAAGCAAGTGGGATAAACAACAGTCCAAAGTCCAAAAGATTATTGAGGAAATGAGCAGAGACACAGAACATTTGTATTGAGTTTTCCTAACCATAATAATTGCACTACTCACAAAAAATTAGGGATTTTTGACTTTCAGGTGAAATTTATGGAAAATGTAAAAAGCTCATGCTATTATATCATGAAAGTAGGGCATTCAAGTAGAAGCATGCAATGGTGATGTCCTCATCTCAAACAATTTATACTGAAACAAAAGCCAACAACAGTGATGGGTATACCATAACAAAAAATATCATTGTCTCAGTAACTTGTCATGTGCCCTTGAGCATCAGTTACAGCTTGACAACAATGTTTCATGATGTTCACAAGTCGACTTATTGTCTGCTGAGGCATGGAGTCCCCCCCCCCTTTTTTTTTCTATGTTGATACGTTTCCTCAACTTAGCAGCAGTCCCTGCTGGTGGGCATGACACTGGCAAGAAGCACCGAGGCATGTACTTCATGTTTGAACTTCTGTTTATCTTCATTTAGAGCTATCTCCTCTGGCAAGCTGTTCCACAGTTGGATGGTAACAGAGAGGAATGTCCACTTATGGTCTGATGTGCTAGACAGAGGTTCTTCCAGAGCTGCACTGTGGTGATTTGTACTCTGGTGAGTTTTGCGTCTCACCACTGGTGGTGAGGGCAACATGTTGTTAAGCAGGGCAGGTGCCGTCCTATGGTACATCCTGTGAAGGACAGTCAGGGCACCCACCTTACAACCTTACGACGGTGGTCTAGTGGTTGGATGCCCTTTTCATGGCCACGTTAAGGGAGGTTGATGATCTTGATGGCTCATTTCTGGATGGCATCCAGTCAAGCTAGTCATGTTGGTGATGCACCCATCCAAATGGAAGATGCATATTCCATCTGGGACTGAACCATGCTCTTATAGATTGTTGCTCTCTGAGGGGGATCCAGGTACCTAGCAACAGTGGTGTGAAAAAGTATTTCCCCCCTTCCTGATTTCTCATTTTTTTGAATGTTTGTTACACTTAAATGTTTCAGATCATCAAACAAATTTAAATATTACACAAAGATAACACAAGTAAACACAAAATACAGTTTTTAAATGAAGGTGTTTATTATTGGGGGGAAAAAATCCAAACCTACATGGCCCTGTGTGAAAAAGTGATTGCCCCCTAAACCTAATAACTGGTTGGGCCACCCTTAACAGCAACAACTGCAATCAAGTATTTGCGATAACTGGCAATGAGTCTTTTACAGTGCTGTGGAGGAATTTTGGCCCACTCATCTTTGCAGAATTGTTGTAATTCAGTCACACTGGAGGGTTTTCGAGCATGAACCACCTTTTAAAGGTCATGCCACCGCATCTCAATCAGATTCAGGTCTGCACTTTGACTAGGCCACTCCAAAGTTTTCATTTTGTTTGTCTTAAGCCAATTCAGAGGTGGACTTGCTGGTGTGTTTTGGATCATTGTCCTACTGCAGAACCCAAGTGCATTTCAGCTTTAGGTCACGAACAGATGGTCAGACATTCTCTTTCAGGATTTTTTGGTAGACAGAAGAATTCATGGTTCCATTTACCACAGCAAGTCTTCCAGGTCCTGAAACAGCAAAACAGCCCCAGACCATCACACTACTACCACCATATTTTACTGTTGGTATGATGTTCCTTTTCTGAAATGCTCTGTTACTTTTACACCATTAAGATGTAATGGGAAACACACCTTACAAAAAGTTCAACTTTTGTCTCATCAGTCCACAGAGTATTTTTCTAAAAGTCTTGGGGATCATCAAGATGTTTTCTTGCCAAACTGAGAGGAGCCTTTATATTCTTTTTGCTCAGCAGTGGTTTTCGTCTTGGAACTCTGCCGTGCAGGCCATTTTTGCCTAGTCTCTTTCTTATGGTGGAGTCATGAACACTGACCTTAACTGAGGCATGTGAGGCCTGCAGTTCTTTAGATGTTGTTGTGGGGTCTTTTGTGACCTCTTGGATGAGTTGCTGCTGCGCTCTTGGGGTAATTTTGGTCGGCCGGCCACTCCTGGGAAGGGTCACCACTGTTCTATGTTTTCAACATTTGTGGATAATGGCTCTCACTGTGGTTCGCTAGAGTCCTAAAGCTTTAGAAATGGCTTTATAACCTTTTCCAGACTGATAGATCTCAATTACTTTGTTTCTCATTTGTTCCTGAATTTCTTTGGATCGCAGCATGATGTCTAACTTTTGAGGATCTTTTGGTCTACTTCACTTTTTCAGGCAGGTCCTATTGAAGTGATTTCTTGATTGAGAACAGGTGTGGCAGTAATCACTGTGCTCTCTCATTTTCTCTTCACCTTATGCACCACTGACTTTCAGTACAACACAGAGTCATGCCACCTGCAGAAATTCTCTGATGACTCAGCTGTTGTTGGGTGTATAAGAGGAGGAGAGGAGAGGGAGTACAGGGGACTGGTAGACAGATTTGTGGAGTGGACAGAGCAGAATCACCTGAGGTTGAATGTCAGCAAGACCAGCGAGATGGTGATTGACTTCAGGAAGAGGAAGGCGCCTTCTCAGCCACTGCAGATTAGGGGGAGGATGTGGGAGTGGTTGAGGACTACAAATGTCTGGGTGTCAGGATCAGCAACGGGTTGGACTGGAGATCCAACACTGATGCTGTGCACAAGAAGGGGATGAGCAGACTCTACTTCGTGAGGAAGCTGAGATCATTTAACACAGGATGCTGGAGCTTTTCTACCAGACCGTTGTTGCCAGCGCCATCTTCTTTGCTGCTGTCTGTTGGGGTAGCAGAATCAGGGCCAGAGACACCAACAGACTTGACAAGATTGTCAAGAGGGCTGGCTCTGTAATTGGTCTCAGACCGGAGACCTTTGAGACTGTGGTGGAGAGGATAACACTAAATAAACTGCGACCCACCATGGACAATCCTGATCACCCCCTCCACCACACACTGGACAGACAGCGGAGCACTTTCTCCAGTAGACTACTACAGCTTTGCTGTCGAACGGCCAGGTACAGGAAATCTTTTCTGCCGCATGCCATTTCACTGTACAGTAACTCACTATAATGTTGTATTCTGGTCATAACAATGCTGCCACATTGCACCTTACAGTCTAACTGGTACCTCACATTTCACTCTGCTCCTAATAGTCCTTCATTGTGCAACGGGATGATTCATGTGTTTATACGGGTCATCATATATTAAGCTATGATGTATACCGGTTTTATAGTCGTATTAGTTTTACTTTCCATGGTTAATCCCTTTGTCTGTCATGTGTGTGTTTCTGTCGTTTGGTTGTCTACTGTCATGCTGCTGTTACACTGTAATTTCCCAGTTTGGGATCAATAAAGTACATCTACCTACCTACCTATCTACCTACCTGCCTGCCTACCTACCTACCTACCTACTTATTATTTTGGGGAAAATAAGCCCAGTTAAACTGAAGTCCTGCCTGTGTCAGAGTCTGTCTTTTCTGACAGTCAGAGGTTGCCCTTGACAGAATGATGCCACCAGTTGACTTTGTGGGCATGGACCTTACCGCCTTTGGCTTGGATGAGGAGGAGTGTTGGGTTGCGGGCCTGATTGAGAACTTAATCGGTGACGCCCGGCCCTCTCGCACTCCTGAGGAAGCCCTGAGATACCTGGATGGTGTGGCTGAGCTGATAGATACTTTTCCTAGCCTGTGGCCCAAGCCAATATTGACCAGGTTCCTCTCCACCATTCTCTTTTTGCAATGGTTGCTCTGGCTGTTGGAGAGAAGCTCATCTTCCCTTGTACCTGCGCCAGCGGGGAAATGCCCCTGGGTACAGACATCCTCCGCTTCTCATTCAGCTACGAGACCCTCTCCAAGCCGCTCTTCAGCTCGGGTAGCTCCATCATCACCCGTTGCTGCTCTGCCTGCTGCCTCCATGCCTATGCCGGATGACCCTGTTGGCTGTCAAATTGGGTTTGCTGAATTGGGGCCCCAGTTTTCTGTTAATGAGGAGGAGTGCTGGCAGGTTTTGTCCTTACAGACAGAATTAATGTCAGACTATAAACCCTGGCTTCTCCCCAAGTATGTACCGCTGCTTGGTTGGAACCAGCTGGTTATGGAAGACACAGCTGTTCCTTTGCTGCTTCAGAGAAATTCAACAGCAGCCCCCTCCTTGCTCTTGAGCTCTTCATTTGCTGTCCTGTCACCTCATTCCTCTTCCTCATTTGTTGCTGCTGCTCTCCTTTCCTCCACGGCGTTGGTGTCTGCGGCTGAGCTTTCAACCGCCTCTTCTGCTGTTTCACCCACCATGCCTGGGCCTCCAGTTCTGGCTCCACATCACTCTGTGCCTCCAGTTCCAGCTCCACATTGCTCTGTGCCTCCAGTGCTGGCTGCTTGTTGCTCCTCAGCTCCAGTACCTGCTCCTCGGTGCCTCCCACCTCTAGTACCAGTTGTTTTGGGTGTCTGGAATCTGCCCTTAAAGAGGGGGTACTGTCATGGTCTGGGCTGAGTCCTAGGATCATGCCCACAGTTTGTGTTTTATTATTATGATTATTTGCCCATATTTTGCCTTCTGTGTCTCCCCTGGGTCCTCTATCATTGTTATTGTCTTCCCTGGTCCTCAGTCTGTCATGTGGTCCTCATACCAACTGTTGTGGTTCTGTGTCCCACCTTGGTCGTCTATACAAGTCTTGTGTGTGTGTGTGTTCCCTGTACTCCTTTTTCTATCATTCTCAGTCCCTCATGTTTTCTGTAGTCATAGCCATTTCTCATCATGTGTTGCTGATTTATCCCCAGCTGTCTTGTGGTTCCCCTGATCATCTGTTCCCTATATATGTCCTCATCTGTGTTCATTTGGTGTGGTGTCATTCTGTGGATTTCCCGCTGACTCCCATCCCCCTGATTATGCCTGTTTCTGTGAGTTTTCAGCTTTTCATGGCTTGCTTTATGTTCAGCCCCCATGCTGCTTATTATTTTGTGTTTTTGGGAAAATAAATCCAGTTAAACTGAAGTCCTGAATGCTTCAGAGTTTGTCTTTTCTGCGTATCAGAGGTTGCCTATGACAAATATAACTTTTTTTTTTTGTGAACACAGTTGCCTTGATTTCTTTGTACAGTATGTATGGATTACTTTGGTTGTTACTAATATCTGGTGAAAATCTCAGTTCAATGGCTCCATCAGAAATGTTAAATGAGAAAAATGCTGGCATGTTCAATACTTATTTTCCCCGCTGTATCCACACTACTCACAAAAAGTTAGGGATATTTGGCTTGCAGCTGAAATTTATGGAAAATGTAAAAAGTTCATGCTACAGTGATATATCATGAAAGTAGGACATTTATGTAGAAGCATGCAATGGTGATTTCCTCATTTCAAACAATTTATTAAAACAAAAGCCAGCCAACAACAGTGGTGGGTATACCACAACAAAAAATGTCAGTGTCTCAATAACTTGTCATGTGCCCTTAATTTCTCATCATGTGTTGCTGATTTATCCCCAGCTGTCTTGTGGTTCCCCTGATCATCTGTTCCCTATATATGTCCTCATCTGTGTTCATTTGGTGTGGTGTCATTCTGTGGATTTCCCGCTGACTCCCATCCCCCTGATTATGCCTGTTTCTGTGAGTTTTCAGCTTTTCATGGCTTGCTTTATGTTCAGCCCCCATGCTGCTTATTATTTTGTGTTTTTGGGAAAATAAATCCAGTTAAACTGAAGTCCTGAATGCTTCAGAGTTTGTCTTTTCTGCGTATCAGAGGTTGCCTATGACAAATATAACTTTTTTTTTTTGTGAACACAGTTGCCTTGATTTCTTTGTACAGTATGTATGGATTACTTTGGTTGTTACTAATATCTGGTGAAAATCTCAGTTCAATGGCTCCATCAGAAATGTTAAATGAGAAAAATGCTGGCATGTTCAATACTTATTTTCCCCGCTGTATCCACACTACTCACAAAAAGTTAGGGATATTTGGCTTGCAGCTGAAATTTATGGAAAATGTAAAAAGTTCATGCTACAGTGATATATCATGAAAGTAGGACATTTATGTAGAAGCATGCAATGGTGATTTCCTCATTTCAAACAATTTATTAAAACAAAAGCCAGCCAACAACAGTGGTGGGTATACCACAACAAAAAATGTCAGTGTCTCAATAACTTGTCATGTGCCCTTAATTGTCAATTACAGCTTGACAACAATGTCTCATACTGTTCACAAGTCGACTTATTGTCTGCTGAAGCATGGCATTCCACTCTGCTTGAAGGGTGGCCCTCAGGTCATTGAGGCTGTGGGGTGCAGGGTTATGAGCCTCTACATGGCAACTCAGCTGATTCCATAGGTTTTCTATGGGATTCAGGTCTGGAGAAAATGCAGGCCACTCTATTTGAGGTACCTCAGCCTCCAGCAGCTATTCCCTAATGATGCAACCTTGATGAGCTGGAGCATTGTCATCCATGAAAATGAAATTAGGCCTTTGTTGTTCATGCAGGGGCACAATGACTGGATTAATGATGTTATTCAGATAGTGTCGGCTTGTCACTGTACCATTCACAAGGTGTAGGGCAGTTCTGTATTGACTAGACACACCTGCCCAGACTGTAACATCACCACCACCAAAGGCTCATCTGGTGACAACAGTGGCTGATGCACATCACTCTCCTTGACATCTCCAACATCATTGGTGGTCATCATTTCAGCTCAGTGTGAATTGACTTTCATTATAGAACAGCGCTGAGGCCCACCTGTCCCTTGTCCAGCATAAATGCTCCCTGGCCTATATAAGACAGTGACGCCTGTGCCTGGTGGTGTGGTCAGGTACCCTTGCAGGTTGTCTAGCACACAGACCAATCTGATGCAAATGGTTTTGAATGGTCTGACGTGACACTTGGGTGCCTCTGACCTCCCTTAACTGTGCCTGGAGTTGAGTTGTATTCATTATCTGGTTCCACAGGGCACTGTTCATAATGAGGCAGTCTTCAATGTGGGATGTCGCCAAAGGACGTCCATTTCTATGCCTTTCTGTGACTCTCCCAGCCTCTCTGTATCTCTGTTGCAACCTACTGATGAAACTCTGTGACACTTTAAGCTCCATGGCCACTTCCCTCTGAAAACATCCTGTTTGAAGCCTCACAATGGTGAGGTGCTGTTGATCAGTTGTTAGGTGTCATCTTGGTCTCATGATGTCAAAATGTGAACAGCATGATGAAGAAGACTGTTTAAATACCAATTCTAATGGAACCAGAAAATGTATTGGTTGATTCATGGATCAAACACCTGTTGTGAATTTTGCTGTTAAGCATTTTGTTAGAGAACAGCAAGTTATGGAAAAAGTGCTGAAACATTGAACAGTTGGACATGTGCATTCAAAAGGTTAGAGAAGGCCAAATTAAGTTCTCCTGTAAAGGTTATAGTGCATTTTAGGTGCATCCTAAAATTTCACCCGAAAGCTGTCACGCCGCGCCATTCATCAGCGGCGCCACCTGCTCACGCACCTGACAATCATCAGCGGCGAGGGATAAAGGCCGTCTCGCCCGGAGGCTCGGCCTGAAGCCGTCAGACTTCGTCCCTCACCGTTGTGAGCATACTTCTCTTCAGCGTCACCATTTTGGTAAGAAGATCGCTTACCTCTCTTCTTCAGTCTCCTCCCCTGTGCACAGGTGGATTCCCCAGCGGCGGACATCTCCTCTCCATCGCCCAATCCTCGCTGCTGTACGGAGCTCTCCAGGTGGCTGTCTTCCGGGCTTCGCCCCCTTGTTGTGCCAGCTGTCCTGACCCACCAAGTAAGTCCTTCTCTCGCCATATATCCCTCCTGTGTTGGTGTATGCCCGTCACCCTCTCCCTGTGCTCTCTCCATAGGGTTGCTCGGCTGTACGGTCACCTGCCTCTGTGCCTGGAGCAGACACCATCACCAACACATTTACTTCCCGCAGACACGCACTCATTCACCCCTGCTGTTAATAAACTCTTTGAACTACTCTAAGCCTGTGTGTGTGCGTCTCCTGAGCCGTGCATTATGTCAAAAGCTAAATATCCGTAACTTTTTGTGAGTAGTGTACAGTATACGCCTCTTTGATTACCAAAGAAACTCGCAGTATAATCCCTTATTAATTTCTCCTGGTTTCTCTATAATTTCTCAAGGATTTTTCAAAGGTCTCCATAGATTGCCATAAAATCATACAATCTCACAAACATTTGCACAGAAACAGCTTTTTGGGGCTTTAAGTGATCATTGTGAGCCAATTTTTGATCACCCAAAGATCTCTGTGCTGTGTAAAGAGGCCGTTAGAAATGTGTATGTCTATTCCACTAATAACTTGTGTTGACCAGAAATGACCCCATCTTCACTGAAATCAGTGTTGAAATCATTGTCTTTCTGTCAAGGTATGTGCCTGGGCTGGGCAGATAACAGGACTCACGTACATGGCGTTTCTTCAGCATGATTTATTATCCACAAGATGACAAAATAAACACAGCATAAGGGCTGGAAATGAACAACAGATACTGGCAAGGCTGAACAGGAAACATGTGAGTAGATGAAGATACAACAAAATCGGCACACACGACACAGACTGGGATGCACATATATAGACAGGGGAGTAATCAAGACAACACAGCACAGGTGGGGAGAGCAATCATGATTGAAAGCTGACACATGAGGAAAATGGAGGTGACAGGATGGGCGGGGCAACACATACAACCACAGGTGGAGGGCACACAGAACATGATTTCAAGACCAGGGAATATGTACTCGACCATGAAAAATGATAACAACAACAGTGAATCATACCAAACTAAACTCAAACCTCAGACCAAAAAAGAAAAAGAAAAAAAGAGCAACACGACTAAGATAATGAATACAGTGGTCCCTCACTTATCGCGGTTAATGGGGTCCAGAACCGACCGCGAAAAGTGAAAAACCGCGAAGTAGCGTCACCCCCCCCATTTTTTACATACATTTTTTTGTGTATATATAATATCAATAAGTGTATATTAACCCTATAAATGCATATGTTATCATTAGAACATTAAAGAATAGTTTGAAACATGTAAATAAAATATTAATAATATAAATAATATACATAAAATAATGTATAAATAATATAAATAATACGTACGTTCATTCTCTCACTCTCTCTCTCGACGGGAAGGCGTAGAGGCAGCAGGAGGAGGCGTAGAGGCAGCAGCGACGTCTCGGCCAATCAGCTTGCGAGATTCCCGAGCCGAGCCAACACGAGAACAAAATCTCTTGGGGGGGGGGGATGCTGGCCAGTGAATCAGAGAGGTGGATTTTGAGTTGTGCCGGCTCTCCGTGTAGTCTCCCTGCCTTCTGCTAGCGCCCGGGCAACTTTTTTCTCAATTTTGAATTTTTGATGAATATTTTTGAAAAATCCGCGATGCACTGAGGGCGCGAAAGGTGAGGCGCGAAGTAGCGAGGGATCACTGTAATATCAAACACATAATTCCAAAATACAAACTGGGCTGAGGCAGGGAAAACAGAGAAAGGCAAAAATAAGCTTAAAGTGTGAGCATGGTCCCCAGACCATGCTCAGAACCCTGACATTCACTTGCTTGGGGTTCAACAGTAAAATCAATGAATCATGAGACAACAACAGCACAAACTGTAATAGTTTTTGTGACATTGTGGTGCAGTGACATCAGGACCTTCTTAAGAAAAGTGGCCACAGCTTTAAGGGTGAGGAACCAGATGAAGTTGATGAGGAACAGTAAAAGCTCTGTGGAGGAATTGTTGTTGGTCCTCTAACACATTCCTAAGGTTTGTCTGCAGCTGTCAGGAGAAAGTGAAGAACATAATACAGCTACGAGGTGTCAGCTGTTTGCAAATGTGCATGAAACTCTACCTCTACAACCACTGTACTGTTTATTAATAGGCCATTTACTCTCAGTGGACATGACAGTCTGCTGCTATTGGCTTGTTTCACTTTACACACGAGTTTATTTTTATACAGAGCAGCTTATTGTAGTATCCTATTATAACTGATCTGATTATAACACATCATAGTGTGTCTGTGGTTCTTGCTGCCATGTTGTGACTGAAGAATTATTGAAGTTGGTCATAATGAAAACAGAGGGAAAAATCATATTAGTTCTTGAAAGACAGTCAGAGCTATTTATAGGCTGCTCTGATAGCAACATTATGTTCAAAATGTGCACAGAAAACAACTATAATAGAAGGAAGTACAGTACATCCGTAAAGTATTCACAGCGCTTCACTTTTTCCACATTTTGTTATGTTACAGCCTCATTCCAAAATGGATTAAATTCATTTTTTTCCCTCAAAATTCTACAAACAATATCCCATAATGACAATGTGACAATTTTTTTTTTTTTTTAGATTTTTGCAAATTTATTAAAAATGAAAAACTAAGAAATCACATGTACATAAGTATTCACAGTCTTTGCCATGAAGCTCAAAATTGAGCTCAGGTGCATCCTGTTTCCACTGATCATCCTTGAGATGTTTCTACACCTTAATTGGAGTCCACCTGTGGTGAATTCAGTTGATTGGACATGATTTGGAAAGGCACACCTGTCTATATAAGGTCCCACAGTTGACAGTCCATGTCAGAGCACAAACCAAGCACAAAGTCAAAGGAATTGTCTGTAGACCTTCAAGACGGGATTGTCTCGAGGCACAAATCTGGGAAAGGGTACAGAAAAATTTCTGCTGCTTTGAAGGTTCCAATGAGCACAGTAGGCTCCATCATCAGTAAATGGAAGAAGTTCGGAACCACCAGGACTCTTCCTAGAGCTGGCCTGCCGTCTAAACTGAGCAATCGGGAAGGACCTTAGTCAGGGAGGTGACCAAGAACCCAATGGTCACTCTGTCAGAGCTCCAGCATTCCTCTGTGGGGAGAGGAGAACCTTCCAGAAAGACAATCATCTCTGCACCAATCAACCAATCAGGCCTGTATGGTAGCGTGGCCAGATGGAAGCGACTCATGGCACATGGCAGCCCACCTGGAGTTTGCCAAAAGGCACCTGAAGGACTCTCAGACCATGAGAAACAAAAAGATTGAACTTTTTGCCAGGCATCATGTTTGGAGGAAACCAGGCACCGCTTATCACCAGGCCAATACCATCCCTGGAGTGAAGCATGGTGGTGACAGCATCATGCTGTGGGGATGTTTTTCAGCTGCAAGAACTGGGAGACTAGTCAGGATAGAGGGAAAGATGAATGCAGCAATGTATAGAGACATTCTGGATGAAAACCTGCTCCAGAGCGCTCTTGACCTCAGACTGGGGCAACGGTTCATCTTTCAGTAGGACAACAACCCTAAACACACAGCCAAGATATCAAAGGAGAGGCTTTGAGTAGCCCAGCCAGAGCCCAGACTTGAATCCAATTGAACATCTCTGGAGAGATCTGAAAATGGCTGTGCACCGACAGTTTCCATCCAGCCTGATGGAGCTTGAGAGGTGCTGCCAAGAGGAATGGGCCAAACTGCCCAAAGATACAGTGGGGAAAAAAAGTGTTTAGTCAGCCACCAATTGTGCAAGTTCTCCCACTTAAAAGATGAGAGAGGTCTCCAATTTTCATCATAGGTATACCTCAACTATGAGAGACAAAATGAGAAAAAAAATCCAGAAAATCACATTGTCTGATTTTTAAAGAATTTATTTGCAAATTATGGTAGAAAATAAGTATTTGGTCACCTACAAACATGCAAGATTTCTGGCTCTCACAGACCTGTAACTTCTTCTTTAAGAGGCTCCTCTGTCCTCCACTCGTTACCTGTATTAATGGCACCTGTTTGAACTCGTTATCAGTATAAAAGACACCTGTCCACAACCTCAAACAGTCAGACTCCAAACTCCACTATGGCCAAGACCAAAGAACTGTCAAAGGACACCAGAAACAAAATTGTAGACCTGAACCAGGCTGGGAAGACTGAATCTGCAATAGGTAAGCAGCTTGGTGTGAAAAAATCAACTGTGGGAGCAATTATTAGAAAATGGAAGACATACAATACCACTGATAATCTCCCTTGATCTGGGGCTCCACGCAAGATCTCACCCCGTGGGGTCAAAATGATCACGAGAACGGTGAGCAAAAATCCCAGAACCACACGGGGGGACCTAGTGAATGACCTGCAGAGAGCTGGGACCAAAGTAACAAAGGCTACCATCAGTAACACACTACGCCGCCAGGGACTCAAATCCTGCAGTGCCAGACGTGTCCCCCTGCTTAAGCCAGTACATGTCCAGGCCCGTCTGAAGTTTGCTAGAGAGCATTTGGATGATCCAGAAGAGGATTGGGAGAATGTCATATGGTCAGATGAAACCAGAATAGAACTTTTTGGTAAAAACTCAACTTGTTGTGTTTGGAGGAGAAAGAACACCATACCTACTGTGAAGCATGGGGGTGGAAACATCGTGCTTTGGGGCTGTTTTTCTGCAAAGGGACCGGGACGACTGATCCATGTAAAGGAAACAATGAATGGGGCCATGTATCATGAGATTTTGAGTGAAAACCTCCTTCCATCAGCAAGGGCATTGAAGATGAAACGTGGCTGAGTCTTTCAGCATAACAATGATCCCAAACATACCGCCCGGGCAACGAAGGAGTGGCTTCGTAAGAAGCATTTCAAGGTCCTAGAGTGGCCTAGCCGGTCTCCAGATCTCAACCCCATAGAAAATCTTTGGAGGGAGTTGAAAGTCTGTGTTGCCCAGCGACAGCCCCAAAACATCACTGCTCTAGAGGAGATCTGCATGGAGGAATGGGCCAAAATACCAGCAACAGTGTGTGAAAACCTTGTGAAGACTTACAGAAAACGTTTGACCTCGGTCACTGCCAACAAAGGGTATATAACAAAGTATTGAGATGAACTTTTGTTATTGACCAAATACTTATTTTTCACCATAATTTGCAAATAAATTCTTTAAAAATCAGACAATGTGATTTTCTGGATTTTTTTTTCTCATTTTGTCTCTCATAGTTGAGGTATACCTATGATGAAAATTGGAGACCTCTCTCATCTTTTAAGTGGGAGAACATGCACAATTGGTGGCTAACTAAATACTCTTTTACCCCACTGTAGGTGTGCCAAGCTTGTGGCATCATATACAAAAAGAATTTAGGCTGTAACTGCAAAGGTGCATCAACAAAGTATTGAGCAAGGGCTGTGAATACTTATGTACATGTGATTTCTTAGTTTTTTATTTTTGATAAATTTGCAAAAATCTCAACTTTTTTTAATATTTTCATTATGGGGTATTGTGTGTAGAATTTTGAGGAAAAAAATGAATTTAACCCATATTGGAATAAGGCTGTAACTTAACAAAATGTGGGAAAAGTGAAGTGCTGTGAATACTTTCCAGATGCACTGTAGCATCCATTTCTGAAAAGTGATTACTCTTGAAGATGCTGTAAATAAATCATCATTATAATAAATGATCAGCAAGGGGTGATTCCGATGTCTGACACCGCAAAAACCTGTCAGAAAACATTGTTCGTGAAGGTTTCTTGAAAATGTCTCTGATCTCAAAGATTTAAACCAGGGATGGACAATGAACATTCAGACAAAAAAGAAAAAAAAAATTTAAAACAAAAATCAAAACCAAAAAAATAAAATGTTCAAAAGGAGTGGGAAGAAGCCAACGCTTATATAGTCCCACCCCTCCATACCCAATAAATTACAATATCATTCTCGTCATAATTCATCCCACAATTACATTAATTATACGGTACCATAATATATAATACATCTTTAATTAAATTATGCAATAGAAATGATACAACAATGATAGTTTATATTGACAATAATACCAACATCTAATAATGATTGTAATAATAATAATAAATAAATACTTCTGGTATGTTTAATATAATTATAGACAATATTATCATCATCATAATCACCATTTATACCACCATATACCCCCACAAGGCTTACAATACCTAGGTGCAATAAGTAACCATATAATAATAATAACCATAATAATAGGTAGCCATATAGTAGTTACAATAACAATAATAATAATAATACCGTCTAGCTTATATAATACTTCAAATAATTCCATCCTAACAACAATCCTAATACTATAATTCTAGTAATAATGATATCAATAATAATAGTACTCAGCATATACTGTATATTCACAATAAGAACCTTTCTTCACTGAAGACACATTGTAATGTTACTGTCCTTTATTTTTATATTGCACAAAAATCACTTCTTTATATGTTGATTTAAATATATGTATGTTTGGACACTGCCTGTGCTCCTCCCCCAACTCATTCCACAATTTTACCCACACACAGACACACAAAAACCCTTCCTAGTAGATCTTACTAGGTGCATTTTAAATTTTGTATTCCCCCATAAATTATATTTCCCTTCTCTCTCACTGAAAAGATTTTGTACATTGTGTGGTAAAAAGTTTTTTACTGACTTTAAACATTAACTGTGCTGTATAATAATCAACCAGATCCCGTAATTTCAATAACTTTGAATGTAAAAACATTAAATTAGTATGTTCAAGATATCCGACTTTGTGTATAATACGGACTGCCCTTTTTTGTAATATTAGCAATGACTTAAATGTACTTATATAATTGTTACCCCAGACCTCTATACAATAGGACAAGTATGGAAGTACTAATGAGCAGTACGAGATATTGTCATGGCGCCCGCAGGGCCATCATCTGTTTCAGCTGTGTGCACACCTGTCGCCAGTCATGAGTGGGCTTTAAGAGCCAGGCCTGCCAGCAACTCAGCACGGAGCCGTCTGCCAAATCAGCAGAGAAACGGCAGTCTTAATTACACCTCCTGCTACTGTGCAGCGCTAATACCTCTGCTTTGTCTCCTTAGGGTTGCCAGGCAGAACGAGGACCTGCTCAGCTCCAGCATGACACCAGCACTCCACACACCATTATGCATACACACACTCACACACAACACATTGGGTGAATAAAAGGATAATTGTACTACTCGAGTTTGTCTTCTGTCCCCTGGGTCCAGAAATTTTGTCAGATATGAAGTGATTTGTAATCTAGGACTTGCTTAATTTTATTTATAATTGCAATATTTTTTGCAACTTAGTTTTGTATGTATCTGACGTGTGGTTTCCCTACTAATTTTATCACCTAGTATCACACCCAAAAATTTGATCTCCTTATCATTTTCAGTAATTACATTATCTATATGAATATGTATATCTTCTTTATTTTTTACAATTACCAAATATCATTACCTTAGTTTTATCTATATTTAGTGATAATTTATTACAATCCATCCATTTTTTAAGCTTATTTAATTCATTATTTAGAGTATTGATTAGTTGATTATAATTATTTGGAGAAAAAAATATATTAGTATCATCAGCAAATAATATTATTTTTAGTTTGTCTTCTGTCCCCTGGGTCCAGAAATTATGTCAGTACGGCTCCGTCAGGATGACCCAACGGGCAGCGTGCTAGCACGCCATCTTAACACCCTAGACGCTCGAGTTGAGCAGTTAATTTACCAACAAAACGTTATCCTAACTCAGTTGACCCAAATTAACAGCCAGTTGGATTGTCTGGAAGGACAGCAGGCGTTCCCACTGGCTTCCGGGGCGCCATTGGGCCCCGCTAGCCCCCCGCCTAGCCAGATTAGCTAGACCCCCTTAACCCGCCTCACACCGGTGCCTACGCCCGCTCGCTTCAGTGGGAAGCTCGGGGAGGCCCGGGGGTTTATCTTACAGTGTGAGACGGTTTTCCAACAGGTGCCGGGGGATTTCCCCACGGACCATAGTAAGATAGGCTACATAGCTAATCTGCTAGAAGGTAGGGCGCTAGCCTGGGCCTACGCCGTTATGGCTAAGCCCAGCTATGCCAGTTTAACATATCAACAATTCCTGGCCGAATTTCACGAAGTGTTTGACCACACCGATTGGGACACAGTGCTTACTACCCAGTTGCTAAACCTTTGACAGGGCGGTAGGTCCGCTGCGGATTACGTGGTCGATTTCCGGGTAGTAGCCGCTGAGTTCGGGTGGGATGACGCTTCATTATGTAGCATATTTATCTGTAGCTTAAGCCTGGGACTAAGAGATGAGCTAGCTACACAGGATAAACTGGAACGTTTGAATGAGCTAATATCACTTACCATTAGCTTAGATAACAGGCTGAGGGAACGAGCCGCCAAGCGAAGAGCTTCTAGCCGCTCGAGCGTGCAGTTTTTTCGTTCCTCACAGTCATCTCAGTTGGCCCTGCCCTCCTCGGAGGAACTTCCGGGGCAGGAGGATATGGTAGTCGGACGGCGCTCTAAGATTCTGCCTGCTGAGATACAGTGCCGTAGAGAGTTAGGGCTGTGCTATTATTGTGGTAGTAGTTCACATGACTTGGCTAACTGTACGAGTCGGTTAAAAGGGAAGGTCCTTGGGTCACAGTAGGGGGACTCACGGACGTGTCCCAGCCAAAACCCCTCACCTGCTGTCTCGTACCCATCCGACTCATTTACAAACACACTGAACACTCCACTCACGCACTGATTGACTCGGGGGCTGAGCAGAGTTTCATATCAGGGGACCTAGCAAACCGGTTAGGGCTCCCATGTCAAACTCTCCAGCCACCGCTCAAGTTGATCGCCCTATCTAAGACCCCTTTAACAGCCATCTCTCAACAGACTGCCCCGGTGTCGGTGATTGTTTCTGGGAACCATCGGGAGGATCTGCACTTTCTGGTGCTGCCTTCCTCCACCTCCCCGGTCATCCTGGGCTATCCTTGGCTGCGATTGCACAACCCCTCATTTGACTGGCAAACAGGGAGCATCGCTTCATGGAGTTCATTCTGCCTCAGCGCATGCCTGCAGTCTGCGGCATGTGCTCCGTCTGTGTCTGTGGCCCCACCTGTGTCTCCTCCACTGGATCTGTCCAAGGAACCAGTGGAGTCTCTGGACCTGGGGGCAGTCTTCAGTAAATCTCGGGCACTGTCCCCCCCCCCCCCCACCCTTCACCCTTATGACTGCACTATCAATCTCCGGGCTGGCGCCCCGCTTCTGTCAAGCTGTTTGTACAGCTTGTCTGCTCTGGAGCGGGAGGCGATGGACAGGTATATCAAGGAGTCGCTCAGCTCTGGGATCATCCGCCCGTCTTCTTCAGAGGTGGGGGCGGGATTCTTCTTTGTTGGTAAGAAGGACGGCCCCCTGCAGCCATGTATTGACTTCAGGGGCCTGAATGACATTACTATAAAGGACAAATACACCCTGCCTTTCATGGATTCGGCTTTTGACTTTCTCCAGGGGGCTTCTTGGTTTACTAAATTGGACCTACGCAATGCGTACCATCTCATACAGATCAAGGAAAGAGATGAGTGGAAGACGGGCTTCCGGACCCCAAGAGGCCACTTTGAGTACCTGGTAATGCCGTTTTGGGTTGACCAACGCTCCGGCTGTCTTCCAGCACTTAATTAATGACGTCCTTCGGGATTTTCTGGGCACCTTCGTCTTTGTATATCTTGACGATATCCTCATCTTCTCCCGATTGCCTGAGGAGCACTGGGTGCACGTGAGGCGGGTCCTCCAGTGGCTCCTGGAGAACCAATTGTATGTGAAGGCCGAGAAGTGTGAGTTTCAAGTTCAGCAGACGTCCTTCCTCAGCTTTGTGATCTCACACAACCAGGTTCTCTCTGACCCGGCCAAAGTTAAGGCAGTGGTGGATTGCCCCCCCCCCCCCCCGTCCAGGAAGCAATTGCAGCAGTTCTTGCGGTTTGCCAATTTTTACCGCCGCTTCATGCCTAAATATAGTGCGGTGGCTCGCCCGCTGACCTGTCTCACGTCCCCGAAGATCCCTTTCCAGTGGACGGAGGAGGCCGCAGCTGCATTCGATACACTCAAGAGGGAGTTTTCGTTGTCCCACGTCCTGACGCAGGTGGACCCTGCTCTCCAGTGCCTGGTAGAGGTGGACGCATCGGACTCCGGGGTGGGGGCGGTACTCTGTCAGCGTTCTCCAGTAGACGGGGTGATCCACCCCTGCGCCTTCTTCTCGCACCGCCTATCGCCAGCTGAGAGAAACTACAGCATCGGTGATAGGGAGCTGCTGGCTGTGAAGCTCGCTTTGGAGGAGTGGTGCCACTGGCTGGAGGGTGCCGCCCAGCCTTTTGTAGTTTGGACTGACCACAAGAACTTGGAATATCTAAGGACGGCCAAGTGGTTGAATTCTCGTCAGGCCCGCTGGTCCCTCTTTTTCGGTCGGTTCAACTTCACCTTCACCTACTGCCCCGGGTCCAAGAACGCTAAACCGGACGCCCTCTCCAGGCAGTTCTCAGCAGAGGTATCTGTGGACCAAGATCGGACCATCCTTCCCCCATCCTGCGTCGTAGGTGCCCTCTTGTGGGACATCCAGGAGAAGGTGTTGAAGGCACAGGAGGCTGAGCCCGATCCAGGAGGCGGCCCCCCGGGGCGGTTGTTCATTCCCACGCTGGTCCAGGGTGAGGTCATTCAATGGGCTCATGCCTCGAAGTTGGCATGCCACCCTGGGGTGTCCCGCACAATTGTGCTCCTTCAGAGGGCATTTTGGTGGCTGGGGCTACGGAAGGACGTCAATAACTACATCCAGGCCTGCGTTCAGTGTGCCACCGGGAAGTCTTCCTCCTTGCCTCCTGCTGGTTTGCTTTACCCCCTGCTGGTTCCTAGTCACCCCTGGTCGCACGTTGCTTTGGACTTCGTGACAGGCCTCTCACCGTCAAATCAATTCATGACAATCCTGACCATCATCCACCGCTTCTCCAAGGCGGCCCACTTTGTCCCTCTCCGGGGGTTACCGACGGCACGGGAGATGGCGGACCTGCTGGTTCAGCACATCATTTGCCTCCATGGGATCCCCACGGACGTCGTCTTGGACCGGGGCCCCCAGTTTGTGTCGTAGGTTTGAAGGGCGTTCTGTCAAGCGTTGGGATCAACGGTGAGCCTGTCATCCGTATACCATCCCCAGAGCAACGGGCAGTGTGAGCGAGCGAATCAGGAGCTGGAGGCCGCCCTGTGCTGCGTCATTGCCTCCAGTCCCTCTTCATGGAGCAGTCACCTGCCGTGGATTGAGTACGCCCACAATTCCACGGTTTCCTCAGCGATAGGTATGTTCCCCTTCAGGGCATCCTTGGAGTACGACCCTCCACTGTTTCCGGAGGAGGAGAGGGAGGCGGTGGTGCCTTCTGTCCACGCCCATGTCATGCGCTGCTGCCAGCTCTGGACCACCACCCGCAGAGTTCTCCTCCAGACCACGGAACGCAACATCAGGATGGCCAATTGCGGCAGGAGACCGGCCCCCGAGTACAAGGTGGGTCAGCAGGTATGGCTCTCAACATGCAATATTAACCTGAAGGCAGAGAAACACAAGCTGTCCAAGCGTTTCATTGGGCCTTTTCCCATTGTTTGTGTAATCAACCCTGTGGCTGTCCGCCTAGCTCTCCCCCCCTCCATTCGCATCTGTCCCACCTTCCACGTTTCCCAGGTGAAGCCCATCGTTTCCGACCCTCTCTGCCCGCCCCCTGCGGCACCCCTCCCTCCGAGGATTATCAATGGCCACCCGGCATGGGGAGTCACCACCATCTTGGATGTCCGTCGGCGGGGTCGTGGCCTACAGTACCTGGTGGACTGGGAGGGATTCGGCCCCGAGCATCGATCCTGGGTGCGTCCGTCTCTGATCCTGGATAAACAGCTCATCCGTGACTTTCACCGGACGCACCCAGGTAAGCTAGGACAGGTGCCAGGAGGCACCTCTAGAGGGGGGAGTACTGTCATGGCGCCTGCAGGGCCATCATCTGTTTCAGCTGCGTGCACACCTGTCGCCAGTCATCAGCGGGCTTTAAGAGCCAAGCCTGCTAGCGACTCAGCATGGAGCCGTCTGTCAAATCAGCGGAGAAACTTCTCTTGTCAACAGCCTCAACTAGGGTCCTCGTTCGACCAAGCGCACCACGTTGAAACACGTAAGCGATCTCAGCACTCACCTTGCCAAGTTCCTTTCCCCTGTGCACAGGTGGACCCCCCAGGCGGCGGATCCTCTCTCCCCGGCGGCAGCGCAGCTCCTTCCCGGCACCGGAGGCTCTCCCCCGCTCCTCATCACCGAGCTGGACACTCTTCGCCTGGCAGCCGCCCACAAGACAAGCTGCAGCTCAGCATTGCCACCTGCAAGTAAGCGGCAGTCTTAATTACATCTCCTGCTACTGTGCAGCGCTAATACCTCTGCTTTGTCTCCTTAGGGTTGCCAGGCAGAACGAGGACCTGCTCAGCTCCAGCATGACACCAGCACTCCACACCCCATTACGCATACACACACTCACACACAACACATTGGATGAATAAAAGGATAATTGTACTACTCGAGTTTGTCTTCTGTCCCCTGGGTCCAGAAATTATGTCAGATATGAAGTGATTTGTAATCTAGGACTTGCTGAATTTTATTTATAATTGCAATATTTTTTGCAACTTTGTTTTGTATGTATCTGACGTGTGGTTTCCCTACTAATTTTATCATCTAGTATCACACCCAAAAATTTGATCTCCTTATCATTTTCAGTAATTACATTATCTATATGAATATGTATATCTTCTTTATTTTTTACAATTACCAAATATCATTACCTTAGTTTTATCTACACTACCGTTCAAAAGTTTGGGGTCACTTAGAAATTTCCTTATTTTTGAAAGAAAACACTTTTTTTCAATGAAGATAACTTTAAACTAATCAGAAATACACTCTATACATTGCTAATGTGGTAAATGACTATTCTAGCTGCAAATGTCTGGTTTTTGGTGCAATATCTAGATAGGTGTATAGAGGCCCATTTCCAGCAACTATCACTCCAGTGTTCTAATGGTACAATGTGTTTGCTCATTGCGTCAGAAGGCTAATGGATGATTAGAAAACCCTTGTGCAATCATGTTAGGTCTGCAATGCTGTAATTGCTGCAAATGGAGGATTCTTTGATGAAAGCAAAGTTTGAAGGAAAAAATTATTATTTTAAATTCAAATCATTATTTCTAACCTTGTCAATGTCTTGACTATATTTTCTATTCATTTTACAACTCATGGTGGTAAATAAGTGTGACTTTTCATGGAAAACACAAAATAATTGTCTGGGTGACCCCAAACATTTGAATGGTAGTGTATATTTAGTGATAATTTATTACAATCCATCCATTTTTTAAGCTTATTTAATTCATTATTTAGAGTATTGATTAGTTGATTATAATTATTTGGAGAAAAAAATATATTAGTATCATCAGCAAATAATATTATTTTTAATAATTTAGAAACTTGGAATATATCATTTATATATATGTTAAATAATTTGGGGCCCAATACTGACCCCTGGGGGACCCCACAGGCAATTCCCATACATCCAGACAGATATTCACCCATCTTCACAAACTGTTGTCTCTCAGATAAATAACTTGTAACCCAGTTCAGTGCCATTCCCCTAATACCATACATTTGCAGTTTATCAAGAAGCATTGAATGATTTATTGTATCAAATGCTTTTCTAAAATCTATAAATACACCAATTGCATATTTTCCTTGATCTAATGCATTTATTATTTCCTCTGATGCTTCCATTATTGCCAGCGATGTTGTACTCTTTGGCCTAAATCCATATTGATTCTGATTAAGCACATTATGTTTATTTAAAAAGTCCTCTAATCTGTTGTTGAAAAGTTTTTCCAGAATCTTTGAAAATTGTGGGAGGAGTGATACTGGTCTGTAGTTTGTGTAGTGGTGTTTATTTCCTTGCTTGAATAATGGTATTACTTTTGCTATATTCATTTTCTGCGGGAATGAGCCAGTTTGAAATGATAGATGACAAATATATGTCAATGGTTTTAATATGCCATCAACAGTTCTTTTTACTAGTGCCATATCAATACCATCACAATCAGTAGATAATTAATTTTTACACTTTTCAACAACAGATTTTACCTCTAGTTCATCCACCGCTGAGAGAAAGATTGACCGAGGGTTATTTCCAATCAATGTCTCACTCACGGTGTCTTTTCCTTGGTTTGGAATTTTTGCTGCCAACTCTGGTCCAGTATTTACAAAAAAATTATTCATTTTATTTACTACCATGTTCTTATCATAATTATCACCACAATTATCAGTAAAATACTCTGGATAAATCGTTTTCTTAGTTCCATTTTCCTTAATTTATTTAGTACATCCCAGACTCCTTTTATATTATTTTTATTTTCATTTAACATTTTCCTATAGTATAATTTTTTACTAGTTCATATTATTTCAGTTAATTTATTTTTATATGTTTTATATCTTTTTTTTTCAGATTCTTTGGTTCTTAAGTTAATGAAATTTTTATAGAGATAACTTTTCTTTTCACAAGCATTTTGTAGCCCCCTGGTTAACCATGGGCAATTTTTGTATTCATGTTTTTTATTAATTTCTTTAATTGGACAATTTTTGTCATATAATGATTTAAATATAAGACAAGATAAGATAAGATAAGATAAGATAAGATAAGGTAAGCCTTTATTAGTCCCACAATGGGGAAATTCCAGGATTGTAACAGCACAGGGATAGCAACACTACAATCAGAAGGCAAGAAAAAAAACAAGAGCAGCGAGTATACATATGTACATATAAATATAAATATATATATATATATATATATATATATATATATATATAGACACACAGTGTGGAGCATTGTAGCTAGATGGAATAAATATGTAAATATACAGTATAAACACACACAGTGTGGAGCATTGTAGCTAGATGGAATAAATGTATGAGTATATAAACACACACAGTGCGGAGCATTGTAGCTAGATGGAATAAATATATGAATATATAAACACACACAGTGCGGAGCATTGTAGCTAGATGGAATAAATATGTAGATATATAAACACACACAGTGCGGAGCATTGTAGCTAGATGGAATGAAACAGCATAACCGTCTACTTAGTTATCCTACATGGTATGATTATGTGCCCATACATATTGTCACCCTCCATAGCGACCGGTATTTTCCTAGTTGTATACCGGAGGGAACCATTGTGTAAGTCTATTGCGTCTTTTGCATTCTATACTATTAGGTTGTCACGTCTTTTTGCTATCTCTGCGAGCAGCCCTGCTTAGGTTGTACAGTCTGACAATCGTAGGTAGGAAGGACCTGTGAAACCTCTCGGTTGTGCACCTAGGATGATGTAGTTTGCTGCTGAATGAGCTCCTCAGTGCATTCAGTATGTCCTGCATAGGGTGGAACTCGGACTCCAGCAGAGATGACAGTTTAGCCACCATCCTTCTCTCTCCCATCTCCTCCACTGGGTCAAGGTGCTGCCCCAGGACAGAGCTAGCTTTCTTGATCAGTTTGTTCAGTCTCTTCCTATCGGCTGCTGTAATGCCACTGCCTCAGCAGACCACTCCAAAAGTGATGGCTGATGCCACCACCGTGTCATAGAATGACTTCAGCAGTGCCCCTTGTACACCAAAAGACCTGAGTCTCCTCAGTAGGAACAGCCTGCACTGTCCCTTCTTGTAGAGTGCGTCAGTATTGTGTGACCAGTCTAGTTTATTGTTCAGATGAACACCCATGTACTTGTAGGATGTCACCATCTCGATGTCTGTTCCCTGTATATTTACTGGTGCTGTGAGGGGTTGTCCTTGCCTGCGGCAGTCCACCACCAGCTCCTTAGTTTTCCTCGCGTTGATCTGGAGGCAGTTCCGATGGCACCAGTCCACAAAGTCCTGGATAAGCCCTCTGTACTCAGCTTCATCTCCGTTGGAGATGAGGCCAACGATCGCAGAGTTGTCAGAGAACTTCTGTAGATGGCAGTGTGTTGTGTTGTGTAAGAAGTCCGCAGTATAAAGGGTGAACAGGAAGGGAGCCAAAACCGTTGCCTGGGGGCCCCCGTGCTACCGATGATCGTGTCGGACACACAGTCCCGGGTTCTCACAAACTGTGGCCGGGTTGTGAGGTAGTCCAGGATCCATGATGACAGGTGCTGGCCCACCCCTGCGCACAGCAGCTTGTCCTTCAGGATCATCGGTTGGATGGTGTTGAAAGCACTGGAGAAGTCAAAGAACATGATCCTCACCGCATTCCCGGGCTTCTCCAGGTGGGACAGAGAACGGTGAAGGAGGAAGATCACCGCATCCTCCACCCCAATGCAATGCTGGTAGGTGAACTGGAGTGGATACATCGCTGGTCCCACCAGGGGGCGGAGGTGAGCAAGGAGCAGTCTCTCCAGGGTCTTCATCATGTGGGACGTCAGGGCCACTGGTCTGTAGCTGTTCAGATCTTTGGGGTGGGAAGTCTTTGGTACAGGTACCACACAAGATGTTTTCCACAACTGTGGTACCCTCCCCAGCTTCAGGCTCAGGTTGAAGATGTACTCCACAATCCCACACAGCTGGTCTGCACAGGACTTGAGGAGCTTTGCGCTGATGCCGTCCGGTCCCGACACCTTCCTCGCCTTGATCTTCCTCAGCTCCGTCCTCACCTGGGTCTTAGTGAGGGTCAGGTTGGGGGGCTGTGTGTTGGGAGTGGGGGGGTGTTGGTGGAGTGAGGAGTGGGCGGCAGGACTTGATGTCTTCAGAGGCAGCAGTGGTTGTTGTGCAGTTGATATATATATCAATAAATTTATCATATGCCAAGTCCACTTCTTTCTCTCTATAGAAAACATCCCAATTCTGTAACATTAAGTCATCTTTTAAAGCACTGATTCTATCTTCTGTTCCTATTCTTTTATAAATAATCTTTTTACATGGTTTATTATTATTATTACTCTCATTAACCCCATAATTAATGTCTAAAGAAACAAATACAGGCAGGTGGTCACTAATGTCATTTATTAGTATACCACTCACCATATTATATTCAATAACATTGGTAAAAATGTTGTCTATCAAGGTAGCACAGTGTGTCGTTATTCTCGTAGGTTTTGTAATCTTTGGAAATAAAGTTAAGCTACACATTGTATCTAAGAAATCTTCAGCTGGTTTATGTTGCTTTGTTTTCATTAAATCTATATTAAAGTCACAATAAATAAAGATATCTTTTTGTCTTTTTTTTTGTATACATCTTTTCCATACCATTTCTATATTTTTCCATATCAGATCCCGGTGCTCTATATATACAACTTACTATTATGTTTTTTTCTATTTTCCATTGTAATTTCAATTGTTAAACATTCCATACTTTCATTCACTGTTGATGTCATGCTGTTCACTTTTTTACTTTTTAATTTTCTATCAACATACAGTGCTACCCCACCACCACTTTTACATTTCCTATTTTGTGTGTACATCTCATATCCATGTAGTTCAAAATTTGCATCTCTTTCTTCATTAATCCATGTTTCACTTATTGCTATAATCCTAAATGGGGTGTTAAATTGATTTAAAAACTCCTTAATACTATCAAAGTTGGCATAGAGACTCCTACTATTAATATGTATTATTGTCAATGTCTGATCCGAGTTTATAATTCCATTTAATTGTTGTTCATCATAATAAGCACACTTATTGTTAATATGATTAAAGTAGTTATTATCTGGGTCAATATCTCCTAAAATGTCTTGTGGTTGCTGTTCAGTATTGACAAAGGTTTCAGCTTCAATTTGCCCTAATACACTTCCATTATTAAATGAGGAAGGATGTTTGGTTAAAGTTCTAATCATAAGTTGTGTCAACAATGTACACCAAAAGGAAAAAAAAGAAAAAAAAACAAAAGAAAAAAGAACACAAAAATTTCCACTCATAATCTTACTGCGCTGTTATTCGTGCATAAGAGCTAAGGTTTAAATTTGTCTAATTCCTCCAATTCTCTAATCATTATTACTTTAGCTTCTTCTGGAGTGCCAAGCAGTTTTATCCACACCTTACAGTTCTTTGTCCATGTTGACTGTATTTTTCCCTGTTTTCTGAGAGCCCTGGTTTGTCTAGCTATTTCAGAGTTCTTTTTTGTTAAATGTTCATTTGTATAAACAGCCATTCCTCTCAGTTTTCTTGCTTGTCGCAGAAGATCAGTTTTTGCTTTCCTGTTGACAAATTGAATAATGATCGCTGGTTTTCCTTTATTGTCTTTTTTAGGTAATGTGTGGCAAGCTGAAATAGTTTTATTGTCCATAACAATGTTTTTAGAGTTGAAAAAAATTAATACCTGTTGCTCAAGAGTGTGTGATTCTGCCAATGTCTCATCCTCCCATCCTGGTTATCAACTCCAGCTGCCATATGTGCATAGGAGCGGTGTCTTGTGTTAAGACCGCTCACAAGGACATCATCCATTCTTGTATACTGTCATCCACACATCTTTCTAAGAAATTAATTTTCTTGTCTTTTTCCACAACTTCAGCCTTTAATTCAGGCACTTGATCCATAAGGCCAATAAGCAGAGTTTGTTGTTTTGCTATCTTAGATATTTCTTCAGACATAAAATTTAGCGAGAGTTTGATCTTCTCCAACTCCTCTCCATTTGTCTGATTCTTTTTCGGAGGCATACTGACTAGTCTGATTGGGATCAAAGGAGCGGCTCACCTGTTGGCTAGTACAGGAGCAGAAGTACGTCCGATGGCTAGTGGAGGCCGTCAGCTGGCTTGTTGTCTAATTATAGCTGTTATCTGGCGGTGAGGTCGAAACTCTCTCGATGGCTAGTGAAGGCCGCTAACTGGCGTTGTCATCTAGTAGCTGGATCTGCCGGTGAAGCCGAGGAAGCCAAGGCTCCCTCGGTAGCTAGTGGAAGCCTCTAGCTAGCGTCGTCCTATCTGGCGATGAATATGAAGCTCTCCTGGTGGCGAGCTCTCCTGGTGGCTGTTGGCTAGTACAGGAGCCGAAGTACATCCGATGGCTAGTGGAGGCCGTCAGCTGACTTGCCGTCTAATCATAGCTGTTATCTGGCGGTGAGGTTGAAGCTCTCCTGATGGCTAGTGAAGGTCGCTAACTGGTGTCGTCATCTGGTAGCTGGATCTGCTGGTGAAGCCGATTGATATAGGTCATGATACATAAAATTATATCATGACCTAATTTTAAAAACTCTCTCCATCAAAATGATGAGCAAAGAAAAATTCTGAATGATAATTAACAAAAAAACCAAGAAGAAAAGGAAATATGACAAGGCTTAGCTTGCTCTTGGATTCATTGTGGGTGTGGAGGGGCAGAGAAATAGCTGTGTAGCTGTGTGTAGGTTGGCTTGGTAATCGTCTGGCTCCCCAAAATGGGGAATAAAATAAAAGCTTAAGAGCCACTGGTATAAATGAACAAAAAAACCCATCAGCAGATTAAAATGACCACAGTCTCTGAACTTTAATTGCTGACATGGGATTTAAACAGTGTCAGTGCTTTTGTCAGGGCGTGGGCTGGGCCCCATGCCCTCATCATAATTTATAATTTGTATTATCATGTCTTCTGGGCAGGTTCCCCAGTCCACATCCTCGCTTTGAGTTCACCTTTATTATTATCACGATCCTGGGTTGCCATTATTGTTATTCTGTCTTGTATATTTATTTCTCAGTAGATTGTCCTCTTAGTTTAAGTTATCAGTATTATTATTATCATCATCATTATCATCATTGCCATAGTTTTGTCTCTCCTGATCCTCTGTGATTATCTGTGCAGCCCCACCCATCCTGTTTCTGTGTCTCTGATCATTCCCTGCCATCTCCGTTTGCTCCTGATTGTGCCCACCTGTTCTGTACTATGTTTGATTACTCCTGTGCCTATATATGTCAGCCCCAATCTCTGTCCTGTATGGGTGTTGTCGTCAGTGTCTGCATGGACATCATGCTTCTGTTTATGCCATGCATCCTGCCTAGTTTGTGAGTTTTTTCTACAGCTTCCGAGCTGTCATTATTTTGTGTTTTTTTTCGAGCTGCACCCATTTGGCTAACTCTTAATAAATCAAACGTGAACTTTACGTATTGCGTCTGGGTCCAGTTTCCAACCATGACAGCTTCAGTCATGCTCTTTAGAATGAAACTCCAAAGCTGTGAATCTTTTTCTGCACAGTTAGAAGGAAAGCCTCCAAGCTCCATGAGGCTTCACCTGCCCATCACTACTGAGGAGCTGTAGTATTTATTCTTGTTTAAAAGCACCCTACTTTGCATATTTACTGTTGTTTACTGTCATATCCGGCTCTAGGGAGCCGGGCAATCAGAGCCAGGGACAAGCCAGTGAGTCGAGATGTTTTATTCTGGGTAAGGGATAAGGGATGAGGAGAGCACAGACACTCATACAGACGTACATTCTCAGGCTGCACAGCGCAGGGGTAGGTAGCTCGTACCGGACGTGGGGGTAACAAGACGTGCATACTCACAGCGGGATACAAACACCGGAATGCTGCAAGGGGAGTTGAGGCTGACACCAGACGAAGGGGCTTCAGCCTAGCAGTGCTTATGTCGCAGCCCCGAATGATCGAAGCTGCTCCTCTTTATACTCATTAACAGCGCCCCAGCTGATGAGGATTAATTGGCCCCAGTCGTCCCGTGACACTGACAGCTGGGAACCAGCTGAGGCACTGCCCAATGAGAGGCAGGGATAAAAGGAGCATGGGCTGAGCGCCGAGCCGGCGTCTCACCCCATGGTGACATTTACAGCCTATTAATGCGTTCTCAGCATGCAACACATACCTTACAACATTTACTCCGGTGCACACTGCTCCCTCTATATCTCTGTGGCTCCCTCACTCTTGCTCTCTTGCTGGACCACTTGCACAGAGCGGCACCTAGGTTTTTATTAGAGCTCCCTCTGCTGGCAGACTCTATAACTGCATTTAAGAATGCGGTTCTTAATACGGTCAAATATGATATAAATAAATAATTGACTTTTGGAAATGGACTGGCGGGCCGCAGCGAATGAGGGCAGGGGCCACATGCGAGCCGCTAGCTGTCCATCCCTGATTTAGGCACTAGCCAGGGTTACATGTGCAAAATTTCTTCAATCTGAGTACAATTCAGATCAGAACTTTACTGTTTACATGGATCCTGAAAAAGTTGATCCGATTCGGATGTGGGTTTCCATGTATCACACGTTTGAACGGACTAAATCATTTTGACATGTGCACAATTATCCGACGTTCCAGAAAAAGTAGAAGAAGAAGCAACTTCTGATGTAAACAAACCCCACTTCTTGTCTCTCTCTTTTCGAAATAGACCTGTATTGTGTTATTCAGACTGTACTTTTGCTTCTGCTTGTGATGATTCGCTCTGCCTGCCTGATTCTCCACAGCTGCGCGCACACCTGCTCTCTCTTGTCAAAGGAGCAATTTAAGCCGGAGACATCTTTCTCCCTGGTCTGATGAGACTGGCACACCATTTCGTCTGCTTCCAGAGTCTCTTCTCTTCGTCGTAGTTCTCCAGAGGTCTCTCCTCTTCATCGTCATTCTCCTGAGGAGCCTGTTTCCCTCACTGTTAGTCTGGGAGTGCTCACTCCCCCACGACAAGTAAACCATCTTCTCCTACACCACTATTCTATGCTCTAATCCCCTGTGCACAGGCGGAGATCCGTGGCGGCGGACTTCTCCCTGCTGGTGGCAGACCGAGCCCACACTACACCTCTACAACACCTCCTTTATCTCCATTCGCAACCGGGCCTGCAGATGCTGTCTCCCTGGCCGGAGCCTTCGGGGCTAAGCCTGAGCTGCTCACCATCTTATCGACAGTAAGACCTAAACATAACTGTACATTCCCTCCTGAGTTTTGACACTAACCCTCCCTGTCTTTACTCGTCCACAGGGTTGCCAGGCTGTACGGTGCTCTGCTTGCCCCAGCTGATACATCTACACATGCACGCACACATGCACACACTCATTACACAATAAAGATAATTGAGTTTATTCTTGAGTTGGTGTCTGCTTACTGGGTCCCGAAACATGTCAGTACGACTCTGTCAGAACGACCCAGCAGACAGTGCGCTAGCGCACAAGGTTAACATCTTGGAGGCTCGAGTAGATCAGTTATCACATCAACAACAGGTTATACTCACCCAGCTGGTCCAGATTAACTCCCGTTTGGATCACCTGTCTGGTCCTCAGCCCTTTCCTCCGGCTTCAGGTAGCTCTACCCCCCCCGCTAGCTCCCAACACACTCCGTCTCCACCATCTCGGCTGATGCCAATTCCCACGCCCACTTGCTTTAGTGGTAAGCTAGGGGAGGCTAGGGGATTTCTACTGCAGTGTGGGATAGTCTTTCAACGGGTGCCAGGGGAATTTCCTACCAGTCACAGCCGCATAGGCTATGTAGTTAATCTTCTGGAGGGGCAGGCATTAGCCTGGGCCTTCGCGGTGATGGCTAGGGCTGACTATGCTACGTTGACTTATGACCAGTTTGTCAGTGAGTTTAATGAGGTTTTTGACCACTCTGACAGCAATAGCGTGCTTACCTCCCGGCTACTTAACTTGAGGCAAGGGAGCAAATCTGTAGCCGACTACGCTGTAGACTTCCTGGTGGTAGCCGCGGAGGTGGGGTGGGAGGATGCCTCTTTTTGCACTATCTTTGTCCGTAGTCTTAGCCCTAGCTTGAGGGATGAGCTAGCCTGCCTAGAAAAGCCCAGTAGGTTAACCGAGCTTATCTCCCTAGCCATCAGCCTGGACAATCATTTAAAGGAATGGGCCTCCGAACATAGGGCTTCCGGTTGCTCGACCACCCAGTTTCGCTGCTCCCCGCAGCCCCCCCTGCTGGCCCTACCTCCCTTTGATTCTGTAGATGCCCCTGAGCCAATGGTAGTTGGGCAGTCTAAGTTACCGCAAGCGGAGAAACAGCAATGCCGTGATTTAGGGCTATGCCTCTATTGTGGCAGTGAGGAGCATGAGGTAGCTACTTGTCCCATATGACCAAAACAGGGAGTCCGTGCGTCGCAGTAGGGGAGCTCACGGACTCACCTCAGGATAATCTCCTCACTAGATTTCTATTATCCATCCGCTTTGTTCATAATCAGGTTGAGATAGCCACACACGCTCTTATTGATTCAGGGGCCGAGCAGAGCTTCATTTCTGGGGAACTGGCAACCCGGTTGGGGCTTCCTTGTCACCAATTGAAGACCCCCTTTAAACTTATCGCTCTGTCCAAAGCCCCACTGGCCATGGTGTCTAAACAAACTGCTCCAGTATCAGTTATAGTGTCTGGGAATCATCGGGAGCAGCTCAGGTTGTTCGTGCTTTCGGTGTCCACCTCCCCGGTCATCTTAGGTTACCCCTGGCTCCGGTTACACAATCCTACGATTGACTGGCGCTTTGGAAACGTAGTCTCTTGGAGCTCATTTTGTCTCAGCACTTGCCTTCAGTCTGCTGCTTGTTCGCCATACGTGCGTCTCGGTGTCCCTGAACCCCCCCCCCCCCCACCCCACCCCACGATCTGTCCAAGGTTCCTCCGGAATACTAAGACCTGGGGGCAGCCTTTAGTAAGACCCAAGCTCTATCTCTCTCTCCCCCCACCGCCAATATGATTGTGCTATCAGCCTCCCGTCCAGCGCCCCGCTACCATCGAGTTGGCTTTATAGCCTGTCAGCTCCAGAGCGGGAGGCTATGGAGACTTACATCAAGGAGTCCTTGAACTCGGGCATAATTTGGCCTTTGTCCTCGGCGGTGGGGGCGGGATTCTTCTTCGTAGGCAAAAAAGATGGCTCGCTGAGGCCATGCATTGATTTCCGTGAGCTCAACAACATTACCATCAAGGACAAATACACTCCCCCTCTAATCAATATGGTGTTTGATTCCTTCCGGGGGGGCCTCCTGGTTTACTTAACTTGACCTCCGCAATGCTTACCATCTGGTGTGGATCCGGGAGAGTGATGAGGGTTCATTTTGAATACCTAGTCATGCCGTTTGGGCTGACCAACGCCCCCGCCGTATTCCAACAGCTTATTAATGATGTTTTGAGGGACTTTTTGGGCTCATTTGTCTTCGTATACCTTGATGATATCTTGATCTTTTCCCAGTCCCTGGATGAACACCAGGTGCACGTGAGGTGAGTCTTGCAGCGGCTACTAGAGAATAAGCTGTTTGTGAAGGCAGAAAAATGTGAATTCCACACTCCTAAGACGTCATTCCTGGGTTTCATCACTTCACATAATGAGGTCATCGCGGACCCAGGCAAGGTAAAAGCTGTGGTAGAGTGGCCAACTTCCTCCTCCTGGAAGCAGCTACAACAATTTTTGGGATTTGCCAATTTCTACTGCTGCTTCATCAAGAACTACAGTATTACTGCCCTTCCTCTTACCCGTCTCATCTCCTCCAAGGTGCCCTTCCGGTGGACGGAGGAAGCTGAGGCAGCATTTGTGAATCTAAAATCTCAGTTCTCCTCTCCTCTGATCTTGGCACAGGTGGATCCCACTCTGCAATGCCTGGTGGAAGTAGATACCTCAGACTCTGGCATGGGAGCTGTTTTGTCTCAGCGCTCCCCAGTAGACGACAAGATTCGCCCCTGTGCATTCTTCTCCCGTTGCCTCTCTCCGCCAGAGAGGAATTATGACATCGGGGACAGGGAGCTCCTGGTGGTCAAGCTGGTGCTGGAGGAGTGGCACCATTGGCTGGAGGGGGCCTCCCAGCCATTTGTCGTCTCTGTAATTCGCCTTCCGCTGCCTGGACGGACAATAAAAACTTGGAATACCCCAGGACGGCCAAACGTCTGAACACACGCCAGGCCCGTTGGTCCCTGTTTTTTGGCCGTTTTGACTTCACCATCACCTACCATCCCAGGTCCAAGAACACCAAGCCTGATGCCTTATCCAGGCAAGTCACCTGAGATGCCGCGAAAGTGTCAGAGCACCCCATCATCCCCCAGTAATGCATCATGGGCACCCTCTTGTGGGGTATCGAGGAGAGGGTCCTGAGAGCGCAGGAGACCGAGGCGGACCCAGGCGGGGGACCAGCGGGGAGGCTGTTTTGTTCCATCTGTCGTCCGGGGTGAGGTGATTAATTGGGCCCACTCCTCCAAGCTCTCATGCCACCCTCGGATGGCACACACTGTGGCGCTTCTGCAGAGGACCTTGTGGTAGCCTTCACTTTGGAGGGATGTCGGAGAGTATATCCGCTCCTGTCCCCAGTGTGCCGCCGGCAAGACTTCCTCCTCTCCTCCGGCCGGCCTGCTTCACCCTCTCCCCATTCCTGGCAGGCCCTGGTCCCACGTGGCCTTGGACTTCATCACCGGTCTTCCACTCTCTAACAACCACACCGTCATCCTTACCATTGTGGGCAGGTTCTTGAAGGTGGCCCATTTCATCCCCCTGCAGGGTCTGCCCACAGCAAAGGAGACAGTGGATCTGCTTATCCTCCATGTGGTGAGGTTGCACAGCATCCCTCTGGACATCGTGTCTGACCAGGGGCCCAAGTTTGTTTCTCAGGTATGGAAGGCTTTCTGCAATGCCATCGGAGCTATGGTGAGCTTGTCATTGGGGTATCACCCGCAAAGCAATGGGCATTGTGAGTGGGCCAATCAGGAATTGGAGGCAGCGCTACGGTGCGTCACCACCGCCAACCCAACTTCCTGGAGCACCTACTTACCATGGATTGAGTATGCTCATAACATCATCGTGTCATCTGCCATAGGCATGTCTCCTTTTGAGGCCTCTCTGGGCTACAATCCCCCGCTGTTTCCTGAGGAGGAGGGAGATATTGCCGTACCTTCCGTACGAGCCCACCTGAGATGCTGCCGCCAATTGTGGAAAGCCACCTGGACTGCGCTGCGGCGCACGGCGGAGCGCAACATCACCATTGCCAATCGTCGCAGGACACTGGCTCCACCCTACCGGGTTGGTCAACAGGTATGGCTCTCCACTAAAAACATCAACCTCAAGGCTGAGTCGAGAAAGCTCTCTCAGCAGTTTATTGGGCCGTTTGCTATCACTCACATTGTTAATCCTGTGGCTGTGCGCCTAGCTCTACCCCCCTCCCTCCGCATCTGACCCACCTTTCACATCTCTCAGGTAAAGCTGTTCTGTTCCAGCCCTCTGTGCCCTTCTCCCAAGATGCCACCTCCACCAGTTGTGATTGATGGTGATCCGGCGTGGAAAGTCAATGCCATCCTGGACGTCCGTCACTGGGGTTGGGGCCTACGGTACCTGGTGGACTGGGAGGGCTACGGCCCTGAGTGGAGGTCCTGGTGCGTCCCTCCTTCATGCTGGATCTTCAGCTAATCAGGGACTTCCACCGGACACACCCGGGTGATGATTCGCTCTGCCTGCCTGATCCTCCACAGCAGCGCGCACACCTGCTCTCTCTCATCAGTTGGAGCTATTTAAGCCATGCTGCCCGCAGATCAGCACAGAGTCGTCTTTCTTCCTGGTCTGATGAGACCGGCACACCACTTCGTCTGCTTCCAGAGTCCCTTCTCTTCGTCGTAGTTCTCCAGAGGTCTCTCCTCTTCATCGTCGTTCTCCTGAGGAGCCTGTTTCCCTCATTGTTAGTCTGGGAGTGCTCACTCCCCCACGACAAGTAAGTCATCTTCTCCTACACCACTATTCTACGCTCTAATCCCCTGTGCACAGGTGGAGATCCGTGGCGGCGGACTTCTCCCTGCTGGTGGTGGACCGAGCCCACACTACACCTCTACAACACCTCCTTGTCTCCATTCGCAACCGGGCCTGTAGACGCTGTCTCCCTGGCCGGAACCTTCGGGGCTAAGCCTGAGCTGCTCACCATCTCATCGACAGTAAGACCTAAACATAACTGTACATTCCCTCCTGAGTTTTGACACTAGTCCTCCCTGTCTTTACTCTTCCATAGGGTTGGTAGGCTGTACAGTGCTCTGCTCCCCTCGGCTGATACATCTACACATACATGCACACGCTCATTACACAATAAAAATAATTGGGTTTACTCTTGAGTTGGTGTCTGCTTTCTGGGTCCCGAAACATGTCACTGATGATCTTTGTAATGAAGCTACAAGTATATACTTCTGCATATGACGAACAGAGGGAGACAGCAGGATGATACAGACCAGTTTTATTTTACTCCCGCCATGTCTTCCGCTAGCTGCTGTAAAGGCGGAAATACGTCATGTCGATGTGTGGCTGACGTACAGACATGCACAGTAAACATATTTTCTACCCAAACTTCGGAATAAGTGTGTATATGCGCACCAATCGGATTAACAATCGGCATAACCCACCTGTCTCAATTGGAAGGAAATTTTGATCCAAATGAGTGTGATCGGGTCAGAATATTCAGACTGGCGTGTTTACATGAAGCATTTTTATTCTGATCAGGCTTTTAATCCAGTTACTTGTGTCCATGTAAACGTGGCTACTGATTTGTTTCCAGATAATGCCATGGAGCCTGACATGGAGGCTTTTATTACAGTGTCTCTGGGACTTTCCACTCCATGCTCACTTCAGGTGTTTTAATGTGTATTACCACTTGGTCTGAGTACTTGGTGTCGCTACACAGCAGAAATGCACTATGGCTTCAGTGACACAATCTCCTGTGGCGTTATTAACTCAGGATACTACAGAGTACTGTAGACCTGACCTGGGTTATTGCTTTAAAAGGGGTTGTTCAAAGCAGTGATTTCCCACCAATTTTCCATGGAGCCTTCTTGCTTGTGTCCAAGACAAGCCAGTCCCCATCCCAATGCCTGCACACATGCAACAAAGAACAAAGTGATTTATTACAAATCTTTATTTGTGGACCAACAATATGTTTTCAGTATGTTTATCCAGACTTTTGATTATCTAATTATCAAATCTTTTTCTACTCCTAACTCTAACCAAACCTGTTTACTGCCTTCCTAACAAAGTGCATAATAATTTAGCGCATAATATAAATAACCAAAGAAAGTAAAAATGGAATCCACAACTGTATGAAAAGGAAACAAGCAAACAAACTCATGAAGACTGTTGAGGCTCTTTTAAAAGCTGGCAAAGTATACCCATTTTCTTCAAAATGGTGATTGGGATTTGCGTTGGAGTCTGTCATAAACAGTGATGGTTGTGTCCAGACAACAATATATTACACACCCAGAATGAGAACAAGCTTAACTGTTCCAAAACAGGTACGGTTGTAATGACAGTCACAGTGTATAGCAGAACTAATAATTGTTTACACATGAAATATTTGTGGTGGTAAGGGCTCTCCTGTTTGGAAAATGTCCTATAGCAGCGCAGCAAGAAGTGGTGTAAATTTGAGAAAAGTAGAGTATGTACATGTGATGTTTGAGTGGGAGAAGTGCCTAAACCTGCAGCTTTCTCTAACTGTAACCATTAGTGGAGAAAGTGCCTAAGCCTAACCTGAAAAGTGAAAGTGGAAGCAATAACCAGACAGCACTGGATGTGGGGATGTTGAGTGAAAGCAATTCTTTTTGTTCTGTCTCCCATCCCCCTCTCAACAACTGAATGAGTGTTCAGGCCTGATAAAATGGGTGTTGTTTTGTGTATGGCAGTGAAGTGCACGCACAGTGACAAGTTTTAGAGTGAAGGCTTTTGTAGTATAAACGGTATGTTTTTGTTGTTGTTTTTAGATGGATTAGACGGATATTACATTTTTAATGGGGTGGAAAGTGTGTTACATATTTGTACTACTTGTGGTGAAATCAGGTTGCCTATAGTTGTGTGGGGGTGAAGACTTGATCGTTAAATGTCAGCTACAGTTGTAATCAAAATTATTCAACCCCCACTGCAAATTAAGTTTATTGGCAAACTCTACAAACAGCCACCTGTTTGCAATAAACCCATTAAACAAGAACATTTTAAATAGCTCAACACAACTAATACTGTCACAACGGCCCTCACGGACCGTCACAAGACGCCTCAGTCACCAGTGAGTTTGCAGTGGTAATTTATTGTGGATAAGGATGAACACACACAGAACACATACAGCGGCTGAGTGAAGTCTGAGCCGGGGAACACCCGATGCGCCAGACGACAACGTTAATGATGAGCTAGGCAAACAGGAACATACCTGAGCATAAAGGAGCACCATCAAAACGTAGCAGGATATAACAGATGATCGTAACCGATGATCATAACCGGAGAACATAACAGGAAATAACAGAGACTGCCGCGCTGGAGGACATTTAGCACCCGCTTATATCTCTGGCGGCTAATGACCCCAACGCGGCACAGCTGCTGCTAATGACAGCAGAGCAGCAGCTGACTTTGACAGCAGGGAGCTCCCCCGGGCGCCTTCACAATAAGAGCCCGAGGAGCTGGAAGGAACCCTCAGCTGTCAAAGCCAGGGAACAAAAAGATATGAGACCCGAGTGTGGCCAGAACCGACACTCGGGTTATGACAGTACCTCCCCCTCAAGGCCGAGCTCTGAGCGGCCAGAGTAACACCCCAGCCCCCCCCCCCACCCCCCTAGGGTGGGTGGATGGGGTGCTGGCAGGAGGGAGAGAGACAAACAACCAACAAGGCTATAGAAAAAAAAAACCCATAATCCCGGGTAACAAGAACAAAACCACAATAAGTACAAAATAGGCAACACACCCTTGGGCAAACAGAGTGACACAAAAACACAAAACAATCCCCCCCCCCCCCCACACACACACACACCCCAACAGTCCCACAGACGAGATCAGGAACCCGGAAAGGGCGCAGTCCAGGCCCGGAGGGATGGGGCAAAAGGTTCAGGGGGGGTCGTCCGGCAACAAGAGGCCACAGAACAGGGAGGGGAAAAGAGGACAGTTCGGGCGGCCTACCCCAGTCCCATGCTCGGGGGAAGAGAGTTTCAGGCGGCCGGAGCAGGTCGCCGCACAGGAAGATAAACCGGTCGGGGGGCCGGCCCAGAGAACCAAACCAACGAGACAGCCCTTCAGGTGGCCGCCCCGCAACACCAGCCCACCAGAACTGTTGGGGGGAAGCAGCCGGTGATCCCGCAGAAAAGGGGGGAGATGAGGGGAAACCGGGCGGAGCGTTCGGGACCCCAACGGCCCCAGGTGGAGATGGGTAGTGCTCCTCAGGGAGACGAGGAGGATGACTGTGGAGATGAGGGTGATGAAGAAAACGAGCCTGTCCAGCATCCGGTGGCTGGGGATCTGCAGCTCCCTCACCGAACCTAGGACCTGCTGGTGCAGCACCCACGGTGGACCCCGATTGGGCCTCCGGAACCAAACCCACGGTGGACCCCGATTGGGCCTCCGGAACCAAACCCGCGACGGACCCCGACTGGGTCGGCGTGGCACCAAACTCGACCTCCAACCCCGAAACCGGAACCTCTGGCACAGCAGGCGAAAGCAGCCCCTCGCCGGCGACCCTGGGAGAAGGCTCGAAAGAGAGAGAAAACCCGGGATCAGGATCACCGGCAGCGCCAGAACCCGGTGAGATAAGCTCGGACGCAGCGGGCGGCTGCACCCGGCTCATCTCCCCTTGAGACAGGCAAAAATGCTCTAAGAGGTGAAAAAGAAAGACAAAGTAGAGCACTTGCCTGAGCTCGGGTTCTGACGCCGTCCAGGACTGCGAAGATCCGGGCTCAGATGTCAGGAGGTCGTCATCAGGCTCCCACTCAGCTGTGTCGGGCTCCGCAGCTGGCATGATGGTGCGTGCAGCCAAAGAGTCCTCCGGCACCGATGTCCACGCCGGTGGCCCGCATGGCGTGGTGGCAGGAGAATCTCGCCCTGCTGGACCGGACCGCTCCTCCGTGGAACGCCGGGGACGCTTCCTCACCGGCGATGGCTCCATGCTGCAGTCCGCTCTCCTCCTCCGCCCATGGCGTGGCTGCGGAACCGGAACCAGGCTCTCCAGAACCGCAGGCCCCCTCCTCATCCAGCGACGTTGGCCTGACGTCGAGGACCGCTCAGCGGAGGGAGACACAGAGGAAGCAGGGTTAATACTTTCATCCACAGCGGGTGGAGGGAGCTCGGGGGGCTGCATACCCCGAACTCCACCCCTAGGAGTCAGACAAGGCACAACAATGTCAAGAGGAGAGAAATTATCATGCACTCGCCTTTCCCCTAAGGGTAAGATGGTCTCCGCTGTGGGGGACGTCATTCCTTCCTTTCCCCGCTGGATGGCGACAGAGGGCCCTCTGGGAAGACGAGATGAGGCCACTCGAGGCGGATCCGGGATGAAGCTCGCCGAAACGGAGCTCTCGTGACACACAGCAGCCAGGATAGGCGACGAGGAGGAGGGGGCGACAGCCGGGGTCAGTCGGGCATGAAGCGCTGACGGGACAGCAGGCGAGGGCCCGGGAGAAGACGAGGCTGCGGGGATTCCCCTCTGACGAGGCGCAGGAGTGACAGCTGTGTGGGGGGTTGAGCTCTTGCGGCGACCCGGAACAGCATCCAGACGGGGGTCTAGCCGAGGTTGGAAGCCGGATTGACGACGGTTCCTTGTAGGGGGTGAGGCGAAGGCGAGGTCCGGAAATCACCGTTCCTGAGCAGAAACGGCGGCAAGCAAGTCAGCAAACTCAGGAAACTCACGCAGCGCTGGATTCCTCTCCACCAGTCTGACCGCCGCCACCACATGCTTCATACACGCTGGAGGATTTTTAGCGGAGCAAGCAGCAGCCACCCGGTCCCAGATCTTTTCTGCTGTCATCTGCAGCTTCTCTGGGGGAATCCCGAGTGACGACATGCCCGATGGGAAAAGACCTCCGGGTGGTGCGAACTCTTGGGCCGGAATAGAGGCAGGAGCGGGATCCCGAAGCGAGGGGCGACGTCTCCTCCGCTTCAGCTTCCTGCCAGGATTTCCCTCCAGCCCTCGGAGTCTCTCACGCTGGGTGGCGATGTCATCTCTCCTCACGCTTACCTCTGGATGATCGGTGAAGCAGGGAAGAGAATCCAGAATCTCCTCGGCTAGGTCCAGGTATCTACAAATGTCGCTGGGAGCGTCCAACAGCGTAGCGGTGAAGATGGTGTAGTCCACCTCCTTCAGAACCTCCGCTTGCTGCCTGCCAAGGCGCCGACAATGGCCCCTGGATGACGACATACTCCCCGCTGCAGACACTCAGACAGGTAGGAATTAACAGTCCACTACTGCAAACTGCACGGTGAATGGCGTCTCGAAACAACGCCTCCTCTCCGGGTGTTAGGCGGCAGTCTACTGTCACAACGGCCCTCACGGACCGTCACAAGACGCCTCAGTCACCAGTGAGTTTGCAGTGGTAATTTATTGTGGATAAGGATGAACACACACAGAACACATACAGCGGCTGAGTGAAGTCTGAGCCGGGGAACACCCGATGCGCCAGACGACAACGTTAATGATGAGCTAGGCAAACAGGAACATACCTGAGCATAAAGGAGCACCATCAAAACGTAGCAGGATATAACAGATGATCGTAACCGATGATCATAACCGGAGAACATAACAGGAAATAACAGAGACTGCCGCGCTGGAGGACATTTAGCACCCGCTTATATCTCTGGCGGCTAATGACCCCAACGCGGCACAGCTGCTGCTAATGACAGCAGAGCAGCAGCTGACTTTGACAGCAGGGAGCTCCCCCGGGCGCCTTCACAATAAGAGCCCGAGGAGCTGGAAGGAACCCTCAGCTGTCAAAGCCAGGGAACAAAAAGATATGAGACCCGAGTGTGGCCAGAACCGACACTCGGGTTATGACAAATACCATAAGTGGTTTCTCCAAATTCAACACAAAATGTAACTTTTAATGACGCCTGCAGTCTCAAAATTATTCACCCCCTTCATGACAAGCATTTTTAGTGCAGAACACCCTTTTGCTGTTATGATCTGCTGCAAACGTGATGCATAGCCAGACAGTAGCTTTTGGCAGCGTTCCAGAGGAATCTTAGCCCATCTCTCATGGGCATAGGCCTTCAGTTAACTAATATTCTTTGGTTTGCTTGCTGCAACTGCCTTTTTCAAATCCCACCAGAGATTTCCATTGGAGTTCAAGCCAGGCAACTGTGATGGCCACTCTAGTATTTTCTAGGACTTCTGAAACCAAGCCTTGGTGGACTTTGAGGTATGCATGGTGTGGGCTATATTAATCATAGATCCCATAACCTACATATGTTTAAGCATGTGAGAGTGTTTAGTGATTACATATGTAAAGCGACTTCACACCTCAGAACAGGACAAAGGGTCTCAACCGCCAGTGAAGATCAAAGAGCATCCCAGGCGCTGCGGTGGAGACCGGATGGGTTGCCCTGACCCCCCAGGGCCAGGTGGAGGAGTACGAAGACAAAAGAGGGGATTAAGATAGTGAGGGATGTCAGCTTTTGATATGCATGTCTTTTGTTATGTGCGAGTATAAGTTGGTAGAGCCGAAGGTGTTCGCTCTCTTACTTCTTCTGCTGCTGCACCTAGATGAGACTTGTTAGAGGAGCTGATAATAAAATTTGGTTTATGAATCACATCGCCTCGTTATTTCAAGCTCCTCTACACTGGTGACCCTGACGCGAGAATGGACCAGAGGCGTTCCCCCGCGATCGACTCATCTGTGGCGACCCAGGCAGACGCCGGCGCCCATGCAGACAGGGGAACAGATGGACGACGTTCCCCCATGGCAGAAGTGATAGAGAGGGCTCAACCGAGCACCAGCGCCGCGGAGATAGCCGAAGCAAGGCACTCTCACCCTGCGGACACATCAGTGACGGTCCACACAAACGCCGTCACCGTCAACCTGCCGGACTTCTGGCAGGAAGACCCCGCCTCGTGGTTTCAGCAAGCTGAAGCCCAGTTTGCACTTGCGGGCATCATGGCTGACGATACAAAGTTCTATCACATCGTCGCCAAACTCGACGCCGCCACTTCAAGATGTGCACGGAGCATAATCCAGCGGCCGCCGGCCCAGGACAAATATAAAGAACTGAAAGCGACCATCGTGGCAAATTACGTCCCCTCAGCCGAGGAGAGAGCCGAGAGGATCCTGGTGGTCTACGGCCACAGAGGAGGCAGACCCAAGGCCCTCATGGAGGACTTGCTGCAACTTAAAGAAGAGGACAATGACAACTTCCTCTTCCATTTCATATTCCTCAGTACGCTGCCGCCACACATGAGAGGGACGCTGGCCAACATGTGATGCAACACCCAGCAAGACTTCCGCACGCTGGCTCACGAAGCTCAACGGCTCGTCAACACCTGCAAGGAGCAGAGGACATTCCTAAAACAGCTGTAATAACCCCCTTCGGTCTTTTTGAATTTTTGCGGATGCCTTTCGGCCTCAAAGGCGCTGCTCAAACCTTTCAGCGGATGATGGACGCAGTATTAAGCGACCTCCCTTTCGTGTTTGTCTACCTCGACGATATGCTGGTAGCCAGCTCGTCTGAGGAAGAACACAAGCGGCATCTCACTATGGTTTTTCAGAGACTAGAAGAGCACGGGTTAATAATCAATCCAGCCAAATGCAAATTCGGCGTGTCACAAATTGATTTTTTAGGACACAGAGTTTCTCCGAAGGGGGCAGTCCCACTTCCAGACAAAGTTCACGCAGTAAAAAGTTTCCCACGGCCACAAATGGTCAAATCGCTGCAGGAATTTTTGGGCATGGTTAATTTTTACAACCGCTTCCTCCCCCACGCAGCTCAGCTCATGCAGCCCCTATATGACGCGTTCAGAAAACAAAAACCTTCCAACGCGATCGAATGGACCCCGGAGCGCGAACGCGCCTTCGCGGAAGTAAAAAGCGCCCTAGCTAATGCCACATTGTTGGTTCACCCCAATCCCTCGGCCCGCATTGCGCTAACCACAGACGCTTCAGACCTGGCCATAGGGGCAGTTGTAGAACAACACGTCGGCGGAATCTGGCAACCTTTGGCATTCTTCAGCAAATCGCTAAACCAAACTGAGCGTAAATACAGCACTTTTGACAGAGAGCTACTAGCCCTCCATTTATCCATCCGCCACTTCCAGTTCTGGTTAGAGGGGCGGCGTTTTACGGCTTTTGTAGACCACAAACCGCTCACCTTTGCTATGGCTAAAATTTCCGAACCGTGGTCAGGCAGGCAACAAAGACAACTAGCTGCGATTTCAGAGTTCACCACAGACATTCGACATGTGGCAGGCAAACTTAACGTGGTAGCAGACTGCCTCTCTCGTGCTGTGACATCGCCAGAGCGCGAGGAGACAGATTATACTACCTCAGCCGCGGAACTCTTCGCCAACGTGGACACATACGCAGCACCAATCCACGCAGAGATAGATTATGCAGCCATGGCAGAGGAACAAAGTAGTGACGCGGACGTGCGCGCACTCCTGTCTGGACCAACAGGGTTAAGGCTGGAGAAAAGGGGTCTACGCGACGGTGTGCCCCCCCTAATATGCGACATCTCAACCGGCCGACCTCGCCCGTTAGTTCCAGCTGCATGGCGCCGCCGTATTTTCAACTTGATTCACTCCCTTGCGCACCCAGGTGTGCGCGCTTCAGTTAAAATGGTCGCCGAAAAGTTTGTGTGGCCTGGCCTGCGCAAAAACGTAAAAGAATGGGCAAAGACTTGCATTTCTTGTCAGCGCGCCAAAGTACACAAACACACAAACGCCCCTCTGGAGCCTTTTCGAATCCCTGCTAGAAGGTTCGACCACGTTCATGTCGACCTCGTGGGGCCACTACCTTCCTCCCAAGGTTTCACACACCTGTTAACAATGATAGACCGCACCACGCGCTGGCCAGAGGCAGTCCCTCTGGCGTCAACCACAGCGGAGGAAGTCGCTCGCATTTTTTTGACAAACTGGGTGGCACATTTCGGCGTCCCATCGGACATCACGTCCGATAGGGGGCCTCAATTTGTCTCGGAGCTTTGGTCAGCCATGTCCAGCAGCTTAGGGGCAACAATTCACCGCACCACCGCTTATCACCCTCAGGCTAATGGGTTATGCGAGCGTTTTCACAGATCTTTAAAGGCCGCCCTCAGAGCCTCACTAACGGATACAAATTGGGTAAATAAACTTCCCTGGGTTTTATTGGGGTTGCGTGCTGCGCCCAAAGAGGATCTAGACGCCTCCCCAGCAGAATTAGTTTTTGCACAACCTTTCAGGCTCCCAGGTGAATTTTTACCAGAGAACCCAGAGCCAGGGCATTTTCCAGCCCCAAGGTTTGTAGGCAGCAATGGACCGGACTCTCTCCCCGGGCCGGCACATCACTCTTTTCCACGGGTTTTTGTCCCCCAAGCTTTAAAAAACGCTGAATTCATTTTTGTTAGGCATGAAGCTTTAAAACCAACCTTCCGCCCACCATACGATGGGCCATTCAGAGTGCTGGAACCTGGTGATAAACATTTTGTGCTTGATTTTGGGGATAGAAAAGAAACAGTCAGCATTGACAGACTTAAACCTGCCTTCTTGTTGAGAGACGAGCCTGCACGGTTGGCGAGAGCACCTCGGCGGGGTAGACCCCCCAAGAGAATAGACTCAGCCCCTCTGCAGGGAACAAATAATCACTCTCCTTCCCAAGCTGCAGATTCCTTACAGGAAGGTCCCACCAGGACGCCCAAGCGGACCCACAGCAGATTCGGGAGAAGATTAAAACCCAGATGGCACAGAGACTGATGCAAACTACTCAACAGTTGTTCACTAATTGTGCTGTAACAGTTTAGGACTGATTTGTGATATTACTATGCTGTTATGATTACCACTGAACTCTCTTAGGAGCATGGCTGCTGGAAAGTTTCTTCTGTGTCAAGAGGTGTAGCAGTTAGTATGTCATAATAATTATCTTAAACTGTGAATTTTTCTATTGTCCTTTTCTTAGTCGTTTGGGGGAGCTGTGGGCTATATTAATCATAGATCCCATAACCTACATATGTTTAAGCATGTGAGAGTGTTTAGTGATTACATATGTAAAGCGACTTCACACCTCAGAACAGGACAAAGGGTCTCAACCGCCAGTGAAGATCAAAGAGCATCCCAGGCGCTGCGGTGGAGACCGGATGGGTTGCCCTGACCCCCCAGGGCCAGGTGGAGGAGTACGAAGACAAAAGAGGGGATTAAGATAGTGAGGGATGTCAGCTTTTGATATGCATGTCTTTTGTTATGTGCGAGTATAAGTTGGTAGAGCCGAAGGTGTTCGCTCTCTTACTTCTTCTGCTGCTGCACCTAGATGAGACTTGTTAGAGGAGCTGATAATAAACTTTGGTTTATGAATCACATCGCCTCGTTATTTCAAGCTCCTCTACACATGGGATCATTGTCCTGTTGGAAGATCCAGTGATGCCAAAGCTTCAGGTTCATCAGAGATGTCATGACATTTTCTCCCAGGATTTCCTGATACTTGATTGAACCCATCTTGTCCACCACATGCTGCAGATTTCCAATGCCAGAGGAAGCAAAGCAGCCCCAGAGCATCACTGAGCCACCGCCATGCTTCACTTTAGGCATAGTGTTCTTTTCAGCGCATGCTTCATTCTTGCGCCTCCAAACATTCCGCTCATTCATTGGCCTGAAAAGTTTCAGCTTTATTTCATCACTCCTCAGAAAAGAATCCTGAAACCTCTTTGACTTATTTATATAGTTTTGAGCAAATTGCAGCCGACTTTTCTTATGCTTTTGGATCAATAGTGGTGTACGTTTTGGAGTTTGGGAATGGAGCACTTCAGCCTTTATGACATGGTTTACAAAATCCAGACCCAGGAGCAGACACAGATGAGAACATTAGAGCAGTTTTAACAATGATTTTATTGACAATAAGTGGAAAGAATAAATGTGACGAAGATCTGGCAAACCTGGAGGGAGAGACAAACACAGAGGTGAGTATAATTATTCTTACAGGTTTCCTCTGGAAGGTGCTACATGGAGAACCTTCTGGTGCAAGGAAGCTGGATGCCAGGTGAGGCTCCTCATGGGTGGGGAGCCGCTGTGGATCCTCCAGCAGGGGACCGTGGCAGGCTGGCCAGGCCTGAGTGCAGGGGAAAGGAGTGGAGACTGCAGTGAAGGAAAACGGCGGTGTCAACTTACTTGGGGGTGGGGGAGTGTGTACAGGGAGCAAACAATCCAGTCCATGAGGCAGATTTGGGGGTCAGGCAGGCATGGGTCAGAGCACGGCAGGCAGAACAATAAACAGGCATGCAAATTCAAATCAGCAGGCAGGCTCTGGGTTCTAGGGTAGGCAAATGGTCAAAGCACGAGGCAGGATAACAGATTGATACAAACAAAGCTTAGGCAGGATATAGGCAGGCGGGTGGTCTGACATAACCAGGCAGAGTGGTGGGAGAGCATCCAATATAAAGGGCTCCCCTGATTAGCGACAGGTGGTGCAATCAGCTGCAGGGAACAGTGTCTAATCAGAGGGGAGAGAGACAGAGAGACAGGCAGGGACACAGAGCAGGCAGGAATCCTAACAATTTAGTATGCACTGTAGCAGACTCAAGTTGGACTGAACACAAAAATTGGAACTTTGCTTCATGTATGAACAAACTGCCTAACCTCTGCCCAGTTTCATAACCCCCAACAGGATCCAGCTGCAGCACCCATATGCAGCACCCCTGCCCCCTCTCTTCCTGCCTTTCAACACAGATCCCTGACATGTGTCACGGATGGCCCTCACGAGCCATCAATACAGTAAGATGCTGTAGGCCAGCCGGTGAGTTTGCACAGTTTATTAAAGGGAGGATAACGCTAAAGTAATGAGCGACGGGGGGCTAAAACACACTATAACTATAACACAGGCTATGACAAGGAGGAACAGATTCACAATGAACACACTTACAGGGAGAGGAGAAATCAGCACGGAGGCTGGACGACGGGGTATCTGACGATGTCAGACGAGGAATGCCTGACGAGACTGCGGCAACATCTCGCCCTCAGCTGCTCCCTTAAATAGGGCTCAGGATGGAACAGCTGATGAGGCGATCGTTAATGCAGCTCAGCTGTCAGAGCCTCAGCTCTGACAGCCGGAAGCCCCTCCGAGCACTGTCACAATAAAAGCTCGGAGAGCCACAGGGAACACACACACACCAGATGGGAGGAAAATACTGCATGGCCCGAGCGCTGACGAAACCGGGGCTCGAACCACGACAGTACTCCCCCCCGAGCGGAGAACTCCGGGCACCGTATGACACCCCAGCCCCCCCACCCCCACCCCACCCAGGGTGGGAGGATGGGGGAAAGGCCTGGTGGGTGAGACTCAGAAAAGAAAAAAAACACCAAGACGAGGAACTGGAATGGAGAGTGACAAGGGAGAGCACAGAAAATAAACAAGAAGCAATTACAGAGCATGGGGAAAACCCCCCCACAATACTCCATAATGCACGGATGGCACAACAGACAAGACAAAGAATGCAAATAACAGGAGAAGGTCTATAACCAAAATACACAGGCCCATAAGACACGATGTGGCAGTCAGAAATCATCCCTCAGACAGAGGAGGGGGGAGAGAAAAAAAAGGGCACGCTAAACAGCGGTGAATACATAGACCAAAATAGAGCAAATGACAACACACCAGAGCGACCTTTATATTTTAGTCGAAATAAGAAACACATGGGGGTGACGGCAGGCAGAGTCCAATGACACACGAACAGTTCTGGTGGTCTACCTGCGTCCAACGTCCAGATAGCTGGCCGGGGGAAAAGGAAGAGTTCGGGCGGCCTACCCCAGTCCCAGGCCTGGAGAAACAGGACCTCTGGTGGCCGGACCAGGTCGCCAAGCAGACAGTCTAGTTGGTCGGGTGGTCGACCCAGAACACCAAATGGGCGAGGCAGTCCTCCAGGCGGCCGACCTGCATCACTCAGCCACCAGGACCACAGGGGAGAAAACGACAACGGCTTCCCTGTAGTGGGGAATAGCGAGGGAGAGCTGAGCCGAATATGAGGAACCCCAACGGCACCCGGTAAAGAAGGCTTGGGGGAAGGATAACGGACCAGTCCAGCGTCAGACGGCAGAGGATCTGCAGCTCCCTCACCAACCTCGAACCGAACCGGCGCTGCGCCCCTGCTGGACCCCGTTCGGGTCAGCGCTGCACCCACGATGGACCCCAATTGGGCCGGAGCAGCACCCGCGATGGACCCCGATTGGGTCAATGCGGCACCAGCGATGGACCCCGACTGGGTCGGCGCAGCACCAGGGACGACCTCCAAACCCGAACCCGGAACCTCCAGCACAGCAACCGGGATTGACTCCGCACCGGTCACCCTGGAAGAAGGCTCAGGAGAAGAAGAAGAACCAGGATCAGGATCACCGGTTGCGACAGAGCCCAACGAGACGAGCTTGGATGCAGCGGACGGCTGCACCTGGCTCGTCTCCCCGAGAGACAGGCAAAAAAAACCGTGCAGCTAAACCGCTGCACGGTGGCGCAGTGGTTTAGCACTGTGGCAGCACAGTTTTACCCTCGGCCGGGGGATCGCGGGGATCATGAGATCGTGGGTTCGATCCCAGCCCCCGACCAACAGTGAGCTGTGTGGAGTTTGCATGTTCTCCCCGTGTTGCGCGGGTTTACTCCGGGATTTCTCCGGTTTCCTCCCGCACACCAAAAACATGTAGGTTTAGGGCGCTCGCGCACGCAGCGACCAGCAGCCGGTGGCTTGTCACCAGACTGCAAACCAAGTCTACCTACGGGTACAAATAAGTAACAAAAAAAAAAAAAAAAAATGCTCTAGAACAGATAGTAGGAAGACAAAATAGAGCACTTGCCTGCACTCGAGTTCTGTCGCTGTCCAGGACTTCGACGATCCGGGTTCAGAAGCCAGAAGGACGTCCTCTGGCTCCCACTCGGCTACGGCGGGCCCCGCAGCCGGCATGATGGATCCCACAGTCTGAGGACCCTCCAACACTGATGTCCATGGCGACGACCCGCTGAGTCGGACCGCTCTTCTGTGGAGACCCGGGGACTCTTCATCGTCGGCGCAGGCTCCAAACTGCAGTCCGCTCTCCTCCTCTGCCCATGACATGGCTGCGGGGCTGGAACCAGGCTCTCCAGGGCCGCAGGCTCCCTCCTCGTCTGGCGACGTAGGCCTGGCACCGCGGAACGCTCAGGGGAAGGAGACACAAATGTTGCAGGTCCATTACTAGTTACTGCAGCAGGTGGAGGAAGTTCAGGGGACTGTGAACCCCGAACACCGCCCCCAGGAATCAAGCAAGGCGATTCACCCAATGAGAGAACAGAATGAAAAGTCACTTGCCTGATCCGTAGAGGCCCGATGGAACCCGCTGCAGTGGACTTTGTTCCTCCCTTTCCCCGGTGGATGGTGACGGAGGGCCCCCTGGAAGGACAAGGAGGAGCCGCTCGCGATGGACCGACGACGGGCTTCGCCGAAGCAGGACTCATAGCACTCACAACAGCCGGGGAAGACATCGAGGAGGAGGGGATGACAGCCGAGGCGATCTGGGCACGAGGAGCTGACGGAACAGCAGGGAAAGATGACCCGGGAGGGAGAGGCTGCGGGAATTCCCTCCTGACGAGATGCAGAAGAAGCAGCTGACTGAGAGGTAGAGTTTCTCCGACGACCCGGAACAGGATCCGGATGGGGTTCTCGCTGAGGCTTACTGTTGCCTGTGTGACGACAGTTACCGGCAGAGGGCGAGGCGAAGGAGAGGTTCGGGAAACGCTGCTCCTGCGCGGAAACAGAAGCGAGCAGGTCGGCGTACTCTGGATAATCACTTAATTCCAGATTCCTCTCCACCAGCCTGACTGCCGCCGTCACATGCTTGATGATCTGCGTAGGGTGAATGACGGAGCGAGCTGCAGCCACTCGGTCCCGGATGGAAGCAGCTGACAGCTGTAACTTCTCCGGGGGAATCCCGACTGACGTCTCACTCCTTGGGGAATCACCCTTGGGCGGTGCGAACTCCTGGACTAGAATGGGGACAGGAACAGGATCCCAAAGCAAGGAGCGAGGGTGCCTACTCTTCGGCTTCCTGCCGGAGTTTCCCTCCAGCCCACGGAGTCTCTCCTGGTGCGCAGAGATGTCTGCCTTCCTCACAATGACTTCAGGGTGGTTGGAGTAGCGAGGCAGGCGATTAATGATGTCCTCAGCGAGGTCCAGGTGCCGGCGTACATCGCTGGGAGTGTCATAGAGGCCAGCAGTGAAGAGAGTTCCATCAACGTAGTCCAGGGCCTCCGCCAGCTCATAGCCCAGGCTCCGAGCGCGGCCCCTGAATGACGACATGACCTCCCAGCACACAGGTACCGAGACAGGGAAAAACAAGTCCAATTCAGGCAAAACTCACGGCGACTGGTGTTTCAGTCTGGCCGCAGTCTACTGTCACGGATGGCCCTCACGAGCCGTCAATAAGACGCTATAGGCCAGCCGGTGAGTTTGCACAATTTATTAAAGGGCGGATAGCGATAAAGTAATGAGCCACGGGGGGACTAAAACACACTATAACTATAACACAGGCTATGACAAGGAGGAACAGATTCACAATGAACACACTTACAGGGAGAGGAGAAATCAGCATGGAGGCTGGATGACGGGATGTCTGACGATGTCAGACGAGGAATGTCTGGCGAGACTGTGGCAACGTCTCGCCCTCAGCTGCTCCCTTAAATAGGGCTCAGGATGGAACAGCTGATGAGGCGATCGTTAATGCAGTTCAGCTGTCAGAGCCTTAGCTCTGACAGCTGGAAGCCCCTCCGAGCGCTGTCACAATAAAAGCTCGGAGAGCCACAGGGAACACACACACACACCAGATGGGAGGAAAATACTGCATGGCCTGAGCGCGGACGAAACTGGCGCTCGAACCACGACAACATGGAGAAGACAGAAGCAGAAACAAACTCCCTCACTGAAACATTATTTTACGACCACAGCAGTGAAACTCCTGCAGAACAGGAATTCTTCTTAAAGACTTCCTTAATGTGCTTGCAATGTTGCTGCATTATCTGTTGTCACAAATGTTTCATTTATGCATGCTTTTCTTACTTATGAACCCTCACTGATTAGAAAATTCAGATGGAAGTATTCTGATAATGTGTGCCTAGTTTGTGATAGATGTCTATGACTTCACTTTCCCATTGGGACGAGTGAGCTTACCAAAGGGGCAGTGAGATAGTCATGCAAAGCCCTGATTGGCCGACCCCTCAGGACCGCCCTGTGGATAGGGGCCAATACCCCTTTATCACATGTCTCTACCCAGAATTCTCTCTCTTTTGCTGCTGTTTTTCTGAGGAGAGAGGCCATCGGCCTTCTCTCCTCAGATGCCTGAAGGCTTCTAATCCAGCTCTTATCTGACTGAAGGTAACACTTGAAGATTTCTTTTTTTCTTTTTTTTTTTTTAGCATGCTTTAACTACCTAAACTTTGATACTTTTTGGATTTTTCTTTAAAACTTCATCACCTTCTCTAGCAATTCATGACTAGTGGAAGTAATCGTCAATTTTTTTATCTTTTCTAAAGCCAACCAAGCCATGATTTTCTTCTTTAATCCTAATTTTTCTGTAAGTCAAGCGTGATCACACTTTTTAGAACTCATTCCGTTTTTAAGGCTTCCTTCTGGCTATCCTACACTGAAAAATGCAGGCGTAGAGGAGATCCATTGTTCCAACCACCTCCAGCAGATGCAAGCTCCGGGCCTCAACCAGGCCCCACCTCACCAAAGATTTCCAGGCCGAGACCCGGGGCACAGGACAGCAGGGAGAGCCAGTGCTGCCAAGGCTCATCTTTAGCCCAGGTTGGACAAAAGCCGGGGCCACCCAGAGTCATTCCTCCCATGCTTGTGACCCCTCCTAAGGCTCGACTATTTTGTCCTGTTCCAAGCCTCTTGGGAACCAAGCAACGCCAAGAGAGTAAGGCAGTTAGCAGCATTAGCTTCAAGGAAAACCATAAACTTTTCTGTAATGACCGTCCTTTTTTGAACACAAGATAAAGTTAATCTGTTTTCTTTTTAACAACAATTTTTTTCCAAATTCCTTTTTCCTTAACTTTGCGTTCCACTTAATTTTTACCACTATTTTCACTTCACCCTTATTTCACATATGCAAAACCTGTAAATATGTAAATATTGCTGTTTCTTCATATATGTAAAATTACCACTGTTCATGCTATTTTTGGTTATCTTCCCATTTTACAAGCTATACAGATGTTTATTGTCATTTTTGGTTTTTCTGTAATAAATTTACTAACCTCTTCATTGGTGTCCTCTTTGTCCAGATTTTAAGAATCACACAGTGTCAAGAACTGATGCCCAGATTAGGAGACTGATCAAATATTGTCAATAGAATTATTAGCTAAGGCTTAATATACCAACTACCAAATTCTTAAGCTTAAGCCTTTGTTCATAAGAGTTTCAATTCAATTCAATTCAATTCAATTCAACTTTATTTATATAGCGCCATTTCACAACAACAGTCATCTCATAACACTATCAACTGTAGGGGGGACCCCCACAGTTGCAGAAAGACCCCAGCAATCAGGCGATCCCCTGTGAGCAAGCACTTGGCGACGGTGGAGAGGAAAAACTCCCTTTTAACAGGAAGAAACCTTCAGCAGAACCAGGCTCAGGGAGGGGCAGTCATCTGCTGCGACTGGCTGGGGGGTGAGGGGATAGAGAAGAAGAAAAGAACAGACATGTAGAGAGCAAACAGCACGATGGGGACTCAATCTATGGGAGAGAACAAACAAATGTTAATGACCAGCAAAAAAAAAAAAAATTTCATAGAGAGTGAGGAAAGGAGTGAGGCCCAGTGCATTACTGGAGGTCCCCCGGCTGACTAAACCTATTAGCAGCATAACTAAGGGAGGGTTCAGAAACACATGATCCCTCCCTAATTGTAGGCTATATCAAAAAGGTAGGTTTTAGCCCTATTCTTAAAAACAGAGATCGAGTCTGACTCCCGAATCCAGATTGGCAGCTGATTCCACAGGAGAGGAGCTTGATAACTGAAGGCTCTGCCTCCCATTGTACTTTTGGAGATTCTAGGTATTACAAGTAATCCTGCATTTTGGGAGCGTAGTGCTCTGTTAGGATGATACGGTAGTATCAGATCTTTTAAATAAAAAGGAGCCTGATTGTTTAGAGCTTTGTAAGTAAGAAGAAGGATTTTAAACTTAATTCTAAACTCTATGGGAAGCCAATGAAGGGAGGCCAGAACCGGAGGGATATGATCTCTCTTTCTAGTACCTGTTAAAACTCTTGCTGCAGCATTTTGGATCAGCTGAAGACTTTTTAAAGATGTTTTAGGACAGTCTGATAATAAAGAATTACAATAATCTAATCTCGAGCTAACAAAAGCGTGGATCAGCTTCTCAGCATCACTCTGAGACAAGATGCTCCTAATCTTGGCAATATTACGCAAATGATAGAAGGCAGTCTTAGAAACAAATTTAATATGTGAATTGAAGGACAAATCCTGATCAAAAATAACTCCAAGGTTCCTCACAGAGCTATTAAGAGAAAGAGTAACTGCATCCAAACTGAAAGTTTGATTTGGAAAGGAATTTCTAAGGTTTTTTGGACCAACAAGAATGACTTCAGTCTTATCTGAATTTAATAGCAGGAAATTACAAGTCATCCAAGCTTTGATTTCCTTAAGACAGGCTTCTAACTTGGCTAATTGATTAGTATCATCTGGCTTCATTGACAGGTATAATTGTGTGTCATCTGCATAACAATGAAAATGTATAAAGTGCTTTCTAATAATGTTGCCTAACGGAAGCATATATAAACTAAAAAGAGTAGGGCCTAGCACAGATCCCTGTGGAACTCCATGACTAAGCTTTGAGCTGAGAGAAAACTCATCATTTACATGAACAAACTGGAACCTATCAGATAAATAAGATCTAAACCACTGCAACGAAGTTTCATTAAGTCCAACATAGTGTTCTAATCTATCAAGTAGAATATTATGATCAATAGTATCAAAAGCTGCACTAAGATCTAAAAGGACAAGTACAGAAACTAGTCCATTATCAGATGCAATGAGGAGGTCGTTAGTGACCTTCGCTAAGGCTGTTTCAGTACTATGATGGATTCTAAACCCAGATTGAAACTCCTCAAGTAAACCATTTCCCTGCAGGTGGTCAAATAATTGCGTAGCAACAACTCTTTCTAAGATTTTTGAAATGAAAGGGAGATTAGAGATTGGTCTATAGTTAGCTAAAGCTCCTGGATCTAGCGTTGGCTTTTTGAGTAAGGGTTTAATTACAGCCGTTTTAAAAGCCTGCGGTACATGGCCTAAAGTTACTGAAGAATTGATTATATGAAGAATAAAGCTACCAATAAGTGGGAAGACTTCTTTAAATAACCTGGTAGGAATAGGGTCTAAAAGACAAGTTGAAGGTTTGGATGAGGAAACTATTTTGTCTAACTCACAAAGGTCGATTGGAGTAAACTCATCAAGACAGACATCAATAGAAGGAGTTGTAGTAGTTACAGTATTTAAGTTAACTATGGGAAGAATCTGATTGATTTTATCTCTGATGGATGAAATTTTATTATTGAAAAAGTTCATAAAGTCCTGACTAGTAAGCTCTAAGGGGATGCTAGGATTGACAGAGTCCTGACTCTTTGTCAACCTGGCTACAGTACTGAAAAGAAACCTGGGATTATTCTTGTTCTCTTCTATTAATGCAGAGTAATAACTCGTTCTAGCTTTTCTAAGAGATTTTTTATAAATTAAAAGATGATTTCTCCAAGCTAAATAGATTTCATCTAAATTAGTAGAGCGCCATTTTCTTTCTAATTGACGAGTCTTCTGTTTTAAGCTACGAGTTTCTGTGTTGAACCAAGGAGTTAAAAATCTCTGATTAGACTTTTTCTTTTTTAAGGGGGCCACCAAGTCTAGAGCCTGATGCAGAGAAGCTGAAACACTATCCACCATGTTATCAATTACAGAAGGAGCAAGCTGTCTATAGCTTATTTCCGTTGTGTTGACACATGGCATAGAGGAAACAATCTGCATAAATTTGGAAACAGCATCATCTGAGAGGCATCTACTGTGATAATATTTTTCTTTAGGAGCCAAATAGTCAGAAATAGTAAAATCAAAGGTTAACAGACAATGGTCTGACAGTACAGGGTTATGAGGAGACACTACAAGATTTTCTATTTCTATGCCATATGTCAGAACATATGGCATAGAAATAGAAAATCCACCACTATAAAACATGGGTGGTGCCCCAACTAGTGCTACAAACAAGGTAATGCAAGAGTTATTAATAATTATTAATTCCAGTTATTAATTATTAATAATCATATACATATCAGTGGTGTCCCCACCTCATGATAATGCTACAGCGCCTTAGTGTGGAAACTGAAACCTCACTGCCTGCTGCCACCAAGTCTTTCTGCAGATCTTTTGCAGTCAGTCGAGTGTTTTTGACCACCTGCCTCCTCAGGACTCTGGTGGCAGCTATTGATAGCTTTCTCTTTCTGCCACGTCCAGGTAGCCATTGATCCTTTAACTTTAAACGTGCATGCTATGCTTCCAGCTGTATCTCTAGGAACATTCATTGTCTTTGCTATCTTTTTGTATCCTTTTCCTTGTTTATGGAAGTCAGTGATCTTTTCTCTGAGCATTTTGGACAATGCTCTTGACTTAGCCATATTTCTAACATGCAATCATACATCACCATCAACAGTCCAAGTATTTGAGGTGTTTTATCTCAAGCACGGCTGATACAACCTAATGAAGCCCTTGATTGGTTGCATCCGGTGTGCTTGAGATCCCACCTGATTTGTAAACGTATCCTCATACAAGGAATTCTATTCAGGAGGTTGAATAATTTTGAGACTGCAGTATGTTAGGTATAAAGTTGAGTGTACCAATATGGCAGTGCCCTGGGTGTAGTGGGAAGTGACGCTCCACCTTTCTGGTGGTGGTGTCATGGGGAGTATAAGAGGCCATGGCGGAAGAGGCTCTGTCTCTTTGCTGTGGACCCTTGACCTGTACGGAGTGACTCCTGTTTGGTTCCTGTTCTTAGTAAATAAAATACATAAACTGTCACCTCGCCTCCTCCTCTTTTACGGACACAGCACAGTAGTTATTGAAAGTAGGATTTAGTGTTGAATTTGTACCCAATAATATTGGTTTCATTTAACTATTTAAACTGTTCTTGTGTAATTTGTTTATTGCAAACATCTGAAAATTTTTCAGTTTTGCCAATAAACCTAAAATGCATTGGGGGTTGAATGATTTTGATTGCAACTGTAAAATTCCGCTTTTCGTTGCCATCTGTGGATTCCTGATGAAGCAGCAGATGCAATATTTGCTGCTTTAATTTTTCCCCTCACTGAAATTGGTCATTGTTTTCAAATAAAGATACATTTGCAAGCTAGATTGCATTCACATGTTAGCCAGTGTGTCCCAACAACTGGGTTATCAACATGGACTGATTAGCTACATGCTAAATAAAAAAAAAAAAACATCGAGAAATTTTGGAGCCATCTCAGTCTTACGACTACGGTTTCCTCAAATTCATATATTAATAAAGATTACCTTCCAGTTGTCAGGCCTTTTGGTTACCGTTTTCTTGTGAGATCCATCCATTCTGATGCTGAAAGTTAAGTGTGTGAAACTCAAATGAGGTTCTCTTTTATGAAATGGCTGTGTTTTTATTTCATTGCTAAAGAGAAGCAGCACTGAGATTTGTGCAAGTGTTTTAATAGAACAATGTTTTATTCCATTTGCTCAGACACTGCATCCAACTAAAACCATGAGCTTCTCTTTTTCTAACAGCATTGTTTATAATTCATATTTTATCAATAACACAAGCTGTAATAAATCAAAAAGAAATAATTATAATCATTATTTGCTCTTCTAATTTACAGGTAAATCTTTTTCTCACTTTCTGGTTCCGCTTTAAATGCATGCATGTAACAGGTAACAGAAGGCTTTATAAAAATATTATGTGGAAATGAACATACAACACGACAAATCCCCATGAAAATTATTGAAAAAATAAGAATTTACATAAAAGAACAATTACAACACATGTGTACCAGTAATATAGAAGAGAATAATAATAATAATAATAATAATAATAATAATAATAATAATAATAATAATAATAATCCTCATTTCTCAACAGTATGATCCTTAAAAATACGTTCCTGTTTCCAGTGATCTGAATTACAAATCAGAGGATGACTTTACAAACCCAGACCAGAAAATTCAAGAGAAGTCTGTTGCATATGTCACATTACACTCAAGCAGTGATGGATGATGGGGGCTTTTAAAGGGGGGCTTCTTGCAAGGTTGGCCTTTTGCATTTTTTTTTTTATGCCAAAGGTCAGAGTAGGGCATCATTTACAGTGCTAGAAAACAAACAGGAAATCAACCAGCTTCCAGTTGGCTGCAAGACTTAATGGTGATGCAGCATCAAATTTCTGTGCACCGACCTTAAAAAAGTCCACAGAATATGGAAATGTTTTCAGCTGTGCTCTCTTTAAAATTATGCAGGGTGCAAACATTTCAGCAAAATGTCTTAGATGTTTACATGTCTTCAAAATTCATCCTGATAGTGAAAGTTTCCTGAAGAAGGAGAGTTTTTCAGTTTGTTTCCTTACAAAAGGGACGTCATCTGTGTAAGAAAATGGAATTAAATTGATCGCTGCTGACTCTGATCGCTGCTGAGATGGTACATTAAGACTCGGGTTCAAGCTGCAGGTCACATCGTCCTGAATCAGACATGCTCAAACACTTTAGTATGAATCACCAGACACCTGATTCTCCACTGCACCATCGACTCTTGAACGTTTTATTATTTGACAAAGTAAATGTCAGTGGGGTCACTCTAACCCATGTTTAACAAAAACCTTTAAATCCACACAGAGTGAAATACAACAGAGTCCTAAAGTCAAGAAATATTTTTCAATATTTTATGAACTGGATATTCTCTTTGCACACTAATCATAGCCTCGGAGAAACTCTGTCACAGAAACGAAATAGTTTAGCATGTTGAGTGTCTGATTCCAACTTGATATCACAAACAGCATCTAAAAGCTCAATGAGCTAAAATTGTGTCACAAAAAAATCTGTTGAAAGATCATTGTGCTGCACATATTTCTATTATAACAGTTTATGGTAAAGTGGCCTCATACCATAAATATACTGAGAGACATTAAAAACGTGACATTGTATTAATTTCAGAAAGTTGTGTAAGTTATCACTGAATAAAACACACATGAAGATACACTTCATAATGTTAATTAGCTAATGGTTATCAGTGCAGAAATTCAGATCATCTGGATGAACAGATCTGCAACAAAACGTAATCATTTCTCTTGATTTTATCATTCCTTAATATTGTGTGTGTGACCTCCATTTGCTGCCAGCAAAACCTCAATTCTGCGTGGGACTGATGCCACTAAACTGTCATTTTGACACTGAGGAATGTGGTCCCATTCAGCAAGCAGTGCTGCCTCAAGCTCAGCATGATTTGTATGTGCAGGATCCCGACTACGTACACCCTGATCCAGAACATTCCATAGATGTTCTGCTTTGGACTTTTATTGAGCATTGAGATAACAGGGATTATTTATTACCTCCACCAAGGAGGTTATGTTTTCATTGACGTTGGCTTGTCTGTCTGTCTGTCTGTCTGTCTGTTTGTTTGTTTGTTAGCAAGATAACTCAAAAAGTTATGGACGGATTTTCATGAAACTTTTGCAGATTGTCAGAAATGGGGTATCCTACAGATGATTACATTTTGGTGGTGATCCGGATCACCGTCCAGAAGAAAACCGCCATTACGGAAAATGCGATTTTTGTGAATAACTACTGAACCACTAATCCTATCATTGTCAATCCAATTGCTAGTCATATGTTTTCATGGTCAAGGAATCTGAAAACATACACACAAACACTGTATGGGGGGAACTGTGGCGCTTGGTGGAGGTCTGCGCTCTCCGAGTGTTTTTCTAGTTGTAAATGCATTAACATTGTAAAAAAAAAACATCAAAGGGGTCACTGACAGAAAAATGTGTTTTTGTAGGTTTTAACCTTCTGAAATGCATCTTAAAAATATCAAAACACTCACTTTTCTTTAAAAAAAAAAAAAAAAAGCCTTTATATCATTTTTGAGTCCGATTAGCCATTTTGACTCTTTTGGGTTTGCCACTGGACGTGATTAAATGGTAAATCCAGCCCAGCATGAGCCTTGATACCTCCCCGTCCTTATTATTGGCCAGCCTAGCTGTCTGTCATGTAGAGAACAGTGAGCTAACAGTGTTACTAGAAGTTCGCCCACCAAGCGTGGTTTATGTTGTTATTTTCTTTATTAGATTTCAGTAATCCGAATACACATCCCTGTTTCCACCTGGTTCACTAATCCACAGTCGATAATACATCTCACATCATTCTGGCTTATTTTGTTACATTTTTGATGTTATCCTTCATCAAGCTGTTAACATTAACTTGGTTAGGTGGTCAGAGAGACTTTACAGCCAATCTGGTCGGTTTTGATCGCTATTTTCTATAAATTCTATTCACCTCCCACTGGTATCTTTGTCCATCTACCCACATTTGATCATATACGTCGCTTTTAGATGTTATTTTGCTAGACGTTATGCAAGCTACCTAGCATCATCTAGGTGCTTTAGGCCATCATTCACTCATTCGTGAATGTTTGTGCTTATTGTATTCCGGGGACCGACTATATCATTACCCATTGAAACCATACACCCCTGTCCACCAGTGATGCTTTATTTTATTAATTCTTTAAGACAAATTTACATTATTTGGCCCAGGCTCTCCAGCAGCAATGGTTAGCATTAGTGACATTAGAGACATGCACTGAAACCAGTCATTCTTAGCAAGGCTGCAAAAGAGGATTCACAATTATGCTGCAGTAATTAAATAATTAAAGAATATTTGATCAAAATATGTGGGAGCTGTTAAAATGTGGAGAAAGGGTGGGCAATGACCCCTTTAATAGTTTTGATGCACACAGTCATTATAAAGATATATCAGATTTTATTTTTTTCTTTGTATGTTGTGTTTTTAATGCCTCTTAGTATATGCAACCAACGCTGAGCATACCAACAGCAAAGATTCCAACACAGATTTTAATAGAACCGAAAAGATGACATTGGGACACTATCATTTTAAAAGGGTTTTAAATCTTTTATATAAATAATTTGACATACACTCTAAATGTAATGTGCCCAACATACGGCTGACCCCATTTTAAAGTAGAAATGTAACAGGCAACAAGTGCTTAAAAAATAAGTCAAGAAACACAGAACTCCTAAACTGCAGCTCCAGCACTTTCTCAACCCAAACTGGCAGACAGTGCTTCAAATGTGCTTCTGTACAGCAGAGAGGAAGGCAGTCAGATATTTACAGAATCAGGACCAGAACCAGAAGTGCTCGGATCGCCTTCAGCCACATGTGCATGCAGAGGAGTCTGGTGGACTCTCATGGAAACACACGGGTCATGCACTGGCACACACACACACACGCGCGCGCGCGCGCACACACGCACACACACACACACACACACAAACACACAGAGATACTGAGCATGCTCAACAGTATTTCTCATATTCTTCTTTTTCTATGTCACAACTGCAAATTATCCACTTTGAAATGAGTTAAAGTAACAGCTTATCACTACAGGAAAAAGAGCCACCAGTCCTACAGAGATCCCTTTGACCCACACACACCTTTGATTTTTCAGTGATACAGTCACATATTCAGAAATACATGACACAGAAGAACATGGAAATGTAATAAAAAAAACGGTGACTTTTAAAAATAAATAGAAATGACATTATTTAAAACAAATAAACAAAAAATCTGCAAAACATGACAAAGTCATTACAAAGAAAATAAAGAGTTGCCTCCCGAAAAAAAAGTATATTTTCTGTACATTTTCTTTAAAGGCCTTCAGATGCATATAATATATTTGTATAACAGTGCATTAATCTTGGGATCACATGTAGTCCATATACACTTAAGCCAAATTTGCTTTACATTTAAGCATTTATTAGTCACAGCATGTATAAAATGTGAAACTGTGGATAAGGTTGATATGTCAAATAGGCTACTGCAGAATTTTAATTGGAGCAAAATGGTGGAAAAAGCTCAAAGAATGATTCAGACCTGACAAAATATGAGTAATATGGGCATTCAAAATGTTATGTAGATTAAACAAAAAAGGCAGGAAATGGTCTCAAAAAAGAAGTGGAAAAAAAATGTGGGATTTCTGAAGTGGACTGTTCTTTATCAACGCCTTCTGTCTCATCTACCGAATCCTTGTTTTCCTCCAAAACACAAAAAAATGCAAATGCAGTTTTTAGGGAGCAATTATTGTGGACTTTGTTTCGTGTATATGCTATTTAGCATTTGATATTTAACATAGACCAATGGAAGCCATTATAGAGTTTGCGTACTTAATGCTCATTATACAATTTAGGCGTAGATTAATCCTAAAATGGCAGCGTTAGCTTCTGTTTTTAAAGTCTGCATCCAGTTATCTAAACCCAACTGAAATGAACTGAGATTTTATCAACAGCTAGTACTTAGTTTTCTTACAGTGATCTACTATCTCACCACTGTGGCCCAGATCTCAGCTAAACTACTACCACCTCTCCTTTAACCAGCAATAAAAAAAAAAAAAAAACTTTCTATGTGTTTCAGACAACAAATTCAAAGACATACACAAGGGAGAAGACAAACATTGATGACGATGAATTTTGCTTCCCTCTGAAAAATATTCATTGCCGGGTTTAGGTCTGCTGCCGTCTTTACTTCCCTTTGACTGATGGAGTCAAAATCCTCCAAGAAGAAAACAAAGAAAGGAAAATGAGTTCCAAATGTGCGCTCTGATGGAGCTCCCCCTCCAGCAGAGTTCTGATGTATTTAGGCTAACCTCTCACTTCTCTCATGGGCACAGGACTCTGCTACCAAAGCCTGTTTGAAGTCTGCTGTGGTTTGGGGCCAGCGGCCATTGACGCTGTGGGTGAAAGTTTGGGAGGGACTTGCGGGTTTCAGAGTGCGGACACCCGGACGATGTTAGCCTGGGAGTAGTCGGTAGAGCTGGTTGACTCGTCGCCTTCGGGTGTGGTTCCTGGTGGTGTGGGCATGCTGATGACTGCAGCTGTGATGTAGGGCTGGTCACAGTTTAGAGGAACTGTCTCCTCAAATTTGGCATTCAGACTGGAACGACTGGAGCGACTGGAGAGAGCGACAGAAGGCATGAAAGGAATAAGGCAAACACTGGTCAGTGGTCGTGGGTGAAGGTGATAGTGGGGTGGTTGTGATTTTTTGGGGATTCATGCAGGGTGTATTAATGTCTTCTTTTACTTGAGCAGACAGGGACAAAAATTTCTTGACCCCCAAAATTTATGATACAAATCAGAACCGAAGAACTGTGGGAAGGAAATTGTTAATGATTTCTTTAGTCTCAACACTGATTTCAATGATATTCATATTTTACAGAATTAGTTCATTAGTGAGAGCAGATAAACAAGTGTTTTTTTAACATTATACGTGCTGTCATGTACTGTACTGATGCAGGAAGAAGCACAAGGCTGGAACAGAGACAGACTGGTTTCCCAGCTGTCCCTGTGTAGGAGACGTTCCCTGATCTCCCACAGCTGGACATATTCTGGATTCCTGCTCTCTGACTGTACATGGGAGAACACTCTCACATGGTCTCCGGTGCCAAGTGTTTACATACAGTAAGTCTCTGTGTGGCACTCACACTGTTCAGATTTTTCCCTACATTTATGCCACCCTGCCAGTGTCCCTTTTCAGTTCTTCTATTCAGACAACTTTGTCCCAAATATCAAACATCAGGTTAAAGTGATTAAATTAAATGTTTTGGAAGTTAATACAATTTTGGTATCATGCTCATATTACAAATATTTCCTAAAACACTTTTCAGCTCATTGTTTAGGAATAAATATTCAAAGTATAATAGAACTGAACTGAACACTAGCAACAAGACGGCCTTATAACTGTATTTCTCAAAATAATGGAGTAGTGGCTAATACTGTCAGCTCACAGCTACAGTGCTCCTGGTTTGGACCCCTGAGCTGGCAGGGGGCTTTCTGTGTAACGTTTGGATGGTTTCCCTGTACCACCGTGGTTTCACTGGGAGTGCTCTTTTTTTTTATGTACACACAAGCATGTCCGGTTAATTTTTGATTCTAAATTGGCCAGTAGTTTCTGCAGTTCAAAGAATAAAGGGTGAAGGTAGCTAGTGGGTAAAAGTGCTTAGAGTGGTAAGTAAGCCTAGAAAAGCACTATGAAAATACAACTCAATTCCATTCAAAAACATGCAGAGAACTTTGATAGACCTGTAACATATTTGATCATTACTGGGACAACATAAAGACAGGGATGGCAACAGGAAATTCTGATTTCAGCTGAAATCTAATTTGGTCGATTGACTTATGGGGGGGTCGGGGGGGGCGCAGCCCCCCTGAAGCTGGGAGGTTTTCAGTAAAACAGAAGTAATTTAGACTGAAAAAAATGATAAAAAAAAATGAAATACTAGACTTAGATAAATCATTAAATTTAATGAAAAGTTAACTTACTTTTTCTTCAATGTTGTCTCGCTGTCTTTAGTCCAACATATTTAACAGTTCTATAAGAGTTTATTACACTATTTACACTGGTCACCAAGTCACTTCTAATGTGAAACTTTCTTCCTTTTGGCAGCAAGCTGTGTCAGTCTCTGAACTTTGAACTTCATCTCCTTTTCTGGTTTCTTCAGAAACTGTCCGAGTGTTTCTGTTACCTCGTCAAACTTTGAGCCAATTTTCACCTTTACCGTCACTTTTCTCTCAAGCCAATTCCATCAAAACTTATTTTTGACACTTTTGTCTATTTCTAGCACTGATGTTTCCCGATCCTTCGATAAAAATCTCATAATTCCGCTGAAAACAATACCGAAAGCTCAGAATTCCAACACGAACCAGGGATGTGATTTGGGGTTGGGGAAATTATCTGAAAATTTAGCAGGGGGTCTGAGGGACGCAGTCCCCCAGCGGGGTCCGGTGCAGAGCCCTGTTGGGGGGGCAAGGGGGGCGAAGCCCCCCGAAGCTCCTGGGTTTTTATGATTTTTAAGTACCAGAACTGTGCTTAAATGACAGCTGAATGCCACTTATTAGTGTATAATATTGACTTATGTTCCAAGAAGATAGCATTCCTAAAATATTCCAACAAGCATTATCCATCATATGCTTTAACACTTGATCAAATTAAAATCAGTTAATTTTATCTATTCCATAATAGAAATAAAATTACAACATGCCATTACTTTTTATAATTTCAGCATTCATTTCAGATCACCAGTTTCAATCGCCATTGAGTCTTGAGCAGTTCATTTTGCACAATCACTGATGTAGCCAAGTCTTAGAAATATTCAAAAGTTATGAGTCAATGTCCATTGTGCACTGTCAATTTCAAACTGTTAATCTAACTAAATTGTTTTGCTATTTTTTTTCTCCTCAACATCAATGTCAGGGCGTTGCAGGAGTTTTTGGGGATGGTTAACTTTTATAACTGCTTCCTCCCCCGCGCAGCCCAGCTCATACAGCCGTTGTACGCCGCACTCAAGAAACGGAAACCGGCGGACAGAGCCGACTGGACTCCTGAGCAGGAGAGGCGTTCTCTGCGGTTAAAACAGCTCTGGCGAACGCTGCACTGCTGGCGCACCAAGACTCGGTGGCTCGGATAGCGCTCACTACCTTCGTGGAGCAATGCGTCGCCGGTTCTTGGCAGCCGCTCACCTTTTTTTTTAGCAGGTCTTTGCACGACAGTGAGCGTAAATACAGCGTGTTTGACAGAGAGTTAATGGCTCTCCACCTGGCCATACGCCACTTCAAGTTCTGCCTGAAAGGGCGCACCTTCACTGCGTTCGTGGACCACAAGCCGCTAACGTACTTAACTTACTTTATCTTCCTGGAAGATAAAATAAAGCGGAATTCAGCGAATTAGCGAAAAAATCACATCCCTGAGAACACGCCGCCATGATTTTTTGACAAAGCATACAACGAGCCATTTGATTGGTCCAATCGTTTGCAACTATCCAATCACAGGGCTGTTTACAATACAGCAGTAGCTTGAGTACATAACATCCGGGTTATTGCAGGAGACTTGACCCGGGGAAGCGCCGAGCGCTTATGTAATCGTGTTGATTTTCGCTAAAATCAGTAACAATAAGGTACCTTACCCCCCCTAAAATTTTCTCAACAGATTTAGACGATTCACAGAAATGATCAATTTGAAAATAAATCGGCGGAAATCTGCAGATCGGCGGAAAATTGCCATCCCTGTAAAGATTGAAGAGGTTTAAATGGAGCCTCCCAGTCTGTACAAAGACCCTACAATTTCAGAAAAGACCTTTTTCCCACAAAACCTCACAAATCAGTGCACCAAGAGGTTCTCTATCGTCTGATCCCTTCTTAGAAACTCTTAACTTCCCACTTGATGTTTGACAGCTCTCTACTCAACAAGAAGAAACTCTTCTCAGACAGAAAAAGACTCTCCTCCTCTGACTGTGTGGCTAATATCCTTCCAGTGTGACACTTGTACCAAATAGAATCACAGCATTGTCTGTCCTACCTGTTGTTCAGCGGTCGTTCGCGTATCTGGATGGTACTCAGCTCTTGGAAGCTACCTTGCAGACCCATCGACATGTTGGAGTTTGGAACGTTAAAAGTCTTCCTCTTCTTGCGGCAACAGCAGGAGCTGAAGCCATGAGGAGAGGAGGAGGAGATGGAGGAAGAGCGAGACACCTGCTTCAGACATACCTCCTTGGAGCTTGCCTCGTAAGCCTTTTCGTCCACAAATTCATGGTTCTAAGAACAATAAAAATGATAGTTTTTATAGGAAAGCAGGAAGAACTTTTAAAGTTGATTTCTTTTACTGTTTAATAGTTATGTATTTAGATTTTTCTGCCTCTACTCTTAGGAGAATGCTCTTTTTTAAGTTGTATGGGGCACAGACTGCACATAATTTGTTGAAACTCTTCCAGTGTCAACATGAAAAAACATTCAATACTATTTGTTCTTTGAAGTTCTTTAAAACAGAACAGGTGAAACTTGGCAATATTTTGATTTTTAAATCATGAGAAATGCATTATGAGACAATGCAGCTTATATATATATATATATATATATATATATATATATATATATATATATATATATATATATACACATACAAGAAATCTCTGTGTGTTTGTGTGTCTGTCTGTTCCATGCATATCTCTTAAACCATTTGTCAGACTGGCCTCAGATTTTAAATGTGGTTTTCTGAGGTTACGAGGGTGTACATCCCCGAATATGGAGTTGCTCAGTCAAAATATGTCATTTTTATCAATAAAAGTTTAGCCACCGCTCTGTGACCGCTCTCTGTGTCTTCATGTCCTGGCTTCAAGAAGTGTGGGCGGGGTTTCAGATTGACTCCGTGTTCATTGGACAACACGCGGCATCACGACCACGCTAACTGGATAACACACACCATCATAAATGCTTTGATGCTGAGGTTATGAGGGTGTGCATCCCAGAGTATGGAGTTGCTCAGTCAAACTATATACCATAAAGTTGCTGTGACTGATAATTTGGCATGGAGAACACAGGGGACGGGGGGGAGTGCTTGCTGGTGGGGAGCCGTGGTGCCGCAAAGGACATCACTGGCACACAGGTAAAGCAGCAGCCAAGACTCCCGTTAACCGGGCAACACTGGTGTCCGACGGGGCACTCCATGATCGTTCACGAGGCACACTCAGCCTGCCCGGTCAGTGGTAGATGACAGTCCCAACTGCTGCTTCATTGTGGAGCAGAATGACCAGATCAACTGCATATTACATGCGGACACACATGCACACTTTGATTAAACAAGACAACGCAAAAATGTCCAAATAACAAAATAAATTATTTTTATTTAAATATTTACAGACAAATAGGCAACACTGATACAAAACTTGCAGCCAAACAGCTCATTCTCCTGTGTGTGTGTGTGTGTGTGTGTGTGTGTGTGTGAATGGTGACGGGAGTGGTGCCGTACGTAGATGTCCTGAATTTCTCTCTGGGGATCAATAAAGTATACAAGATACAAATAAAAAATATTTGGTGTTTTGTACTTATAATATTAGTTAATTCCCTTCACACCATGTTGGTGTAGCGCCTATCTCTGTTTCTAGGCCACACAGCTACTGTAAGTAGTGAAAGCTACAGCGGGGGGTCAATCCTCTGGTAGCTCTGTGCGTAACTTTACTTTCCCCGTTCCATTATGCGGAGCACCACGCTAGAAGGCAGAAAGTACCATTTTTATATGGTCTTTGGTATGGCCCGGCCGGGATTTGAACCCCTGCCTCCCGGGTGTGGGGCGGATGCTCTACCAACTGAGCCAGCACTCCGGTACTTATAATATTGCTAAGATATAAAAGGATGCACTACAGTGGGTCTCAGATATTTGTAAACATGTCCTGTTATAGTACTGCATGAGTTTATTGATGATAGACTATAAACTACACAAATAAACTAAATTATAATGATGTCTGAACAACTCCCATTCCCCAAAGTGCAAGCTATACCATTTATGAATATAAGTCATAAAAGATCACACAAATAAGCAACCTGACAAAAAAATAAACAAGCAGTTTTTAAACAGTGGCTAATATTGCATGCCCCATTCATTTCCAATTATTCTGTAATTAATATTCACACAATCAAATCTCATTCTAGTCCCTTTCATATTTGTCAAAGTCTAACATGTGTGATTGCCTACATATAGGCTACACCTCTGTATTCCACTTTCAAACACAGCCTACATTTGGGCCTGTAAAGCCTGACTGGGATACCTGTTTCAGACAGGAATACTTGCTTTCTACGGGCATGCACCAGTTTTTTTTTTTTTAAATTTCATATATTTTAAACTTTCCTGTATCAAGATTAAAATAAAGGCAGAATGACATTCTCTCTCTTCCAACTGAACTCATTTCAAGTGTAGCGATACATAAAACACTACACTCTTACTCTGGGGAATAGCCCGAGGGAAAATGGACATGATACCTTGCAAAAAAGATGTATATGTAATAGTACATAACAAACGATAAATAATAACAGACCTTTGCATAGCTTTTTAACCTCGTGTTGTGCTGTCTCATGTGAGTTTGCACTTGTCAGTTTGTGTAACTGTGTCCTTGTGTAAATGTATACTAGGGTTGGTTAGCTCCTCTTCTATGTGTCTGCTCAGCGTTGATTTCAACTGTCTGTTGTGTGACGTCCTGAAGCGAGCTTGTCCTTATGTGACTGCACCTTTGTGTATGTGCGGCCTTATGTGAGCGTGTCCTCTGCCTATGTATCTTAATGCAATAATGTCTTGGAGTGAGTGTGGCCTTTTGTGATTGCCTTCTTGTGTACGTGTCCTCGTATGACCGTCTTCATGTCCTCTTTTGAACGGCGTCCTTACCGTGGTCTTCTCAAGGCAGTTCAGCAAGTGATGATGGTGCAAATCAAAGGTGGCATTGGCTTTGTACACCAGTGCCTGTCCTGCTTCTTTGGATGCCTTCAGGAAACAAACAGAGATCACATGTTGTCTCAGTTAGGATTACCACTGAAGCACAATACAATGGGTTTATTCCACCATGACACACCTGGACAGATTAAACAGAAACACCCAAACCATCACATCTGTCCATTTTTTTTTTTTTTTTTACAACTGTAACCTCTTGGTAAATGATTAGTTATAAAGTGAAGGACTGCTCATTGTTCAAAGTAAGGCCCTGATAAGAGTTGCTCTGGAGCTTTGTCTCTGGTGGACGTAGCTGTGTTTTGACTCAAGCCTCATTTGATCCAAGACAGCTGCCACACTCAAGTAGCTCAGAGGCACAGACTGAATATGACCCAGATGGACAGACAGATGAGCCATTCATGGCGTCAGAAGGTCAGGCGCAGCTTAAGGAACAGTCCAACATTGTAGGTAGTGTAAACTGTCTATGCCAGAGTCAAAAAAACCTAAAACTTCCCTCAGGATCTTTAGGAGTAAGGGTCTAGACCTCAAGACGGTCAGGAAGAGGATTCCTTGAGAGACCTCAAGAAGAAAACTGTCACTTCTTTTCAGGTTCCAGAGATTATGATATAATGTTCATTTTAAGGTTCTTAGTTTTTAAAGTATAAATTTTGTCATCAGAATTAAAGTATGGAACTCAGATATAATCATGTTTCACGTGTATGCCAAATTTTGAGCTATAAACCTCAATTCAAAGGAACCTCTTAAGAACCTTAAATGTATTTAAACATTTTGAAGCTTGTTTTATAAATGAATGATGATGAAATCAGCATTCAGATTGAATGTTTAGAAAACTGACTTACATTTGTTCTCAGGTCTGATTTCCTCTCATAAACGGCTGTCAAACAATGCAAACACCACAAGTACATCAGTGTTTGAAAGTGTCAAAAAACAGGAAATCAATGCCAGAGTCAAGGCCAACATATGTTCCCGGAAAGTGCTGAAGCAGGAGCTACTGTGGTTATCGTACCAGTGAAAAGGAGAAAAGACAACTTTATACATGTCTTCCTCTTGATGCTACAACCCCAGGGGTATGTGTTAGTCACCTCCGCCAAGCAGAAAGAGAAACAAATGCAACTAACACAGTATACAATAAAATACTAAAGATGGTGGACCAAAAAATTTTGACATTTTTCTCTTGAACCCTCAGGGACCGTTCAAATATTAATCACACTTGTACTGCTAAGCCCAAAAAATGTGTTTTTCATAAGGTAGCTATAAAAATTATACATTAATATTATATTCTACTTCCTTAAGCTAATTATTTTCATTATTTTTTAAAGACTTTAATGCTTTAAATGTCAGATTTTTGTTATGATGCCACCATGTTTTGAAAACAGGAAAAAAATGAATTATTTTCAATATACTACATGTAAAGTAAATTTTTTGTGTTGAATTATTACAGCCTCATGTCTCAGTGGTTAACAGCAAGTGTGACAGTGCCATCTAGTGGAAATAGCATTTTTTTTCCATTTGCCAAATATGACTGGGGGGAGGGAGGGTTCATAGGCTGAAAAGTTCATAGTTGTCAATTTTGAACAAATATGGTTTATTTTTCAACTGCAGGGATCCAAGCGCTGCAACGCCGATGGAAGAAGTGTGTGGACCGAAGGGAAGACTATGATGAAAAATAAACCACATTTAGTCAAATTTGACCACTATTGACTTTTCCGCCTATGAACTTTTCAGCCCACCCTCGTATGGTGATGATGAATTCCAAGGCAAAAGCCCAGATTGACATCCAGATATAATAAAACACATGTACATGTATTGCACTTTAATGGCAGTGAGATCAAAAATTGCAGTTTGAATGGGTTTCAATGGCACATTTTCTTACACTTAACAGTATGAGTCTAAGAATTGCTTGTACACAGTGTATTTTAAACTTACTGCAGGAGCAGAGTGGGAAAAAACAGCATCAAATAAAATTATTCAACAGTTAGTTCCGACCAAGCAATTTGATTGGACAATAGGAATTCCAGGAGTTACTAAAATCCACGATTGCGCTCCAATTTCACTGGATATGTATTACTTTGCTTCAAAGGTGTTCATGCAACCGTTAATTACTGACAGTAATTTATGATCAACTCTCTGACAATTGCAGAACTGTTTTGGATACCTTTTTTTTTTTTTTTTTTTTTCTCTTGGCGCCACTCGAGTAGGCTGCCTTTTGCAACAGCGGCTCGATTCCGAGTCTTTTTCCCTTCCTCTCTCTTTTGATCCGTCTTTTTTTTTCACCCCACTTATATCACGGACACACAGATCGTCCTAAATGTCTCCTGAGCCGGTGGACGGAGCCACTGTTTATAGCAGGATACGATACAGCAGAGAACAGCTGCTAGCATTCAACCGCCACCCGGTCCCATTGGAAAAACTCGACATACCGAGAGAACTGAGGCGAAAACGCCGCGGCTGCCGGGCTGGAGTAAGGCGGAGGACAAAAAATATAAGGTACAGACCCTCCCTTCCATCTGTTGTCATGGGAAATGTACGGTCGATACTGGGAAAGTTAGATGAGCTAGCGGCTATCTCCCGTTATGATAGCACATACCGGGAGTGCTCTCTCCTTTTGTTTACTGAGACGTGGCTAACTGAACTAGCAGCAGATGCTAACATTGAGCTGGAGGGTTTTCACATGATACGAGCTGACCGAACACCAGACAGTGGCAAGGCTAGGGGCGGTGGAGTGATAATGTATGTTAACAACAACTGGTGCAGTCCGGGACATATCACTGTTAAACAACGACACTGCAGCAAAGACATTGAGTTGCTAGCTGTTAGCATGAGGCCTACATATCTCCCGAGAGAACACTCACACGTGATCTGCATTGTTGTTTATGCAAATCCGACGGCGAACGCTGGGACAGCACGTGACGTCATCCATTCAGTAACCAGCAGGCTGCAGACAGAACACCCAGATGCTCTTCTCCTCATCTCAGGCGATTTCAACCATGTTTCACTGTCTCCCATTCTACCCACGTTCACCCAGTATGTCACATGCCACACTAGAGACAATAAAACACTGGATTTATTCTACGCAAACACTAAGGAGGCGTACACCTCATCACAACTCCCCCCACTCGGGAGATCGGATCACAACTTGGTTCATCTCCGGCCGGTGTACAAACCCCTAGTGCACAGACAACCTCCGGCCATGCACACTGTGGAGTTATGGTCTGAGGAGACAATGGACACCCTAAAGGGCTGTTTTGAAGCCACCGCCTGGAAGCAGCTCTGCGATCCACATGGTGAGGACATCGATGGCCTCATTCACACCTTCACGGGCTACCTCAGCTTCTGTGTGGACAAATCCGTTCCCACCAAGACCATACGGCGTCACTCAAACAACAAACCCTGGATCAACCCTGAGATAAAAACACTTCTGAGAGAGAAGAAGAGGATCTTCAGGTCAGGGAACAGGGAGATGCTGAAGTCCGTACAGAGGGAGCTGAGGAGAAAGATCAGAGAAGGCAAGGACAGCTTCAGGAAGAAGATGGAGGACAAGCTGCAACAGAGCGACATCAGCGGGGTCTGGAGAAACCTCAAAACCATCTCGGGGCTCCAGAATACCTCCCCCCAGGCCACAGGGGGCAGGGAGTGGGCGAACAACCTGAATCTGTTTTTCAATAGATTTGACCAACCGCCCTCCCCCCTGACTGCACAACAACCACTGCTGCCTCTAAAGAAATCAAGTCCTGCTGCCCACTCCCCACTCCACCAACACCCCCCCACTCCCAACACACAGCCCCCCATCCTGACCCTGACCAGGACCCAGGTGAGGACGGAGCTGAGGAAGATCAAGGCGAGGAAGGCGCCGGGACCGGACGGCATCAGCGCAAAGCTCCTCAAGTCCTGTGCAGACCAGCTGTGTGGGAGTGTGACGTATATCTTCAACATGAGCCTGAAACTGGGGAGGGTACCACAGCTGTGGAAAACATCTTGTGTGGTACCTGTACCAAAAACTTCCCACCCCAAAGACCTGAACAGCTACAGACCGGTGGCCTTGACGTCCCACTTGATGAAGACCCTGGAGAGACTGCTCCTTGCTCACCTCCGCCCCCTGGTGGAACCAGCGATGGATCCACTCCAGTTCGCCTACCAGCATGGCATTGGGGTGGAGGATGCGGTGATCTTCCTCCTTCACCGTTCTCTGTCCCACCTGGAGAAGCCCGGGAATATGGTGAGGATCATGTTCTTTGACTTCTCCAGTGCTTTCAACACCATCCAACCGATGATCCTGAAGGACAAGCTGCTGCGCGCAGGGGTGGACCAGCACCTGTCATCATGGATCCTGGACTACCTCACGAACCGGCCTCAGTTTGTGAGAACCCGGGACTGTGTGTCCGACACGATCATCAGTAGCACGGGGGCCCCCCAGGGAACGGTGCTGGCTCCCTTCCTGTTCACTCTTTATACTGCGGACTTCTCACCCAACACAACACACTGCCATCTACAGAAGTTCTCTGATGACTCTGCGATCGTTGGCCTCATCTCCAATGGAGATGAAGCTGAGTACAGAGGGCTTATCCAGGACTTCGTGGACTGGTGCCATCGGAACTGCCTCCAGATCAATGCGAGGAAAACTAAGGAGCTGGTGGTGGACTGCCGCAGGCATGGGCAGCCCCTCACAGTACCAGTAAATATACAGGGAACAGACATCGAGATGGTGACATCCTATAAGTACCTGGGTATTCATCTGAACAATAAACTAGACTGGTCACACAATACTGATGCACTCTACAAGAAGGGACAGCGCAGGCTGTTCCTGCTGAGGAGACTCAGGTCTTTTGGTGTACAAGGGGCGCTGCTGAAGTCATTCTATGACACGGTGGTGGCATCAGCCATCACTTTTGGAGTGGTCTGCTGGGGCAGTGGCATTACTGCAGCCGATAGGAAGAGACTGAACAAACTGATTAAGAAAGCTAGCTCTGTCCTGGGGCAGCGCCTTGATCCGATGGAGGAGATAGGAGAGAGAAGGACGGTGGCTAAACTGTCATCTCTGCTGGAGTCCGAGTTCCACCCTATGCAGGACATACTGAATGCACTGAGGAGCTCATTTAGCAGCAGACTACATCATCCCAGGTGCACAACCGAGAGGTTTCGTAGGTCCTTCCTACCAACGGCTGTCAGACTGTACAACCTAAGCAGGGCTGCTCGCAGAGATAGCAAAAAGACGTAACAAACTAATAGTTTTTTGAATGCAAAAGATGCAATAGACTTACACAATGGTCCCCTCCGGCATACAACTAGGAACATACCGGTCGCTATGGAGGGTGAGAATATGTATGGGCACATAATCATACCATGTAGGATAACTAAGTAGACGGTTATGCTGTTTCATTCCATCTAGCAACAATGCTCTGCACTGTGTGTGTTTATATATTTACATATTTATTCCATCTAGCTACAATGCTCAGCACTGGGTGTGTTTATATATTTATATATCTACATATTATTCCATTAGCTACATTGCTCCGCACTGTGTGTGTTTATATACTTGCATATTTATTCCACCTAGCTGCAATGCTCCGTACTGTGGGTGTTTATATATTTACATATTTATTCCATCTAGCTACAATGCTCTGCACTGTGTGTTCATATATTCATATATTTATTCCATCCAGCTACAATGCTCTGCACTGTGTGTCTGTGTCTGTGTGTGTGTATATATATATTTTATAGTAATACGTACATATGTATATTAGCTGCTCTTGCTTGCTTGTTTTTTTCTTGCCTTCTGATTGTTGCTCTGAGTGTTGCTATCCCTGTGCTGTTGCAATCCTGGAATTTCCCCATTGTGGGACTAATAAAGGCTTATCTTATCTTATCTTAATTTCCACAGTGAGGGGCTGTATGACAAGAAATTATACACCCATGACCCAGAAGTCCCACCCTTTTGAAACCCCCCCCCCAAAAAAAACCAAACCCCTGTTTCCACCTACCCGTCTACCCTTCCATCACTAAGCTATCATTAAGCTATTTCACGTCTGTTTAAAAAAACAGGCAGTGGTAGCTTGATTTATTGTTTCGATTAACAAACCACAATACCTTTGTGGTCATGGACTCTTTGTTTCATATGAAAATGAAAGAAAGAAAAGCGAGTGAAGTGTGCTAAATCATTAGCATGCTAACTACTTGCTACCAGCTATTTGTCAGTGGTTCTGACGACCGGCATTGGATACGTTTTGATCTGGGGTCTTCTGCAGTACCAGCTCAACAGGTATATGTTTTATAAACACTTATTACTTTTGGACTTGACAATATTTAATTTGTTGAAATGACAACAGACGTCTTCATGTTGATTGAGATATTTAGCAGCAGTTACTCGCTACATTTAGAAGGGACTATTTTTTCTCAGCTACACAAAAAAATTGGTTAAACTAATCATAATATTTTGTCCAGTATTGCTGTGTCTCGTTGTCTCATTTAATATTGCTTAAATACACAATCTTGCCAAAATTCATGCCATATGCATGGACACAGCCAAAATTATGAAAAAATGAACACGGAAAACATGTAAAATGCACTCATAGGTCCCTGAGGGTTAAAGTATATCATAGACCTCCAAATTGTGTAAAGTGAATAAGTGACACATCCCTCGAAGTTGAAAATCAATCATAGACCTCTGTCTGGTGCATGGCTTCAGAAAGAACTGACACTATAAAGGAAATTACTTTTTGTGCACCAACCATAAAGAAAGCAAGGAAACTTTCTGCTATCATAGATACAGTTAGGTCCATATACATTTGGACACTGACTCAAGTTTTGTAATTTTAGCAGTTTACCAAAACATATTCAAGACATACAGGTACATCTCAAAAAATTAGAATATCATGAAAAAGTTCAATATTTTTTGTTACTCATTTCAGAAAGTGAAACCCATATATTATATAGATTCACTACACAGAACGTGATATATTTCAAGTGTTTACTTTAATTTTGATGATTATGGCTTACAGCCCATGAAAACCCCAAATTCAGTTTCTCAAAAGATTAGAATATTACATAAAACTAATTAAAAAAATAGTTTTTTAATAGAAATGTTGTCCGACTGAAAAGTAAGTCCATGTACACACTCAATACTTGGTCGGGGCTCCTTTTGGATTAATTACTGTATCAATGTGGCGTGACATGGAGGTGATCAGCCTGTGGCACTGCTGAGGTGTTATGAAGGTCCAGGTTACTTTGATAGTGGCCTTCAGCTCGTCCGCATTGTTGGGTCTGATGTCTCTCATCTTCCTCTTGACAATACTCCATAGATTCTCTGTGTGGTTTAGGTCAGGAGAGTTTGCTGGCCAATCAAACAGTGATGCCATGGTCATTAAACCAAGTTTTGATACCTTTGGCAGTGTGTGTGTGTGTGTGTGTGGGGGGGGGGGGCAAGTCCTGCTGAAAAATGAAATCAGCTTCTTCATAAAGCTTGTCAGCAGAGGGAAGCATGAAGTACTTTAAAATTTCCTGGTAGACAACTGTGCTGACTTTAGTCTTGACAAAACACAGTGGACAAACACTAGCAGATGACCTCTGTTCAGATAAAAGTAAATTTTGCATTTCATTTGGAAATCAAAATCCCAGAGTCTGGTGAAAGAGTGGAGAGGCACAGAATCTAAGTTGCTTGAGGTTTAGTGTGAAGTTTCCACAGTCAGTGATGATTTGAGGAACCATGTCATCTGCTGGTGTTGGTCCACTGTGTTTTATCAAGACCAAAGTCAGCGCAGTCATCTACCAGGAAATTTTAGAGCACCAAATAACCAGGCTGAGAGATGAAGTATATTTTCCTTTTTTACTGAAAGTGAGATATGGTTACAAGCAGTGCTGTGGCACACCTCTGAATTTGGGGTTTTCATGGGCTGTAAGCCATAATCATCAAAATTAAAATAAATAAACACTTGAAATATATTACTCTCTGTGTAATGAATCTATATCATATATGGGTTTCACTTTTTGAAATGAGTGACAAAAATTATTGAACTTTTTCATGATATTCTAATTTTTTGAGATGCACCTGTAGTTATACAGGTGCATATCAATAAATTATAATACCACTAAAAAGTTAATTTATTTCTGTAATTCAATTTAAAATGTGAAACTCATATTATATAGGTTCATTACACAGAGTAATACTGTATATTTCAAGCAATTTTAATTTTGATGATTTTGGCTCACAGGTAATGAAAACCCAAAATTCAGTTTCTCAAAAAAATAGAGCATAAGGTCAACTAAAAAAATATAAATTTTTAATAGAAATGTTGGCCGACTGAAAAGTATGTCCATTTATACACTCAGTACTTGGTCAGGGCTCCTGTTGCATGACTCAAATCAAATCAAGTTTATTGTCAGATGCACAGTAAGGAAACCCATTTCCCTGTACAATGAAAATCTTCCTTTCCTTTCTACCGTGAATGCTACACAGTGAGGAGTAAAAATAAAAACAATCAAAACTATAGAAACTATAGAAATGGAGTTGATGCAGTTGCATGAGGTAGCCACATGATTACAGACTCCTATCAGCTGGTTAGGAGTCTGATGAAAGTGGGAAAGAAAGAGTTCTTGAGTCTTTAAGTCCTACATTTCGTACGTCTGTACCACTGACCGGGGTGTATGGAGTGTCAGGGAGGGATAGTACCTCTGACGGGGCAACAGTCGCACCTCTGGGTGGTCGGTCCACTTTGGTTCCCACTTGGCACTCAACTCTCACCTGTGGCTCCAAGTAGCTGTTTGTATGCAACAGCAGCCACACCCCGGTAAACCGCTTCGACTGGTGGACAAAACCAGGTGAGGGTAGCCGACGGGTTTGAAACCCTCGGTGAGGTAGGGCTTGTCTACCTATGCATGCGTAGACTGGACCTGGCAGACTGCATGGAGGAAACCATCAGATTGGATCAACGGGCAGGAAGGCAGACCCAGCAAAGCATTGTGGAGCGCAGCTAGGGCACATTGAGACATGTAGGACACTGCTGGCCATCCACTGCATCCTGACCTATCTCTAGCCATCTTGACTACGTCTTGCCACTGGATCCAGATAGGCTGGGATGAGAGAGTGAGGCTGACGACCCTGAGCGACTCTCCCTCACTTAAATCAAATTCACACAAAGTTAAGACATCACCCACCCCCTCAATTTCCATCTCCCCCCCCCCCCCCCAAGTCCTGTGGCAATGGGCAAGTGATGAAGCAGCAGGTGTGGATACACTGGAAGCTGTAACCACAATCCCACACACAGGCTGCCTAGGGCATAGGGTTGCTCTCTACGGGACCGAAGCAGCAGTGGAGTTTGGCAGCCCCCTGGGTGTCTGAGCAACCCTCTTTAGGATTTGCACTGCTCACCTCCATGGCCTGAGGAAGAGGCTAGAAAAGGTGCCCTAAACATAGCCTGCTTCGCGACACCCTGGCCAGCAAGCTGCGGCTGGCGGGGATCCCACCCTAGCGGTCGAAATTCTCAGAAGAAATCAACTAAGGTGACATCACTCACCACTGGCACTTGGAATGTGCGAACGCTCATGGACAGCTCCAAAGCGGACAGACCTGAGAGATGGACAGCACTTGTTGCAAGAGAACTCAGCAGGTACAACATCCACATCGCAGCTCTTGGCGAGACCAGGTTTGCAGACGAAGGTCAGCTGACAGAAGTCAAAGCCGGCTACACCTTTTTCTGAAGCAGCCAAGGCAGTGAAGAACACCGTGAAGCAGGAGTGAGTTTCGCGATCAGATCCAATCTGATCAGCAAGCTTACCAGCCTCCCCAAAGGAACCAATGACCGCCTCATGATCCTGCTGCTCCCCCTCCGAGGAAAACAACATGCCACATTCATCAGTGCATATGCCCCCACCATGATGAACCCAGATGAGATCAAAGACAAGTTTTACGAGGACTTAGAGACTCTCATTGAAGGCATACTGAAGGAGGACAAAGTCATTGTTCTTGGAGACTTAAACGCCTGAGTTGGGACAGACTACCAGACATGGGAGGGAGTCCTTGGAAAAAATGGAGTTGGAAAGTGCAACAACAATGGTCTTCTCCTGTTGAAGACGTGCGCCTCTCATGACCTTCTGATCACTAATACTGTCTACTGCTTGCCTAATCGCAACAAGACCTCCTGGATGCATCCACGCAGCAAGCAGTGGCATCTGATCGGTTACATCATTGTGAGAAGGAGGGACAGGCAGGACGTTAGAGTGACGAAGGCGATGTGTGACACAGACTGCTGGACGGATCACAGACTCATTCTCTCAAAGATCAATATGCACATCCAGCCCAAATGGCGTCGACAGGGGAAAAAGGCAAACAAGCGACTCAATGTCAGCAAGCTGGAACAGCACTCTGTGCGACAGAACCTCAGCAAGGACCTGGACAGCAAGCTTAGTCAGCTCGACCTTGGGGTATATGGAGCAGAAGAAGACTAGGCAGCTTTCAGAGACATGGTGTACGACACCTCACTCACTCATCTGGGCCAGAACACGTGCAAACACCAAGACTGGTTTGATGAAAATGATGAGGACATCCAAAAGCTGCTTGACGAAAAGCATGAGGCCCACAGAGCGTACCAGCAAGACAACAGATCTACCTCTAAGAAGGCAACCTTCAACTCCATCAAAGGAAAGGTGCAGACAAAGCTCAGAGAGATGCAGGACTACTGGCTCAACAAAAAGGCAGATGAAATACAGCAGTACGCTGACAGCAACAACTCCAAATGCTTCTATGATACCATTAAGACCATCTACCAGCCTCAGTCTTATGGAACATCACCACTGCTCAGTGCTGATGGGTCTACTCTCCTCACCAACAAGAACGCAATCCTGGAAAGATGGGCAGAACATTTCAGCAGCGTCATGAACAGACCTTCGTCCATCAATGCAGAAGCCATCACTCGCATGCCCCAAGTAGAGGTGAACATGTCTCTGGCAGAACCTCCAATGGAATCAGAAGTCCAAAAAGTGATCAAACTCCTTTCGAATGGCAAAACACCAGGCTCTGACTCCATCCCAGCTGAAATCTACAAGGCAGGAGGACCAGTTCTAATACAGAAACTCACCGAGCTCTTTCAGACCATGTGGCAGCAGTAAGTTATCTCCCAGGAGCTCAAGGACGCCTCCATTGTCCATCTCTACAAGAAAAAAGGAAACAGGCAGTCCTGCGACAACCACCGTGGGATCTCTCTCCTCCCCATTGCTGGCAAGGTCCTTACAAGAGTCCTTCTCAACCGCCTCATTGAACGCTTGAAAGGCGGTCACCTGCCGGAGAGCCAATGTGGCTTCAGAGAGGGTTGTGGAACTGCTGACATGATCTTCGCCGCACGCCAACTTCAGAAGAAGTGTCAAGAGCAGAACAGGGACCTCTACACAACATTTGTAGATCTGACTAAGGCTTTTGATACTGTCAGTCATGAGGGGCTGTGGAAAATCATGGCAAAGTTTGACTGCCCAGACAAGTTCATCAGCATGGTGCGCCAGTTCCACGACGGCATGCTTGCTCGAGTACTGGATGATGGAGACTCCGCCGAAGCTTTCCCGGTCACCAACAGGGTCATGCAGGGCTGTGTACTCGTGCCCACACTTTTCAGCATGATGGTCACAGCCATGCTGTCTGATACCTTCTGCAACAATGAAGAAAGCGCCGTCATGATCAGGTACAGGATGGATGGCAGGCTCTTCAACCTGCGGAGGCTCCATGTCAAAACAAAGGTGGAAGGGGACTCAGTGCGTGACTTCCTGTTCGCAGACAACTGCGCACTCAACGCCGCTACAGAGGCCCAGATGTAGCAGGGCATGAACTGCTTCTCCACTACTTGTGACAACTTTGGGCTCACAGTCAGTATGAAGAAAACTGAGGTCCTGCACCAACCCGCACTGCAGAAGACTTACGTGGAACTAGCCATCACTGTCAATGGGGAGATCCTCAAGGCTGTCAACAAGTTCATGTACCTCGGCAGCACACTCTCCAGGTCTGTCAACATTGACGATGAGGTTGATTCGTGCATTGCCAAGGCAAGCTCAGCATTCGGACGGCTACGTGCAACAGTGTGGGAAAGGAGAGGCATCAGGCTGACCACAAAACTGAAGGTGTACAAGGCAGTTGTCCTGCCTTCCCTACTGTACGCCTGCGAGACCTGGACAGTCTACAAGCGCCATGCCAGAAAGCTAAACTGCTTCCATCTGAACTGCCTCAGAAAGCTCCTGAAGGACAAAATCACCTGGCAGGACAAAATTCCTGACACAGAGGTCCTCTCCGGAGCTGAGCTGCCTAGCATCCACACCCTGCTCAAGAGAGCCCAGACTAGGTGGGCTGGCCACCTTGTTCGTATGCCTGACTCACGCCTACCAAAGAGACTGTTCTACGATGAACTAGCAGAGGGTAAGCGCTCACAAGGTGGTCAGAAGAAGTGCTACAAAGACACTCTTAAGGCCTCCCTGAAGAGCTTTGACATCAGTCCTGACACCTGGGAGACCCTAGCGCTAGACCAACTAGATTGGTGTAGCCATACCAGCAAAGGTGCTGCCTCCTTTGAGCTGAACAGGATTGCCAAGGCCCAGAGAAAACGTGAGCTTTGCAAGTCCAGAGCCACCCCTGTATCTTCTGCCCGTGCAGACCACCTGTGCCCGACCTGTGGCAGAGCCTTCTGTGCCCACATCGGACTGATCAGCCACAGCCGGACACACCACACCCAGTCCTCTTCCCTGTGATGTCCTTGGTCGTTGTCGAGAACGACGGACGAACAACAACAACAACTACTGACCTGAGAGTAGAAGTGTGGACAATCTGTATTGGGGGTGGGGTCCTTAAGAATGGAGGCAGCTCTTCTGTGGACTCTGTGGTTATAGATGCTCTGCAGAGAGGGCGGAGTGGAGTCCTGATGATCCTCTCCGCAGTCTTCACCACTCTTTGCAGGTGTCTGTGGCATCAGTGCGGTGTGACATGGAGTTGATCAGCCTGTGGCACTGCTGAGGTGTTATGGAGGCCCAGGTTGCTTTGATAGCAACCTTCAGCTCGTCTGCATTGTTGGGTCTGGTGTCTCTCATCTTCCTCTTGATAATACTCCACAGATTCTCTATGGGGTTGAGGTTAGGCAAATTGGTTGGCCAGTCAAGCACAGTGACACCATGGTCATTAAACCAGGTATTGGTACTTTTGGCAGTGTGGGCAGGTACCAAGTCCTGCTGGAAAATGAGATCAACATCACCATTAAGCTTGTCAGCAGAGGGGAGCATGAAGTGCTCTAAAGGTTTCCAGGTAGTTGACTGCACTGACTTTGGACTTGATAAAACACAGTGGACCAACACCAGCAAATGACATGGGTCCCCAAATCGGGTGAAAAGTCCTGTCATGTGGAAATCACAGTCCCAGAGCCTGGAGGAGGGGTGAAGAGACACAGAATCCAAGCTGGTTGAGGTCCAGTGGGAAGTTTTCACAGTCAGTGATGATTTGGGAAGCTATGTCATCTGCTGGTGTTGGTCCACTGTGTTTTATCAAGTCCAAAGTCAGCACAACCATCTATCAGGAAATTTTTAAAGCACTTCATGTTTCCCTCTGCTGACAAGCTTTATGGAGATGCTGGTTTCATTTTGCAGCAGGACTTGACACCTGTCCACACTGCCAAAAGCATCAATACCTGGATTAATGATCATGTCATCCCTGTGCTCTGATGGCCAACAAACTGTCTTGACCTAAACCCCATAGAGAATCTATGGAGTATTGTCAAGAGGAAGACGAAAGACACCAGACCCAACATTGCAAATGAGCTGAAGGCTGCTATCAAAGCAACCTGGGCCTTCATAACATCTCAGCAGTATCACAGGCTGATCACTTCCATGACACACCACATTGATGCAGTAATTCAAGCAAAAGCAGCCATGACCAAGTACTGAGTGTGTACATGGACATACTTTTCAGTAGGCCAACATTTCTATTAAAATCCTTTTTAAAAAATGGATCTTATGTAATATTCTAATTTTTTGAGAAACTGAATTTTGGGTTTTCATTAGCTGTAAGCCATATTCACCAAAATTAAAAGAAATAAACACTTGAAATATATCACTCTGTGTGTACTGAATCTATATATATATGAGTTTCACTTTTGAATTGAATTACTGAAAAAAATTAATTTTCCAATGATATTCTAATTTATTCAGATGCACTTGTATAATCAATTTGGGCTTAAAGTGCAGACTCTCAGCTTTAATTTTGGGGGTATTCACATCCAAATTGGAGTTACAGTTTAGGAATTGCAACCACTTTTATACAAAAACGCCTCATTTCAGGGGCTCAAAATTAATTGGACAATTTACTCAAAAGCTATTTGATGGTTTGTGTGGGCTATTCCCTCGTAAATCCACCATCAATCAAGCAAGCAGGCAAAAGGCCTGGAGTAGATTCCAGGTGTGGCATTTGCATTTGGAAGTTGTTGCTGTAAACCAGGGGTGTCCAACCATGTGCCATGGAGAGCCAAGACCCTGCAGGTTTTACCTCCAACCAGTGTCTTCAACAGCAGATTTCAGTGAACTTCTTCCCACTGATTGCTGATAAGTGAAAACACCTGCTAAAGAGACTGGGTAGAAGAGAAAACCTGCAGGGTCTTGGCTCTCCATGGCACATGGTTGGACACCCCTGCTGTAAACCCACAACATGCGGTCAAAGGAACACTCAATGGAAGTGAACCAGACCATCCTTAGGCTGAGAAAAGAAGTAACCCATCAGAGAGATAGTGGAAATGTTAGGAGGGACCAAATCAACAGTCTCGTATATTCTGAGTTAAAAAGAGCACATTGGTGAGCTTAGAAACTCAAAAAGGCCTGGACATCCACAGAAAGCAGCAGTGGTGGATGATCACAGGATCTTTTCCACAGTGAAGAAAAACCCTTCACAACATCCACCCATGTGAAGAACACACTCTAGGAAGTAGGTATATCAGTATCTAATTCTACCATAAAGAGAAGAATTCACAAAAAACAGAAAAGCCAAATTAGACTTTGACAAACAAACAAACATCTAAAGAAGCCAGCCCAGTTCTGGAGCAGCATTCTTTGGACAGATGAAACCAAGATCAACCGAACGATGGGAAGACGAAAGTATGGAGAAATGTTGGATTGGCTCATGATCCAAAGCAGACCACATCTTCTGTAAACCATGGTGGAAGCAGTGTGATGCATGGCTTCCAACGGCACTGGGTCACCAATGTTTATTGACGATGTAACAAAAGACAGCGGCAGCCGGATGAATTCTGATGTGTATAGATATGTACTGTCAGCTTAGATTCAGTGCTTCACAGTACAGATGGACAATGACCCAAAACATATTGCAAAAGCAACCCAAGAGGGGTTTTTTTAGGCAAAGAAATGGAATATTCTGCAATGGCTGAGTCAATCACCATATCTCAACCTGATTGAGCATGCATTTCACTTTCTTAAGACAAAACTTAAAGCAGAAAGACCAACAAATAAGCAACAACTGAAGACAGCTGCAGTAAAGGCCTGCAAAACCATCACAAAGGAGGAAGTCCAGCATTTAATCATTATTCAATCGTGTGTTCTGCACTCCACACTCTTATGTACATAGCTCCATCCATGAAGCCACTACCATAGCTGTGTATATACTGTACCTGTGGGCTAGTTTTTTTTATTTCAGATGTATATTTAATCGTGTTTTATCAAATCCTTCTGTCTTTATTGCGCAGTAGCCTGGTGGAGCACCCACAATTTCGTTATACTGTAGAACTGTACAATGGCAATAAAGCCTAGTCTATTCTATTCTATTGAATAATGTCCATGGCTTCCAGACTTCAGGCAGTCATTGACCTCAAAGGATTCTCAGCAAATAATTAAAAATGAACATTTTATTTATTTATTTTTTTTGTTACTTATTTGTACCCGTAGGTAGACTTGGTTTTGCAGTCTGGTGACAAGCCACCGGCTGCTGGTCGCTGCGTGCGCGAGCGCCCTAAACCTACATGTTTTTGGTGTGCGGGAGGAAACCGGAGAAATCCCGGAGTAAACCCGCGCAACACGGGGAGAACATGCAAACTCCACACAGCTCACTGTTGGTCGGGGGCTGGGATCGAACCCACGATCTCATGATCCCCGCGATCCCCCGGCCGAGGGTAAAACTGTGCTGCCACAGTGCTAAACCATTGCGCCACCGTGCAGCCCATGGTAATTATGGTATTTATGGTAATGTTAATTTGCCCAATTACTTTTGAGTCCCTGAAATGAGGAGATTTTATATAAAAATGGCTGCAATTCCTCAACTGTAACTCCAATTTGGATGTGAATACCCTCAGATCAAAAAGTCTACACTTTAAGCCCATATTGATTATCTGTGTCTTGAATATGTACAGGTGCATCTCACTAAATTAGAATATCATCAAAAAGTTGATTTATTTCAGTAATTCAATTCATAAAATGAAACTCCTTTTATATAGATTCATTACAGACAGTGATATATTTCAAGTGTTTATTTCTTTTAATTTTGATGGTTATGGCTTGCAGCTCATGAAAATCCAAAAAATCAGTTTTTCAAACAATTAGAATGTTACATAACATCAATTTAAAAAAAAAAGATTTTTTTTAATAGAAATGTTGGCCGACTAAAAGTATTTCCATGCACACACTCAATACTTGGTCAGGGCTCCTTTTGCATGAATTAATACTGCATCACTGTGGCATGGCATGAAGGTGATCAACCTGTGTTACCGCTGAGGTTTTATGAAGGCCCAGGTTTCTTTGATAGCGGCCTTCAGCTCATCTGCATTGTTGGGTCTGGTGTCTCTCATCTCCCTGTTGACGATACTTCATAGATTCTGTATGGGGTTTAGGTCAGGAGAGTTTGCTGGCCAGTAAAATATGGTGATACCATGGTCATTAAACCAGGCTTTGGTACTTTTGGCAGCAGTGTGGGCAGGTGCTAAGTCCTGCTGGAAAATGAAATCAGCATCTCCATAAACCTTGTCAGCAGAGGGAAGCATGAAGTGCTCTAAAATGTCCTGGTAGACAGCTGCTTTGATTTTGGACTTGATAAAACATGGTGGACTAACAACAGCAGTTGACATGGCTCCCCAAATCAGGTGCCAAGTCCTGTCACTTGGAAATCAAGGTCCCAGAGTCTGGAGGAAGAGTGAACAGGCACAGAATCCAAGAAGTTTCCACAGTCAATGATGATATGTGGAGCCATGTCATTTGCTGGTGTTTTTCTACTGTGTTTAATCAAGTCCAATGTCAGTGCAGCCATCTAACAGGAAATTTTAGAGCACTTCATGCTTCCCTCTGCTGACAAGCTTTATGGAGATGCCGATTTCATTTTCCAGCAGGACATGGCACCTGCCCACACTGCCAAAAGTACAAATACCTGGTTTAATGACCATGGTATCACTGTGCTTGATTAGCCAGCAAACTCTCCTGACCTAAATCCCAAAGAGAATCTATGGTGTATTGTCAAGAGGAAGATGAAATACACCAGATCCAACAATGCAGATGAGCTGAAGGCTGCTATCAAAGCAACCTCTGCTTCCATAACACCTCAGCAGTAACACAGGTTGATCGCTTCCATGCCATGCTGCATTGATGCAGTAATTATGCAAAAGGAGCCACGATCAAGTATTGAGTGTGTACATGGACATACTTTTCAACTGGCAAACATTTCTATTGAAAATCTTTTTTTAAATTAAGTTTATATAATATTCTAATTTTTTGAGAAACAGAATTTGGGGTTTTCATTTGCTGCAAGCCATAACTATCAAAATTAAAATAAACACTTGAAATATATCACTCTGTGTGTAATGAATCGATATAATAAATGAGTTTCACTTTTTGAATTGAATTATTGAAATAAATTAACTTTTCGATGACATTCTAATTTATTGAGATGCACCTGTATTGGTAAACAGCTAAAATAACAAAACTTGTGCGAATGTCCAAATTTAAACTCCTCAAAAAAGTTTGGAAACATTAATTCAATCAGTTATTTTTCCCCTTTAATAATACCAATTGGTATTGTATTTTATATCATTAGAAAGCCTGATTAGTCACCTATACAACGAGGTACAACTTGCAAGGATCATGCATTGGTGGAATGAGCAACACAACTAAACATATGGGTAGCGCCCCCAAAAGTTTGCCAAAATCCTCTGCACCGTCTCCTGTTGGTATCCACCCTTGTTTTGAGCTTCAAGTGCTACCAGGTGTGTGCCAGCCATAGGTATAATTGAACACTTGTGGGATCAGCTTGGGCATGCTGTGTGTACTAGAGTGACCAACACAGCCACGCTGGTTGACCTTCAACAACTGCTGGTTGAGGAATGCGATGCTATCCCACAGCAAATTGTGACCAGCCTGAGGAGGAGGTGCCAAGCTGTTGTGGTTGCGTTTGGATCTTCCACACACTACTGAAGTCCCTGACAGTGTAAAATGAATAAAGCGTTCAAGTTCAAGTAATCTTTATTGTCCCTAAGTGGGCAATTTGTGTTGCAACAAGTGCTTCATGTAAAAGAAAAACACAACATCAAACAACAACAGCAGCACTGAACTGGTGACAGACAGAACATCATAGTCACAATAAAAGCCACACACTAATCATATTGCAGTACCAACATCTCCATTATACAAAATAACCACACTAAATCATCTAAAATACATCTGCATAGTACAATCATGTACATATATTCATATATGTACATGATTCATATATTTATTCCATCCAGCTACAATGCTCTGCACTGTGTGTCTGTGTGTGTGTGTGTGTGTATATATATATTTTATAGTAATATGTACATATGTATATTAGCTGCTCTTGCTTGCTTGTTTTTTCTTGCCTTCTGATTGTTGCTCTGAGTGTTGCTATCCCTGTGCTGTTGCAATCCTGGAATTTCCCCGTTGTGGGACTAATAAAGGCTTATCTTATCTTATCTTATATACATACACACGTACGTGCATACATACACGCACACACATGCATACACATACATATACATACACATATACATGTGCACCCACGTTACCAACATACTATCGACCAGCGACATACCATCTAAAAACAATTTCCCCACCTAGCACCTGGTAAAAACCAGTGACATACACGCGTGGACAAAATTGTTGGTACCCCTCTGTTAATGAAAGAAAAACCCACAATGGTCACAGAAATAACTTGAATCTGACAAAAAGTGGTAATAAATAAAAATTCTATGAAAATTCATCATCATCGGCCTCCGTCGGTCTATAATGACCATGGAAGAGAATCCTAAACGTCTACTCTGCTGGAACAGCACTGCCTGTGGCTGAACAGGCCGATGCGCGAATGGCAGTCCCTGTCACACAGGTCGCACTTGTGGGTGGTCTCCGTGCTGCTGGGTCTGTGGCGGTTCTTCCTGCGGGTCCTTTTTTTCATCTGCTGCAGCGGTCAGTCTCTCTTCACCCGCCTTGAGCTGTCTGGTCAGGGTGCCTCTCTATTTGGAGCGGCCCATTGCAAGGTCCTCCCAGCGCTCTGTGTTGATCTCCAGGGCCTTCATGTCTCTCTTGCAGACGTCTCTAAAGCGCAGCTGTGGGCGGCCAACGTCTCTCCTGCCAGTCGCCAGTTCTCCGTAGAGGACGTCTTTGGGGATTCTGCCATCCTCCATACGGTGAACGTGGCCTAGCCAGCGGAGCCTGTGCTGCCTGAGTAGAGTGAACATGGAGGGAAGGCCGGCGCGGGACAGAACTTCTGTGTTGGGCACTTTGTCCTGCCAGGATATGTCCAGGATGTGGCGAATGCAGCGCAAGTGGAAGGAGTTCAGTCTCTTTTCCTGCCGGGCGTATGTTGTCCATGCCTCACTCCCATAGAGCAGTGTGCTGATGACGCAGGCATTGTACACTGCCATCTTCGTCTTGACAGAGAGTTTGGGATTCTCCCACACTCGTGTGGTGAGGCGAGCGAGTGTGAAGGCTGATTTTCCAATCCTCTTGTCGATCTCTGTATCAAGTTTGAGGTTGTTGCTGATCGTGGACCCCAGGTACGTGAAGTGATTCACAACCTCCAGCTCGTAGTCGTCGATGGTGATGGTTGGTGGTGCTTCCGTGCCTTGCACCAAGACATTAGTCTTCTTCAGGCTGATGGTAAGCCCGAAGTCCTTGCATGCCTGGGAGAAGCGGTCCATCAGGGTCTGAAGCTCCTGCTGTGTGTGGGTTGCGACTGCAGCATCGTCTGCGAACAGCATGTCTCTGACTAGAGCCTCGCGTACTTTGGTTCTGGCTTTCAGGCGGGCGAGGTTGAAAAGCCTGCCGTCAGATCTTGTGTGCAGGTAGATTCCCTCTGTTGCTGTGCTGAAGGCATGCCTCAGGAGCATAGCAAAGAAAATCCCAAAGAGGGTTGGCGCAAGTACACAGCCCTGTTTCACTCCACTGCGTATGTTGAATGGCTCTGAGACGTTGCTGTCATGCTGCACCATCCCCTGCATGTTGGTGTGAAACGATTCGATGAGGCTTTGCAACTTTGGTGGGCATCCTATCTTTGGCAGGATCTTGAAAAGGCCCTCTCTGCTGACCAGATCGAACGCTTTGGTGAGGTCAATGAAGGCGACGTACAGGGGCATGTTCTGTTCTCTGCATTTCTCCTGGAGTTGGCGGATGGAGAATATCATGTCTATTGTCAATCGCTCAGCGCGGAAGCCACACTGAGACTCGGGGTAGACACGTTCGGCAAGCTTCTGTAGACGAACGAGAACAACTCGTGCATAGACTTTGCCAACAACGCTGAGGAGGGAGATGCCCCTGTAGTTGTTGCAGTCGCTTCTCTCCCCTTTGTTTTTGTAGAGGGTGATGATCTTGGCGTCCCTCATGTCCTGTGGTACGACACCTTCCTTCCAACACTGGCAGAGGACGTCATGCAATGGCAGCAGTAGGGCGGTCTTACAGTGCTTGATCAGGTCGGGGGGTATGCCGTCGTTGCCGGGTGCCTTGCCAGCGGCCAAGCTATCAATGGCCTTGCTGAGTTCATCGATGGTTGGCTCGGTGTCAAGTGGTCCATGGATGGCAGGCAGTCGATGGCATCAAGGGCTGACGGTGTCACGGTGTTCTGTCTGGAGTAGAGGTCGGAGTAGTGTTCCACCCATCTCTCCATCTGCTTGTTCTTTTCCGTGATCATCTCCCCAGTGGAGGATTTGAGGGAGGCCGTCTTGCTCTGAGCTGGACCAAGTGCTTTCTTGATGCCATCGTACATACCACGGATGTTCCCTGTTATGGCAGCGGTTTGAATGTCTTGGCTGAGCTGAGTCCAGTACTCGTTGGCACAGCGCCGAGCAGTCTGCTGAACTTTGCTTCTCGCAGCCCTGAGAATCTGGAGATTCTTCTCGTTTGGGTACTTCTTGTACTCAGCAAGTGCTGAGCACTTGGCTTCAATGACGGGGGTCATCTTGGTCAACTTGGCATCAAACCAGTCCAAAATTAACCAATGAAAATCAGACAATGCTTTTGAATTGTGGTTCAACAGAATTATTTTAAAAAACAAACTCATCAAACAGGCCTGGACAAAAATGATGGTACCCTTAACTTAACATTTTGTTGCACAACCTTTTGAGGCAATCACTACAATCAAACGATTTCTGTAACTGTCAATGAGACTTCTGCACCTCTCAGCACGTATTTTGGCCCACTCCTCATGAGCAAACTGCTCCAGTTGTCTCAGGTTTGAAGGGTGCCTTCTCCAGACAGCATGTTTCAGCTCCTTCCACAGATGTTCAATAGGATTTAGATCAGAGCTCATAGAAAGCCACTTTAGAATAGTCCAATGTTTCGCTCTTAGCCATTCTTGGGTGTTTTTAGCTATGTGTTTTGGGTCATTATCCTGTTGCAAGACCCGTGACCTGTGACTGAGACGAAGCTGTCTGACACTGGACAGCACATTTCTCTCTAGAATACCTTGATAGTCTTGAGATTTCATTGTACCCTGCACAGATTCAAGACACCCTGTGCCAGATGCAGCAAAGCAGCCCCAGAACATAACAGAACCTCCTCCATGTTTCACAGTAGGGACAGTGTTCTTTTCTTGGTATGCTTCATTTTTGCGTCTGTGAACATAGAGCTGATGTGCCTTGCCAAAAAGTTCCAGTTTTGTCACGTCTGTCCATAGGACATTCTCCCAGAAGCTTTGTGGCTTGTCAACATGCAGTTTGGCAAATTCCAGTCTTGTCAGACTGGAAGGAGCCAGTTTATAAACTGGCTATTTATAAACTATCTGTTTATAAACTGGCTCCAAACTGTGTCTACCTCTTCTTCTCTGCATTAAAGAGGGTGATGGCTGTGGGGATGAATGAGTGTCTGTATCTGTTGGTCTTAACTGAGGGAAATCTAAAACGTAAACCCGAAGGGAGAAACTGAAACTGCTGATGAAGAGGGTGAGAATGGTCTGAAAGTATAGAATTCACCCTCTTCACCACCTGACTGTTGTACAAATCAGACAGGCTCCTCTGCTGGACACCGTGATTTTACTGCTGATGTTTACTATTTTTAACAGAGCGTTCTTGTGTCTAACATCCAATCCACCGAACCATCACAAATGAAAGAAAATATCAGCACAGATTCAATGTAGGATTTATAAAAAAGGGTCATCAGGGTTTTAACAACATGAAATTTAGCAAGCTTCCTTAAACAGAAAAGTCGCTGCTGACCTTTTTTACAAATCATTTCAATGTTGTCTTCAAATGTGAGCTTATTATCAATGATGGAACCCAGCTATTTGTATCTGACCACAGATTCCACCTCTTTGCCATCAATAACCGTGAACTAAGTTGCAGGAGCATGGTGTCTAAAATCAGTGCACATGTCCTTTGTATTTCAAACATTAAGATTTCGAAAATAATTTTTGCACCAGTTTAGAAAATAATCATCGGGCCATAGCTAGATTCAGCATCATGGAGGTGACTAACAGTAATTCAATTCAATTCAATTCAATTCAACTTTATTTATATAGCGCCATTTCACAACAACAGTCATCTCATAGCACTATCAACTGTAGGGAGGACCCCCACAGTTGCAGAAAGACCCCAGCAATCAGGCGATCCCCTGTGAGCAAGCACTTGGCGACGGTGGAGAGGAAAAACTCCCTTTTAACAGGAAGAAACCTCCAGCAGAACCAGGCTCAGGGAGGGGCAGTCATCTGCTGCGACTGGCTGGGGGGTGAGGGGATAGAGAAGAAGAAAAGAACAGACATGTAGAGAGCAAACAGCACGATGGGGACTCAATCTATGGGAGAGAACAAACAAATGTTAATGACCAGCAAAAAAAAAATATTTCATAGAGAGTGAGGAAAGGAGTGAGGCCCAGTGCATTACTGGAGGTCCCCCGGCTGACTAAACCTATTAGCAGCATAACTAAGGGAGGGTTCAGAAAACACATGATCCCTCCCTAATTGTAGGCTATATCAAAAAGGTAGGTTTTAGCCCTATTCTTAAAAACAGAGATCGAGTCTGACTCCCGAATCCAGATTGGCAGCTGATTCCACAGGAGAGGAGCTTGATAACTGAAGGCTCTGCCTCCCATTGTACTTTTGGAGATTCTAGGTATTACAAGTAAACCTGCATTTTGGGAGCGTAGTGCTCTGTTAGGATGATACGGTAGTATCAGATCTTTTAAATAAAAAGGAGCCTGATTGTTTAGAGCTTTGTAAGTAAGAAGAAGGATTTTAAACTTAATTCTAAACTCTATGGGAAGCCAATGAAGGGAGGCCAGAACCGGAGAGATATGACCTCTCTTTCTAGTACCTGTTAAAACTCTTGCTGCAGCATTTTGGATCAGCTGAAGACTTTTTAAAGATGTTTTAGGACAACCTGATAATAAAGAATTACAATAATCTAATCTCGAGCTAACAAAAGCGTGGATCAGCTTCTCAGCATCACTCTGAGACAAGATGCTCCTAATCTTGGCAATATTACGCAAATGATAGAAGGCAGTCTTAGAAACAAATTTAATATGTGAATTGAAGGACAAATCCTGATCAAAAATAACTCCAAGGTTCCTCACAGAGCTATTAAGAGAAAGAGTAACTGCATCCAAACTGAAAGTTTGATTTGGAAAGGAATTTCTAAGGTTTTTTGGACCAACAAGAATGACTTCAGTCTTATCTGAATTTAATAGCAGGAAATTACAAGTCATCCAAACTTTGATTTCCTTAAGACAGGCTTCTAACTTGGCTAATTGATTAGTATCATCTGGCTTCATTGACAGGTATAATTGTGTGTCATCTGCATAACAGTGAAAATGTATACAGTGCTTTCTAATAATGTTGCCTAACGGAAGCATATATAAACTAAAAAGAGTAGGGCCAAGCACAGATCCCTGTGGAACTCCATGACTAAGCTTTGAGCTGAGAGAAAACTCATCATTTACATGAACAAACTGGAACCTATCAGATAAATAAGATCTAAACCACTGCAACGAAGTTCCATTAAGTCCAACATAGTGTTCTAATCTATCAAGTAGAATATTATGATCAATAGTATCAAAAGCTGCACTAAGATCTAAAAGGACAAGTACAGAAACTAGTCCATTATCAGATGCAATGAGGAGGTCGTTAGTGACCTTCACTAAGGCTGTTTCAGTGCTATGATGGATTCTAAACCCAGATTGAAACTCCTCAAATAAACCATTTCCCTGCAGGTGGTCAAATAATTGCATAGCAACAACTCTTTCTAAGATTTTTGAAATGAAAGGGAGATTAGAGATTGGTCTATAGTTAGCTAAAGCTCCTGGATCTAGCGTTGGCTTTTTGAGTAAGGGTTTAATTACAGCCGTTTTAAAAGCCTGCGGTACATGGCCTAAAGTTAATGAAGAATTGATTATATGAAGAATAAAGCTACCAATAAGTGGGAAGACTTCTTTAAATAACCTGGTAGGAATAGGGTCTAAAAGACAAGTTGAAGGTTTGGATGAGGAAACTATTTTGTCTAACTCACAAAGGTCGATTGGAGTAAACTCATCAAGACAGACATCAATAGAAGGAGTTGTAGTAGTTACAGTATTTAAGTTAACTGTGGGAAGAATCTGATTGATTTTATCTCTGATGGATGAAATTTTATTATTGAAAAAGTTCATAAAGTCCTGACTAGTAAGCTCTAAGGGGATGCTAGGATTGACAGAGTCCTGACTCTTTGTCAACCTGGCTACAGTACTGAAAAGAAACCTGGGATTATTCTTGTTCTCTTCTATTAATGCAGAGTAATAACTCGTTCTAGCTTTTCTAAGAGATTTTTTATAAATTAAAAGATGATTTCTCCAAGCTAAATAGATTTCATCTAAATTAGTAGAGCGCCATTTTCTTTCTAATTGACGAGTCTTCTGTTTTAAGCTACGAGTTTCTGTGTTGAACCAAGGAGTTAAAAATCTCTGACCGTGAAAGTAACCGTGTCATCTGTGAATTTCAAGATGTGTCTGTTTATAAACTGGCTCCTACAGTCATCTGTATACAAAATGTAAAGAAGTGGAGAGAGGACACAACCTTGGGGTGAGCCAGTAGATGAACACATCACCCCTGACATACACCCATTCACCCTCACCCTCTGAGATCTAAAAGACAGGAAGTCCAGGATCCAGCCAGCCAAGTTAGAGTGTAAAAAAGGCCAATAAATGTCTGTGTTGTTTTTTCCATATTATTTTAGGAGAGTACAATCATCCAGTCCACCAAGCAATTCAAAACAAGAATGAATATCAACAGGAGAATATTGCAGGGGATTTTGGCACATTTTTGGGGGTACTACCCACACCTTTAGCTGTGTTGCTCATTCCACGAATGCATGAGCCTTACAAGTTGTATCTTGTTGTAAAGGTGACTAATCAGGCTTTCCAGTGATGTAAAATACAACACCAATTGGTATTATTAAAGGGGAGAAATAACTGACTAAAACACGAGGGGTGACTGAAAAGTTCATAGTGGTCAAATTTGACCAAATGTGGTTTATTTTTCAACCGCGGGGATCCAAGTGCTGCAACACCGACGGAAGAAGTGTGTGGACTGAAGGGGAGCCTAAGTTGAATGTTTGTAATGTAATGTTTCCAAACTTTTTTTGAGGTTTTTATATAGACCCAACTGTAGTGAAGGGAAGTGTCACACCTCTAGTGCTTACCTTGGTCCTTCTCCTGCATTCCGGGCACAGGTCCATTTAATTAATTTCACTTCTCTGTACTTGTGCACTTTACCTTTCTGAACTGGCCTCTTGACTCTGGGAAGACATCAATCAAATGTTGAACTGTTCTCTTAATCGTCTCTTTTACCAACCTGCCAACATGCCTCTGTCACATTGGCTCCGCCTCCTCACATGCAGGCTGGTTGGCTGAATGACATGCAGCTCAGCCTGATTTCATTCTTCCACATGGCAATGAAGCCCAACAAAGTATCATGAGCAGCACAGCTCAATCATCGCACAGACAGCAGAGCCTCAGTGAAAATAAGTCCAGGATAAAAAAAAAGAAGGAAAAGAGGAGCAACCAAGTGCAGAGGGTTTTCTGTACGGTAAGACATCCCCAAGCCTGAGGACCGGCGCATGCACAGGTGGTTTAGCTGACGGATGTCTCTTCAGTTTCCTGTATGCTGATTTTGAGCAGCGCTAGATGAATGGAGATGGGATTAGACGTCAGTCAGGGGATTCCTGACAGATGGACAGTTCAGCAGTAATGTTTCCTGTTGACATGTGGTTAAGGCCTGGCACACGCTAAAAGATTTTTAAAGTCTGGACAGATTTTGAAAATGTGAGCGACCCCACACATAATGGTAAAAAATGGAATGTAGTAATATGAGCGAGTGAGCGAGACAGCACAGCACAAACTGATATTCATTCACAGACAGCCAGTGTAGCCAGATTTTGAGCATCTTTTTCTGTGAAAACAATCCCACATAATATGATTCACATGCACTTTCAGGCCTTCTCAGTATTGGGAAATAATGGGAACTGGCAACTCTACTTCAGGAAATCTTCTGGTCAAACGTGACTTCAGAGAAAACAAACATGGCAGACAGTACCTCTCTCAGATGTTGTCCGTCCGAAAAATTCAGCATGTTGGATATTTACGAATTGAGATCAGTGTGGCCCCGACGCCGCTCTGAGTAGATGGGACCATGTCTAACCTACCTCACATCACATCTGACAAAATAATCAATGATTGCTGGGAGGGAGAATTGAGCCCCAAATCAGCCATCTTGTAGTGTGTGACTGTTTTTGTATTCAGAGATGCTCAACAAATAAATTTTCATAAAATTTTTTTTAGTAAAATACAGTTGATCTTCCTCAAGAGCATTTTAGGCCTTTTTTAGAAATCGTTTGCCCAGCAAACTGTACTGCACAGGAACTTCTAGGAAAGACAAAGAAAACAAAATCTAATCAAATTAAACTAACCCTGATAAAATGATAATGACATCATGAAACCTAACTAGGAAGTAGGACTGTGCTTCGATTAATTTTTAAAAACTAATTAATTGTACTTTGTTATAATAATTGTGATTAATTGCTGAACTTCTGTCAAAGAATCAATGAAAAAGAAGAATACTTTAGTACCTTTTAATTACATTTTCATTCATTGAACATACTTGCAACTCATTCAATAAAATTATTGCAAGGGCAACGTAAAACACTTGATAATCATGAATGTATATTCTATTTAAAAAATTATAATTTATGATAGCAGTTTGTAATATTCTCTTTCAGTTCATGATAAAGAGGGAGTCAATTTCTCTGCAAAACTACCATTTTTAATATTATTGTTACATTTCCTGTTTTATTTTGAAATGTGAAAGAGAATTCAGTACTTCTGCTTAAAGAAACTTATCACAAACAAATGGAGAAATTTTTAATTGATTTCAAAAGCTCCTGACCTCAGCGGTGAGTTAGAAGCTTTTATTCACTTTATATTGGAGTGTGTGTTTTAATCGACTCAATCTGACAGAAATTCTCCCCCTTTTCATACTTTTGAGTGAGTAGCCCCAGCCAATGACACTAGGTCAGGTGTGTGTGTTGTGTGTTATGTGTGTGTGTGTGTGTGTGTGTGTGTATGTTCATATTTAAGAAAGGTGTGTGTGCAGGAAGACGTCACCTTGGGCACTGGAAGACCGTGACGTGCGGTGAGCTTCATTTCCGGTGAGGCTGTGATGCTTTCAGGGTTTTTTTTTTTTTTTGATTTACAAATCGGATTTTATAAATACTTTTAACAAAACAAATGTAAGGTATTTTATTAAATTACCTCTTAATGGAATACACAGTAAAGGCAGTAATAAAAGTCCATGTTTTTATAACTCTCCTTGAGTATACTAACTAACCTGCACTTATATAGCGCTTTTCTAGTCTCAAAGACCACTCAGAGCGCTTTCACTAGTACTAACCCTCTATTCTAAGGGCCTATAGGAGACAGATATCTAGGAAAAATTTAGAACAACCAATTAACCTAACATGCATGTCTTTGGATTGTGGGAGGAAACCGGAGTCCCCAGAGTAAACCTGCGCAGCACAGGGAGAACATGCAAACTCCACACAGAAAGGTTCCAACCCCTGCCAGCCTGGGGATTTGAACCAGGAACCTTCTAGCTGTAAGGCAACAGTGCTAACCACTGCACCACCGTGCTGCCCGATATAATATAGTATAGTATAGTATAGACTAGACAACATGCAAACACCTTCGGTTACAAAAGTATCATGTATTATTTTACAAACAAGTTTTTTGGGCACAAAATTCATTATACTTTGTTTTTGGCCAAGAAATAATGTAAATTATCATGGCTCAGAGAGCTGCATCTCTGTGTGTATTGCACACAATTTACACTCATTACAAATTATTAGTAGTATTTACAACTACTATGCATGCATGGTCTTACCTTTACTTGTAAATGAAGTAAATTTACCTGTCCTTCTGGACAAAAATCACTGTGACTGTTAAAAAAATGTCTATCTTCTTTTATTAAAAAACCCCCAAAACTGCACTATATGATGCTCAAGCACACCCCCTCCTGTTGGGGCAATGGTACTGCGCAGCCTCTGACTGATTTTCAGCCTCACCTGCCTTCCCTGACCGCATGTCACTGCCAGAAGATCAGTTTAGTGTGGTGTAAATTTAAATGCTGAAAAACAAGACTTACTCGACTTTTAATCTGAGCCAGCTGCTGAGACAAACCAATCATCACTGCCGACACCACCTCAATGAGTGAAATGACAACATCCATTTTTAAAAAAATGTGTGAATTGGCCCATAATCAAAAAAGGAAGCAACCGTGGCTCACGGTATTGTCACACTGAGGTTGCCTGACCATCATAGCTGTAACCTGAAAGAAGGATCAGATTGTTCCAAATGGCAGTTGCAGATAAGTCAAACTTCAGCTCATCAGTGTGTTTGGTGTCCCAATTCCAGCATTTGTAGAGAAACTGGTAGTTGTTTGAAATAAGAGCCCAGGAATTATTTAGTAAAACTTCTTACTGCTGAACTGGACACATAATCACAGACCAAGAGAGAGATGGAGATGTGATGAAAACATGATGAAAAGAGAAACATTCAGAGAAAACAGACGGGATGAGGAAAGAACCAGCCAAACGGCCTCCTGCTTACAGCAGGCATCCAGCATGCAGCAGCCTGTAGCACGTTCGCTCACAGCTCCACACGGAGAGAGAAGAAAAAACATGAAAGAAACCAAAATTTCAGGCCCATCCGACAATGATGACAACTGCATATCTGAGGTTACCTCATCAGAGCCAATCAGCAGCCGGCTGCGTTTGTACTGCAAATAAGCGTTAGCGCCTCCACTCTTCACTGCGCGAATTCTAGCAAGCCTGGTTTTCTGTTTGTGAACACACACATATTTGTGCTTAGCCCCCTTTCACTGTACTCTTACTGTGAAAGTGACATTTGGAAATGGACTCAAAACAAAGAAAAATCTTAGAAACAAAACTGTGAGGTGAATACATAAAAAAAAAAAAAAATCTTTGGAAGAAAATGTGCTGAAAACTGCCAGAATGCCACACTTAATACAGGCCTTAGATGCCGGCCAAGTCAGCCTAATTCTCTTGGCTTCTGCAGTGGTGGTGTGCACTAAGGCCACGCCCATCCATTTTCAAGGTCAAGAGCTAGGTCAAGATTTTTAGGTACTCAGTAGGTGTCCCATCTTTAGGTGTAACACCCATGACCTTAATCTTTGACCTTTTAATTAGAAAAGTATAGATGGGAATACTAATTCCAAGGCTAAACTAAGAGGAAGGAGAACTGTCTTGGTGTATTCAATAAGACTTCACACAAATGACTGAGATCCTAAAAGTAATCATCAAAGTGTTTACTGAGCTAAATGATCAGGCGGGTTGTGGACTCATTATTTCATAGGCTTCAATACAACCAAGCTTTGGTGTCACCCCCTGCTGGACATTAGAGAGAATGCAGGTTTAATATCTACCTTGAAGCTCTAAACATTATTATTTGAAGTTTGTCTTAAGGACATTTTAACCTATCACAACACAAACGGGAGCCAACCTGTGTTTAGGTTTACGTTGTATTCTTCACCCATTCTCCAGTCATCACAGAACACCATACCAAACAATAATATACAGTAAGTGCTGCGTATAGAATGGTGGTCTCTGCACAATAGAATGTGCCGGTAATGTACTCAGAGAACAGGATATCCTGCTCAAACCAAATGCTCATGCACAAGAAGCAGTATGATGACTACAGGATAGGAAAGAATTTACTGACAAATATGGTGCATGAATCAGATAATAATAGCCATCTGCTTTGTCTTTGGATGTTTTAGAGAAGCAGTTAGGGACATGATTAAACTGCTTCTCTCCGTGAGTCTCCCGATGGGATAAACAGAGGTCTCTGAAAGCTTGTTTGTTGACGAAGGGAGGAAGTAAAGCCTGGAAAGTTTCCTGCTGGCTCATCTCTCATGTGGACTGATGAAAAGCTGAAATTTTTAAGTGAGCATGATGTTATGTCTGGAATCAGAGTCGGAGTCAGACTTATGCCATGCAGCGAACTCACTCTTTATTGAAGAACACAGAACTATGTACACTCTGGCCGTAGCCCGCCTGACGTCACACCCAGGGCGGGTACAGCAAGCCCCACGGGCCACACACACATTCTACACACAACATTCCCCTCCCCCTTACAAAAGTTCTAAACACATACACACAATTCAGACCCACTCCAATTTAGGACCCGAATCATGCACTAAGGGAAATAGCAGGGAAACCGTGAACTAGAATAGCCTAACACATTCACCCAAAACAACTAAAATCACCGTTTTTGTTTTTTTTTACACTAAATACACAAAATAATCCTGTAGCACACATTCATATCTCACACCATATGAACATATTTATGTTTGAATTTTTTTTAGGTTATACCACAGTCCATGGGCAGCCAAGAATAAAACTGGCTCAGAGGTCCAGGGCAGCTCCACGGCATGCGCGCCCCTGGCCACCCCCTGCCCCCTGGATCAAAACTGACCTCCCCGGCGAGAATGTCCCTTCTCGTCACCCTCAACTGCTTCTCTCGTCTGGACCCACAGTGCTGCTGCCCGGCACACAGTCCTTCTGTGCCTGTCAGTCCGCTCCCGACCGTCTTCGGAACCGCTGCAGCTGCCACCGTTGTAACCCCAAACACTCCGGCCCCCTGTGGCCGAACTCTGGGGAAAACCAAAACTTGCTTATCGGCGCTGCTCCTTGACCCAAGTGCCTTGCCACTGCTCCCGGCACCCTCGTCCAAGGCGCTCTGCTGCGCTGCCTCTGCGCCCGGCTGTCGCTGCTCTCTCCTGGGACTCCCAGCGTCGCTCTTGTCGGCGTCACTCACCAACCCAGGCACTTCACCTCTGCGCCCAGCACTCTCGTTGAAGGCACTCCGCTGCGTTGCCTCCATGCCCGGCTGTCGTTGCTACTTCCTGGGGCTTCCAGCCTGCTCGCTCCCGCTCTCCTGCTGCCCAGACTTCAGCTGCGGGGAAGACTCCATTCGCTGCTCTCCCTCTCTACTGTCGCTGCTCACCGCGCCGTCAACAACACCAGCCCTACGGTCACACACCGTGCTGAGCTCCTCAGCTTGCTCGCCGTCTTCGGTGACTGGGGGCTTCCCACTTGTGGCCCCGGTTCTACCTTGCAGTTTACCTGGTAGCTGGTAGCTTGGTTTTGGCGCACACCTAGCTTCATGGCTAACTTCCCCATAGTCACTGACTGAGCTGCTAGCTTCTCCAAGCTAGCTAGCTTAGCTTCTTTTGGCGCCAACAGCTCTTCAACCCACAGCTGCGTGGTCCTCGTATGTTTGGCGAAATATTCAGCCATCTGTCCGGCAGCATCCGCATAAGACCCCGTCTCTCCCAACGTGCAGAGAATTCTCCGACCTTCCACGCCGAGATGATGGGCCAGAAGTGCTCGTCTTCGTACTCCGTCAAGTCTACTTAGGCCCAGTGCCACTATGTAGCCTTTGAACATGGCCACCCATTTCGGCCACAGGATTGTTGGCTCTCCTGGGTACTCCAGAAACAGTAATAAGGATGGAGGTAGCCCGTACGCCCCCATAGTTTTCTCTCATCGCCAGAATGTTATGTCTGGATTCAGAGTCGGAGTCAGACGTATGCCATGCAGCGAACTCACTCTATTGAAGAACACAGAACTACACTCTGGCCGTAGCCCACCTGACGTCACACCCAGGGCGGGTACGGCAAGCCCCATGGGCCACACACACACACACACACACACACACACACATTCTACACACAACACATGACATGAGATATGTTGGGTCTGTCTAACTGTTTTGACTCTCTACACACTTTTCCCCCATGGGACACATTGTACATAACTGGACATTATTGCTTTTTACCAACATTGAGCTTAGTCTTTTGCCTGACATGTGACCTCTGATAGATGCCTCATTATTTTTTGTGGTTTGGATCTAAAACAATCTGACACCACAGAGTGTTTTTATCTACACTCTGCCCAGTCAGGCAGAGCATTAGAGTACTGGGAATACACATTATTGCAAAAAAAAGTTTACATAATAAATCAGACACACATTTGATATACACTAAACTGTGACTGGATAAGCCTGCCCTCCACTTGAAGACACCCTATATCAAGGGTGTCCAATCATGTACCATGTAGGGCCAAAAACCAGCAGGTTTTCTTTCCAGCTAGGCTCTTCAGCAGGTAATTTCACTGAATTCCTCCCCACTGTTTGCTGATCAGTGAAAACACCTGGTTCAGTGGCTGGCTGGAAAGAAAACCTGCAGGGTCTTGGTGCTCCATGGTACATGAACATCTCTGCCTTATATGGTCAATTTTTAACCATATATATTACCAGTTATGTACCTTTTGACATTAAGTGGCCGCTGTTGGTTGTGTAAATAATGACATGAAGTGACCTGGCAGAGGGTTACAGTTGTTATGTATAAACTAGACACTAATCATAAATTTATCCTTGACCAAGTATTTTCAGTGCCTCACAAATTCCTCACCATTTCCCTAACCTTGATCACCTAAAAATATGCATGTAATGCCTAAAGGAACGTAACTGTGAAACTGGAAGTGACTCGTGAACCAGGAAGTGAAAGTTAACACAGATGGCAGTGACAAAAAGGCAATATTGTGATCACAGGACTCGGGATGGAAATGTTTGTTTAAGTCCTAACTACCTCCTTACATGGATATAAGAGGCTTTGAACTGAGGAAACACTGAAAGCCCAGCCAGCATGCCCATGTGGGCCACACCAAAGGTTAAACTGTGCTGTCTTATGGGTCCCATGTGGGTTTGTCCACGGGTTCCATGTTGGCCCCATCTGTGTTTGCCCACATGGACTTTACCTGTGGTACAGGTAAGCAGATAATATGTTTACCCACTTTAAACCCATCTGGGCCCCACCTTGGTTTAATATGGGTGAGCAGGTTTCAGCAACACCTGTACCACAGGTAAAATTATGCAAAACAGTCATAAATTTATGAGGAAAAAAATGAAAATTTATAAAAAAAGTGACAAATTTACAAAAAACAGTAGCAAATTTATAAGAAAAAGGTCACAAACTTACTAGAAAAAAAGTTGCAAATTTCTGAGAAAAAAGTGGAAAATTTAGGAGAAAAAAGGTGCAAATTTACAAGAAAAACAGTTGTTAAATTACTTGAAATGTTACAAAGTCATGACAAAAATTTAGCAAATTTACAAGAAGCCCCCCCAAAGTAGCAAATATATGAGTAAATAAAATGAAAATTTATGAGGAAAAGCTGTAAGGTTGCAGTAAAAAAAAGTTGAACATTTTTGAGAAAATTCCAAATTGACAAGAAAAGTATCACAAATTTATAGGAAAAACTCATAAATTTACAAGAAAATAGCAAATTTACAAGGAAAAAAGTAATCAATCTATGAGAAAAAGTTACAAGATTACAGTAAAAAAGTGGCAAATTTATGAGAAACTTCCAAAATTAGAAGAAGATAGTAAATAAGCAAGAAAAAGGTTACAAATTTAAAAGAAAAACTAACAAATTTTATGAGAAAAGTTGCAAGTTTACAGTAAAAAAAAAAAAAGTATGAGAAAATAGGGTGAAAACAGGTAAAGTCCATGTGGGCAGACACATACGGTCCAACATGGAACCCGTGGACAAACTCATATGGGACCCATAAAACAGCCCAGGTTTAGCCTTTGGTGGGGCCCACATGGACATGCTGGCTGGAAGGCAGCAATGTCACCATCACTGACACGGTACGTACTGTATGCTTGTATTTGTGTTTGGGCAGAGATAACATATTTTTACGTAGTTGAAGAAATTACTGCAGTGGATGAATGGTTGGAGCACAAACTATCAGAATCCAGGTTCTTTAAGGGCTTCATGGCTGTTGCATGTTCTGCATTTAGCTTTTTGTTCTTGGAAACATCTGTATGTACTTTAAAAGATGTGTAGTTTTTATTGTCTCTGAACAAACTGAGCAAAATACTATAAGTTAAAGTTAAAATGAGACCACAAGAATAAAATTTACTTTTAGTCTTATTCTGATGTTCACAGCGAGCAGAGAAGGGAAATCTGCTATTGCTTCAGTTTGGTTAATCATTCCTTCAGGCACAAGGAGAGCAGATGCAAACATTACTTAACACGAGCACTGTATAAAAACACAGTAAAACTGGATGTTCTACTTTAATGAGGGTGTAAAATATCAATAAAATAGAATGCAATGATGATATGCTTGTAGATAACACAAGTAGGTAAACATTACAAAGACAATACTTTATATGTGGACACTGATGGACAAATGGACGGATTTACAGATGGATTATTGGTCTGTCACCTTTTGTGCTCGTCTCTTCTCAGCCCTCTGACTCTGATGGTAGATTCGACTGAAGTTGGAGACAATGACGGGCACTGGCAGGGCGATGACCAACACACCACTAAGAGAGCAGACGGAGCCGAAGATCTTCCCCATGATGGTCTTTGGCACCATGTCCCCATAGCTGAGAGAGAAGACAGACATTCAGAGGTCACATATTTGTCTAAAACAAATTTTACTGCTTAGAGAGTGACAATCAAGAAAAGCTGAGAATAACCACACAAAGAAATTCAATTCTTTTTAATCCTATGCATAGTGTTGTAGTTGAGCTCTCGTTAAGACCAGGGTCTCCCAAGGCTAAGATTAAAACCAAAACCAAGTCCTACATACATGGTTTTGACTTGGTCTTGCATCTTTCCCCGATTTGTTTTTTTTAAAACAATGCTTACATTTCCATTGTTACGCAGATGCTAATTGTAGGATTGCATATTATATATATATTATTATGGGGGTGCCCTAGGCTAGGGAGGGGTGATGCCCCGCCTCTGGGGGGTGGCGTTACCTGAGGTATATAAGCGGGAGTTATATTGTCTCTTCGCTGTGGCTCCTGTACCCGCTGTAGGGACTCCTGTGTTAATAGTTCGTATTGTAATAAAACCTATAAAACGTCACCTCGACTCCTCTTTAATTCGAGACACAACATTTGGCGACGAGGATATACGGAGATGGAGAGGGTGGCTACCACGCTTCATCCTTTTTTGGAGGCTCCGGGTGAGCCGCTGGTCCCTTGGGCCAGGTGGTATGCGACCTTCCAGAACTATCTGTTGGCATTAGACCTCGGTGACCTGGATACATTAAGAGCAAGGGCTATTCTGGTCCATAACCTAGGTATGGAGGGCCAGAGAATCCTGAGCACGCTTGGAGGAGGTGACAGTTTCGACGATGTTGTGAGGCTCATGGCCGGCTACTTTCGCGCCCCTGAGAATATCATTATGCGGCGCATTCAGTTCAGACAGCGGCGCCAGCGACCCAGAGAGTCGGTCCAGCAGTTCGTGGTGAATCTTCAACAGCTGGCGGGTGAGTGCAGGTTTGGGGCTTTGGAGGAGGAGATGGTCCGCGACCAGTTGGCCGAACATGTGGCCGACTCCTTGGCGAGAGTTCGCCTGCTAACTCATGCTGGAGAGCTATCACTGCTAGCGGCCTTGGAGCTAGCGCAGCAACACGAGGCAGCGGAGCGGCTAACATGAAACCTCGGTGATAACGAAGCCCTGCCCAGGAACGATGCACGGTGGAAGGCCCTGGCTTTGGATTCGAACAATGAAAGCAACGATGAGCACGCGGCCATCGTTAAAATACAGTCCACCCTGGGGACGCCGAGATGCTACGGCTGTGGATCCAGCAGGCACCACTATTGAGCCAGGGAGTGCACAGTGAGGGGCAAGCGTTGTGGACGGTGTTGTTTGCTCCATCACTTCGCCAGAGTTTGCCGCAATTTCAACAAGGAGGAACGGAGACCTGCAAAGGACAATGTAAATAAAAGAAAGCACCTACGGTGGTCCACACTGTCTCATCCAACACGGACGGTCGTATTATTTGCAATATTCCGCTGGATGGGACGCCGATACTGCTGTTGGTGGACACGGGGTCAGCGGTCTCCATTCTGAACTTGGAAACGGTAAGACAGTGTTTTCCCCACTATACTGTGAGTAGAACAAGCATAGCCTGTTATGAATATAGCAGTAACCCCCTTGACATCGTGGGCTGTCGATGAGGTACAAGGAGCCCTCTATGTGCGCAGCCGAGTTTATGGTGTCTCGAGATGGAAATAATCTGATGTGCCGTGACTTGTTTTACGGGCTTGGGTTCTCCATCACCTGCGGAGAACTGGAGGAGTGGTCAGGTGGTGGCCTGTGGGACCGGCCATTTTATGTGGGAAGTGGCGATGAAGTGTGGGACTTTGGATGGCCCGTTCCAGGTGAAGAGGGACACTGCCAGCACCAGAGTACGCCGACGAGACGGGGGTTCCGTGCCAGTGTTTATGGTTCCGAGGACCCGAATGGTATGGTTTAGCCCCCGCGAAAGCGGAAAGGTCCAGAGAGCGAGAGCAGCGGGGTTCCGGTGGCCGACCGAGTACCACTGTTGAGCCGGACTTTGCTGGTGCCGCTCCAACTCAACAACAACAACGACTAGCAACCGGGGTAACATTAGATGGCACGAACCCTAGCCATGCCGAAAATGAAAACAAGGGACTAGGTTCAAGTAAACTTGGCAGACTGCTGAGGAGCCATAAAGGTGCCAGACCGTGATGCAGACGACGGAGGAAGCCAGTGAGCGCTCCCCTGGGCGAGGGTGAAGACGTCTGCCCTAGGGTCGAGCCTCGGCTTGGTCGGGTGCGCAGTTTGAGAGAACTGAAAGTTGGACAGGATAATCTACGGGTGGTCCAGTCCGACGGCGATGGGTACCCGAATTTGACTGATGGATCGAGATGGCATCCCAACAAGCTGCGGTATTTGGGCAGAAAGGAACATCACTGCAGCCCGTCTCTTATCACACGAAAGCGGAGATGCTCTGGGAGCGGGCTGCGGGACGGACATTCCAGAGGGGGACCTTCGGGAGACCTGGGTTATGTTTTGAATGAGGGCTTACAGTGTGTCTGGTTTAGTGCATTTAAGAGTGTGTCTGCTAAGGTTAATGTTTTGTGTTCAAGATATGTTCAGAAGTTATAAAAACAAAAAGAGGCAAAAGACACAGCTTGGTCAATATGGTATTGTGAATTGTGTGATATTGACTGTTTGAATTTACGTTTTATATGCACATGACCACTGTTGTATGTTATGAGTGCCTGGTGACTGAATGTTATGTGTGTTTAGGGTGCAGTAACACCTGGGTGCTAAAATTCGTGTGGGGTGTCAGTGTGGTAATTGCCCGAAATTGTGTAACTTGTGTAATTTTGTCAGGAATCTCTGTGTTTAATTGTGTATATCCTGCGAGTTTATGGGGTCGGGTACTGCCATTGTTCATGTCTGTAATTATTGTTTATTTGTATGTTAATGAATATTTTCCTCGGGATTAATTTATTTTGGTGTGTGGCCCTTTTTCCTTTCAGTTGACTGTTTTGTTTACATAATGGAGAGCTCCGCTGGGCCAGTGTGGTGTGTGTGTGTGTGTGTGTGTGTGTGTGTGTGTGTGTGTGTGTGTGGGCTTATATCCCTTTGTATTAGTGTGAATCGGGTGTAAATTATATGGTTGGGAGAATTTGTATGCTTGCATTTTTCAAAAGTGTGTGGGGGGGGGATGTAGGATCATGTATTATATACATTATATTATTATGGTGGTGCCCAAGGCTAGGGAGGGGTGACGCCCCGTGTCACCTGAGGTGTATAAGCCAGCTGCGGGAGACATATTGTCTCTTTGCTGTGGCTCCTGTACTCGCGGTAGGGACTCCTGTGTTAATAGTTTGTATTGTAATAAAACCTATAAAACGTCACCTCGACTCCTCTTTAATTCGAGACACAACACTAATCATTTATATTTGTCAGGGAAATCAGATTCCACAAGTCAGCTGGTTAAACCAAAACTACATCTCAAAAGAGATAAAGCTTTTTTTTTTTTTCATACAAGACTGAAGTTGCTGTGTTTGGCCCATAGACACTTATTCCAGATAACATTAGGTTTCTATATTGTACCACTGTGAGAAATCTATGACATCAACTAATGTCCACTTGTACCAAAATTAGCAACGTCTTGTTTCAGAGTGATGCTATAAAGCTAGTCCATTGTTTTTGGCTACTTCTAGGTTAAAGACTGTTGTAAATCATCACTATCTTCACACACAGCTCCACAGAAATCTTCTCCAGTTGATTCAAAACACTGCAGTGAGAATACTAACAGGAACTAAAAGAGATATTTCTCCCACATTAGCTTCCCTTCAGTGGCTCCAGAATTTAATTTACAATATTTTTCCTCACATACAAAATTATAAATGATCTGGAGGCAGCATAGTGTAGGTTCAGGTTCTCTCTCTCTCTCTCTCTCTCTCTCTCTCTCTCTCTCTCTCTCTCTCTCTCTCTCTTTTTTTTTTACAATTAGGCCTTAAAAATAAATTCTGAAGTTAGGGTTGAGTCAGAGATCCACTTCCACCTTTCCACCCCAAAGGTTAGGTTTAGAAAAACATGCAGGTTAGCGGTACATTTCTTGATCACTGTAGCAAGGACACAAACACACACTGATCTTTAGCTATGAATACTGATCTTTCAGAGACAGAACCTCGATAATAACGCCAGTACTTTCCCACAATCAGCAAAAAATGTTGCTGAGACAGCGTTTTGGTTTATGAACAAAGCTGCAGTTCAGTCAGCGCCCACATGGGGAAGCCAGAGCTCTGCACTGTTGATGGTATCACCACCTTCATCATCATCACCATCAAAATATCAGGATGATTTCAGCTCCTTCACACATCAGTCTTATTCGGAACCAACAGGGAAAAAAAATACACACCAAGGCTGAGCTATGATCAGAAAAAATACGACAGTTTTTCTGATTAATTTATTTTGTTTTGTAGTTTTATTGTGGTGCTCAGATGTGTGATGTCCGTCATAGATATACTGTATACCCTTCTAGTTATAGCCTTTCCTTCTGAAGACAATGGAAATGATCTGCAATGACTAAAGGGTGGAGGGATGTCAACTCTGGATCAGTACAGCAGAGGATCATTATCCCCTCCTCCTGTCCAATCTGTCCCCACAGGTGAACCATTAGACTTCCACCATGCTGCATCTTGTGTGTCCCCTCTCTGTCTCCCCTTTGTCCCCTTTTCTTCCCCTCACGGTTGACACAGTCTCCCCCATAGGTACACCATACGACTTTTGCACCCACTTCTCCTCTATTCTGTCACTCCTCTGTCCCCCCTTAGGACACTTTCCCCCTGTAGATAAACTGTCAGGCTTTTGTCCCCTCTTTATCCTTTATATGTCCCCATCAGAGTCTCCTTTTTTGCTGTTTTTGTCTCATCACAATGGTACAACCATTAGACTTCCATTCCCACCTGGTCCCTTCTGTGTCTCTGTGTCACCGCTCTCTGTCCCCTCTGCGTCCTCTTGAGGACAGTTCCCCCCGTAGGTAAGCCATTAGACCTTCGATCTCTTCTAGGTCCTCACTGTGCGTTTCCCCTCATTCCCCCCATAAGCTATTAAAGTCCCATTTCCTCCTCCCACTGTTTTCCAGAGGGATGGCATGTTTTTGTGTTTTCATCCAAGGTGTACAGACAAATCACCTCATCGTCTCATGTAAAAGTTTAAACCAGCGTCTCACAAACTGCCAGTCAGAGGCTGTGACCTTGTCCCTTTATCACAGTCGAACAACGACTCATATGAAATTAGAAACACACGAGTGCAAGAGTGGCTGCTGTGCCAGACTCATGTGGCCGTGTCCTTCATCGAGGAAGGTGTATGTTTACCGCTTTAAACACACACACAGAGTGAATTGTCCCCTTACTCATCAAGAACAGTTTATCTGATAATAATTGGAGGAGTGTGCAGTAGTGCCGATCCATTGCCAGTCCAAAGCTGATATAGTTAGATTTCCAACTTTATATGAGTTTAAATTAAAAATTCCTGATGAAATGTTTGTGATCAGTTCAACGGCAAGTGAAAATTGAAATGTGGACCAATGAAACATCAACCATAAATTACTGATGGGCTCAGAGTGTTGTCATAGGTGGATGGTGTGAAGTGTCCAAGACATGAGCTACGGCCCATTTTATGAGATTTTTTTTTTTTTATCCAAGCCTAAATCTGTCCACCAAACCTGGAATCACTGAAATTGAGGACATGCCTCAGAAACCAGTGTACCAGCTTTTCCACACTGATGGTTTAATGTATCAAGACATGCAAATGTTCACAGAGCAAATGTACAAGAGTACTGAATCTTTGTCAGTAGTGGTGGTGGGAGGACAGAAATGGAAAAAAAAATAGACATTATATTCAAACAAGATGATAAATCATCACCAAATGTCACATAAGATTTCAAAATGATTTAAACAATAGCTAAAATTTTGCAAATGTCATGGCTGTGTTCTTTGTAAATCCTGGGTTTATATACTTTTTCCCTTTTTTTTTTGCTTACACATGTGATGTTATCTCCTCAGTCTGTTTGGTAACACGTTCCCTCCAGTGGGATAGAGAGATCTGGGGTTTAAATCCCAAGTGGCCAACAGTGACACACTTCATGCATGTGGTGAGTTTTCAGACACTTATTGAGGTCAGTGTAAAGCTGGATTCATGCTACTTTTCCACTCTGGTCCACTGAGATGTATGTCCGCTTTGGACGAGGCCGGTGCACACATGGCTGTGTATACAGTGCATCCAGAAAGTATTCACAGCACTTCACTTTTTCCACATTTTGTTATGTTACAGCCTTATTCCAAAAGGGATTAAATTGATTTTTTTCTTCAAAATTCTACACACAATACCCCATAATGACAACGTGAACAAATGTTTTTTGAGATTTTTGCAAATTTATTAAAAATAAAAAACTAAGAATTCACATGTACATAAGTATTCACAGCCTTTGCTCAATACTTTGTTGATGCACCTTTGGCAGTAATTACAGCCTCAAGTCTTTTTGAATATGATGCCACAAGCTTGGCACACCTGTCTTTGGGCAGTTTCGTCCACTCCTCTTTGCAGCACCTCTCAAGCTCCATCAGGTTGGATGGGAAGCGTCGGTGCACAGCCATTTTCAGAGTTTTCCAGGGATATTCAATTGGATTCAAGTCTGGGCTCTGGTTGGGCCACTCAAGGACATTCACAGAGTTGTGCTGAAGCCACTCCTTTGATATCTTGGCTATGTGCTTAGGGTTGTTGTCTTGCTGGAAGATGAACCGTCACCCAGTCTGAGGTCAAGAGTGCTCTGGAGCAGGTTTTCATCCAGGATGTCTCTGTACATTGCTGCATTCATCTTTGCCTCATCCTGACTAGTCTCCCAGTTCCTGCTGCTGAAAAACATCCCCACAGCATGATGCTGCCACCACCATTGGCATGGCTATGAGTGGTGCCTGGTTTCCTCCAAACATGACGCCTGGCATTCATGCCAGAGTTCAGTCTGTGTCTCATCAGACCAGAGAATGTTGTTTCTTATGGTCTGAGAGTCCTTCAGGTGTCTTTTGACAAATTGCAGGTGGGCTGCCATGTGCCTTTTACTCAGGAGTGGCATCCGTCTGACTATTCTACCATACAGGCCTGATTGGTAGATTGCTGCAGAGATGGTTTTCCTTCTGGAAGGTTCTCCTCTCTCCACAGAGGAACGCTGGAGCTCTGACATAGTGACAATAGGGTTCTTGGTCACCTCCCTGACTAAGGCCCTCCTCCCCCGATTGCTCAGTTTAGATGGCCAGCCAGCTCTAGGAAGAGTCCTGGTGGTTCCAAACTTCCATTTATGGATGATGCAGGCCACTGTACTCAGTGGAACCTTCAAAGCAGCAGAAATTTTTCTGTACCCTTCCCCAGATTTGTGCCTCGAGACAATCCTGACTGGGATGTCTACAGACAATTCCTTTGACTTCATGCTTGGTTTGTGCTCTGACATGCACTGTCAACTGTGGGACCTTATATAGACAGGTGTGTGCCTTTCCAAATCATGCCCAATCAACTGAATTTACCACAGGTGGACTCCAGTTAAGCTGTAGAAACATCTCAAGGATGATCAGTGGAAAGAGGATGCGCCTGAGCTCAGTTTTGAGCTTCATGGCAAAGGCTGTGAATACTTATGTACATGTGATTTCATAGTTTTTTATTTTTATTAAATTTGGAAAAATCTAAAAAAAAAATGTTTTCACATTGTTATTATGGGGTATTGTGTGTAGAATTTTGAGGGAAAAAAATGAATTTAATTCCTTTTGGAATAAAGCTGTAACATAACAAAATGTGAAAAAAAAATAAAGCACTGTGAATACTTTCCAGATGCACTGTATGCTTCATTTTTGTCGTCTACTAGGCCAAACTGTTGGCGCATGTGCACAACTGTCATTTGTAGTTTCACCCCAGTCCTATGGGTAGCGCAAAATGGTAGCTAACACACCAGTTTGTTCACCGGCTATATAAAAGTGAAGAAACGTGAGATTGACGTACATTTTTTGTAGCAACAACAATGGCATCAGTTCAAGAAATTATCGTTTTTCAATGCTCTTCTCCACTCAAGCTGCTGCTGTTGCACAATGATTTGTGTATGTTTATTCTCATCTTTCTCTTCCTCTTCTTTGTCTACTTTAACTTTGTATGCTGTGTCGGTAGCGCCACCTCATGAATGGGAAGTTAAATCTTTTGCATGTGCAGTCAACGCCCCCAGGCAACGTGGTCACAAAATTTGGGCTCATGCAGTCGTCCGCGGAAGGGGTCTGTGGACGCTAGCGGACTGGAGACGATGACATAATTTTCATCACACAAGCCTCGTGCAGTCCAGCGGACACGGACAGCGGAGGTCCAGCTTAACAGTTCAGCTGCTTTTACTCTGCTAGATCTTTGAAAAGGTGAAAACCATTAACCATTAATCCTGACAGGTGTTGTTATTATTTAAATCTGCATACTGGGTTTCCTACACACTGAAAGAATATCAAATATGTGCTACTTCTGCATCCATAGTAAAATATTCCAGAGTTTTCCCCATCACAGTCTTCTGTGATTTTAGTCTCCCGACCTCTCAAGTGTCACCATTTCTTCACACCTGGGAGAGCTGCTTGAGTTGAGTGACAGCTGAGTGCTGATTAAACATGGTGAAGATTCAAAGCAGTTTCATGAGCTCCATGGTAAGAAATGTCAGTGAATGATGTTCATATAAACCGCGTTCCATATTGTTATGCAAATAGGATTTTAGTGTCACAAACATTCAGTTTTTTGTTTTTCAATTAAACTCATGGATAGTATTGTGTCTCAGGGCTCTTTGGATCACTGGTATCAATGTCAGACACCTGTCATAATTAGTTTGCCAGGTGAGCCCAATTAAAGGAAAACTACTTACAGTGGTGTGAAAAGGTGTTTGCCCCCGTTCTGATTTCTCATTTTTTTGTATGTTTGTCACACTGAAATGTTTCAGATCATCAAACAAATTTAAATATTACATAAGGATAATACAAGTAAACACAAAATGCAGTTTTTAAATGAAGGTGTTTATTATTTAGGGTAAAAAAAAAAATCCAAACCTACATGGCCGTTTGTGAAAAAGTGATTCTCTCCCCCCCCCCCCCCCCCCGTTAAAACATAAATGTGGTTTATCACATCTTTGGAAAGCTGAGTTCAATTTGTCTAGCCACACCCAGGCCTGATTACTGCCACGCCTATTCTCAATCAAGGAATCACTTAACCCCTTGCACTCTGGTCAATTTCCCTAAAAACGCCAAAAAATAACGTACCCAAAGTAAATCAAAAGCTGTTCTTCAACCCTTTGCAGCATCTTCATGGGGTTGGTCTCATTTAAAAGAAAACACTTTGAATTTTTTGGCAAAACAGTTATAATCTCTCTAAGTGCTCCTGCCACTGAGTAACAGTCATCTAAACATACTGAACTTGAAGAAAATAAATTTCGCCTGGGTATTTTTTTGGATACAAATGCTTGCAAATACCACACAGCTGTCAGATCCGGCTGGAAAATGCAACAGAAATGTAGAACCAAGTGTTATCAAGCTGAGGTCCAAATTTGGTAACAATACCACAAAAAATGAATATATTACACAGCTTTTTTGTCAGGTTGTTCCCAGGCGTTTCTGAACTGTGCCAAGCTGTGCCAAACTGTGCCAAATGGCACAGTTTGGCACAGTTTGGAAAAACGTCTAGAACTTTTGAATGCTTCAACATAGAAGCTTCATCTTGGGCTCTAATGAAAGGTGACACTCAGGGCTATCTTGTTAGCTATCCAGAAACACTGTCAATAGTAATGACGCAGAGAAAATGAAGTTTAAATTCTAAACACGCTTTACTGAACAAAAATGTCAATATACAAAACATACTATTTACAAACAACAAATTCAGTTCAATACAATTCAATTCAACTTTATTTATATAGCGCCATTTCACAACAACAGTCATCTCATAGCACTATCAACTGTAGGGGGAACCCCCACAGTTGCAGAAAGACCCCAGCAATCAGGCGATCCCCTGTGAGCAAGCACTTGGCGACAGGATATTTTACAAGTTGACAGCAATACCCTCTCAATCAAATATAATTTTCTAATCCTACTCATCATCATACTGATTCCTAGAAAATGTGTCAAGATTTTGCTGAGGCAGTCATGCATATCCGTGCCTCTCTTCTGCTCATTGGCCTCTTCTGCTGCTGGGCTGCTGAGGTGAAGGGCCCAGCTGATCAGGAGAAACTTTGTCCTGGTCATTACACTCTTGGGGAAAGGAAGGCTGTACAGGTGTCCCCCTCGCCAGTAATCACTGAAGGATTTGCACTTGACTATATCCATGTAAATAATCGGGCCAAAAAATGAGAGCAGGTCGGAGCGTGTGAGGTCAATCCAGGGGCTGGTGGGTGTGTTGTAGTGTGCAGAGCCATGTAGGTTGGTGTTCTCAACAATGTGGTCTAGCACAGATGGAGTGAAAAATAACTCAAACAACTGAACGGGGGTGTATGAAACTGTTGTAATTAGCTGAGGTCCAGGTGGATTTTTGGGACGAAAAATGGGCTGTGGTGGAATGATGTCAGGGGTGTCGGAATCATGCCACCTCTCCTCAGCTGATGAAGGGCCGGCCGATGTCCCAGGCTGAGGGCTGCCATCACCACTCTCGCCTCCTCTTCCTCTCCTGCTACCTCCTCTTCCTCTCTCTCTTCCTCTCCTTCCTCTTCCTCTCCCCAGTGGTGTCCCTCTTTTTGGGGTAGGGGTTTCCTCTTCTGACGAGCTCGCCTACAGCTCCCTTCTTCTGCGCTTGCTGGCAGAGTGCTCGTCAGGCACCCACTCCTCACCAGAGTCTTCATCTGAAGTTTGTCTATTATGTGAAAATAAAATCATTTACAAAGTTCAATTTTTATTTTTCACTATTCTCCTATTTTCCCAGAGTTCACATACACAGCACAGTTCCTGTTTTTTTTTTTTTTTTTTTTTTTTTACAAGAAAAAAATAGCCTAAAGTGCAATAAAAACTATACTAAAACATTATTACATTTCTAGAGGGTAACAAACAACCCACTGGGAGGAGACCCCGGGGCAGACCCAGGACTCGGTGGAGAGACTATGTCTCCCAGCTGGTCTGGGAACGCCTTGGTATCCTCTCTGGAGAGCTGGAGCAGGTGGCTGGGGAGAGGGAAGTCTGGGCTTCTCTGCTTGAACTGCTGCCTCCGTGACTCGGACCTCCGGAAAAGCGGTAGAAGATGGATGGATGGATGGATGGATAACAAACACCCCCCCACACACACACACACACAAAAACATGCCACGTAAAAAATGTGTGGCCTTTTTTTACAAGAAAAAATAGCCTACAGTGCAATAAAAATTATGCTAAAATATCTATCTGCAATGCAGAGGATAACCCCCGCCCCCACCCCGCTATAGAGGAACTCTGCACACCAAAAAACTTGTGGCCATGATGCACCGTTGGAAATACTATTTTCATCGATAAAGAATAATTTAGCTTATAACACTTACCTGTCCACAACAGCAGTAAGTTCCTCATTGTCAGACGAACATGAAGCTGGTCCGGTTGTAATGGACTCGTGCTTCTGGTCACCCAACCCGGTCAAAACATCTCCGCTTTCACGCTTGCGGTTTTGGCGAACCATTTTTCCAAAAAAATAATCCAAAAAAGACTGGCTGATGCTACCGTTCCGCACAGGTCTCAATGTCAGTCACCCAGCGGCTTAGGCAAAAGAGATTTTATGCAGGGAGACGCTCGTCAACTGTCAAACTTCTCTGCTTCAATTGGCTCGTATTCACAGCTGTTGGTAGGCAGGTCCTTCTTGCTAGGTTTTCAGTCATTGGTTCTTCAAGGTTTCAGAAACCCAATTCAAGGCTCTTATTAGAGGTCAATCAAATCTAAACCAACCATACACTCCTTTGGCTTTCTGTTCACGGCTGTGTGAAAAGAAAGCTGAACAATGCAGCTTTTTTTTTTCCGTGCGCACTGAGACGCACAGGCACTGTGCGTCTGAGTGCGCACTGAGACGCACAGTGCGTTCTGGGATGCACGAGAGCGCCCTGGGACACACGAGGGCGCACTGGGACGCAGAGACGTGCCCGCCCGCGGTACACCGGAGTGCAAGAGGTTAAATAGGATCTGCCTGACAAAGTGAAGTAGACCAAAAGATCCTCAAAAGCTGGACGTCATGCTGCTATCCAAAGAAATTCAGGAACAAATGACAAAGTAATCGAGATCTATCAGTTTGGAAAAGGTTACAAAGCCATTTCTAAAGCTTTGGGACTCCAGCAAATCACAGTGAAAGCCATTATCCACAAATGGCGAAAACATGGAATAGTGGTGAACCTTCCCAGAAGTGGCCGGCCGACCAAAATTATCCCAAGAGCGCAGCGATGACTCATCCAAGAGGTCACAAAAGACCCCACAACAACATCCAAAGAACTGCAGGCCGGACTTGTCTCAGTTAAGGTCAGTGTTCATGACTCCACCATAAGAAAGAGACTGGGCAAAAATGGCCTGCATGGCAGAGTTCCGAGATGAAAATCACAGCTGAGCAAAAAGAATATAAAGGCTCGTCTCAGTTCTACCAGAAAACATCTTGATGATCCCCAAGGCTTTTGGGAAAAGTACTCTGTGGACTACCGAGACAAAAGTTCGACTTTTTGGAAGGTGTGTATCCCATTACATTCGATGTAAAAGTAACAGCATTTCAGAAAAGGAACATCATACCAACAGTAAAATATAGTGGTGGTAGTGTGATGGTCTGGGGCTGTTTTGCTGCTTCAGGACCTAGAAGACTTACTGTGGTAAATGGAACCATGAATTCTGCTGTCTACCAAAAAATCGTGAAGGAGAATGTCCGACCATCTGTTCGTGACCTCAAGCTGAAGCACACCAGCAAGTCCACCTCTGAATGCTTAAGAAAAACAAAATGAAGACTTTGGAGAGGCCTAGTCAAAGTCCTGACCTGAATCCAATTGAGATGCTGTGACATGACCTTCAAAAGGCGGTTCATGTTCGAAAACCCTCCAATGTGGCTGAATTACAACAATTCTGCAAAGATGAGTGGGTCAAAATTCCTCCACAGCGCTGTAAAAGACTCATTGCCAGTTATCGCAATTGCTTGATTGCAGTTGTTGCTGCTAAGGGTGGCCCAACCAGTTAATAGGTTTAGGGGGCAATCACTTTTTCACACAGGGCCATGTAGGTTTGGATATTTTTTCCCTTAGCAATAAACACCTTAATTTAAAAACTGCATTTTGTGTTTACTTGTGTTATCTTTGTGTAATATTTAAATTTGTCTGATGATCTGAAACATTTAAGTGTGACAAATATACAAAAAAATGAGAAAACAGGAAGGGGGCAAACACTTTTTCACACCACTGTAAGAAGGATGTTCCACATTATTAAGCATGCCACAGGTTTCAAGCAATATGGGAAAGAAAAAGGATCTCTCTGCTGCCTAAAAGCATCAAATAGTGCAGTACCTTGGACAAGGTGTGAAAACATTAAATGTTTCATGACAACTTAAGCTTGGTCATCGTACTGTGAAGAAATTTGTGGCTGATTCAGAGCACAGATGGGTTTGTGCAGATAAAGGCATAATGAGGAAGGTTTCTGCCAGACAAATTCATCAGCTTAAGAGAGCAGTTGCTAAAATGCCATTACAGAGCAGCAAACAGGTATTTGAAGCTGCTGGTGCCTCTGGAGTGCCACAAACCTCAAGGTGTAGGATCCTCCAGAGGCTTGCAGCATAAACCTACTATTCGGCCACTCCTAACCAATGCTCACAAGCAGAAATGGTTGCAGTGGGCCAAGAAATACATGAACACTAATTTTCAAACAGTCTTGTTTACTGATGAGTGCTGTGCAACCTTCAGTGGTCTAGATGGTGGCCACCATGTCCCAACAAGGCTGCAACATCAGCAAGGAGGTGGCAGAGTCATGTTTTGGGCCGGAATCCTGGAGAGAGAGGTGGTAGGCCCCTTAGGGTCCCTGAAGGTGTGAAAATGACCTCGGCAAAGTATAAAAAGTTTCTGACTGACGACTTTCTTCCATGGTACAAAAAGAAGAACTGTGCATTCCGTAGCAAAGTGCCCTCATGCATGACAATTCACCATCTCATGCTGCAAAGAATACCTCTGTGTCATTGGCTGCCATGGGCATAAAAGGAGAGAAACTCATGGTGTGGCCCCCATCCTCCCCTGACCTCAACCCTATTGAGAACCTTTGGAGCATCCTCAAGCAAAAGATCTAGGAGGGTGGAAGACAGTTCACATCAAAACAGCAACTGTGGGAGGCTATTCTGACATCTTGCAAAGAAATTCAAGCAGAAACTCTCCAAAAACTCACAAGTTCAATGGATGCAAGAATTGTGAAGGTTATATCAAAGAAGGGGTCCTATATTAACATGTAACTTGACCTGTTAAGATATTTTTGATTGAAATAGCATTTGATTTCAGTAAATGTGTATAACCTCCTAATGCTGCAAATTCAACAAATGACCATTTTCAGTTCTTTACAACCAATAAAATGTTTTGAACCTCTGTTGTGCATAATTTCGAACAGTGCATTTTGAGTTTTTTTTATTTATGCAAAAAAAAAATAGTTATCATTGGGAGGTTTGTTCAATAAAATTTGAATTATGCTCTGATGGTTGATGACTTGGAAATTATACTGACTGTTATTTGCATCAGCTATTTAGGAAAATCAGAGACAAATATCATTTGCATAATAATTTGGAACACAGCGTATTGATGGATTGATTGAGTATTGTGATTATCTGAAAATGTAAGAAATAGTTTCTGCTAATTTAGACTAGGGGTAGTGAATTAATGTTCCAAAAAATCTGGAAAATACTTTCATCCCCTGTTGAGGTCATGGCTATTGATACCTACAAATACAAACTTGTGGTTTGTTTTCGGCTAAAGGAACAGAATTTTAATGAATTTGCCAGCAAACATACTTGTGTGGGAGTTCACTGTGAGTGAGAGTGGGTGGATTGTTGGGCTGCATAAGCAAGTTGAATCCACTCAAGTCTCACATGGACTGTACAAAACCTTCAACGGTTTTGTACTTTGGGGCCATTCTGTGGGTTCTTTCCCAGAAAACACACAGAATGGCCTTTTGTGGATTAGCCCATATGCCACATCCCATTGGAGAATTTTGTGGGCCATGGTATGTGTGGTCACTAAAAGTGAACAGTGAACTGTAGTGGAGGCCCACTCAACTTGGTGTGGGCAGCTCATACTCACCCTTCTGTTTCAGCTCCATGTATTCCACTTTTCCAATGTGTTCTCACCAGAGCACATAATGGGCCATATTACAACAACGGGATCGTTTGGTCAATTGCCACTGACGCAGAACACGTTTATAGGCATTTCCAAGTTCATTTCCTTATCACAATGGCGTAAAAACGAACTTTCCACTGGCACATGATGCAAAGAGGCCGGTCTAATCATTCAGAGGTGTGTTTTGGATAATCCAATCCCAAGCACTCCTTACCATCCCTTTAATGCAAACAGGCACATTATCTAAAGTGAATTGTGATCATGATGGCTTAAGACGGGTTTTGTGTTAAACCGAAGCCCATGTGTGTGAGCCAAAATGCATGTGATAATAATGCTGCTTGGTAATAAGGAAGACATCAGTCACAGATGATGCCCAGTTAGTCATGTTAAAAAGAACAAACTGTGAAGAATGGTCTGAAAAATCAGCTGAATCGTTTAATGGGTTTTGTAAATAATAATGTAACCTTGCCTTATTTTTGAGGATGACAATTTAACATCTGTCCGCAGACTGCAGATGAATAGTAGCCATTTTGGCTAATTCTGGTGCATTTTACAGTAACGTGATTACACCGTGTTCCATATTATTATGCAAATGAAATTTGTCTCTGATTTTCCTAAACAGTGGATGCAGATGACATCAGTATGATTTTCAAGTCATCAATCATTAGAGCATAATTCAAATTTTATTGAGCAAACCTCCGAATGATAACTATTTTTTTGCAATAATAAAAACCTGAAAATGCACAGTTCCAAATTATTATGCACAAAAGACTTTCAAAACACTTTATTGGTTGTAAAGAACTGAAGATGGTCATTTGCTGAATTTGCAGCATTAGGAGGTCATATTTATTGAAATCAAAACTATTTCAATCAAAAACATCTTAACCCTTTAACTGTCCACATTTCATGGACGGGTCACGTGCCCCCAGTGGCACAGCGCAGCAACTGCACCTGTCAACTTATTGATGTCCCCCGGCTATACTGAGAATTTGTACTGATCTGTATTGATCTGACAGTTCAGAAGGTGGCAGACATGTGCCGAAGGCATCATGGTTGACATGGAATACAGCAAAGAAGAAGAAATCCTCATTCTTCTTCTTCCTTTTTCCACTTTGAGCTCACACACCAATGTGGACGCCACCACGATCAGTCATGGCGGCAGCGATTCTGACTGAAACTGCATGAAAAGGGAAAAATAGCCACGTTAATAGAAACAAAATTCATGTGGGATAATCATGTGGTAGAGCATGTAAATGACCGAGCAAACGCAAAACATCGACCATGATGGACAAAAACGGACCGGCCACGTGTGCGAGCGAGCCCCCCTCCCCCGAACAGGTAAGATGAATATATGTTTTTGGTTTTTTTTTACATTTTATTGATTTTCTGGTTCATATATTTTGAAGATTTGATAAAAACATACCCCTGTAGACAAAACGGCATCAAAAAAAGAACCATTCTTTGTGTAAATGTGTCCAAAGTCCACTTTTGACTGAGTTATGTAATTTATATAGCTGCCGCGACATTATGCAAATTAGATATGTAAATTTATTCCTATCTGAAACTTTGGATCATATTCTACATCTTTCTAATTGACAGTAAGCCATTATCTCTTTCAACTTTCAAGTTATAGCCTTGGAAATCTGAACTATTTACCACTCTTGACCACTAGGGGTTATGATTACCCCTTAACCATTCCTGTCACCATGCGGCGCCTGGGGCATCTAATTAACAGGCCAAGTTACATGTTAATGTAGGATCCCTTCTTTGATACATATTCTCATCTTTGGTGAGAATATGTATGGGCACATAATCATACCATGTAGGATAACTAAGTAGAGGGTTATGCTGTTTCATCCCATCTAGCAACAATGCTCTGCACTGTGTGTGTTTATATATTTACATATTTATTCCATCTAGCTACAATGCTCCGCACTGTGTGTGTTTATATACTTACATATTTATTCCACCTAGCTGCAATGCTCCGTACTGTGGGTGTTTATATATTTACATATTTATTCCATCTAGCTACAATGCTCTGCACTGTGTGTTTATATATTCATATATTTATTCCATCCAGCTACAATGCTGTGCACTGTGTGTCTGTGTGTGTGTATATATATATTTTATAGTAATATGTACATATGTATATTAGCTGCTCTTGCTTGCTTGTTTTTTTGGTTTTTTTTTCTTGCCTTCTGATTGTTGCTCTGAGTGTTGCTATCCCTGTGCTGTTGCAATCCTGGAATTTCCCCGTTGTGGGACTAATAAAGGCTTATCTTATCTTATCGTATCTTGATATAACCTTTACAATTCTTGCATCTATTGAACTTGTGAATTTTGGGAAAGTTTCTGCTTGAATTTCTTTGCAAGATGTCAGAATAGCCTCCCACAGCTGCTGTTTTGATGTGAACTGCCTCCCACCCTCCTAGATCTTTTGCTTGAGGATGCTCCAAAGGTTCTCAATAGGGTTGAGGTCAGGGGAGGATGGGGGCCACAGCATGAGTTTCTCTCCTTTTATGCCCATTGCAGCTAATGACACAGAGGTATTCTTTGCAGCATGAGATGGTGCATTGTCATGCATGAAGATAATTTTGTTACGGAAGGCACCTTTCTTCTTTTTGTACCATGGAAGAAAGTGGTCAGTCAGAAACCCTTTAAACTTTGCCAAGGTCATTTTCACATCTTCAGGGACCCTAAGGGGCCTACCAGCTCTCTTCCCATGATTCCAGCCCAAAACATGACTCCACCACCTCCTTGCTGACGTTGCAGCCTTGTTGGGACTTGGTGGCCATCCACCAACCATCCACTACTCCATTCATCTGGACCATCCAGGGTTGCACGGTGCTCATCAGTAAACAAGACTGTTTGAAAATCAACCGTTTCTGCTTGTGACTATTGGTTAGGGGTGGCCAAATAGTAGGTTTATGTACAACTGCAAGCCTCTGGGGGATCCTACGCCTTGAGGTTCGTGGGACTCCAGAGGCATCAGCAGCTTCAAATACCTGTTTGCTGCTTTGTAATGGCATTTTAGCAGCTGCTCTCTTAATTTGATTAATTTGTCTGACAGAAACCTTCCTCATTGTTATATAGTTATGTTGTTATGGGGATGCTCTTATTTGTGAAGTGTGGTGTAGTTGTGGCCACTTCCTTCCGCAACTGCACCGCCCCTATAAATACCAGCAGGCATCAGGGTTCGGCCTCTTGGCTGATGCTCCTGCCTGGTGGCTATATCCTGTGAGTTCTCAAGCCCATAATAAAGCTAAGTTCAGCTGTGCAACTGGCCTCGTCATTACAAGGTATTTGCAGACATAACATTTTGGCGATGAGGATGGAGGCGTGTGTTTCACCGCTCCGGCCCTTCCTGGAGCTCCCGGGCAAGCCACCTGTGCCTTGGCCAAGATGGTTTGCCGCCTTTCAAAACTACATTGCAGTGCTTGACCTGGGTGAGCTAGAGAGGCAGAGGGCACGTGTGCATCTGGTGCATAATTTGGGGTTCGAGGGCCAGCGCATCCTGCGTACACTCAGAGCTACTGATTTTTTTTTTTTTTTTATTACTTATTTTGTACCCGTAGGTAGATTTGTTTTGCGGTCTGGTGACAAGCCACCAGCTGCCAGTCGCTGCGTGCGCAAGCGCCCTGTATCCCTAACCTGCATGTTTTTGGTATGTGGGAGGAAACCGGAGAAATCCCGGAGTAAACCCACGCAACACGGGGAGAACATGCAAACTCCACACAGATCACTGTTGGTCGGGGGCAGGGATCGAACCCACGATCTCCGCGATCCCCCGGCCGAGGGTAAACTGTGCTGCCACAGTGCTAACCACTGCGCCACCATGCAGCCCAAAACCGTACAGCTCCTGATTTGTATGAGGATGTGGTCGAGTTGCTGGTGCGCCATTTCCACACCCTGGACAACATCACCGTCCGGAGGATTCGGTTCTGACGACAACACCAGCATGTGGGTGAGCCTATCTGCCAGTTTATCGCTGACCTGCGGCAGCTGGCTAGTGAGTGTTGTTTCATGATGTTGGAGGAGGGAATGGTATGTGACCAGTTGGTGCAACACACAACCTTTGTTGTTGTTGCTTTGCGAGCTAGGCTGCTTTCGGTGCTGAGTGAACCGATGTTAGCCGAGGCTGTCAAGCTAGCTCCCGAGGTGGAGAATGCAGACGAGCTAGCTTCGGCGCTAAAGTGGTGCCAATCACAACGGCAGCTGGGACCTGCCCATGCAGCATTAGTAGCAGACCCTGACAGCGAAGATAGCGCGGTGGACGGCAGCGTGTAATCCTACAACATCAACCTGAGGTCTGCCCAGAGAAAGCCCGTGGGTATGGGTCCCTGATGCACTGATACAAAGTTAGGGAATGCCCAGCTAGAGGGAAGCGCTATGGCATGTGCGGATGTTTGAACCATTTTGCCAGGGTCTGTGGTGTGTCCAAGCTGTGGAGCCCACAGAGAATAACACCTGCACTCGCCCTGGTAGCTGTCCATGCGGTGTCCTCAAGTACCAATGGGTTCAAGTACTGTATGGTGATGCTGTATGATGACAAGGTGCTGCTGCTGATTGACACAGGGGCGGAGAGATTATTATTGAATTGAGCAACAGTAAGGAAATTTTTCCTCGACTACAGAATAAGAGATGACCCAGCACCGCGCTATGGTTATGGAGGTAAGATAAGATAAGATAAGATAAGCCTTTATTAGTCCCACAACGGGAAAATTCCAGGATTGCAACAGCACAGGGATAGCAACACTCAGAGCAACAATCAGAAGGCAAGAAAAAAAAACAAGCAAGCAAGAGCAGCTAATATACATATGTACATATTACTATAAAATATATATATACACACACACACACAGACACACAGTGCAGAGCATTGCAGCTGGATGGAATAAATATATGAATATATGAACACACAGTGCAGAGCATTGTAGCTAGATGGAATAAATATGTAAATATATAAACACCCACAGTACGGAGCATTGCAGCTAGGTGGAATAAATATGCAAGTATATAAACACACACAGTGCGGAGCAATGTAGCTAGATGGAATAATATGTAGATATATAAAAACACAGTGCGGAGCATTGTAGCTAGATGGAATAAATATATAGATATATAAATATAAACACACCCAGTGCTGAGCATTGTAGCTAGATGGAATAAATATGTAAATATATAAACACACACAGTGCAGAGCATTGTTGCTAGATGGGATGAAACAGCATAACCGTCTACTTAGTTATCCTACATGGTATGATTATGTGCCCATACATATTCTCACCCTCCATAGCGACCGGTATGTTCCTAGTTGTATGCCGGAGAGGACCATTGTGTAAGTCTATTGCATCTTTTGCATTCAAAAAACTATTAGTTTTGTTATGTCTTTTTGCTATCTCTGCGAGCAGCCCTGCTTAGGTTGTACAGTCTGACAGCCGTTGGTAGGAAGGACCTACGAAACCTCTCGGTTGTGCACCTGGGATGATGTAGTCTGCTGCTAAATGAGCTCCTCAGTGCATCCAGTATGTCCTGCATAGGGTGGAACTCGGACTCCAGCAGAGATGACAGTTTAGCCACCGTCCTTCTCTCTCCTATCTCCTCCATCGGATCAAGGCGCTGCCCCAGGACAGAGCTAGCTTTCTTAATCAGTTTGTTCAGTCTCTTCCTATCGGCTGCAGTAATGCCACTGCCCCAGCAGACCACTCCAAAAGTGATGGCTGATGCCACCACCGTGTCATAGAATGGTGGCAGACTGGGTGGCAGACTGTGCATGGTTGGAACGCTGGAGCTGACTGCTCGGTACAAGTCGGTGGTGATGCCTAACTGCACGTTCCATGTGACAGCCTGAGGCAACAACATTATGGGCTGCAACCTGTTTTATGGACCATCCGGTTCCGGTAGCGAAGGACGACACGGTGTGGAGGAAGTGCCGGCGCTCAGGATACCTTGGATGAAGGTTCCGAGCATGATGGCGAGGCACCTGTGTCGACGAGTGATGCTGACGAGCGAGCTTCAGTTTCCTCCGGAGCTCGGCCACAGTGGGCTGGAGGATCTGGAGCTTCAACGGCGAACGCTGCAGCAGCTTCATAAGGAGTCGGGGCCAGACCGACAGGCACTGAACCGGGTGCCAAGCAGCAATACTCTAGGCCGAGCAAGACCCCTCTGAGAGTCACGGATCTGGTTCGGGCTTGTGAGAAGGGACAACCACGGCGAATACAGACCAAATGACAGTCTGAAGATCACCAGGGGTGGCTGTGCATCGTGGCTAAATGAGGCGCTGCCTATTTTCAACTGTCAGATGGCTCGTGGAGGCACACTTATGAGCTGCAGCATGCCCGGGAGGAGACTGTGGATGGTTGGCCCGGACGAGAGGGATGCCCGACGGGAAGGACGAAGAGGCACATCATTGTTTATGCAATCAGCTGCGGCCCAGGAGGCATGCCACCTCCAGGGGTGGACTTGCGGAGAGATGGTCCGGGGGCCCCAAAGGCCAGTTCCTCCCATATTTAGCCATGTGGTCTGTGAGTCTATATATACAGACATGGACAAAATTGTTGGTACCCCTCTGTTAATGAAAGAAAAACCCACAATGGTCACAGAAATAACTTGAATATGACAAAAGTGGTAATAAATAAAAATTCTATGAAAATTAACCAATGAAAATCAGACAATGCTTTTGAATTGTGGTTCAACAGAATTACTTTAAAAAACAAACTCATGAAACAGGCCTGGACAAAAATGATGGTACCCCTATAAAAGATTGAAAATAATGTGACCATAGGGAATGTTCAACCAAGATGTGTCCTCTAATTAACATCACAGGTGTCTACAAACTTGTAATCAATCAGTCGGCCTATTTAAAGGGTGACAAGTAGTCACTGTGCTGTTTGTTGGCATGGTGTGTACCACACTGAACATGGACCAGAGGAAGCAAAGGAGAGAGTTGTCTCAGGAGATTAGAAAGAAAATTATAGACAAGCATGTTAAATGTAAAGGCTATAAGACCATCTCCAATCAGCTTGATGTTCCTGTGACTACAGTTGCACATATTATTCAGAAATTTAAGATCAACAGGACTGTAGCCAACCTCCCTGGACGTGGCTGCAGGAGGAGACGGATAATACGAATGGTAACAAAAGAGCCCAGAACAACCTCTAAACACAATCATGGTGAACTCCAAGGTCAAGGTACATCAGTGTCAGATCGCACTATCCGTCGTTGTTTGAGCCAAAGTGGACTTCATGGGAGACGACCAGGGAGGACACCACTGTTGAAAACAAATCATAAAAAAGCCAGACTGGAATTTGCCAAACTGCATGTTGACAAGCCACAAAGCTTCTGGGAGAATGTCCTATGGACAGACGAGTCAAAACTGGAACTTTTTGGCAAGGCACATCAGCTCTATGTTCACATACGCAAAAATGAAGCATACCAAGAAAAGAACACTGTCCCTACTGTGAAACATGGAGGAGGTTCTGTTATGTTCTGGGGCTCCTTTGCTGTATCTGGCACAGGGTGTCTTGAATCTGTGCAGGGTACAGTGAAATCTCAAGACTATCAGGGTATTCTAGAGAGAAATGTGCTGCCCAGTGTCAGACAGCTTAGTCTCAGTCACAGGTCATGGGTCTTGCATCAGGATAATGACCCAAAACACACAGCTAAAAACACCCAAGAATGGCTAAGAGCGAAACATTGGACTACTCTATAGTGGCCTTCTATGAGCCCTGATCTAAATCCTATTGAACATCTGTGGAAGGAACTGAAACATGCTGTCTGGAGAAGGCACCCTTCAAACCTGAGACAACTGGAGCAGTTTGCTCATGAGGAGTGGGCCAAAATACCTGCTGAGAGGTGCAGAAGTCTCATTGACAGTTACAGAAATCGTTTGATTGCAGTGATTGCCTTAAACGATTGTGCAACAAAATATTAAGTTAAGGGTACCATCATTTTTGTCCAGGCCTGTTTCATGAGTTTGTTTTTTAAAATAATTCTGTTGAACCACAATTCAAAAGCATTGTCTGATTTTCATTGGTTAATTTTCATAGAATTTTTTATTTATTACCACTTTTGTCAGATTCAAGTTATTTCTGTGACCATTGTGGGTTTTTCTTTCATTAACAGAGGGGTACCAACAATTTTGTCCACGTCTGTATGACCGAGTGAAGGAAGTTATAATAGTTTCTTTTTTCTAATAGTGGGTTTCCAATTGTTTTGAAATAATGTTCATATGTGTGCATGTGTAAAAAAAAAAAATAGTGCTTTGTTGTGTATATAATTGTATGTAGTTCTGGGGATTATTTTATGTGTTTTATTTAATTTAGGGAACACAGCAGTGATTTTGTGTTATTAATGGACTATAATTATTTATTTTAAAGATGGCAGACTAATTCACCTTGCCGTGTGGGGTAGGACGGTAGTCCACCTGTCCTTCCTAGTTTTAGGTTTTGTTGTATGAATGTGATAGGCCCTTTAGTGTTTTCAGTTTTAGTTTTATTAGGGCGTGATTCGGGTTCTAAATTGTGGAGGGTCTTGATTGTGTGTGTGTTTTTTCTAAAGGGGGGTAGAATGTTATATAGTTATGTTGATACTCTTATTTGTGAAGTGCGGTGTAGTGGCGGCCACTTCCTTCTGCCACTGCACCGCCCCTATAAATACCAGCGGGCATCAGGTTTCGGCCTCTTGGCTGATGCCCCTGCATGGTGGCTGTATCCTGTGTGTTCCCAAGCTTATAATAAAGCTAAGTTTAACTCTGCACCTGGCCTCGTCATTACAAGGTATTTCCAGACATAACATTCATTATGTCTTTATCTGCACAAACCCGTCTGTGCTCTGAATCATCCACAAATTTCTTCACAGTACGATGATCAGGCTTAAGCTTTTGTGAAATATCTAATGTTTTCATACCTTGTCCAAGGCATTACACTATTTGACGTTTTTCAGCAGCAGAGAGATCCTTTTTCTTTCCCATATTGCTTGAAACCTGTGACATGCTTAATAATGTGGAACATGCTTCTCAAGTAGTTTTCCTTTAATTGGGCTCACCTGGCAAACTAATTATGACAAGCGTCTGAGATTGATATCAGTGATCCAAAGAGCCCTGAGACACAATACCATCCATGAGTTTAATCGAAAAACAAAAAAATTAATGTTTATGACACTAAAATCCTATTTGCGTAATAATGTGGAACACGGTGTAATGTACAATGTCCCTGTCAAATAAACCAGTAAATAGAATAAAATAAATGTAGTGCACACAGATGCAGCACACAGACATGAATGGGGCTGAAACTTCAGAAAAAGAGGATGATGCCTCTGCAAACTTTCATTAACTTTCATTAACTTTTCATAAACTTTCATTAACGATGGCACGGAGGTCGCTCCGTTGTTTCCTCCTTTCCTTTCCTCCATTTCCCATGGGGAGATGGAGGATGGAGGCTTCCTGTTTGTCGTTGGTTCCCGCCATGAAGTGAGCCTGCACTCAGCAGCCTCTGCCGGGGGCTAATGGGTGGCTGCCGGGGAGCTTGCTGGACTGGAAGGGTGCACGGCTGAGGCAGATGTGGACGCATCTCCCGTCTCTGTGGGGAGTTATAGTGAAAAATAAAATGTTTAATACCTAATAAGTCCATATGAAAACGAACCCCCCTACCCCCCAGCCGCACATCACACTGGAACACACTGGCACACATGCTCCATGTTCATTCATTCATTCCCTTAAAAAAAAAAAAATCCCACATTAATGCCTAATCTATAGACTCCAACAGTAACTCCGCAATTAAAATGGGAGTGTGGATGGAATAAAAAAAACTAGTGTGTGATCATCATTATAATTAAAATGACGGGCAACTATATGATGACTGTTCTCTCCATTAAAATAACAGAAAAAAACTCAGTGGATGCAGTTTCCTCATGATAGATAGATCACTATAATAGTAATGCGCATTAGATTGCATGCCGCCACACCTCTTTGAAATGAGGCTCCTCCTCCGAGTGCAGAACAGGTGCACTGCTGATAATTTGATGGCGTGACACAAGGCATAAAAAACAGATGATGCAAAGACAGAAGCTAACAAAACCACTGGCGTACAGCGGAGAGTCTGTCAGAAAAGTGTGCGGATGACCATCAAATAGGGCCCAGTATGTTATCATTTAGTCAGGAGGATCATTCTGTGCCACAAGATGCGTCTGCATAGAACGACTGATGCTTTTGGATGGCAACATACTCCAGGGCAGTTTGAAACAATGACATCCAGGGCTTTAAAAGTCCCTCTAAGGAGTGAGGAGGGGTGGCTAAAATAGAGGTCTCTCAGGCACGACACTTGAGTTTGAGCCTGGCTTTCCCTCTATTTCCACTTGTACATTATATCATAAGTTTCCCCTTTCACTCATTCTTTTCTTTCCTGGTGGTCATTATCATCTTTAATGATAATGACCAATGCTGTCACAACACACAAATTATTACTGAAAAATGCAGTTTAATTACAGCATCTCAAAGTTTACAGAAAGATAGAAGAAACAATTTTTTTGTATTAATTACTCAGCATCCCAAAGGGGAAATTTTACTTGGTCATAAAATAATTTTACATAAAAACAACAGCAGTACACAAAGTTGATTGCAGGGCAGTGTGAACCAGAGCCATGAAAGAAAGCTCCGGAGGAAGACTGTGCCTGTAGACCAACCAACCCAGATTCTTTGACAGCTTCAAACACTGGAATGAAAAGAGCCGACAGGAGAAGAGAAATGCCAACAGAGACCACCCACATTAACAACCACGGAGAGTGTTAAGAGTCCAGGATTTAACACGAGCTGAATCTGAAGCGGTCAGAACATGAAACTGGAACCAACACACTAAAGAGCCTCAGATGCTTTGCGGTGGTAAGGTTAAAATTAAACTTCATGCTGTGCTATTTAAACTGTAATATAGTCCAAGAAAAAGAGCAATCATGTTATATTTGTAACACAATGACAGTGGTGAGTGTAAGTGACAAAACCTGGGGATTCAGTCATGTTTACTGTATATTATAATAGGGCAAGTGGACTCGGTTTGTGTGTTCATCGCAACAGTCAAGGCTACTGTAGGTACAATGTTCATGTTTTTAAATGTCTTTTGCTGCTGTTCTAAGGAGCTTCCACTGGCAACAGTTATGAATAAGTGAAGTAATCATTTTTTTAAATTCAATGTCATTTATATGACATCAACCCAAAAAAGTAGTTACAGTATTGTGGGACATATACGTATCACTTTAAGCTTCACATATCAGAGTAGAACAAAGGACTGGGCCTCCTGTGAGATAACAGGAGGATGTGAAAATTTAGTCTTTGGTGTGCAAGAGACGGCCTTGGGGGATTTCCTGGTCTCCCAGAGACTATGAGGAGGATGTTATAGGATTTAAGGAAAGATGTATTGTTACTTGTGATTAAATGCAATGTGACTGTGAGCTTTGAAGGTCCTGGATATATAAAGGATGAATGTCTGTGTTTTTCCCTCTTTCTGTTTTGCTGATGTTGGAAGATGTGAATAAACCTGACTCGTGAGATAAACTCTGCCTCGTCATTTTCACATCTCCACACTGGTGACCCTAAGACGTATCATGGATGAAAGAAATTCCCCCGGGCCAGCCGAGTCAGGAGCTCCCAGCCAAGCGTATGCCGCTACCGTCCAGCTACTGGACTTTTGGCAAGACAACCCGCGCTCCTGGTTCCACTTGGTCGAAGCACAGTTCGCCCTCCGGGGGATAACGGTAGATGACACGAAGTTCTACCATGTGATCGCAAAGCTCGACAACCGCACGGCTCAGCATGTGGAGAGCCTATTGGAGCGGCCACCAGCCAACGACAAATACGACGGGTTGAAGGCTGCACTTATCCAGCGCTTCACTCTCTCAGTCAAGGAGAGAGCGGAGAGGCTCCTGGCTCTGAACGACTTGGGAGATGGCACGCCCATTGACCTGATGGAGAACATGCTGAGGTTGAGGGGCTCAGACGGCGACGACTTCCTCTTCACCCACATTTTCCTCAGGACCCTACCGTCGGCCACGAGAGCGACCCTGGCCAGTTCGCCGTTGTTGGACCAGTGGGACTTCCACGCGCTGGCCCAGGAGGCGCACCGCATTCTCAACGCCAGCAAACAGCACGCGGCCACCGTGCCAGTTCAAGCGCTCGGGAAATGCCAAGACCGGGGGTCGGTAACAGCTGCGGCCCTCGGGGAGGAGAACAAGCTGCTCTACTTGAAGGATACGCGCTCGGGGAGGCAATTCCTCGTGGACACAGGCTCCCAGTTGAGTTTCATCACACCTTCCTCCGCGGACTGGCTGGCGGTTCCCAGAGGTCCCGGGGCGTCAGCAGCGAACGGCTCGGAGATTAAGACTTTTCGTGAGAGGACTCTGCTTCTGTCCCTACACGGCCGTACATTTGAGTGGACTTTTGTTATAGCTGCAGTGAATTTCAATATGTTGGGGGCTGATTTTCTGTGCTCACATGGTTTGTTGGTTGATCTTGCTAACAGGCGCCTGGTTAATGCACTTTCTTTTTATTCTATTCCCTGCACAGCCCGAGTGACCCGGCCAACAGCACAAGCCAACGTCACAGCTGCAAGCGGTAAGTTCCACACACTGCTCACTCAGTTCCCAGCACTTACGGTTCCCACATTTTCAGCAGCCGTCGCTAAACACGGAGTGGAACATTTTATTACTACCACCGGACTGCCCGTTTTTGCAAAAGCTCGGCGCTTGGATTCAGCTAAACTGACCATAGCACGCGAGGAGTTCGCCAACCTGGAAAGGTTGGGCATCATCAGGCGTTCGAACAGCCCGTGGGCTTCCCCACTTCACATGGTCCCGAAAGCTGACGGCTTGTGGCGACCTTGCGGACATTTCCGCAGGTTGAACAACGCCACAGCGCACGACCGCTACCCAATCCCGCATATCCAAGATTTTTCCGTTCAAGCGAAGTGTCAGTTCGGAGTGACGCAGATTGATTTTTTGGGGCATCGTGTCTCTCCAGAAGGAGCAGTTCCGCTGCCTGACAAAGTGCGCGCGGTAGCAAATTTTCCCCAGCCACAAACGGTCAAGGCATTACAGGAGTTTTTGGGAATGGTGAATTTTTATAACCGTTTCCTCCCCCGCCCAGCGCAGCTCATGCAACCATTGTATGCCGCACTCAAAAAAACAAAAACCCACAAATAAGATCGAATGGTCTCCGGAGCGAGAGCGAGCATTTTCGGAGGTCAAAACAGCCCTGGCAAACGCTACGTTGTTAGCACATCCAGACCCAACGGCCCGCATAGCGCTCACTACTGACGCGTCAGATGTGGCCATAGGGGCGGTCGTGGAGCAGCATGTAGCCGGGGCTTGGCAGCCGCTCGCCTTTTTCAGCAGGACTTTGCGCGATAGTGAACGAAAATACAGCGCATTCGACAGGGAGTTGTTAGCTCTCCACTTGGCCATTCGCCACTTCCAGTTCTGGCTGGAGGGACGCCGTTTCACCATGTTCGTTGACCACAAGCCGCTGACATTCGCGATGGCCAAGGTTTCAGAACCGTGGTCGGGCCGGCAGCAAAGACAGCTGGCTGCCATCTCAGAGTTTACTACCAATATTCAGCACGTGGCAGGTAAACTGAATGTAGTGGCAGACTGTCTCTCGCGCGCCGTGGTGGCCCCAGTCCGTGTAGGGATAGATTATGCAGCCATGGCTGCGGATCAGGTTAGCGGCGCGGACGTGCGCGCGCTCCAGTCTGGACCAACAGGGTTAAGGCTGGAGAACAGGGTGCTGCAAGACGGTATGCCCCCTCTAATCTGCGATGTCTCCACTGGGCGACCGCGTCCTGTGGTACCGGCCGCGTGGCGCTGCCGCGTTTTTGACTCGATTCATTCTCTGGTGCACCCGGGAGTGCGCGCGTCGGTCAAAATGGTAGGAGAGAAATTTGTATGGCCGAGCCTGTGCAAACAAGTTAAGGAGTGGGCAGCAGCCTGCATGGCTTGTCAACGAGCCAAAGTACACAGACACACGAGAGCTCCCTTGGAGCCATTTCACATCCCGGCTAAGAGGTTCGATCATGTTCACGTGGACCTCGTAGGCCCCCTCCCGCCGTCACAGGGGTGCACACACCTTCTGACAATGGTGGACCGCACCACGCGCTGGCCGGAAGTGGTTCCACTGGCGTCAACCACAGCCGAGGAGGTGGCGCGCGCATTTTTAACAGCATGGGTGGCGCGCTTTGGAGTCCCGTCGGACATTACGTCCGACAGAGGTCCTCAATTTGTTTCTGAACTTTGGTCAGCAATGGCCCGCAGCCTGGGGGTAACGATCCACCGCACAACCGCGTGCAATCCGCAGGCTAATGGGTTATGCGAACGTTTTCATAGGTCATTGAAAGCGGCTCTCAGAGCGTCGCTGACGGATGCAAATTGGGTGGACAGGCGACCGTGGGTTTTATTTGGGTTGTGTTCTGCACCTAAAGAGGACTTAGAAGCCTCCCTGGCTGAGCTAATGTTTGCGCAGCCACTTCGGCTTCCCGGGGGAGTTTCTCCCAGATAATCCTGCACCAGATAGCTCCCCATCTCAGCGGTTGCAGTGTGGCACGGAATCGGGCACGCTGCCTGGCCCCGTTCACCACAGTTTTCCGCGCGTTTTTGTGCCTAAGGCTTTGAAAAACGCGGAGTTTGTTTTTGTCAGACACAATGCCCATCGCCCACCGCTGCGACCACCTTATGATGGACCATTTAGAGTGCTGGAAACAGGAGACAAGCATTTTTTGCTAGATTTGGGGGGCAGGAAGGAAAAGATTTGCATAAACAGGCTCAAACCCGCCTTTGTGGTGGCGGACGAGGATGTGCTGTTGGCCAGGGCTCCTCGGCACGGCAGACCCCCTCGGGGACTTTCCCCAGAACACCCACAGGGAGTGACAAACAGTTCTCACCCACAGACAGCAGCTCCCCAGCAGGATGGCGCCGCAGAAGTGGCGAAGCCCGCTTACAGCAGATACGGGAGGAGACTGAGGCCCAAGCAGCACGTGGGTTAATGTGTAATGATTTTATCATGACATGCAGACTGTTATCCTGTTGTTCCATCTTAGATGTTTGGGGGGGGGGTCATGTGGGACATACACGTATCACTTTAAGCTTCACATCTCAGAGTAGAACAAAGGACTGGGCCTCCTGTGAGATAACAGGAGGATGTGAAAATTTAGTCTTTGGTGTGCAAGAGACGGCCTTAGGGGATTTCCTGGTCTCCCAGAGACTATGAGGAGGATGTTATAGGATTTAAGGAAAGATGTATTGTTACTTGTGATTAAATGCAATGTGACTGTGAGCTTTGAAGGTCCTGGATATATAAAGGACGAATGTCTGTGTTTTTCCCTCTTTCTGTTTTGCTGATGTTGGAAGTTGTGAATAAACCTGAATCGTGAGATAAACTCTGCCTCGTCATTTTCACATCTCCACAGTATAATACTGTATATAGTAGATAATATCTATGTTATATGGAACACAACCCCAGTCTGATGATGGATGAAATCATGTTTTCCTCCACCATCCCTCCACCTCGCTACGATGTGAGATTGTGTTTATAAATGCCCTCACTCGCAAAGGCAGCACCAAGACTAAGTTTAGGCTTTGTGCGAGTGTTCGTATGAGCGTGTTTTGCAGAGAGCATTAACATGGCGATGGCTGCTGGCAGCATGTTTAACGTTTCATAAAGTGAATTCACGCGGCATTTGCCTCGCTGCTTCTGAAACATTTATGATCCAACCTGACCCAACAACGGCGTGCTTCCACCTCCCATTAACAGGACAAACACACACACACACACACACACCGGGGAACATGTGCGTCTTAATGAGAAGTCTCCTTCATTATGGATGAACACCCCGTGTGTGGGATATTAACATGGAGATGTGATGGTGGACACTCCGACAACACCAGTACGACAAAAAATTTTGTTGAACTGCATACAGACTGACAGAGTCCATGGAGACCAGGGCCAGGACCGGGACCAGGCCGGTCCCACCACAGCAGGACCGAAGCACTGAGGAGGGAAGCAGCATGACGATTGTTGTTGTTGTTGAGACAAAACAAACAAAGAAGGATGAAGGAAAACTAAAAGGTCACGGCAGACAGTTTAATTCATCACTCTATTTTTAAACGTGCCACACTGAGCGATGCAATGAGTCTTCACCGCATGCACGCGCACACACACACACACACACACACACACACACACACACACACACACCTGTACACCTAAACACACACACATTTGTTTGCCCAGGTCAGTGTTTGACTTCTAACCTCACATCAGTGAGACCAACTGTAGACACATTCATCAACAAGGGACACACACACACACACACACACACACACACACACACACACACAGATACACGACATTCTAATGCCTGTATGTGTGGCAGCAGTGAGACCAGCCACTCAGGTGCTTCTGACATCAGCACCTTGCAAAGGACATCCTCAAGTGGTGGAAAAGGAGGCTCCAGTTTGTGGCAACATTCACACTCTACAATGTCATTATTTACAAAGTCAAGGAGGAAGAATGCTGCATATTTATATAAAATGACAAACTACAACAAAAAAGAAAACAGAACATGTGATGGACTCAATTAGACATTAAATGTTGACTCAAGTGACAGATGGTGGAGAACAAACAGATCTGCCAAAGAAAGAAGTCCATTTCAATAGAACACAGTTGAAAGGAATCACATTCACATCTTTTATGCACGTCTGTAGTGAAGGCAGCAGACACAGGATCACACCGTGCACCTAGGGATGTTAATGATTAATTGACTTTTAATTAATTGTCGATAGGATTTTAGTCAGCTATAGTAAATTAGTTGTCAATTAATTGATAATTCAGCAGTCTTTTTCAATGGGAGCTTATTCTGTGAAATGTAGTGGCATCACCGTACAGGTGGGGCTGCACGCGGTCACCCACTGCCACATTTCAACCGAAAAAGCAGAAGAAGATGCCAAGCCTCCCAGAGCCCATGCACTGTGCAGAGTGACAAAACTCACCCTTCCGGGTTACGTCGGAGCGCCACAACTGTCATGACCCTTCTGGGGCAAAGAATAGGGCCTATGCACAGGCTTTCTTTTAGGCATGATTTAGTGTCAAAAAAACTAACTTCCAAATGTGAACTAGAAACAAAAGCAGGATGTGAGATCATGAACATGAGTGTGAGCATGATAGCATGAAGATCGCCATGCCGAAGGCAGCGCACGGCCTCTATAAATAAGGCAACAAAAATCAAGAACACCCATGAACAATCAATAATCAGGAAATCAATAACAGCCTTGAATAACCTTTTGAGTGTGACTGTTGCCGAACTGCGACATAACCCCTAGTGGTCAAGAGTGGTAATGATTTTTTTCAATAAAATACTGAAAGAGAGATTTCCAAGGCTATAACTTTAAAGTGGTAAGAGATAATGGCTTACTGTCAATTAGAAAGACATAGAATATGATCCAAAGATTCAGATAGGAGTAAATTTACACATCTAACTTGCATACAAACAAACAAACAAAGACATTCGTCACCTCTGGTAAAGCGGTGTCTTTTAGCGGCATTCTAGTAGTTATTTTGTCCTCTCCCGGTCATTTTAGCTTTCTGTTCTACATCCAGAAAATGTTATTGATTATTCCACCGTAATTTCACTTTTATCTTATATTGACGACATACAAACTGACGATTGTGCTCCAGTCACAGGCACACCCGGGTATCGGCAGGTGAATTCAACGAGCCTCACACTCGCTGTGTTATAAGAACATGTAAACATTTACCTTCATAAGCTAAATAATCTCTTTTTAGAATCATAGTTTGCAAATTCGGGGCCAAATCCGCCAGATTTCCTCGTCCGTGGGCGATCACGAATGTCCACAGTGATCGGCGCTTCCATTTTGTGATGTAATCTCAAAAACAAGGAAGGAGAAGGAGGACTTCTTACTCTTCGGTGTATTACGTGTCATCAGTGAGTCCTCCACCGTGTGCCTGCCACCTTGTGAACTGCCATGATCAGTACAAATCGTCAGTAAAGGCGAACAGTGTTGAGGTAAATAAAATCAGTTGACAGGCGCAGCGTCGTGCTCTGCCACTAGGGGCACGCGAAATCTCACGCTCAAAGGGTTAAAACAGTCGACAAGTGCATCTGAGTAAATTAGAACATGGAAATTATTTGTTTTAATATAACTAAAAAAGATAAATTTTATGATATTGGTAAATTAAAATAAATAAAAAATCATGACATTTGTAATTTACTGAGCTGTACCAGCACATAGTACACACTATACAGTACAAAATTTGTTAAATTACAAAAAATGTCATTGTCTGTAGTAAAAAAATACAGATGGTTCAATAAATCATTGAGGAATAGCATGTTCATGTTTTATTTAGTATATCAAAAACAGTAATTAACTTTTTATATGTTAATGATAGAAAGACGGTATTGTACCGAGGAAAATTCAGATTCTCAGGAATATTGCTGCTTATTAATTAATCATTTGTCACAATCCTCCCCGTGCGCTTTTACGCAGCGCACGGAGGAGGGGAAGGGTGAATGGACTTACGTGCAGGTTACACCACACACATTTATTAGACAAAAAAATCACCCTTTATACCGGAGTGGTGGCTCAGTTGGTAGAGCATCCGCCCCACACCCGGGAGGCAGGGGTTCAAATCCCGGCCGGGTCATGCTGAAGACCATATAAAAGTGGAACTTCCTGCCATCCAGCTTGGTGCTCAGCAAAAATGGAATGGAGGAGGGAAATTTGTGGCGGCGCCTTGCATGGCAGCGGCCCTCTGATTCTGCACTTGGGGTGTGTGTGATTAACACAGTAGATAGGTAAAACACAATTTATTAAACAAAAAGGTAAACAGTTCAAAAAATAAAGACATACAAAAATGATACAGTTGTGCACTTAACTGCTCACGCAATGAGTGCGCAGCGGGCAGACCACAGCGCACCATGGCCACAAGATAAACAAAAACCCACAGTACAAAAACACACCACTGCTCAGGCTAACTTGGGAGTCCTCCAGGATGCACTACAGTCTTGTGGTGAGAACCACCGGGGAAAAGCACACAGTTATTACTCACATGGCTGGGGCAGTCCGAGTTAGTCCAACAGTAGCCTGGCAGCACTACACACACCGAGGGGAGCAGCAACAGTGTGGAACACGACGATCCTTCATAGATTCAGACAGTCATACGGCAATTAACGTCCGTATGACTTGCACAATGGTCCAGCAGTGCTTGACTGGCAAAGGCCGCCTAAGTACAAGCATTGCTGGCCCCACAAATTGGGAGCACCTGAGCGAGGTGCAGGAATGACAATTACCAGGGAGGAATCAGCTGGATGTCAAGAGAGGGGGGCGTGGTCGGACCGGTGCGTATTAGACAACGCCCACACGAATGTAGGTCAAAGGGGCTGCCTAACAGCCGCCGGCCAGAGTGGTGGCTACAGGCACGGAAAAGAAAAAGAACAAAGACATAAAAACAAGAACTCAAAAGATAGCACAATACATAAATCATCCGATACCTGAGCCACAGAGAACGGTCAGAACCGAGCCTACAGAACAACACTGGCTCAGTTCGTGACATCATTAATCAATCAATAAGGTGAATCAACTAATGATTAATGAATTAATCGATAACTTGCATCCCTGCGTGTACCATTTATCAGAATAGCCAACACATTCTCAATAAGGTTTGCAATATTCAAAAAACATTTTGTAGGAGCGCTTCCTGGATTCAGTCTGGATTTATCTGAGGTGCTCTTTGGATGAAACTGAATATCAAAAACCTTACAAGGCACTCTCTTTTAAAATAATCAAAATGCCTTTATTTTCATGGCATTGTCATACTTGACCTAAAAAACTGTAAAAGGATGGTGGCCTCTTCTGATGTCCTTGACTCTATACATCCTTCTCTGTGATTTCTGAGGGAGGAGTCTCACTGACTGGAGATCTATTGCAGGTGGAACACCACTAGAAAATGGCCTGAGGCTCCATGAAACCTGTTGGACTCCCTGATGAAGGTTTGTATGCAGAAACGCATTGATTGATTCTTTCATTCAACCACTTAATCCTCACAGGGGGCCTGGAGCCTATCCCAGGATCCTTGGGCAAGAGGCAGGGTACACTCTGGACAGATCACCAGTCCATCACAGCCCAACACAGAGAGACAGACAATCATTCACTCTCACATTCATACTTAAAGACAATATCCCCAGTTGATACCAATTAACCTAACATGCATGTCTTTGGTCTATGGGGTGTGTAATTTGTTGGTGTGTGGCCAGGGCCCTTCTGCATCACAGGAACAATGCAGAGTACCTTTCTGTGTGGGTCCTATGACAAGTTGGACTGTAATACACCTCAAATGGAAGTTGGGAATTATGAAGTCAAAGGGTTTCAAAAGATACCAAACCCTTGTGTTCTTATGGGAGGGGTGGTAGGCTGCCAAAACAGTGTTACGTGACAGCCTTGTCATGTGACACCTTTCAACTACATTAAGAATGTAAGAATGTCACTTCCTGGTTCATCACTGAGGATCGCAAGGGAACTCTTTATGATTTGCCTCCTAAACCAGAAGGGCCGTGACTGAACAGAAATATATTACATACCTGGAAAGAATCCGGAGGTCCGGGTCGCGGAGGCAGCAGTTCAAGCAGAGAAGCCCAGACTTCCCTCTCCCCAGCCACCTGCTCCAGCTCTTCAGAGGGGATACCAAGGCGTTCCCAGACCAGCTGGGAGACATAGTCTCTCCACCGAGTCCTGGGTCTGCCCCGGGGTCTCCTCCCAGTGGGACGTGCCTGAAACACCTCAAGTGGGAGGCGTCCAGGAGGCATCCTAATCAGATGCCCATACCACCTCAACTGACTCCTTTCAATGTGGAGGAGCAGCGGTTCTACTCTGAGCCTCTCCCGGATGACTGAGCTCCTCACCCTATCTCTGAGGGTGAGTCCAGCAATCCTACGGAGAAAGCTCATTTCAGCCGCTTGTATCCGCGATCTCATTCTTTCGGTCATTACCCAAAGCTCGTGACCATAGGTGAGAGTAGGAACGTAGATTGACTGATAAATCGACAGCTTTGCCTTAGAACTAAGCTCCCTCTTCACCACAACAGACCAGTACAACGTCCGCATCACTGCAGATGCTGCTCCAATCCGTCTGTCGATCTCTCGCTCCATTCTCCCCTCACTCGTGAACAAGACCCCAAGATACTTAAACTCCTCCACTTGGGGCAGGAGCCTGTCCCCAACCCGGAGAGGACAATCCACCTTTTTCCGGCTGAGGACCATGGACTCGGACTTGGAGGTGCTGATTCTCATCCCAGCCGCTTCACACTCAGCAGCAAACCATCCCAGCAAGAGCTGTAGGTCATTGCTGGATGAAGCCAACAGGACAACATCATCTGCAAACAACAGAGATGAGATCCTGTGGTCACCAAGCATGACACCCTCCATTCCCTGGCTGCGCCTAGAAATCCTGTCCATAAAAATTATGAACAGGATCGGTGACAAAGGGCAGCCCTGGCGGAGTCCAACCCTCACTGGGAATGACTCCGACCGAGTGTTGGCAATACGAACCAAACTCTCACAACGGTCGTACAGAGACCGAATAGCTCGTAACAACAAGCCCGATACCCCATACTCATGAAGCACCCCCCACAAAAATCCACAAGGGACGCAGTCAAATGCCTTCTCCAAGTCCACAAAACACATGTAAACTGGTTGGGCAAACTCCCACGAACCCTCGAGAATTCTCGAGAGGGTAAAGAGCTGGTCCGATGTGCCACGGCCAGGACGAAAACCACATTGCTCCTCCTGAATCCGAGGTTCGACCAACGGCCGGACTCTCCTCTCCAGTGCCTTGGCATAGACCTTCCCAGGGAGGCTGAGGAGTGTGATCCCTCTAAAGTTGGAGCACACCCTCCGGTCCCCTTTTTTAAAGAGAGGAACCACCACCCCGGTTTGCCATGCCAAAGGCACTGCCCCTGACCTCCACGCAATGTTGCAGAGGCGTGTCAACCATGACAACCCAACAACATCCAGGGCCTTGAGGTACTCAGGGCGAATCTCGTCCACCCCTGGGGCCCGGCCACCAAGGAGATTTTTAACCACCTTGGCGACCTCAGCCCCTGTGATAGGCGAGTCATCCCCCTCATCCCCAAACCCTGCTTCCTCTGTGGAAGGCGTATCAGTGGGATTGAGGAGATCCTCGAAGTATTCCTTCCACCGCCTGACGATGTCCCCAGTCGAAGTCAACAGTGTCCCATCCGCACCATACACAGTGTGGACGGGGAGCTGCTTTCCCCTCCTGAGCCGCCGGACAGTTTGCCAGAATCTCTTTGAGGCCGACCGAAAGTCTTGTTCCATGGCCTCACCGAACTCCTCCCATACCCGGGTTTTTGCTTCAGCAACCACCCGAACTGCACTCTGCTTGGCCTGCCGGTACACCTCAGCTGCTTCGGGAGTCCCACAAGCCAACCAAGCTTGATAGGACTCCTTCTTCAGCTTAATGGCCCCCCTCACCACTGGTGTCCACCACTTGGTTCGGGGGTTGCCACCACGAGATGCACCGACCACCTTGCGGCCGCAGCTCTGGGCCGCCGCTTCAACAACAGAGGTGGAGAACATGGCCCATTCAGACTCCATATCCATGAATCCAAAGCGGTAGAAGATGGATGGATGGATGGAAAGAATCCAGGGTGGAAGAAGAACACCTGACAACAAGGCAACATTTGATACCCAAGGACTGAAACGTATTGGAAAGCATGAAATATTATATTGAATAATATGTAACCAATCAAAACACCCCTAAAATAATATTAATTGACACATAAACCCGAACATAACAAACAGGCTTTAGATTAGAACCCACAGGTGTGTCAGAAAAAAGGAAGGCCAAAAAAACACTTGATGCAGAGGACCTTCAACAGATCTGCGAAAAGTTTGAAAACCTGGAGGGAGACAAAGACCATTGTGCAATACAAATAGAGATGGAAACTCACTGTAGAGCCCCCCGAGTAAGAAAAGAGTTTTATCCCCGCTACTCATACGACTGGTTAATCTGCAAAAAGATATAATTTATCACACTAATCCATCATCATCATCATAGCAGTCTGTCCGGGGCGACAATGACTGTTTCATTTAGGTCTGATCAGATTCCTCCACGTAGCTCTGTCCTTCGCCTTCCGCTGCCAGGAACTCCTGACCTTGTTAGTCCAGGCGACATCCGAGCCGGTATGAGTTGCTTTCTAACTGACCATTTCATGAAACTGCTTGCAAAGTATTTGAGTACCGCTGGTTTTTGCTGGACTAGCGGCACATTCTTGGCAGATAGCGGTATTATCAGTGGCAAGGACAGGCCAAGACAAACTGATTCCAGCATCTGTTGCAGTGACTGACCAGATGATAGGCTGAAGAAGAAGCAGCCAACTTTGTCATTTAATCTATACAGCCAATCATGTACAGTAATTAAATCTTCATCGTCCCCCTCCTATGAAAGTGCAAACACAAAGAGAACTTCTCTGTACAAACATTTTTACCACCATGGTCACCGCAAACTCTGCCGTCACGATACCTGCAAATGTTAAATCATTTGTCATCATCACTTTTCTTCCACTGTTCTTTGGATTTTCCTACACCCTGGTGATACATCGATCTGCAATTTGCCCTTCACACATGTGAGTGACCCTCGTTCACCATGTCTTTATTCGGTTTATCAGTTCTGCAGTCTGGTCATTAGAGATGGATTTTCATTTCATCCACAGACAAACACCAATTAGGCGCAGCTGTGGAGGAAGAAGTGAGGAGGACCAGTGAATGCGGGGAGGAAGAAGAACCCAGAAAGGATGCAAATGTATTCCCCAGCTGTCAATGTTGTGCATTAATAAGGCCTGAAAATAGATCCACACACAGAGTCCATCAGTCTCTGTCACAGCTGTAGCTGTGGTGGGACAGTGTTTTTGACCAGCAGCAGCTCCTCAGTGAGTCACTGCTGATTTTTGTTCAGCAGAAAAAAAGAATACTGACAATTTTCACCAGCTCAGACTCAGATCTGCTTAGCTCACCTAACACCTCCAACCTATCATGAGCAGGAGCTTAAATGCCAGACCGAACAGAAACATAAACTAATACAACATGTATTTTGATAATAAAGTGGTATGTTCATTCAGAACAGCTACAAGTTGCAGAGAATAGTAGGTGATTGGCAGAGTGATCGTTGAGAATCTCCCTCAGTAAAAACTGACTTGTACACTATCTTCTCCAGCTGTCTCAGTGAGTTGGATTCCTGCCAAAGCAACTGAGGATGTGACATGTAGTGTGAATGAATGAATGAGCTGCATTTCACTTTTGGTTACAAATGCCAGTGAAAATAAGGGCCTTTCATAGCTATAAATACAACTTTTAAAATATAGCCACAAGCTGCAATCATTGAGTTCCAAGCAGGTGTGGACTTAAAGGTCTTGTACTGCTTAGCAGCACCATTTAAACCCTAAGGCAGGCCTATTCAATTGGTGGCCCCCGAGCCATATGCGGCCCAGAACCAGCCTCCTAGTGAACCAGGCCCAGTCTGTGGTCCAGCCAGAGAAGCAAGGACCAACACTTTTCACAGAATTGCAGAAATCCAATAATAAGAAGAACCAGTCAACTTTATTGTCATTCAATCTATACAGCCAATTGTGTACAGTAGAACAAAATTACATTTCTCCTATCTACAGTGTTAATCATCTAGAATCAGAGTGGCCATTGCCATGCAAGGCACCGCCACAACCAATTTTTCCTTCCCCCATTCTATTATGCTGAGCACCAAGCTAGAAGGTGCAAAGTACCATTTTTATATGGTCTTTGGCCTTAATTACTACAGACTGTAAATACAGCACTCCGTGTAGCCTAGCAATCGTCAACCCACAATGCAGCACATTTGTTTTGAAGTGTGGGCTCTATGACTGTGGCTAACGGTGCTAGTGACAAGATACCAAGCCTAAAACATGTCATTGCTAACTCAAGCGTAAAATTGACAATGAAAATCGTAGCGTTTGCCCTGCCTGACTGACAAGTATTTGTTCATTTTACCGTCAGTGTGATGACCGGAGCGCCGATCTCGTCTGCGCTCGGGCCATGCATCATCTCTGCCGGCTTTGACAGCAGCGGATTACATTCTGGCTCCCCAGGCTCTTATTGTGACAGCGCTTGGTGGGCCTTCCTGCTGTCGAAGCCGATCAGCTGTTCTGCATCACTGCTTGTTAGCGGCCGGCTTTATTAGCGGGCGCTGACAGCAGGTTGATGCAGCAGTATTGTCAAAACATCCTGAGAGATTTCTTGTGAAACATCAGCATTCGCATCAAGGTTCGTGTTTATAGTCTTGTCCTTGTTCTTGTTTAGATCGTAGGTGGCTGGGTGTAGCCCTACGATCCCATACATCTTGGAGTGAGTGTTTTTGCCACAGCGGCTCATAGTTTTGTGTTATTGTCTTGTGTTCTTGTTAAATAAAACATCAATGCAAAACTCACTGGCGACTTTTGGCGTCTTATGGTGGCCTGCGAGGGCGTGACAGTCAGCTTCAAATGCCAAACCACCATGTTTAATCTGTCACGAGTGTATCGGGGTACTAAAAGAGTACAATGTCCGGAGGCTGAGAAATACCCGGAAAAAGAGAAAAAAGAGGTCCTTGTTATGACCTGAGCGTCGGTTCTGATCGCGCTCGGGTTAAAGTTATGTCTCGCTGCCGGCCTTGACAGCTGCGGGCGGTATTTTGGCCTCTCCGGGCTCTTATTGTGAAAGTGCTCGGAGGGGTTTCCGCCTGTCAACGGTCGGTCAGCTGTGTGTCATCTGTCATCAGTACCTGGGTTATTTAAGCTGACTGCTAGCGTCATGACAACGCAGCAGTGTCTGATCGCTAATGGTCACATTACTGATCGTTATTCCTGTTCACTCATCGTCACGGATGCCTGGACTATCTCCACCTCGGCTGCCTAAGGGCTTGACCGTCTGTTCACCGGCATAGTAAGTGAGCTGTATAGCCTTATTCCCTCCGGTGTAATTTGTGCTGTAAGTCCCTGCTTTAGCAATCCAGGTGCAATTATTACCTAGCTTGTCTGTGTGTGACTGTTTCCTGCCCTGGACCCGTAGTGTGCTGTATAGCCTATGCTTCCTGTTCTGCAAGGACTCTGTCATCTGCGCAGCAGCTTGTGTAAACACCTTTTTCACCGTAATAAACTCACTGTAAAACTCACTGGTGACTTGTGTGCGTCTTATAGGTGGCTCGCGAGGGCCACCGCATGACAGTACACTGCTGCCCAAACGGCGTTTACGGTGACGCCATTTTGAGACGCTTTTCACCGGTGAGTTTGAGTTTTGGACGTTGCTTGTCCCTGTCTGGGACCTGTGTATGTGAGGAATGCCGTCACCGAAGAGCCACGTGTTGACGAGTGTTTTGGAAGCTGTGGATGAGCTACTCATCTCCGCTTCCATGTTGGACTATAACCACGGCATACATTGGTACCTGGACGCCGCCGAAGATGTGCTCTGTAATCTCTCTCCCCGCTATGCCAACCACCCGGAAGTCGACACGAGGAGGGAGGACATCGCCGCACAATGCGAGCTGTTCCTGATGATGGAGGAGGAACGCGGCATGAAGCAGGTGAAGAGGCACTCCTGCTTTTCGCCTATGGATCCTGATCCTGCTTCCGATCCATTTCGGGAGTTCGCACCATCTGGGGGCCGGCGAAGGCGTCGGCGTCACGGCCGGGCGCATCTTCGGCAAGCTCCAGCTCCGGATCCAGTTCCGGGCCGCCGGGATGACCCCCTCAACCAGCCAGCTGCTGAGAGTGAGCTGAGTCCTGTGCCGGTGGGCTCCGTTCTTGGATCCTTTTCCATCCAGCGAGTGAGGGAAGGAGCAACGCCCGCTACAGCTGACAACATCCTCCCCCCGGGAGACAGGCAAGTCCAAGTTCACTGTCCTAGTAATAATAGTGATCTGTCTTGTCTGACACCTGGGGTTGAAGCTCAGGGTTCGCAGCTCCCTGAGTTTCTTTCCCCAGCTGTAGCCTGTTATATTAAACCTGCTGCCTCTGTGTCTCCTCCTGCGGAGCGGTCCTCGGCGTCAGTCCCACGCCGTCGAACGAGGGGGAGGCCTGCAGCTCTGGGAGATGTCCCGGTCCTGCAGCCTTGCTTTGGACAGAGGAGGAGAACGGACTGCTGTGAGGAGCCAGAGCCGACGAGAGAGCGTCCCCAGGGTTCCTCAGGGATGCAGCCCGAGTCAGCAGGTCCAGGGTCCTCTACCCCCACGCCATACGGGTTATTGGCGTGGACGCGAGCGCATGAGGATCCAGCTGCAGAGACCATCAGGCCGGCTGTGGAACCCGACACAGCCGAGTGGGAGCCCGACGACGAGTTTCTTCATGAACCTGGATCGGCGAAGTCCTGGACGGCTCCAGAGCCCGAGTGCAGGCAAGTGCTCTTTCTTGTTTTCCTGTATGGTGTGTTAGAGCATTTTTGCCTGCCTCATGGGGAGGCGAGTGAGGGGCAGCCGGCCGCTGCACCCGAGCTCGTCTCGCTGGGCTCTGGCGCTGCCGGTGGAACTGATCCCGGTTCTTCCTTGTGTTCTGAGCACCTCCACAGCGTTGCCGGTCCGGAGCCAGTCAAGGTTACGGGACCGGGGGTTCCAGGTTCGGAGATGGAGGTCGTCGCCGGAGCAGTCCTGACCCAGTCAGGGTCCGACGCGTGGGCCGAGGAGACCCAGTCGGGGTCCAACGTGGGTGCAGCGGTGACCCAATCTGGGCCTGTCCTGACCCAGTCGGGGTCCGACGTATGGGCCGAGGTGACCCAGTCGGGGTCCAACGTGGGTGCAGCGGTGACCCAATCGGGGCTCGTCCTGACCCAGTCGGGGTCCGACGTATGGGCCGAGGTGACCCTGTCGGGGTCCAACGTGGGTGCAGCGGTGACCCAATCTGGGTCCGTCCTGACCCAATCGGGGTCCGACGAGGTCCAGTGGGGGGTCCAGCGCAGGTGCGGCTGCGACCCAATCAGGATTCGAGGGGGCCCAGGGTTTTGGTTGTCCCCCTCTCAGGAGCCACCAGCTGGGGGCCATTAGTGGGTTTTGTTTGACAGATCGGCGCTCTCCTGTGTTGTTGTTTTCAGGTGAGCGGCTGCACGCTATCCCTCCACGGTCCTGCTGGTTGTGGTATGCGGGTCGGCCACCCAAGGAACTGCTTGGAGCGTTCGGCATCTTGGGTTGGCCACCCAACAAACTGTGTGGGTTACGGGGTGACCTGGTTCGGCCACCAGAGGACGTATTCTTGGGGGCATGGGACTGGGGCAGGCCACCTGACTGTTTCATGTACTGTGGGATTTTCTGTGGGCCCTTATGGTGCCAATTCTTGTCTAGTACATCTTGTAATTTTTGTTGTGTTTCACAGTCATAGTCTTAGTCAGGTCAAGTTCGAGCAATTTTTTTTTAATTGTCTCGTGCTTCTTTGTTTGTCATAGTCTTAGTCTGGTCTGAGCAATGTTAGATTGCCTCTTGTTTTTTGTTGTAGCCAAAGTCAGTCTTGTTCACGGTTTTGTCCGAGCAATTTTTGTTTACCCTTTGCTTCTTAGTATGTCTTAGTCTTAGTTAAGTCCGAGCTATTTTTGATTACCTCTTGTTTCCTTGTATGCCATTGTCTTAGTCAAGTTCAAGCATTTTTGTTACCTTGTAAATCATTGTCTTTGTCTAGTCTGAGCAATTTGTGTTTGCCTCTTGTTACCTTGTGAGTCTTTGCCATTGTCTAGTTAGAGCATTTTTTTTTTGTCTCTTGTTTTTTTTTTCCCTTGTGAGTCTCAGTCTTGTCATAGCCTTGTTTAGTCATGTGTTTTCTTTTGTCTTTGTTTTTTTTCCCCCAGAATCATGTAGTTGTATGTATTTTTTGTCTGGTCTTAGTCTTGTTTTTTTTCCCTGAGTCATGTGTTTGTATGTATTTCTTGTTTTGGTCTTGTCTTGTTTTTGTTGGTTGGTTTCTCTCCCTCCGTACCTGTCCCCCTACCTCCCACCCTGGGGGGGCGGGGGGGGCAGGGTGGTCCCTTGGGGCGTCCGGAGTCCGCCCGTGGAGGGAGGGTACTGTTATGACCCGAGCGTCGGTTCTGATCGCGCTCGGGTTAAAGTTATGTCTCGCTGCCGGCCTTGACAGCTGCGGGCGGTATTTTGGCCTCTCCGGGCTCTTATTGTGAAAGTGCTCGGAGGGGTTTCCGCCTGTCAACGGTCGGTCAGCTGTGTGTCATCTGTCATCAGTACCTGGGTTATTTAAGCTGACTGCTAGCGTCATGATGACGCAGCAGTGTCTGATCGCTAATGGTCGATTACTGATCGTTATTCCTGTTCACTCATCGTCACGGATGCCTGGACTATCTCCACCTCGGCTGCCTAAGGGCTTGACCGTCTGTTCACCGGCATAGTAAGTGAGCTGTATAGCCTTATTCCCTCCGGTGTAACTTGTGCTGTAAGTCCCTGCTTTAGCAGTCCAGGTGCAATTATTACCTAGCTTGTCTGTGTGTGACTGTTTCCTGCCCTGGACCCGTAGTGTGCTGTATAGCCTATGCTTCCTGTTCTGCAAGGACTCTGTCATCTGCGCAGCAGCTTGTGTAAACACCTTTTTCACCGTAATAAACTCACTGTAAAACTCACTGGTGACTTGTGTGCGTCTTATAGGTGGCTCGCGAGGACATGACAGTCCTACTCACATGTGGTGATTTAAAACAAAACAAACCACAAAACCTGACCAAGAAAATAACAGAATCCATCCAAAGGACAATTCCAAATATTAACAATAAAAATGAATATACTAATTATAGAAATAAACTAACACATATTATTAGAAAGAGTAAGAGTAATCACTATGCAGAACTTATAAATGCATCACAGGGTGATTCCAAGAAATCCTGGAGGGTACTAAATAAGGTTCTAAATAGGGACCAAACCCCCCCACACTTCTGAAGAATAACGCAGTCAGTAATCTCTCCAGTAATGCCACTCTCGCTGACAAATTTAACAATTTTTTTGTCTCCATTGGAGAAAATTTATCTAATAAAATTAACCAACCCCAGCCTGCCTCTTTCAAACACTATCAGGAAACTACCCGAATTCTTTCTTCCTGAAGCCAACTGATTGTGAGGAAGTCTGGAAAATCATCAAGGACATGAAAAACTCAAACTCTGCTGGAGCTGATGAAATTTCCAGTAAAATTTTGAAAAGTATCATTAATTTTGTCATGTACACCCCTCTGGGGCAGAAACAAACCCAGTCGCTTGACTGCAGTTAAGGCATTTATTAACAGAAAAGAACAAAGTCCAAAAATAACTGCAGACAAATACAAGAAAACACAAACAACTTACACAGATGAGCTGCTCCAGGGCTGAGAAGTCCCTGGAGGAAAAGGAAGGGGAGACTGACTGTAGTGAGGGTAGTCCAGTCTAAACACTGTTGTGACAGCCACAAGGGCAGAGAGGAAAGGCAGAGTTTAAATACACGAAATGTGCTGAACAGCAGATGCAAGAACCGAGCTGGTGAGCACTAATTGCCTAACTGCTCTCAGCTGATGGGCAAGTAGACTGAGAGCAGTGAGAGGGGAAAAATAGCAGGAGTAAAAAAACACAATCATTTGTAGCTGATGGACCAAAAACAAACTGCGAGTGAAAGGTGGCTATGCCTGGAATGGAGGAAAGGGGCTCGTATCACTAAAACCACATAACAGAACTAACAGGAAAATAATAATGAACAGAAAAACACTCAAAACTACAAAGGGAGTCTGAGCGCTGAGGACAGATGCTCAGACATATGACAGAGCCCCCCCTCCCCAAGGGGTGGATTCCAGACACCCCAAAGTAACACCCAAAAAAAGATCACCCCACCCCCAAAGAAGGAGTACAGAAAAAAAAAAAAAACACCCCTGGAGGGAGGTTTGGGGAAAAATGGCTAGGAGGGAAAAAAACAAACCAGCTCATAACTCACACCTGCGCCCTGACAGACCCCTAAGCCCCCACAGTCGCAGAGCTGCAGGGTTCGGGTGGCCGGCCGAAGTCCCAGGCCAAGCAGACGGCCCAGTGAAAAGAGTCAGGTGGCCTGCTGGAGAAAATGGGCCACCTGACCCAGGACTCAGTTTTTCGAGCAGCCGGCCAGCATTCTTCAGCCCCCAGGACCAGAGGGGTGAACCAGGAGGTGGCTTTCCCACCGGGAGGCTCAATGGCAGGAAGCCGGACTGGAGGAGGGGGATCCCAACGGCGTAGAAAGGGAGGAAGGGAAACCACGACTGTGTCTGGCAGAGGAAGAAGAGGAACCCCAATGGCGTCTAACAGAGGAAAAAAGGCCTCGGTGTCCTCAGGCTGGCCGGCAGCACCCTTGGTAGCTCTGAGCTGGAGCTCTGCAGTACCCACGGTGGGCCCTGGCTGGGCCAACGCTGCACCCTCGGTGGCCCTGGGCTGGAGCACAGCTGCACCCTCGGTGGGCCTGGGGCTGGGGCATGGTGCCCATGGTGGACCCAACCTGGAGCTCAGCACCCACGTTGGGCTGATGCTGGGGTGCAGCACCCACGTTGGTCCCCGGCTGGAACACAGCACCCATGCAGACTCAACCTGAGGAGGGACCCACACGACGGCCTCGGGCAGAGAGGAAGCTGCACCAACGGAGGACCCGGTCTAGGTCGGAGCTGCACCTACAATGACCTCCAGCGGCGAGCCTGGACCCACGGAAACCTCTGGCTGTGTTGGTGCATCTCCGGTGACCCTGGGAGAAAGCTTAGATAGACAGAGAGACAGGGGTTCAGGGTCACCGGCAGCGGCGGAGCCCGGCAAGGCAAGCTCGGGTGCAGCGGGTGGCTGCACCTGGCTCTCCTCACCAAGAGCCAGGGAAGATTGCTCTAACACAGACAAAAGGAAGACAAAGAGCACTTGCCTGAGCTCGAGCTCCATTGCCGTCCAGGACTCTGATGATCCAGACGATGATGTTGCTTCGGGCTCGGCCCTCTGGAGGTCCACCTCGGGTTCCCACTCTGCTGCAGTGGTGTCCGCAGCAGGCAAGATGGTAGTTGCAGCCATGGTGTCCCCAGGAGAAGTAATCCATGCTGGTGGCTCCTCCGGTGTGGCAGCTGGGGATTGACTCACCGCTGGTACTGGAGTTGGGTCTTTCAGGACCTCAAGCTCCTCCCGTGTCTGGGTGCTCTGTTCCATGGCCGATGGACACTCAGGGGGAAATAGAGGAGACACGGAGAGGACAAGTGAGCAGTGGGTGGCTGCAGCAGGTGGAGACAGCTCAGGGGACTGCAAACCCTGAGCCCCTTCACCGGAAATCAGGCAAGGCAACGTTGCCGGGGGAAGCCTAGAGGACCTCTCGGGAGCAGGAGGGCTCGCTGAGGTGACGGAGGTTGCAGCAGTGGCGGAGGAAAATGAGGCTAGGGAATCAGCAGGAAAACGAGCACAAGAGAGGCCCTGCTGCAGGAATTGTCAGGCTCAACGAGGGGAAAATGGCTGTTGAAGAGGAGAAAGGCTTCCTCCGCTGATTGACTGTGGGATGGCGTGATTGTATTGGAGCTGTGGTTGCTTCCTCCGGCTCCTCCCTCATGCCTGGAAGGGAGAATATGGAGCAGAGTATGTCCGTCGCCCCTGGATGATTCCACAGGCAGGGGAAGACCTTCATCACCTGTGCTGCTTGATCCCGATCCCCCTGGACTGCCTTTGGGGATTGGGAGGCCAGCGTCTGCGACCGGATCTTCTCCAGAAGGTACACCACCCGCCACTCCACCTCGCTTAGAGCGGTCATGGCGAGCTCCAATACAGGTTAGTGAAAAAAGGCACAAAGGTGAAAAAAATGCCCTACTGCAGAAGCTGGGTTTACACTGGCAGCTGTCAACTGTCAAGTACGCCCGTCCGGGGCAGAAACAAACCCAGTCGCTTGACTGCAGTTAAGGCATTTATTAACAGAAAAGAGCAAAGTCCAAAAATAACTGTGCAGACAAATACAAGAAAACACAAACAACTTACACAGATGAGCTGCTCCAGGGCTGAGAAGTCCCTGGAGGAAAAGGAAGGGGAGACTGACTGTAGTGAGGGTAGTCCAGTCTAAACACTGTTGTGACAGCCACAAGGGCAGAGAGGAAAGGCAGAGTTTAAATACATGAAATGTGCTGAACAGCAGGTGCAAGAGCCGAGCTGGAGAGCACTAATTGCCTAACTGCACTCAGCTGATGGGCGAGTAGACTGAGAGCAGGGAGAGGGGAAAAATAGCAGGAGTAAAAAACACAATCACTCGCAGCTGATGGACCAAAAACAAACTGCGAGTGAAAGGTGGCTGTGCCTGGAATGGAGGAAAGGGGCTCGTATCATTAAAACCACATAACAGAACTAACAGGAAAATAATAATGAACAGAAAACACTCAAAACTACAAAGGGAGTCTGAGCACTGAGGACAGACGCTCAGACATAATGACAAATTTAATACTGGAACCTCTTACCTACTGCATTAATCTGTCTCTAATCTCAGGAGTAGTGCCACAAATAGCAAAAATTGCACAAATTATACCAATTTAAAAATCAGGTGATAAGAATGATTTGACAAATTATCGTCCAATATCCATTCTGCCTACTCTCTCAAAGGTTTTGGAAAGAGTAGTTTATAACAGACTTACCAGTTACCTTGATAAGCTCAACATTATTATCCCATCTCATTATGGCTTCAGAAAGAAACACACTACCTATGTAGCAATACTTGACCTAATTGAAAAAAATCAATGATGCAATTGAAAGAGGCAACTAAGGTATCGGCATTTTTTATACCTGTCTAAAGCATTTGATACCATTAACCATGATATCCTAATTAATAAATTACAAATAACCACAAGTCATCATATAAATCCATCGATCATTGGGTTCCCCAGGGTTCCATTTTAGGACCAGTTCTATTCATTCTATATTCTATGCTGCTTTGTTTTTTAAAGTGAGACATTTTCTACCAATTTCAGCACTTCTCACTCTATATAAAACTTTATTTGAGCCTCACCTACATTACTGAAATATCATATGGTGTAACACATTTCCAAGTCACCTAAAAAGCTAGAAATTCTCCAAAAGGAAGTCATACGTGCCTTATCATAGTCTGAATATAATTCTCCTACTAGTCATCTTTTCCATCATTATAATCTTCTAAGACTTGCTGAGCATAATCACTTCCAGAATGCCTGTATAATGTAACAGGTTGTCCACAAACTCAACTATAAATTATGTGAACTCATTCCAACCTTCCTTTCCATACACACCTATACCACTAGAAATAAAAATCAAATTACTGGGAAAAAACGAAGACGAAAATTCACCAGGTCTAGTATTGTGTGCAGAGGACCGCAGATTTGGAATGAGCTTGATGCGAATTAAAAATGTCACCTTCCATCTCCATCTTCAAGAAAAAACTAAAAATGCAACTCCTGTCATTATATAATTAATCTGCTATTTGTGACACAAAACTTGCTTACTGATGAGTTGTTACGCCATTGTAATTTTGTTTTACATGTTGATATCACTCCAATAGTATTTAATAACTTGACTATGTATCTTGAACTCACCTACTAAATCAATGTAAGCAAATGCTGGGATTATGTGCTATATGTCTGTTATATGTTTGTTTGTTCCTGTACACAAAGACATCAGACTGATTTCCATCATCATTTTATTGTAGAAATGGGCTCCCTACTAAAAGCTTTAAATAGCTTATTTGGGATGATCTGGTCACACTCCAAATCAATGAGGGAAAAAAGCCGTTTCTATACTGCTACTCATGCTGTTGATAATTCATATTGTAATTCATTCATGTTGTTGATAATGTGTGTGTGTGTGTGTGTGTGTGTGTGTGTGTGTGTGTGTGTGTGTGTGTGTGTGAATAAACTGAAACTGAATAGTGGATGTGCAATGTTTGTTAATGTTACCAATGTTTTCTTGGGGGGTTTGTGCACTGAAGTGTTTGACAGTTCATTTTTTATTCAGCTAAATGCACTTTGTGATGTGCCAAGGTCAGTTATGCCCAGGAAGTAGTATATTTTATTTCAAAAGGGAAACAAATGTTAATGCCATTAACAGTGCACATTGAGTTTTTATGCACGCTGAGACATGCCTGAGTAAGATGTGACCAAAATGGTTATTTACAGGTTTTTATTTTTTATTCTATTTATTTGATTGTTGTTCAAGACGAAAATGTTTTTATGCACTTTTGATGTGCCTTTGTCATTTGCCAAGCACACATTTAAAACCAAGACAATGAATAAAAAGTGCATATTTTTCATCATATTGATCTGTGTTGGTTTGAAATTTGTCATATTCAACAGATCGCTGAACATGTGTGGCCCAGTTACATGTCTTGATTTCAAATTGTGGCCCAACTGATTTTGTAATTGAATAGCCCTGCCCTAAGGTCTGCTACACATTAGTTTTTAAAGCAGCACAATGTAACTTTCTTGTTCCTTGTAGGAACACTGAAAAGGTCACAACTACGGCGACAATGATCTCAGTGCCAATAGCCAGCCACGGGGCTTTTTGTTGTTGGTGGCTAAAGTTGTGCCCGGTGATTCGCTGCTGGGACCGAGGCCAAAGCTGCTGTCCTCCCAGTGATCACACCAAAACAAGAGCTGTTGCAGGCAATGTGGTCCTACTCAGGCTATGGAGGATGTGACATTCACATGGTGAAATCTTGGTGTACCATCAAAATAATTTTGCAAACATTATTTTAAGGTGAAAATAGTGTATCTTTACAAAGTACAGGAGAGGCATGCTGTACTTCAGTTGCTGTTCAGAAGAACGAGACCTCCTTGGCAGGATTCAAACCTGGGTCTTCCTGCATACCAAACACTCCTTAACCACCACATCCCACAACTGTTTTTAGCTTGCATTCTAACTTTCTCAAATGATAAATGATCATTTGAAAGGCTTCCCAGCAGCAGAAGTACAGCATTTAAAACTTAATGTGCCCTCCACATTGTTTTCAAATGCACAGAAGCGATAGCAGCACTTTAGAAGAATGACACATTACCAAAAGGATTTGAACCCAGGGCTCCTACATGACAGGTAAGCCTCTTAACCCCCACACAACACTACTGCTTTGAGATACACACTGACTTCCTCACACATTAACAAAATATTCCGCTGACAGACATTCTTAAACATGATTTTCAGAACATTAATAGAATTCCATGAAATTTGGTGGTTAGCTGAAGAATACTGTTGTGATTGTGAGTGTGAGGTTTCATCAAATTTGAATCGCTTTTCATTATCTGTAGATGATTCATTCATTTAGGGACTACAGGTGGAAAATAGCAACTTGCTAAAACCTGGTGCAATGCATCTCTACCTTGTTTTAAGGAAGGTTAAAGTTCTATTGTACATTGTCCCCGTTTAAATAAAATAAAATTACAAATTACAACTGCTTCATCCTTTTCAGGTCATGGGAGCCAATCCTAGCACCTTGGGGTGAGAGGCAGGGTACACCCTAGGCAGATCATCAGTCTATTACAGAGAGACAGACAACCATTCACTCTCAAATATATACCTAGTAACAATTTAGAATCCCCAGTTGGTGCTAATTAACCTAGCATGTGTGTCTTTGGCCTGTGGGAGGAAACCAGAGTACTCAGAGAAAACCCACAGGGAGAACATACAGACTCCACACAGAAAGTTCACTGACAGCCAGGGAGTGGGAACCAACCCATGACTTTCTTGCTGTGCTGTCACAGAGCTAACCATTGTTCCACCAAGTCGGTGGTCTGATGATCTCTGCTTAATTTCAAGCAATTTGGATGACCTTATGTATGCAGTACCTTGAGTTTTTGTCTCTGAGTAGTGGGAAGAGTTTTGGATCAGGCTGTAAAATTTCAAGTTTCTATGTATTACCATATTTCCTCTCCATGCACTTTTGGTGAATAATAATAATAATAATAATAATAATAATAATAATAATAATAATAATAATAATCAGAACAAAAACGATAGACTTCCCCCAGCATATGTGCTTGGAACCCTAAAGAAGTACAATTAGATAAAGACATGTTTAAATAGTCTGCAGCGTGATAGATGAAATGTTCAGAGTTCTGTCAGGTTGTTTTTACCTTTTTTGGCTTGTATTCTGCTTTTTGTTCTTTCCTCTTGTTAGTTTTAGTTTTCCTTCCTTTGTTATTAAGTTATTTGCTCTAATTTGTTTCACCTGGACTAAACTTTGTCCAATCAATTTATCATTCTTTTGTGCCAAGATTTCTACCCATATTTCAATTCTTGGTGTCACAGTGCTTTGTGTTCTTTTGTTTTTTCCTCTCGTCAATGAGTGTTATTTGTTTACCTCCTCATGCTAATTTGTTCATTGCTAGTAAATGAACTTTTGCCTTTTTTTTCTCCTCCAACTAACTGATGTGCAAACTTTGCCTGCTATGATTTTGGAATTCATATTTTTACCCCGGTGTTCCAATTACCTGCAGTTGGGTTCCCTCTAAACCCAGGATCTCTAAAACGGGACTGTGAAACTGTGTACCATGGAGAACCAAGACCTGCATGACTTCCTTCCAAGCTGGCTATAAAAGTAGCAATTAGTGGAAGGAATTCAGTGAAATCACCTGCTAAAAAGACTGGATGGAAAGAAGACTTGATCACACCTCCTAACACCAGCTAGCACCACATCCTCTTCAACCTTCCATTTTTCTGCTAAACGCTACCAGTCCACACTAATGGCTAACTCCAACAGTATTTGTACCAATCGCTGAAAGAGGGTCTCCCATCCCAGCCAGTAAGCCTCCCATGGTTTCTTTGTAGCCTTCAATGAGCAGAGTGAAACTGGCACCCATCAAATGGGTCTCTGAGATTGGGCTCGCTGTGGCGCAGAGACCTGCTCCCATAGTTGAACTGACTCCTGCTCTCGGGGACCCGGGTGCTTTACAGGCTGGGCCTGGCTTGCTGTCATGTGGAAGCTAAACTGGCTCAGAAAGGCAAGAGTAACTCTAATATCCACTCATATCCCAGTTTGGGATTAATAAAGTACTTCTGTCTGTCTGTCTGTCTATCTAGTACAACAGATGTATAAATAAGAGGTTCGCTGAAGGCACAAAAGCAGATGGGTCACAGCAGCAGAAGACCTCATCTGGCACAACTCCTGTCAGCTAAGAACAGGAAACTAAGGCTACAGTTTAAACATCCATCCATCCATCCTTCCATCCATCTTCTACCGCTTAATCCTTTTCGGGTCGTGAGGGGGCTGGAGCCTATCCTAGCATCTTTGGGTGAGAGGCAGGGTACACCCTGGCCAGATCGCCAGTCCATCACAGACAGTTTACACAGGCTCGCCAGAATTGGATAACTGAAGATTAAAAAAATGCTGCCTGGCCTGACTCTAATTTTGTTACTGAACAATTTCGATGGTAAAGTCAGAATTTGGTATAAAACACCATCATGATAACATATCAGTATGGACTGATATATCTTCAAGGAAAGTTTTCAGCACCTCGGTGAATCTATGCCATGAAGAATTAAGGTGAGAGCGAGAGAGAAAGAGACAGAATGCTGTCTTGTAACAATACTGTACTTGAAACATTAGACAGTAAATAGTAACAGCTTGCAAAGTGGTTGACAGTCATTATATGTCATTTACTGTTCAAGCCAGATGTTTCCATTCGCTAATACTATTAGACAGAATTTTATTTGAAGCTTTGGAGCAAGACAACATCTCAAATCCTTTCCTTTCAGGTTGAACATGAAAATGTATGGCTACTCACCTTACACACCACTTTCTTTTTTGTCTTCAGAGTGCACTATCTCTTTCTTCAGCCAATATTTTTCACTGAGTTACTTAGGGATCTGCCCCTAGTTGTTACAGAGACTTTCTAAAAACCTTAGTACTTGCCTATCTCCAGTATTAATAAAACAGTGTTTGAACATATGTAGATGTTTACATCACCCTTCCTAGTGGATGGCATATGTACAGTATGTATCTGTATGCCACTTTGTGTGCTATGAACTCATGCTTGTATTAGTCCCTGGCTTGTAATGTGAGTTTTTGAGATTTATTGTTACTTTTCTTGATTAACAATAATAAAAAAATTTTTTTACAGTAACTACGGTGGCCCAGAGAACTCATCAAAATGCAAAAGCCACAACACAGCTGCAAAAGCAGATTAACGTTAGCGTCAATGCTTATGCAAAGTTGCCAACTTTCAGAAAAGCTTGGAGTGAGATTTAGAGGGAGTTGTGCATGCATAGGGGAGCCTGGGGGGTATGGGCGGAGTGTGCACGCACATAATACCTATAAACAATTGTTTTATTTCATTTCAATGAACCTGCAACCACATGACTACGATCGCTGGGACAGGGGCATTATACCAAATTAATCACACCTGTGGATGCACACCTTATATATACCCCTTGCATCCACCCATTCTTCCTCTTTCTATCCTCCTGGTTGGTAAGAGCTTATTCCAGTCTGTTTAACATTGTGTTTTTGTGCTGTTTTTGTGCTTCCTTACCCTTGGTACCCCATCTCTGTGTCATAAGATTGTTGTTGTTTCTGCTCAGTGTGAGAAGGGTTGCAGCAGCTGTGCAGTGTGGTGTGTACTGTCCTTATCTGTTTCATCATCATCATCATCATCATCATCATCATAGCAGTCTGTCGGGGGCGACAATGACTGTTTCATTTAGGTCTGATCAGATTCCTCCACGCAGCTCTGTCTTTCACCTTCCACTGCCAGGAACTCCTGACCTTGTTAACCCAGGCGACATCCGAGCTGGTACTTAGCTGCTTGCAAAGTATTTGAGTACAGCTAGCTTTAGCTGGACTAGCAGCAGATTCTTGGCAGATAGAGGTACTATCAGTGGCAAGGACAGGCCAAGACAAACTGACTCCAGTATCTGTTGCAGTGACTGACCAGATGATAGGTTTGTTTATCTATGCTCTTTGTGTAGTGCATGTCACGATACACCGACTGGCAAAAGTCCAATACAGACCTTGCGACAGATGTGCTTATCTGCCAGGATGTCCAGTCTCACCCCGTGTAACTGGGAGTGGTCCACCACAGACCTGTGACAGATATTGTTTTTAGTTCTGCCAGGATGCTCAGTTTCACCTTCCACGCCCTCAGAAGGGCGGGGTTGCCGGTTGAGTTGCTGACGACCCGACCCATGAGACAGGTGGTACCGGTTTTCATGGTTATCCGTTAGCAAGCAAATCAGTGCCTGGTATGTAATATATGCTTGCCTGCTTTTCAGCCAGAACTGTTAACAGTTAGCAGCATGAGCTATGTACTACCCTTACCTGCTTAAGGTTTGTGATGCATTTTGTGCCTTTTTTTCAGGCAGAAAACTGCTCACAGCTTAACAGCACGCAATATACTTTGACTGCTTGGGGTATGTGATGCATTTTGCCTTTTTTTTTTTTTACATGGGGCGGCGGTGGCGCAGATGTAGTGTGACTGACTACTGATCAGAGGGTCATGGGTTCAATTCCCACTCTGTCTGCTGTCCACTTGTCAAAGTGTCCTTGAGCAAGACATTGAACCCCCAGTTGCTCCTGGTTAGCGCCTGTGTGCATGGCAGCTCTGCCACCATCAGTGTGTGAATGGGTGGATTGCAGGATCTGTAAAGTGCTTTGGTCATCCTAGATGAGAAGAAAAGCACTATATAAGTGAACACCATTTACCATTCTGCAAGCAGTACAATTTGCTGTTAATTCTGTATTGTTTTCTTTTTTCGACTGACGGTCATCTTCTTCTTTAAAAAAAGGGCGACGTCTTCTGAGTACTGGGTGCTTCTGTGCTTAGCACACTCTCGCCATTTTTTGTGGGGGAGTGGTACTGCATCAGAAAGCAACTCATATATATATATATATATATATATATATATATATATATGTGTGTGTGTGTGTGTGTGTGTGTGTGTGTGTGTGTGTGTGAGTATGTGTGTGCACGTGCGTGCATGCTACAGAGCAACCACTAGTTATGGGTACAGCTTTGGTTGTTTAAAAGCCAATTTTTGCACTGAGTCTTAAAAGTGTTTAGTGTGGTACGTTCTCTGATTGCAGGTGGTATATTATTCCAGATCTTGGTGCCCCTCACTGATAGCACAGACTGATTTTGTATTTTGGTGAGCTCTGTGGGCCATCATATTTAACCACTGTTGGTTGACTTACTGCTTATACTGGCTAGAAAATATTTTTAATGTCAAAGTTTTATGAAGATTTTGAGGAAATATAAAGAAACGACAAATAGAACTCCCAAACTAGAATGACCTACTCTAAATATAACTGGAACCTTTTTGTTGTGCACTGTACCTGTCAGGAGAAAACTTTCCTGCCAAGTTTTACACTTTGGTCTGTCTGTCTGTCTCTCTTCTGATGTTTGATGTTCACCGTCTGCCCAGTTTGACTCCAGCACTGTTTCTCTCGGTCATCTGTCTGAGCTTCTCTCTGATGATGTGGAATAATTAATGAGCAAAAACGAACCTAGGACCACGCTCTAATGATAGCACCCATTAGCGACTAAAAAAAAGTGGCTCGTCGATGTTAACCAGCGCGCTCATTTAGTTACACAGAGGACAAATTTCAATTAGGTGTGGCCTTCAAACACGCCATGCAGAGGACGATTAAGAACATTAAGAAAATTACATGCATGGTCAGGAAATTAAAGGAAAAGCACAGACGATGGAGAATTACAGACTAATGTTTACCTGAGGACACAATGGACATTTCATTCAGTGATAATCCATTAGTTACAATCTAAAACATCCCTTAACAACTCTTGTAATTTATAGTCAATGAATATAATTCAGACTATTTCTATTTTATTTCCTTGACAAATTACAAGTACATATATACAGTTATTTTGTAAAATTCTAATCCTTAACATCATTGGGAAACATTTTTGTCTGCCCTAAATAAAGATATTAGAAATCAGTCTTTTAATGTAATTGCTCTCTTTAAAACTCTCTGTGTCAACACCATTACAGAACATTGACACAGGAAGACACCAGCACTGATATGATGACCGGTGACGGTGGCAACATAGACGTGATTACAGGAGAAAAAATATTAGAGGAGTGCAATTGAAGTGGGCAACTATAAAATCTATTTTGAGGTGAGTATTTGAAGTGACATTTTACTAAACTGACCAATAATCTCAGATGTTTGGTGACAACCGAAAGGAATGGTCCTGAACTTAAATCATGACAACTCAATATACTTGACCTCTATTCCATGGGATACTGACACCCATGGCCAATTTAGAGTAAGGCATTAACAGTTGTGGAGAAAATGAGAGTAAACCCATACAGACAGAGGGAGAACATAAAAACTCCACACAGAAAGGCCCGCACCAATCAGGGGATTCACACCAGAAGCCTTCTAGCTGTAACGCCACAGAGCCAATGATTGTGTCATTTTAAAAATAACTTACTGAGCATCCATTGCAATTCATTACAGTCAATCATGATACTTTCACAGTTGAACAAGTTAAACACTCTTAAAATAAATATCCCATCATTTATAATCCTGCCTTGATAGTTTTTGCTCTAAATTATTCAGTTGTGAGGAGTTGTGGTGTAAGTTGTAGTTTCATTAGAAAAGGCAATCTGGTTCCTTTTGGGCTTTTCTCTTGGCTAGTCAATTTAAACCTTTAGTTGCTTGATATGTTACGACATTTAAAAAACACCCAGCTTCAAGAGCACTCCTTGACATTTCAGCAGTCTTATTCATCGGTCTACAACCAAGAATCTTGGGCTGTCCATATTCACATGCAGGGCATGTTCTGTTTAGCCGTGTTTTTCAACCAGGGTGCCCTGGTACATTCAGGTTTTTGTGGGAAATTATCTAATTTCACTTCTTAATTGGTCCAAAGAATGCAAATACTTTGACGTTGCTGTGCATGTGTTTTGTAGGCAACCAAGAACACTAGTTTAGCCTACTGTTACGAATCCTTCCATAAGACCTTAGGCTGCGTGTCCACCAAACGCGTTCTTTCTGCTGTGAGTGACTATTTTTTATTCATTCTCTATGTAGCACAGCGTATAAAGTGCTGAGCGCCCTCAGCGCTACAACGCTCTCAGCGGTGACTGTCTTTTGTTGTGCCGCTCAGGGTGCAGACAGCTGAAAAAAGTTAAACTTTTTAGACTACAGCTGTGCTAATCAATGTCAAACCTTTCTAACTAGCCAATGAGAATTAAGGAAGGCGGGACATAGGTTGCCTGTACAGGAAGAAGAGCACTTTACGATGGTGGGGTAGAGCTTGATCTTCTCTGCATCAGACAACCTAGTACAGTTTGATCTGACACTGAAAGAATACTTTTGTAGGTTCAAAGATGCTCTTATTTGTGAAGTGCGGTGTAGTGGCGCCCACTTCCGTTTCTGCCACTACACTGCTCCTATAAATATCAGCGGGCAGGGAAGTCTGGCCTCTTTGCCAACACCCCCGGCTGACTATTGTATTGTGGGTATCGCAGCACCAATGAAGCTAAGTTCAGTAGTGCACCTGGCCTCATCATTGAGAGTATTTGCAGACATAACATTTTGGCAATGAGGATGAAGTATGGAAGCATGTATTTCTCCGATTCGGCCCTTCGTGGAGCACCCAGGTGAGCCACCCGTCCCCTGGCCGAAATGGTATGCAGCCTTTGAGACATATATCATGGCGCTCAATCTGGGTGAGACGGACAAGCTAAGGGCACGCGCACTCCAGGTGCAAAATTTGGGAATCGAGGGGCAGTGGATCCTAAGCACACTTGGTGATTCGGACTGATTGGAAGACATGGTCGAGCTGATGGCGCACCATTTTTGTGCCCTGGACAGTGTCATCTTCCGGAGGATCAGGTTTTGGCAGTGCCACCAACGGGCAGGAGAACCTATCCAGTGGTTCGTCGCCGACCTGAAACAACTGGCTAGTGAGTATCGTTTTAGGACACTGGAGGAGGAGATGGCTCGCGACCAGCTGGCAGAGCACACCAACAACACTGCGATAAGGACAAAACTGCTCATGGTACCAGCTGACTTGACACTGGCAAGAGCTGTCGAGTTGGCTCTCCAGTTGGAGACTGCGGTCAAGCTGACTTCAGAGCTAAGTGAGCGTCTGTCACAACAGCAGCTGGAGTTTCCTGGCACAACCCAAGTAGTGGACCTAAACAGCAATGACAGCGTGGAGGACTACACCACGGAAACCAACGCTGCAAAATTTAGGTCTGCTCTTGGAAAACCCATGTGTATGGGTTGTGGGTCCGTGAAGCACCGTTTCAAGGTCAGGGACTGCCCGGCGAGAGGGAAACGCTGTGGCAAGTGTGGATGCTTGAACCGCTATGTTAGGGTGTGCCGTGTGTCCGAGCCGGAGAGCTCACAGGGGAAATTGACCCCCCCCCGCCCCAATAATTGTTCACGCGGTGTCTCCAAGTACTAATGGGTACACGTTCTGCACAGTGGAGATGGATGTGTGGAGGTGCACCTGCTAATTGACATGGGGGCGGAAGGTTCTCTGCTGAATTGGGTTTTGGTGAGAAAATTCTTCCCCCACTAAAGAACTGCAGGAGACCCAGTGCCACTCTATGGTTATGGAGGTAAATGGCTGTGCACGGTTGGAATGCTGGTGCAGACAGTGCGGTACAAGTCGGCGGAGAAGGCTGATTTCAAGTTCATCGTGACGGCCCGAGGCGACAATATCATGGGCTGTGACCTATTTTATTGTCTGGGGTTTGCCATTAAGAACAATGCTGGGGAGAAGTGATCGAGTTGTGGACAGTGGAACCGGCCGGTTCCGAGAATGGAGGACGATGCAGTATGGGATGAAGATTTACTAGGCACCCCGGAGGTTGAGCAGGACCAGCCTCGTTCAGGGGCGACGCAGGAGGGTCTCAGTGCCGGAGCTCGAGAGGCGCTGGACGAGGGTACTGAGTGTAACGGCGAGGCGCCTGCGTTGTTGAGCGAGGCCGACAAGCTAGCTCCAGTTCTCCCCAGAGCTAAGCTGCAGTGGGCCGGAGGATCTGGGGATACAACAGCACCCACTGCAACGACTTTAAAAGAGGTCGGGGACAGACTGACAGGCACAGAGAAACCGCGTGACAAGCAGCAACACTGTAGGCCGAGTAAGACCCCTCTGAGAGTCATGGATCTGATTCGGGCTCATGAGAAAGCATATCCACAGCAAATATGGGCCAAACAACAGCCTGGGGATCACCAGGATCGGCTGCACATCATGGCTGAATGGGGCGCAGCCCACTTTCAACTGTCAGATGGTTTGTGGAGGCACGCCAATGGGCTGCGGTGTGCCCAGGAGGAGGTTTCGGATGGTGGGTCCGAACAAGAGGAGTGGCTGACGGTGGAGAAGATGAGGCGCATCAATGTCTACGTGATCAGCTACGGTCCCAGAGGCATGGAGGCGCTGACTTACTGAGAGACTGTCCGGGGGCCCCACAGGCCAGTTCCTCCCCTACTTAGCCGAGTGGTGTGTGAGTTTTTATATATGACACACACACACACACACACACACACACACACACACACACACAAAAAAGGAAGAAATAAGTTCCAATGTGCTTCTTTTGTAGGTGTGTTGTAGAGCAATAATGACAATAGTAATAATGGAAAAAAAGGGAAAGTTTCAATGTTCATATGTTTGTGCATGTGTGGAAATAAGAGAGTTCTAATGTTCATACGGTTGTACATGGTTCTGGGATTATTTTGTGTGTTTTATTTATAGTTTAGGAATGCGGCAAGACTTTTGAGTTAATTAATGGACTTTATTTATTTAATTTACAGGTGGCAGAATAAATCCACCTTGCCGTGAGGGGTAGGACGGTAGTACACCCGTTCCCCCTAGTTTTAGTTTGTTGTGTGAATGTGATAGGTCTTTTTAGTTATTCCAGTCTAGTCTTAGTGCGTGTTTCGGGTGCTAAATTGGAGAGAGTCTCATTGTGTGTTTTGGACTTTTCTACAGGGATGGGGGGGGGGGGGTTGTTGTATGCTCAAAGATGCTCTTATCTGTGAAGTGTGGCATAGTGGCGCCCACTTCCGTTTCTGCCACTACACCACTCCTATAAATATCAGCAGGCAGGAAAGTCCAGCCTCTTTGCCAACACCCCTGCCTGACGGTTGTATTGTGGTTATTGCAGCATCAATAAAGCTAAGTTCAGTTTTGCACCTGGCCTCATCATTGAGAGTATTTGCAGACATAACAGATACCATGATCAAAATTTAAAAGTGAACACTTGGAGGAATGTGATGTGTCCACATCTGTAGGCATGTCAGGTGAGTGCTTGTGCCTTTGTCACGGTCATACATTCTTACAGGTCTGTTGCTGTAGATAAGGCCAGGTGATGACTGCAAAAAAATGGAAATACAGTGGTGTGAAAAAGTGTTTGCCCCCTTCCTGATTTCTCATTTTTTGTATGTTTGTCACACTTAAGATAAGATAAGATAAGCCTTTATTAGTCCCACAATGGGGAAATTCCAGGATTGCAACAGCACAGGGATAGCAACACTCAGAGCAACAATCAGAAGGCAAGAAAAAACAAGAGCAGCGAGTATACATATGTACATATAAACATAAATATATAGACACACAGCGCGGAGCACTGTAGCTAGATGGAATAAATATGTGAATATATAAACACACACACAGTGTGGAGCATTGTAGCTAGATGGAATAAATATATGAATATACTGTATAAACACACACAGTGCGGAGCATTGTAGCTAGATGGAATAAATATATGAATATATAAACACAGTGCGGAGCATTGTAGCTAGATGGAATAAATATGTAAATATATAAACACACACAGTGTGGAGCATTGTAGCTAGATAGAATAAATATGTAAATATATAAACACACAGTGTGGAGCATTGTCGCTAGATAGAATAAATATATAAATATATAAACACACACAGTGCGGAGCATTGTAGCTAGATGGAATGAAACAGCATAACCGTCTACTTAGTTATCCTACATGGTATGATTATGTACCCATACATATTGTCACCCTCCGTAGCTACCAGTATTTTCCTAGTTGTATACTGGAGGGGACCATTGTGTAAGTCTATTGCGTCTTTTGCATTCAATACTATTAGGTTGTCATGTCTTTTTGCTATCTCTGCGAGCAGGCCTGCTTAGGTTATACAGTCTGACAGCCATAGGTAGGAAGGACCTGCGAAACCTCTCAGTTGTGCACCTAGGATGATGTAGTCTGCTACTAAATGAGCTCCTTAGTGCATTCAGTGTGCATTCAGATCATCAAACAAATTTAAAAATTAGACAAAGATAACACAAGTAAATACAAAATGCAGTTTTTAAAAGAAGGTGTTTATTATTAAGGGGAAAAAAAATCCAAACCTACATGGCCCTGTGAGAAAAAGTGATTGCCCCATTTTAAAATATAAATTAACTGTGGTTTATCACATCTTTGGAAAACTGAGTTTGATTTTTCTAGCCACACCCAGGCCTGATTACTGCCACACCTGTTCTTAATCAAGAAATCACTTAAATAGGATCTGACTGACAAAGTGATGTAGACCAAAAGATTCTCAAAAGCTAGACATCATGCTGTGATCCAAAGAAATTCAGGAACAAATAAGAAACAAAGTAATTGAGATCTATCAGTCTGGAAAAGCTCAAGTAGGTTCATTTTGTCTTCTTTTAATTATTTATCTTTTGTTCTTATTAAAGACAAGAATAGAAAGGAGATGTCTTTACCTTCTTAACATGTTTCGACTGTACACTGCAGCCTTCGTCAGAAGGCTGACAAAGGCTGCAGTTTCAAGCAAAAAACTTACTTTGAACCATTTCTGACTTTGTTCTGCCTCTGCCTGAGCCGAGAAAAAAAAAAAGAAAAGAAGCCAGGCTGAGCCACACACTGCATGCTGAGATTTGTTAAGGCCACAAGGATCCTCTTCATATATCCTTGGTTTCTGGGGTTTTGAAGGCTGCATTTGTCGGCCGCATGTGAAGGAGCCCTCAGAATGAGACAGCCTTTGACGCAGCACAGTGACGTATCTGGCCTAGAAGTGCACACTTGGAGGACGCAGAACCTGAATTGGGACACAGCCATTGAGTGGGTTGAATGGTGTTCTGTTGGTCTGTGTGGGCTGGAGTTACTTCTATGTCTGGTATGAGTTGTATTTTAATATCCTCAAGTTTGTTATTAAAAGAAAATCAGAGCTCTGCAAACTGTTGGCTGACCCTGTGCTCATTTTTATCATGGTACACATTTCAAGCCAAGCTGCCTTCATCCTAGAGGAAGGTGTTTGAGTGTCAAAAACCTTACATGTGACTAGTGAAAAGCCTGAGTGGTTTGTAACTTTGTAAAATTACTAGTCACAGTAGCTGGTGAGCAAAAACGTTAATGTCAATCCCTGGCTACAGTCCAGAGTCTTACCATCTGAAACCAAAGGGCTATTCTTGCTTCATATATTGATATTGATAGCTCTCAATAAACAACATCAAATTATGTTCTCAGAGTGACAGCAGGCTGGTTTAGTCTAAGCTATCACTGCTGACTGACCATGGTGCTGGTCATTAAAATCTGATCTTAACCCCTTGCACTCTGGTCAATTTCCCTAAAAACGCCTAAAAATAACGTACCCAAAGTAAATCAAAAGCTGTTCTTCAACCCTTTGCAGCATCTTCATGGGGTTGGTCAATTTTTTGGCAAAACAGTCATAATCTCTCTAAGTGCTCCTGCCACTGAGTAACAGTCATCTAAACATACTGAACTTGAAGAAAATAAAGTTCGCCTGGGTGTTTTTTTGGATGCAAATGCTTGCAAATAACACACAGCTGTCAGATCCGGGCTGGAAAATGCAACAGAAATGTAGAACCAAGTGTTATCCAGCTGAGTTCAAAATTTTATAACAATACCACAAAAAATGAATATATTACAAAGCTTTTTTGTCAGGTTGTTCCCAGGCGTTTTTGAACTGTGCCAAATCGTGCCAAATGGCACAGTTTGGAAAAACGTCTGTAACTTTTGAATGATTCAATATAGAAGCTTGATCTTGGGCTCTAATGAAAGGTGACACTCAGGGCTGTGTGTGTGTGTGGGGGGGGTTGTTTATTCATGAATGAATGAATGAATGAACAAATAAGCCCCCACACACAAAGAAGCATGCCACGTAAAAAATGTGTGGCTTTTTTTTTTTACAAGAAAAAATAACCTACAGTGCAATAAAAATTATACTAAAATATCTGTAATGTAGAGGATAACAATCCCCCCCCCCCCCGCTACAGAGGACGGACATCGTCCATCGCTACATGACGGACCGCGGTGACGGTGCGCCGCGGTCTACTACGCACAGTTGTACTAAAATAAATATCTGCAATATATCTGCAATCTGCTACAGAAGAGTAACGGGGGGGGGGGGGGCGTTCACGGTCCGGACGTGGCGCACGGACCGGTCCGTCATGTGGCAATGACGCACAGTTGTAATTTACCGATCGGTCAAAAGTCATTTTGATTACAATTTTCAGGGATAAAGAATAATTTAGCTTATAACACTTACCTGTCCACAACAGCAGTGTCGCTGGCGAACTTCTCTTCCTCATTGTCAGACGAACATGACACTGGTCCGCTTGTTACGACTCGTGGTTCTGGTCACGTGACCCGGTCAAACCATGATTCCATTATTGCGGTTTTGCGCTTCCATGATTGCGGTTTTGGCGAACAATTTTTCAAAACAAATAAGAACAGTAGTAAGAAAAAAAGACTGGCGAACACGTGTGTGTCACCCAGCGGCTTACACAAAACAGAGTTTACGCATGGGACGTACGCTTTCAATCGTCAAACTTCTCTGCTTCAATTGGCTCGCTATATTCGCAGCCGTTGGTAAGCGGGACCTTCTTGCTAGGTTTTCAGTCATTGGTTCTTCAAGGTTTCAGAAACCCAATTCAAGGCTCTTATTAGTCGAATGAGAGGTCAATCAAATCTAAACCAATCAAAGCACTCCTTTGGCTTTCTGTTCACGGCTGTGTCTGTAGTGGAAGAACGGAAATGCAGCTTTTTTTCTTCAGTGCGCTCTGAGACACACAGTGTGCGTCCTAGTGCGCACGAGGGCGCGCTAGGACGCAGAGACGTGACCGCCCGCGGAATCCCGGAGTGCAAGAGGTTAAAAGTAAATGATCCTGATTTAAAAAAAAAAAAAGATAAGTGCCTTACATACAGAACATGGTGCTACTTAAAACATAAACATGCTTAGAAACTAAAACATAAACCCTGCTGAGGATGATGGAAAGCCTTTACATCTGCAGGCTTATAGATGACTCGATGGTGGCACTATTACAGTTCATCCCGAAGTCAGCATGGAGATCTGGATCAATGCAATCATCCAACAGTCACTTCTCTGACCTCATGAAGGAACCACAGACTTGACCCCCTACAGACCACCATAGATCCAATAGCATAAAATCGCATTAAATCTGGGCTAAAATGGCGCAAGAGTCTCCAGATGATGACGTGTGATCACACTGAGAAGCCTATCATCTTCCCGTGTTTGATGTGCAGGGTTGGGTTGGGGTCAGCAGACTGGAGGAAGTGGTTTAACGTTCTGTGCGAAGGAGCGGCTCATCCTCGTCATTTCTTCCATTGGTAATTTTTCAGTTCAGCAGACGAGAAGAGGTCAATCTGAGAGGAAGAACCTGATTAACATTTCACCTCTTAATTACAAACTCATCGGCTTTCTTACACACAATGAGGCACTTTGACCTCTGCTTAGATGGAGAGAGCCACATCCTGAAAGTCTGCAGGGGGAAATCACTAGCAGGAGCAATTAAAGGGATTATAATCTGCTTAATGTAAAGCACAGAGATTTGTTTGTGAAGCTCAAAGCTGTGGGTAAATCTGAACTTACTGTAACTGAAATACTTTAACTGGATTCTATCATATTACTGCTGACTTAGTGCAGTTAGTGACTTTTACACAAATGGTCAGGATTTCTCCAGGAGAGGGCCTTACGCCATAATTTTGAGGCTGGAAGAGTAAATGTGGCTGTCCTTTGAAATGTGGGGTGATGGAACTAAAAATCATTCTTAGCCTTTTTAGATCAGCAAGTTCAAGTGCCATCAAGTGCCAGTTCCTGTTTGGGAACTTTGAACTGGTGGGAGCATTCACACAAAAATAAATCAGTTCAGAACCTGCAAAGTTGCTTCTAAGCTGCAACTCCCCCCCCCCCCCGCCCCGGCCAAAAAAAAATAAAATAAAAAAAATAAAAATAAAATATATATATATAGTTGCTAACTGTGATGTAATCAGCTGGTTCCTCATCCACAATCTAACACAATGTATGAACTACACAGGACTTGTGCTACATATTTGAACCAGGGCGAGTTGATGGAAAAAAAAAAAGAAATTAATTCAGCTGCTTATTTCTCACCTGAATTGTTTTCAGAAACACTTTTTGCTGCTTTGTTTTCAAGATATTAGAGAAAGTTACCGCAGTATCATTTTGGAAGTCCACAAACAGTCCACTCACTAGTATTTTCCAATCAGAAGCAGGTCCACATTTCTGTAGATGGGATAGGAGATAGAATTTATCATTATTTTCTTTCTCACTACCTGTCACTGTTGTTTAAGCTAGTATCTCACGGAGGGGTGAATGCTGACAAACGTAATTTTTAGATTTGACAATTTTTCTGACAAATGCTCACGAAACATCTCAGGACATCAGCCAGCAAGTTACAACTTGGGTGTAAATTGGTCTTCCAAATAGACAATGACCCTAAATCTACTGCCAAATTAGTTACAAAGTGCCTTAAGGACAACAAAGTCAATGTTTTGGAGTGGTCTTCACAAAGCCATGATCTCAATCCCCTAGAAAATTTGTGGGCAGAGCTGAAAAGACGTGTGTGAGCAAGGCAGCCTACAAACCTGACTCGGTTACACCAGTTCTGTCAGGAGGAATGGGTCAAAATTCCAGCAAACTATTGTGAGAAGCTTAAGGAAGGATACCCAAAACATATGACCCAAGTCATACAGTTTAAAGGCAATGCTGCCAAAAACTAAGGAAATTGATGTAAACTTCTGACTTTGAAGAAAGTAACAGAAAATTCTCTAAAAAATATTTTGCAACTAGAAAAGCACTCAGACAGTGCATACCTCTGCCAAAGCTCCTTCTGCCTCTCATGGATCACCTCCAAAATGTAATGGGGTTGTGTGTAGGCCGAGAGCAACTTGTGGTGAAAATTGCATCAAAGTCTGTCTATCATAACCTTGGACTCAGGGAACACACGCACACGGGCTCGGGAAGATTTAATGCTTTTATTGACAACTAAAGGTGTATGAGTGCGTGAGTGGGAATGGAGATGTGGTGTGGGAGGACATCGTGCATAGTGGGCGGAACAGCTCGCCGTTCGACCAGGTAACCCTGAGGGGAGAGCAGAGCAGGAGGTTAGTTGTAGCCGACCACACCGTGGGAATAATTTATTACGTTTGCTCACGTGCAGAGGGACGAGTGGCTGGCGTTGGCTTGACAGCTGTGTCCTGGAAGACAGCGCGGCTGTGCGCCCTTGACGCATCGGAGCCATGCAGGCGGAGATGAGGCGAGGAGAGGGAAAAGCCGCCGCCTGGGAATCCACCTGTGCACAGGGAAAGGACTGGAGAGAAGGAAAGGGTATGAAGAGTTGCTTACGTGCAGAGTGCGCTGTCGGTAGAGACCGGATCAGTCGCCGTGTTGAGGAGTAGATGCGAAGACGACTCCAGGCCGAAGCAGAGGGCAGAGGGGTAGATATAGCTCATCGCCGATGAGGCGCAGGTGTGCGCGCAGCTGGAACTGATGATCGGCGAGAGCGAGGTGTAACAGTACTCCCCCTTCTGAGCAGTGCCTCCCGGCGCTGGCTTACCTGGATGCATCCGATGGAACTCCGTGATGAGACTGTTGTCCAACACCCAGGACGGCGGCACCCAGGACCTGTGCTCCGGGCCATATCCCTCCCAATCCACCAGGTACTGGAGACCGCGGCCACGGCGGCAGGCATCCAGGATGGCCGTGACACTCCAAGCAGGATCTCCATCGAGCAACCTGGGGGGAAGAGGGGTCTTGGGAGGAGGACAGAGAGGGTCAGACAGCACAGGTTTAACACGAGACACATGGAAGGTAGGATGGACCCGGAGGGGGGGTGGAGAGCCAAGTGCACAGTCACCGGGTTAACGATCTTGGTGATGGTATACGGCCCGATGAAACGTTGCGCCAGCTTCCTCTTCTCCGCCTTCAACTTGATGTCTTTGGTTGACAGCCAAACGCGCTGACCCACCTGGTATTCGGGAGCGGCCCTCCTGTGGCGATTGGTGAAGCGAGAGTTGTGCTCCGCCGTGCGTAACAGAGCCTGGCGCGTACTAGTCCAAATACGCCGGCAGCGCCTTACATGAGCCTGGACCAATGAAACCGCCACCTCCTTCTCTTCCTCCGGGAACAGCGGTGGATCGTACCCCAAGGACGCCCGGAAAGGGGACATGCCGGTGGCCGAGGAAAGGGTGGAGTTGTGGGCGTACTCGAGCCAGGGTAGGCAGGTGCTCCAGGAGGACGGATTGGACGAGGTGACGCAGCGCACGGTTGCTTCCAATTCCTGGTTCGTGCGCTCACACTGACCGTTGGTCTGGGGATGGTGACCAGAGGACATGCTCACCGTGGCTCCCAGCGCATTGCAGAAGGCGCCCAACACCTTGGAAACAAACTGGGGTCCCCGATCCGAGACCACGTCCAACGGGATCCCATGCAGCCTACCCACATGCTGAGTCAGCAGCTCGGCCGTCTCCCGCGCCGAGGGGAGCCCACGGAGAGGCACAAAGTGGGCCGCCTTGGAGAACCGGTCGACAATGGTCAAGATGGTGTCGTAGGAATTAGACTTAGGGAGGCCGGTAACAAAATCCAAGGCCACATGGGACCACGGTCTCCCGGGAACCGGGAACGGGTGGAGGAGACCCGCTGGAGGGGAAGTGGAGGTCTTACCCACGGCGCACTGAGAACAGGCACGGACGTAGTTAGAGACACCACCTCTGAGACCCGGCCACCAGAAAGACCGCTGAATAAGCTCCACCAGCCGAGAGGTACCAGGATGGCAAGCGAACTTGGACGTGTGGGCCCAATGGATGACGTTGCCCCGAACCGACGACAGGACGAACAACCTCCCGACTGGACCGCCGCCAGGATCAGGCTCCGCCTCCTGTGCCCTTCGGACCTTGGCGTTTATTCCCCATGCAACAGCCTCCACAACACACGAGGATAGAAGGATGGTATGTTCACGGTCCGCCGGTTCCTCGGGTTCAAACTGCCTGGAGAGCGCATCTGGTTTGCCGTTATTGGATCCAGGCTGGTAGGTGATGGTGAACCTGAAGTGACCAAAGAACAGCGACCAACGCGCCTGGCGGGCATTCAGGCGCTTGGCCGTCCTCAGGTACTCCAGGTTTTTGTGGTTGGTCCAGACCACGAACGGCTGAGAAGCCCCCTCCAGCCAGTGGCGCCACTCCTGAAGAGCCAGCTTCACCGCTAGGAGCTCCCGATCCCCAATGTCATAGTTCCGTTCAGCGGGGGAGAGGCGACGAGAGAAGAAGGTGCAGGGGCGTACCTGCCCATCTGCTGGCGAGCGCTGGGAAAGCACTGCTCCCATCCCTGTGTCAGATGCGTCCACCTTGACCAAGCACTGGAGGGCGGGGTCCACCTGGGTGAGGACCTGGGAGGATGCGAACTCCGTCTTCAGGGCCCTGAAGGCCGAGGCAGCCTCTTCGTTCCACCTGAACGGCACCTTGGGGGAGGTGAGGCAGGTCAGAGGGCCGGAGATGGCGCTGTACTTGAGTACAAAGCGGCGGTAGAAGTTAGCAAAGCCTAGGAACTGTTGCACCTGCTTCCTGGAAGAGGGGGTAGGCCGCTCCACCACCGCTTTGACCTTAGCTGGGTCTGGGAGGACCTGATTATGAGCAATTACAAACCCCAAAAAGGAAGTCTGGTTGGTGAAAAATTCACACTTCTCCGCCTTTACATACAACCTGTTCTCCAGGAGGCGCTGAAAGACCCGCCTCACGTGGACCTGGTGTTCTTCTCTGGACCGGGAGAAGATTAGAATGTCGTCCAGGTACACGAACACGAAGACCCCCAGGAAATCCCGAAAAACGTCGTTGATTAGTCGTTGGAAGACGGCCGGCGCGTTGGTAAGCCCAAACGGCATAACCAGGTACTGGAAGTGGCCGCTGGGCGTCCGGAACCCCGTCTTCCATTCGTTCCCCTCCTGGATCCGTACAAAGTGGTAGGCACTGCACAGGTCGAGCTTGGTGAACCAGGTGGCCCCCTGGAGGGAGTCGAAGGCCGAGTCCATCAGGGGCAGCGTGTACTTGTCTCTGATGGTGATGTCATTCAACGCCCGGAAGTCGATACACGGGCGCAGGGACCCGTCCTTCTTCCCCACAAAGAAGAACCCAGCTCCAACCGGGGACGAGGATGGTCAAATAATGCCTGCGCTGAGCGACTCCTTAATGTAAACGTCCATGGCCTCACACTCCGGGGCAGACAAGCTGTAGAGGTGGCCAGATGGCAACGGCGCCCCCGGGCGGAGGTTTATGGCGCAGTCGTAGGGACGGTGTGGGGGGGAGAGACAGTGCTTTAGACTTACTGAACACCTGTCCGAGATCATGGAACTCAGGAGGCACCAAGGATAGGTCCGGGGGCGGTGAGTCAGGCGTCAGGTGTGGCACCGAGGGAGCACAGGCGGCAGACTGGAGACAGGAGCTCATACAGAAAGTGCTGCAGGAGAGGACGCTGCCGGACTGCCAGTCTAGGACGGGGTTGTGGAGCCGCAGCCAGGGATAACCCAAGATGACAGGAGAGGACGAGGTGGGTAGCACGATCAGGCTGAGGTCCTCCCTGTGATTGCCGGAGATGATCACCGGGACCGGTTTAGTCTTGTGGGAAACAGTCACTAAGGGCGAGTGAGCAAGGGTGACTAATTTCAAGGGGGATGGCAGGGCTTGGCAAGGAATGCCCAAGCGGGTTACCAGGCCTTGTGAAATAAAATTTTGTTCCGCCCCTGAGTCCACCAGTGCGTGTGTGACATGTGCAGTGGAGTTGTGACAAAACCTAACCGGGAGGATGCATTTGGTGAGGGAACTAGAACGGGAGGCGTCCGCGAGACCCCCTAGAGCAACTCGCGGACGTTCCCCTTTTGGCCGAACCGGACAATTCCCCACTGAGTGCTGATCCCCTGCGCAATACATGCAGAGGGACAGCTCCTGGCGGCGCTGTCGTTCCGCAGGCGAAAGCCTGGCCCGACCCACCTGCATTGCCTCTGAGGCATCGGCGGACCCAGGAGTGGGTAACGCCAGGGGGCGAGACTGAGGAACCCGGGCGGAAGCCCCGCTAGAGCAACCGGAAGTCCGGCGCTCGGCGGCCCGCTCCCTCAGTCTATTATCAACATTAACAACTAAAGTTATCAAATCAGCTAGTTTATCCGGCTGCTCCTGGAAGCCAGCTCGTCCCGCAGGGAGGAGTTTAGGCTGCGAGCGAAGATGCCACTGAGCTCAAATTTGCCCCACCTGACCTCCGCCGCTGCCACCCGGAAGTCGACAGCATAGTCGGCGGCAGACCGGCTACCCTGATGAAGATTTAACAACTGGGCGGCATGAATGTTATCGCGAGTGGAATGGTCAAACACCTCCTTGAATTGGTGCACGAACTGGGCATAGGTCAGGCTCGCGTAGCTGGGTCTCGCCATGACAACATAGGCCCAAGCTAACGCTCGCCCTCCCAGAAGGTTAGCAACATACCCAATTCGGCTGTGATCGGACGGGAAGTCTCCAGGAACGCGCTCAAACACCGACTCACACTGCAGGAGGAACCCCCTCGCTTCACCGAGTCGCCCGGTGAAGCGCGCCGAGGTTGGGATGGGTGTGAGTTGGGTCTGCGAACCCGAGCCACTGAGACTTACCGAGGGAGAAACGGAGGCTGACCCACCGGGAGGTGCCGGAGGAGCCAAGCGGCTCAGTCGCTGGACAATTTGGGTAAGCTGATTGACAACTGTCTGTTGCTGATGAGCAATTAAATCAACCCGAGCCTGTAAGTTGGAAAAGCGGCGTGCTAGCCCGCCGTCCACTGAGTCACTTGGCTGGAGTCGTACTGTCATAACCTTTGGACTCAGGGAACACACGCACACGGGCTCGGGAAGATTTAATGCTTTTATTGACAACTAAAGGTGTATGAGTGCGTGAGTGGGAATGGAGATGTGGTGTGGGAGGACATCGTGCATAGTGGGCGGAACAGCTCGCCGTTCGACCAGGTAACCCTGAGGGGAGAGCAGAGCAGGAGGTTAGTTGTAGTCAACCACACCATGGGAATAATTTATTACGTTTGCTCACGTGCAGAGGGACGAGTGGCTGGCGTTGGCTTGACAGCTGTGTCCTGGAAGACAGCGCGGCTGTGCGCCCTTGACGCGTCGGAGCCATGCAGGCGGAGATGAGGCGAGGAGAGGGAAAAGCCGCTGCCTGGGAATCCACCTGTGCACAGGGGAAGGACTGGAGAGAAGGAAAGGGTATGAAGAGTTGCTTACGTGCAGAGTGCGCTGTCGGTAGAGACCGGATCAGTCGCTGTGTTGAGGAGTAGATGCAAAGATGACTCCAGGCCGAAGCAGAGGGCAGAGGGGTAGATATAGCTCATCGCCGATGAGGCGCAGGTGTGCGCGCAGCTGGAACTGATGATCGGCGAGAGCGAGGTGTAACACTGTCCATCAGTTTTGGAGTATTGTTGCTAACACTCTGTGAGAAGATAAGAGCCTTGGCAGAGGTATGCATTCTCAGATCATCACCAAAATATAATGGGTTCCTCTGTAGCCCAAGAACCACCTCTGGTGAAAATTTCATCCAAATCCATTCAGTAGTTTTTGTGTAATTCTGCTGCACTAATACAAACAAAGCCCTTGGTGGAGGTATGCACTCTCAGATCATTACCAAACTCTAATCATCTGTTCAGACTATTTCCAATGCATTTACACACCTTTCCTGAAAATTTTATCAACATCTGTTAATAATTTTTTCAGTTATGTTGATAACAGACAAGCCAACCAACAAACCAACCAATGCCACTGAAAACATTACCTCCTTCCTTGGCGGAGGTAAATATAAAAACTATTTAGCAAATAGAAATAATTTTGGTAATCCTAACTGACCTAAAACAGGAAAAGTTTAGTCTGATTTAGTGTCATGCAGTGAAAAAAAGGTTAAGTATCTTTTAATGCAGTGCATCTAAACTTCTGATTTGAACTGTATACACATACATAAACGTATAAATCATATGCCCTTCAGTGAATGAGAAACATATGTAAATATACAGGCATAAAAACATTCCATATGCAGATTTGAATACTGTATACACATACAGCAACACAAAGCTATTGAAAGCACTGGCATAGATTTTTGAGAAATAATGACTTTTTAAAAACGGTATAATGATTGAATGAATCTTAAGTTTCCAGATAGGTTGTTCCAATCAGATTGACCTTTGAATTTAAAAGCACATCTGCCAACTTCTTCTTTAGTTCTAAGAACAAAAAAGAACAGTTTCTGTATGTGTCTAAGGGGATATGATGTATATGGGATTAGATGTTGTTTTAGGTAAGAGGGACTGTTGAAATGAATACAATTGAAAATAAACTAGAGCCAATGAAAATGTGTTCTTGTACTGAGGGAGAACCAATTTAGAGATTAACCGCTATTTGCCACTCTTTTGTCACTGTTTGGGAATGTTTGGGACCTTTTTCCAACTCCAGAGAAAACACCAGGCAAATGTCATGTGAATCTTGGACCCAACCCTATAAAAAGGGTGAGCAAACCTACCCCAGCATTCAGATTTCAAGGGTCCGCAAAGGTTCTTAAACAGTTACTAGTGCTCACTACTTGGCAAACCAAAAAGAACTATAGTGACACGTGTTACAACTATTTGCAAATGCTTACAATTATTTTGCGAATGATTGCAACTGCTTGCAGAAAAATAAATTTGCAAAGAAATTGAAAAGAAAAACTCTTTGCGACCTCAAAAAATGTTTGCAAACTGTTTTGCAACCTTTTACAAACCATGACAAAACCCCCCAAATCATAATGTTCGTCCACATTCGCCGCTCCGTGAGATTCTACTCTTACTTCCACCTGCCTTGTGCATTGACTGGCAAACAACTTTGGTTCCACTTAATTTAGCAATATTACATGAGATGAAATATGGTATCAATGAATATAGTAATTGTGTGAGTGATACATCTATGCCCTCCACGTAGAAGGGCATAGATGTATGACACCCGTAGTTAGTATATTCATGATACCATAACAATGTCGAGTGTAATACTGCTTTTATACAACAGTTCCACAAGCACAATTTATTAAATGACAGCAATACTGGACAAAACATTATGATTTGTTTGTTTAGCCAGTTATTTTGCTCAGCTGAGGAAAAAATAGTCCCTTCTAAATGTAGCCAGTAACTGTTGCTAAACATCTTAATCAGCATGAAGATGCATATTGTCATTTCACACACATGTAAACAAATTAGATATTGTCAAGTACAAACGTAATAAGTGTTTATAAAATATACATGTTGAGTCGGTACTGCAGGAGACCGGCGATCAAAACGTAGCCAATACCGGCAGTTAGCCAGTGACTAGTAGTTAGCATGCATACTTTGGCACAGTTTGCTCACTTTTCTTCGCATTTTCAGATGAAACAAAGTGTCCATGACCACAAAGGTATTGTGGTTTGTTAATCGAGACAATATATGAAACTCTAGCACTGCTATTTTTTAAATAGAAGTGAAATAGCTTAATAATGAGCTTAATGACAAAGGGCAGACGAAAAGTTTTTTTTTGAAAGGGTGGGACTTCCATATCACAGATGTATAATTTCTTGTCAAACAGCACCTCACTGTGGAAATGAAGGTATCCAAAACAGCACTGAAATTCTCAGAGTTGATAATAAACTACTGTTTATTAATTAACGCTTAAATGAACACCTTTGAAGCAGAGTGATACATATCCAGTGAAGTTGGAGTGCAATTATTGTAGAATATAGTAACTCCTGGTATCCCTATTGTCCAATCAAATTGCTCAGTCAGAACTAACTGTTGTGTAAGATGTTATAAACGTGGGCTTGTTCACCACAAAGCACCAAGGTTCTGAGATTCCAGAGGGGCAATATTAACTGGCATGAGCCTTGCTGGACTGAAAGGGCTATCTGAGGACTGAATAAGAATTTTGGTACAATATTATCTAATACAAAAAGAAACAAAGCAAAATTATGGTAAATGCTCCTTTTGATGCTTATTCCTCTCTACTTGGTACTAGTACATTATCATATGGCTGAAAGAGAAATGTTAAAGCCACAGTAAATTAACTCTAGAAAAATAAATTCAATCTGTAAATAAATCCAGGTCAGTCAGAAAAATGCAGACTCAAGTTTTTAATTTTAGTGAAACCTGTAAGGAACAGTAACCTCTCAGTGTGTGAGGAACAAAAGAGCACGTACTGATGAGTCAATCTAAACTGATTGATCTCCCAGGAGCTGCAGGAAGGTGCATCTGAACACCACACAGGCACACCACCAATTCATGAGCTCCCACTGAGCCTCCAACTGCAGCTCTGACCTCTGATTGGCCCGCTGACCGATCCCTCCAGGATCACTGTCCACTCGATGAAATCACAGCTGGAGTGCCATTGATCCTCTGATCTATTGATCTATAGGCCTGAGCCCACTGAGTCCTGCAGCCTCTGATACTGGACAGACCAAGAAGCTCTGAACACTTCATCCCTCATCCTGTCAATCCTCCACCACTCAGTGTCAGTGATGGAGTGTTTATTTAACAGAACTGTCAGAGAGGTAGAAGAACGATGGCTGTTCGTTGTTGTCTGCCTGATATTTCTGTTCAAGATGAAACTTCTGCTCTTGATGTCTTGCCTTGTGTCAAAGCAGGAAGTGGTGATGTTATGAAAGGATCAGTAAGTATGTTTTTATTGTTAAAAGTGTTTTAAATAAGATTGATGTGTCCGCTTATTAATTTCACAAGTAATAGCAGAAACCACGCAACAGTTATCAGGTCAACAAGCAAAAAAGAAAACAAGAGTAGTAGAATCAGACATCATAAGGCTTCAGTCAAACTTGTGTCACTGTTTCAGGAGCCATCTCAATGGTAACCAAGACAATTAATCTGAGGCTTGTTGTAGATGCAAGACATTTAATTTCCCTTTGTAGTTATTCGTGTGAGTCCGCACAGGAAATAGGGAATAAAACCACATTTTAGGAAACCTATTTAGTTCCTTTGCCTGTTGGTGGATTATCACAGCCACAGGCCTGGACTCCCCCCACACCCACACCCACACCCACACACACATGCCATGGGTTCCCTTACCTAGGGGGGTCCAGGTGTGGACACAGTGGGCAGAACAGAGATCCCTACCTCCTCCATTCTTGCCCACACACACGCACAACATCCATTTATGTTATTTAAAAAATTACTGCCAAAATCCTCATGTAATATCATGATTTTAATGTGTTAATTATCATCAATAATTATTGCCAACAACATCTGATCAGACAAAGCCATTGGGAGTGGAAATAAAACATCTCCCCTCATGAACCTTTTTTGCTCCACCAAAGTAGGAAACCTTTGCTTTACAAGGTATCGTCTTTGATGCTATGAGCTGAACAGTAAAAACCTTGATGCTTGCAGTTCCTGAAAGAGCTGACAATGCCTCCAAAAAGGTCCCAGTACCTTTTCACATACTGGGTGTGTGACATACAGATTCCCACCGCAGAAACTTTTTTAAGTATCAGGTATTTTTTTATATGTGTTCAGACTGAGTATCAGGGACCATTTTTGTTCTCCAAAATCCTTCTCGGAAACCTTTGTATCTAATTTGTCATGTGAGATTACTGTGTGGCATTGGAGTGGCTCAAAAGTCACAACCAATAACTGTAGAGGTCTGAGTAAGAATTTGCTTTGGAGAAGTAAATTGGTACCTGGTAGTGTCTGTGTAATCATGGCCAAAAAGAGCAACTGCCAACTCTTCCTCCTCTTCTCCTTCTGGCTGCTCCCTTTAGGGGTCATCACCTGCCTCCATCTCACCCCATCCCTTCCATCCTCTTCTCTCATACCAACCCTCCCCACTACATCCATGAATCTTTTCTGGGCTCTTCCTCCTTTTTTCATCATCAGCATCCTCTATCCAGTATATCCACTATCCCTCCTCTGCACATGTCCGGATCAACTCAGTCTTTCCTCTCTTACTTTCCTCTTCCTAAGGTATGCAAGTAGTTTTTGGTGGGACAGCACCAAGAGAGTTTAAAAAAAGAAAGAAAAATAAGGAACCATGTGCTTCAACCATGTCAAGACAAATCTCTAAGGAGTGACTTTTTCACTGGGTTTAAAGTAAACCCAAGTTTCACCTGTGAAAGAGCCGATTGCCTATGGTTTCCGCATCGCTCGTTCCTTAATCACACATTTTCTGACCTGCACAAAGTTAATGCATGTACTCCTCTGTGTAAGTGTACGAAGCTGACAAAGCTCACTTCTGCTCCAACGCTACAGTGCATGCTGGGACACGCCCTGCACACTGTCACCTCCCAGCGAGCTCATAAATTATTCAGATCGTCTTCACACAAACAGCTGCAGCACATGGAGGGCTGCCATGTTTTTACTGCCAATTAATTTACTGCTGACAGGTAATAAGAGGAGACTCCGCCTCCATCCATCCTGATTTATCTCACCTGCCACTTTAACACCCCCCTTCCCGCACGAACACACCCAACGCTCCCTCTCAGTGCTGTCTCCTATGTGACTTGACCACTGACTCTTCTGCTAGTTACAGCCTCTCAGTCCATTTCGTCAACTCTGAGAGCCCAACGACGTGTACTGTGCTACACATTATCTGCTAAAGCAAACAGAAAACACTTAACTTTCAACAGCAGTTAAGTTCAACACTTAACTGCTAGATCCACATTTTTTTTTTATTTTGGTGCACATCATATTTTACACATTCAGAGGTGCCCACCTCCTACACCTTATATTGCAATATTAAAGGTGTACTAGACAGTATTTTGATGAAAATGAATATTTTAAAAAATAATAATACATGTTTAGAAAAGTGCAGAATTGAAGTCTTTGTATTCTTCAAAAAATATAATATAGATGAAAAAGTCGCTTAATTTTTACAGGTCCAAGATAATCATAATATTTACATCTGAGCAGTTGGCTGATGAGACAATGGTGGGCGATAACACACTGTATTTTATGAAATAAATCAATGACATTCTAATTTATTGAGATGTACCTGTATGTGTATGTATGTGCATGTATGTATGGACGTACACACACACACACACACACACACACACACACACACACACACACACACACATATATACTGTATATTTTTTTCAATTACCATTTTTGGGCTAAATAAGGCTAAATTAAGGCTTGGATGCTCCAACAACATTTAGTCCACCAAACATCCTAAATTACACCTGGTGCTGGGTGGAAAGGTTCAAACTTTGATTGTTCAGGTAGCGTAGTCTCTAACCAACAGGCTGCTACTGCTAGTTGTCAGTTGTGTGGTGTTTGGATGTAACTTTCTGATAAATATTACGGATTTCTTTGTGCTAACAGGCTGTTTAAGTCTTCCAATGAAATACTCATGTTTTATTATTCTAAAGAAGATTCACTCAAGCAGCCTTGATATTAAGATGCAAACCAGAGTTTATTTATCCCTGCTTCTCATCTGATGCTAGTTCAGCTGTTCTCTCTTCTTGGAGTTGTGATAAGACATTTTACTTTCAGCTGTGATGTCACACTGTGCAGGTTTTAGGACCCAAAATCTTGATTTCGTCTAGACTAACTCTACGTGGAGGTTTGCATGCTGCATAATTTCCTTGCTCCCTCTCTTGATCTATGTGTGTGTGTGTGTGTGTGTGTGTGTGTGTGTGTGCGTGCGTGCGTGCGCGCATTGTTTGTTTTGGTTTCTGTTTAACAGATTAAAGAGCCAAAAGGCCTTGAGTGGAAGTTTAATCATTAGGTCTAATCCTCTAACCCTCAAGCCATCACGATATGATAATCCAGTTTAATGCAGAGAGAGAGAGAGAGAGAGAGAGAGAGAGAGAGAGAGAGAGAGAGAGAGAGAGAGATTTGATTTTTAAAAGATCTTTAATAAACACACTTGTCCATCAGTCAATACAATTTCTATGTCATGCTATGTTACACAGAAAATTATTCCCCCAAAAAACGCCCAAAAAAAAGCTGTCCATCATGAACTGAACAGAGGACATTCTCCAGGGACCAGAGGGTCCTGAAACCTTCCACATCCCCATTCCCCATAAAAAACTGAAAGTCCAGCCTGATTCTGGCTTTAAGTAGCCTCACAAATAAAATTTTGACATCAACATCATTCTCAACATTCTCAAGTTTTCTTCTCCGGCTTACATAGATAGCCAACTTTGCCTGCCCTAAAACAAAGTTCAGTAGTTGACACTTCTGCTTAAAACGACGATTGTACATAAAACCACAAATGAAAACCTGCTTAGAGAAAACTTCCTTAAAAATATGAAAAAGTTCTGTGAGAAGTTCAAAGAGGCCACTCAGGCGCTGACATTCAATAAAACAATGAAAAACAGTCTCCCTAGAGGAACAAAAAACACACTGATCACTGACACTGCTGTTAATCACAGAAACAAAAGCATTGACTGCTATAATACCATGCAGGACCCTCCACTGTAAGTCTCCATGCCTCTTAGGGAGAGGGGCTTTATAAAGAGCCCTCCAGGCAGGCCGATGCCCTTTTCCTAGTTTAAAATAGGCTCTCCAAGGAGTGTCCACACAGGTGTTCAATCTGTCCTTGTTGAGTGCCATCACCACCAGTCTGTAGAGTGCCTTACCACTGGCTCCTCCAAAGTCCACACCAGTGGGAGCACAGAATGCCAGTAAGGAGCAAGGAGCGACGTCAAAGTCCATATAGAGCGTGAGAGAGGGAAAGGGGTCCATGCTTTCCGGCTGCAGCGTGCCATTGCTAAAGTCCAAGAGTAGGGAGTGCTCAAGTCCATGAAGCTCCTGTTTCCAGTGTGCAAGAAGACCATCGATGAAACGATTCGACCTGACACCAAGATGAGCTGCTAAAGCTGAGGCGTTGTTGAGGCCAGGACCAGCCAGTTCCACCACTTGCTTCAGAGTGAGAACGTTCCTGGAACACAGCCTATCAAGGAAGGTCCTTCCAACTCCCAGCAGGACACCAAGGCGATCATCAAAAACCAGCGGCTCCCTCAACAACCAGTAGAGGGAATCGCATGGCCCTCTTTGTTTTTTAAAAAGAGTCCACACTGAAAAGAGACTGCGGTAAAAACTGGGTAAAGACAGTGCATTAGAGTTCTTAAAATCCATTAAAAACACAGGGAGGTCTAGCCCAAGCCCAAGGACTCTCTGTAAAATAACACAGGCCAAAGGCCTCCATACCAGGTCCTGGGGGCCCGTCAGCAGTCTCTGTATGAAAGTCAGTCTAAAAGCAGCACCTCTACTAGCTAAATGAATCACTCCTTGCCCCCCCTCCTCTTTGGGAAGAAATAACAGGGCTTGAGGAACCCAGTGGAGTCCACCCCCCCAAAAAAGTCCACCAAAACAGACTGAATTTTGGACAACAAACCAGCAGGGGGGTCCATGCACATGAGGCGGTGCCACAGGGATGAGGAAACAAGATTATTTAAAATGAGCACTCTTCCTCTAAAAGATATTCTTGGCATTAGCCACTTCCACTTGTTTAGTCTCCCGTTAATTTTCTCTATGACCCCATCCCAATTTTTTTGCTCAAACTGCTGATTTCCAATAAAGACACCAAGATACTTAAACCGTCCTTTTTTCCAAATCAACCCACCAGGCAGCGTAAGCTGATTTTCTAGTTTCTCCCCCACCATCAGAGCCTCGCTTTTTCCCCAGTTTATCTTTGCAGAGGAAAGTTGGCCAAAAAGATTGACACTCCTAACCAAAACGTCAATGTCACTCTGCATATTTAGCAGAATGACTACATCATCTGCATAGGCCGACAGCTTGAACGTGGTGTCACAGCCAGGAAAAGTAACTCCTGATAGATCCCTTCTCAGGCAGTGAAGCAAAGGCTCTATGGTGAGGGAGTACAGCATCCCTGAGAGAGGGCAGCCCTGCCGAACCCCCCTCTGGACTTTTAAAGGGGCAGACAGGCCCCCATTTATCTTCAGCACACTCTCAATGTCACTGTACAAGACCCGTATCCTGGCTATGAAGCCTGGGCTGAACCCAAAAGCTGTTAAAACTGTCCATAAATATTGGTGTTCAACCCGATCAAACGCCTTTTCCTGGTCAATTGAAATCAAACCAGTTTCTACCGCCAATGAACCAGAGACCTCCAAAATATCCCGAATTAAAGTGACGTCGTCACTAATCAGCCTGCCAGGCACATAGTAAGTCTGGTCTACATGAATGAGCTCGCTCATCACCTTTCTCAGTCTTCGGGCCAGAGCTTTTGAGAGAATCTTATAGTCTGTGCAGAGCAGAGAGACTGGCCTCCAGTTCTTTAGGCTCTGGAGGTCCCCCTTTTTCGGCAACAGTGTGATGATGGCCCTCCTGCAGGTCGTGGGTAGGGTCCCCCTTTCCAAGCTATCTTGGAGAACCTCCAGCAGGTCTGGACCAAGCAGGGGCCAGAATTCCTTAAAAAAGTCCACAGAGAGACCATCTATGCCTGGTGATTTTCCATTCTGGAGGCTCATTAGCGCCGTATGCAGCTCAGACAGAGACAGTGGAGCATCCAAGCTGGCAACAAGGTCCTCTGAGAGCACTGGAAGACCATCAAGGAAAAACCGGCCCAGTGACGTGTCCTCCCTCCACTCTGCTCTAAACAATTCACTGTAAAAGCTAGCAGCGTGTTTCCTGATCTCTGCTGCTGTGGAGATTGTTCTCCCGTCATCGCCCAACAAAGAGTGAATAAGCTTTCTCTGTCCATTTTTCCCCTCCAGTCCAAAAAAGTACTGGGAGGGCGAGTCCATCAGAGCTACATCCATGTAGCGTGAGCGGACCAGAGCACCCTGTGCGGTGACCCCTAGCAAGCTAGCCAAGGCTGACCTTTTTGACTTGAGAGCCTCTAAGTGCTCCTGTTTTCCTGTAGAACTGAGCAACTCCTCTAGTTCTACCACCTCAGTCTCCAGAACTTTCAAGGATTGGGTCAAGCTACGAGTGACATTTTGAGTGTACTGTTGGCAGAGTTGTTTTATCTGGGCCTTACCAAAATCCCACCACAATTGGAGAGAACTAAAAGAGGGTTTTTGTTCCCTGTGTGACTTCCATACATCATGAAAAACCTCTTTAAAAAACACATCATTTAAAAGTGTATTGTTAAAATGCCAAAAAGCACTCTTACACTTTACATTTTCAATAAACACAGAACAAAACAGCAGGCAGTGATCAGTGAAACCAACAGGACAGATACAACTATTTTTAAAAACACTCATTTGATGTTTAAAACCATAAAAACGGTCTAACCTAGCCATAGATAAAAGGTTATCTTTGACATGGCTCCAGGTGTACTGCCTCTGGTCCCCATGATGTGATCTCCACACATCGGCCATTTCATGTGTTTTCACCAGTTCTCTCAGCCTATTGGCAGAAGCAGGGTGAGGCTCCTGATGGTTCCTGTCTAGTCTGTGGTTTAATGTACAGTTAAAATCACCCCCCAGAAATAAAAAACTATTTGGATCACAGGACCTAACCGTATCCGAAAGCACGTCAAAGACCCTGATCCTCTCTGCTCGCTGTGTTGGCACATACACATTTATAAAAATGAAGTTCACGTTTTCAAACTGTACCTTTAATAAGAGGAAATGACCTCTCACCACCTCTTCTACCTCATAAGAGACAGGCACACAACCCCTAGAGAAAAGTACAGCCACCCCCCCACTGCTACTGGATTTGTGGCAAAAAAAAATGCAGCCATCCCACTCTTTTCTCCAATGGCTCTCAATGTCCACAGTGCTGTGAGTCTCCTGGACCATCAGCACGTCAAGTTTCTTTAAATTAAAAAGCTTGTATAAAGAGGCCCTTTTTACATCATCCCTGGCCCCATTAATATTGAGAGTGCCAATTCTAAGGTGGGGCATTAAAAAGGATAAAAATAGGGTACAGTAAAAAAACACACACATAGCATAAAAGGGAAGAAACAAACTAAGAGTCAACATGACTGTTAGTAATTTGCGATTTCAGTTTAGCAACCAGTTTCTTTAAACGATAAATTTCCTGATCAGTGAAAGTCTCATTCCCATCATTCAGTTTCATAAATTTGCGAGCTGATGCCACGAATAACTCCAGATCTGGAAAGTAATTTTCCACTTTCACAGCTCTGCTCCCCTTAGTCACCTGGAGAAATTGCCTAATTTTAGTAAAACAATAGGAGCTTTGCTCCTCCTGCGTCTGCGTCTGCATCAGTTCAGACTCATCTCCACTTTCGTCAGAAGCGCTCTCATTCAGTAAATCTAAATTCCCAACCCTACTAGATTTAGCAGAGCTCTGCAAGTTTTCAGCACTTTTCCTTTTTTGTGCAGCTTTAAAAGGATCCTCTTCAACAAAACTACATTCCTGCATTTCTTCATGAACTGCAACGTTTGTCATGCAGTGTTTGCTCTGTGTGTCCGCTACAGCCTCAAACCGCTCCTCCCCCGCCTGCAAAGTCTGTTCATTCACGTTCCTTCGTTTAACTGCACTTTTACTTACACCCTCCACCTCTTTACCCCGGGCGACAGGCTCGTCACAATGATCAGAGCTGCCGCCAGACAGAAATTCCCCACCATCACTGTTTGGGGGGGCAACTACCGCGGCCGCCGCGGCCGCCCCAGCACAAGCGGACGCGGACACCCCCGCAGAAGTAGAAGCGGACGCGGCCGCGATTGCGGCCGTGACCGCCCCAGCAGAAGCGGGCGCCGCAGCGGCATCCGCCGCACCACATGTAGCGCTACCCTCCGGACCACCAGAAACAGCGGCGTCACCTTTCTTACCGCCAGTGCTCTTTGTGTTCGCCTTTTCAGGACATGACCTAATAAGATGGCCTTCTGCGCCACACGCAAAACACTTCATGGTTTCAGATGTTGCAAACACCAAGTAGCTAAAGCCGTCAATCCTGAAATTAAAAGACGCGTTCAGTTCAGCAGAGCTGTCTTTCAACACCATGAAACACTGCCTCCTGTGACATACAACATGCTTCAGCAGGGGTGATTTACTACCCAGAGAGACCATTCTGATAGGGGACACAACCTGGCCAAAACGGGACAACTCTCTAATCAGCTGATCATTTTTAACGAAAGGAGGAGCGTTTGAGATGGTGATCCTCCTAGACGGGTTCGCCAGCGGTAAAACGGGAATAAAAGTGTCACCTATGACCACTCCCTGTGCTACCACCTGATCAGCTTTTTCAGTCGAATCCAGAAAGATCACAATTGCGCTGTTCATCCTCGATGCTGATTTTATGCTGCCATGCCCAACCACCTGTCCTACAGCGAGGCTGGCCTCCTCCACACAACAGGGAACTGTCGGGAGGATTCTCACACCATGACGCCGGGTCAGGCGCTCAAACTCCACACCACCATCAATCACCGGCATGATGCCGGCCGGGAAAAACCGGCAGCAGAAGCTACCGTTCCCCGACACACTCACTCCAACACTCACACCCCAGCACACACACACTCAAACCACTATATTAAACACACACACCTCAAACACACAAGATAGAGAAAAAGTTAGAAAATACAAAGTTTAAAGTACTCACTCGACACCACTCCACACCCCTGCTCCCACAAACGCCCACGCATGCGCACGAGAGAGGGAGAGAGAGAGAGAGAGAGAGAGAGAGAGAGAGAGAGAGAGAGAGATTTTTGATTTTTCAACACACCTTTATTGTCACAAATTCAACAGAAAAACACAACTAAAACAACTAAAAGAAGCAATGGAAAAGAAAAATGTCTCACTGACAAGAAATCAAAGACACAAGTAACCAAACAAGGAAAACTAAAACAAAAAACTTGCTTCTTACATCAGGATTATACCATAGGTAATTTTCCCCTCCTTAACACAACACAGGATGTGCTTAAAGCACCACATAGCCTCAAAGGTTTCAACATTCTGCATCAGATGATAGTAATTGTAATCAATCACTATTCGAGCCTTAATCATGCCAACCAGTATGTCTTTTACATTACAATCCAGCAGTTGTTCAATTTTTCTTTTCCTACTAACATAAATAGCCATTTTAGCCTGACCCAGGATGAAATTTAAGAGTTCACTCTTTTTCTTAGTCCTCAGTCTATATGGAAAGCCCAAGATAAAAATCTGCTGGGAAAAGACTTCTCCAAACAGATAAAACAGTTTCCCCAAAAAAACAAACAACGATTGCAGTCTGTTACAGTCCAGAAAACAATGGAACACAGTTTCTTTCTGAGGACAAAATGGACAAACCTCAACAACATTTGGGTTTAAAAGAGAGATAAAAGCATTTACAGCCACAGCACCATGTAAAACTCGCCAATGTAGGTCTCCAACCTTCTTAGTTAATGGTGGTTTATAGAGTGCTCTCCAGGCAGGCCTCACCTCTGGACCCAGACCCAAGTGTTTCCTCCATGGTGTATCAGCTCGACCTTTTAACTTATTCACATTTAGAATTTTCACCAAAAGTCCATACATTTTTTTACCAGGAGAGTCACAAATGTTAATGTGCTCAGAGTTTAAAAACACACCAGTGCCATCTTTAAAATCAGGAGATAAAATACTAAAAGGAAAAGGTTCATCAGCAGTTTGTACAGAGTTTTCGCAGTGTAAAACAATAGCAGAGTGTTCTTCTGCAGACAGGCAGTCTCTCCAATCTTTCAACAAGTTCATTTTAACTCTGACTGAAGAGACGCCAAGAGCCGAGCACAGGGCAACAGCATTGTCCAAGTTAGGACCACATAAATTTACCAAGTGTCCCAGCGTTGTGACCTTTGCAAAAATAAACTTTTTTAAAACAGAAGGTCCTAAAACATTGCCCACATCAAAACGGGTCCCGAACACAAGTGGTTCCTTTAAAAGCCAGAAAGGCGGCAAGGAAGCCTGGGGAGAGTTCTTTTTAAAAAGTCCCCAGATTTTAAAAGCACTTTGGTAAAACTGGAGAAGTTCTGGGAGTTTTTGGCCCCTTAAATCCATTAAAAGCAGCGACTCCTCTAGTCCAAGCCCTCCACAGCGAGCCAGGACAGCCCTGGCAATAGGTCTCCACACAAGGTCAAGGGGGCCACTCAGCAGTCGCTGAATGAACTGCAGGCGAAAGACAGCCCCCCTGCTGGCCAGATGGATGAGCCCTTGACCACCTTCTTCCCTCGGTAAAAACAGGATACTCTGTGGAACCCAGTGAAGACGGTCCCAGAAAAAGTCCATGACTATAGATTGCACTCTGGCCAGCAAATTGGGTGGAGGGTCCAGACAAGACAGTCGATGCCACAGCATTGAAGCAATCAAGTTGTTGATAATTAAAACACAACCTCTGAAGGACAAGTTTGGCAGAATCCATTTCCATTTTTTTAGTCTTCCTTCAGTTTTTTTCTAAAAAACACTCCCAATTTTTCTCAGTAAAAGTCTGATTTCCTAAAAACACACCAAGATATTTAAAACCACCTTGTGTCCACGAGAGGCCACCAGGTAGGGCAATTTTTTGTGGTCTCCCCCCCACCACAACAGCTTCACTCTTACCCCAATTCACTCTCGCTGAGGAGCACTCACCAAAAAGATTGACAGTTCTTAAAAGGTAGTCTACATCATTTTGATTTCTTGTAAAAACAACAACGTCATCAGCATATGCAGACACTTTAAAAACAGAGTCAGAGTTGGGGACTTTAAAACCAGTGAGGCCTTGCCTTAGTTTACAAAGGAGGGGCTCAATGGCAAGAGAGTACAGCATACCTGAGAGGGGGCAGCCCTGTCGGACACCCCTCTCAACTTTGAAAGGAGCACTCAAACCACCATTAATCTTAAGAATACTCTCAATGTCTCTATACAAAGCCTGGATCATGGTGATGAACCCTGAGCTGAAACCAAAGGCCTCTAATGTCTGCCAAAGGTATGGATGTTCAACTCGGTCAAACGCCTTTTCTTGGTCTATTGAAATAAGACCAAGTTCTTTGACCAATGAGCTGGAGAGGTCCAAAACATCACGAATTAAAAAAATGTTGTCTGTAACCAACCTACCAGGTACACAGTAGGTCTGGTCTACATATATGACCTGCTCCATCGCCTTCCTCAGTCTGGTAGCCAACACTTTGGAGAGAATTTTGTAGTCAGTACAGAGGAGGGCCACCGGACGCCAGTTCTTAATGTCTTTCAAGTCGCTTTTTTTTGGAAGGAGGGTGAGGACTGCTCTCCTACAACTTAGGGGCAGGTGACCCTTCCGCAGACTGTCAGACAGTACTTCCAGCAAGTCCTCACAGATCTCAGACCAGAACGCCTTGTAGAACTCCGCTGGTAGGCCATCTATCCCTGGGGCTTTTCCACACTGAAGAGACTGGACAGCCACTGCCAGTTCTTGCAGAGTGATCCCGCTCTCCAGCTCTGCATTCACGCTAGCCATCACCTTTGGCAAGTCCGTCAAAAAATGACTCAGTGCATGTGGATTCTCAACAAATTCTTTCTTAAAGAGATCCTTGTAGAAAGCAACTGCAAAGCGACGGATCTCCGCAGACTCATGGATTGGCCGCCCGTCCTCGGAGCTGAGAGAGTGGATCATCCTCCTCTGACCATTCTTCCTCTCCAGACCAAAGAAAAAATGAGATGGAGCGTCCATTAGTGCGATGTTCTGGAACCTACTGCGTACCACAGCGCCCCTGGCAGCCACTCCCAGTAGGTCAGTTAAAACAGACTTTTTGCCATTGAGGGCCTCAAAATGTCCTCTTTCTCCTGTGGAGCCTGCCAAAGACTGCAGCTCCACTACTTCTCTCTCCAGGTCCCTGACAGACCTGGCCAAGTCTCCAGAGACATTGCGAGTATACTGTAGGCACAGATTCTTTATTTGGCTCTTCCCTACATCCCACCACTGCTGCAAAGAACTAAAATTTGATTTTGTTAATTTAAAATTACTCCAAAAAAACATAAAAGCAGTTTTAAAACTGTTATCCGATAAAAGTGATGTGTTAAAATGCCAGTATGCACTACTGCACTTTATATTCTTGATAAAAACACAACACTGAACCAGGGAATGATCTGTGAAGCCAACAGGGACTATAAAAGCACTTTTAAAAATGCTAAAATGGTGCTTAAAACTGTAAACCCTATCCAGTCTAGCTAAGGACAAAATATTGTCCTTTCTATGGCTCCACGTGTACTGTCTAGCCTTGCCATGAAAATTCCTCCACACATCACACAGATCATGAGCTTCTATGAGACCTTTTAAAACTCTGTTGGATGCAGCATGTGGCTCTGGGTGATTCCTATCCATAAGAGGATTTTCTGTACAATTAAAATCACCTCCCACAAATAAAAAGTCATCATTACTGCAATTTTTGATCGTGTCATCTAAAATATTTAAAAAGGCCAATCTTTCTGTGCCTACGGTTGGAGCATACACATTTATAAAAACAACTTTCACATTCTCAAAAACAGCTCGAACTTTTAAAATGTGGCCTGCAATTATCTCATCAATGTCATAAGAAAGTGGAATAAAATCTCGAGAAAATGAAATACCCACTCCACCACTGCTGCTGCTTTTATGACTAAGAAAAATTTCCCCTCGAAATTCCCTCCTCCAGTCAGCAGCATTGTCCTCAGAACTATGAGTCTCCTGAACAAACAGAACATTAATTTTCTTGCATTCTGCAAGAGTAAAAAACACTCGCTCGCTTGGACATTTCTCTTGCCCCATTGATGTTG